>BTPG01000002.1:246621082-247263446 GCA_036245525.1 Semisulcospira habei
TTTAGCGGAAACTGTGCCACATGACCGAGCTTCAAAAACCCTTGTAGCGACTAATGGCGGACTTTTTGTTGCCCTCTTTCTGACGCGTCTTGTATGACAGTTTTCTTCTATAAAAGACCACCAAAACGTTCTAAAGTACAAAGTTACGTAGTGTTCGAAACAGCAGGCACACTACTGAATTTGTTTGTAGCACACATCTGCCGCAGTAGTGTGTAACAGACCACGAAAGAACAAAATCTTTGCGAAATCGAAAGCACATGCGCATCCTATTTACTACTTTATTGAAGAATATTACATTTTTTTGTAGGCAAACAGTCACGCACCTCTTCCATTCACAATGCTGCTGGTCATGCAGACGGAACTTCATGAAAGATCTTAAATTACGTCATAAGTCTATTATGTATACATTATATATTCTTTTGACGTTATTCATGTCTGGCGTGATCCAGGTCGGACGATTTCAGTTTGATTTCTTTTAAGAAAATATTGAAGAAATGAAAACAAATACGTTATTTGTAGCAGGTGTTTGCTGCACGGACCCTTGTAAATTTTCGGGAGGTCAAAGAACCATTGTACCCTCCGGCTTTCGGCCTTTGGGGTACAATGGTTCCTTTGACCTCCCTCAGGCCTACAAGGGTCCGTGTAGCGAACTCCTGCTATCAATAACTTATAATATTACATCTATACAAAAATTCAGAATAGAGTAATAGAGCCTCTCTTTTAGAGAAATAAAAGAAATTAAATGTATTCCTTGCATGTTGCGTTCTCTCAAAGAGAAGTAATTGTTCTAACATAGTCGGGCAACGCACTATTCGATCAAGCATGATAGTTTTTGGGTGGTGCTAGAGGCGCCAAACTATTCTGGCACAACCCTTTGAACTACGATAGTAGATCCATTTAAACAATTATGTAGTCTGTTTAGATGACAATTCTTACAAATCGTAAATTTCAAGACGCCAATGTATTCTGGCACCACCCATTAACTACGATAGTCGTTCTGTATCCTGAACTGGTATGTAAATTAACTCTTCGGCTCTCTGTAGCTGTTTTAGTCGCGATGATTCCTGCAGCCAAAGGGTTAGGTAGAAGACAGTAACTAAATTAGATCCCATGGCTTACAAAAATCCACCCTCATATTTTCTGTTTTTCAACCATTTCCAACCCCGAGATTCTGGTACAAAATAGTTCTGGTCTCTAAAACCTAAACGTTATTTGGATCTGCACCGCTGTTTTCTTCTGTATCATTGGCGTAGGAACCGGGTCGGGTAGGCCTCGAAACAAAAAGTAGAGGGGATCAGATTATTCCCTTTTCATTCCCCCCCCCCCCCCACCCCCACCCCCGACCCCCCATCCAGCCCCTTCTTCAAATATTTATTTATTTATTTATTTTTACGTTTCATTTTTATTAGGTTGGACTGTTGTTTGTCTTCGTTTCACCTTCCGTTGTCTGAATTTTCGGAGGTTGGACGGGCTGATTGATTTTGGGACCTTAAAATGTCGCTCGTTACCTTCAGCCCCATGCTTGATATTTTGGAGGCTGGAAATTAACGCGCCAGCCACACCGCCCAACCCAAGTGAAAAATATCTTCCTATACCGCTCTGTGTGTGTATGTGTGTGTGTGTGTGTGTGTGTGTGCGTGTATGTGTGTGCGTGCGTGCGTGCGTGCGTGCATGCGTGCGTGTGTGTGTGTGTGTGTGTGTGTGTGTGTGTGTGTGTGTGTGTGTGTGTGTGTGTGTGTATATGTGTGTGTGTGTGTGTGTGTGTGTGTGAAAACACTCGGTTGGTCTAGAGTATTCATTTAATCCTTTGGCTATCGGTAGCGTTTTTGCCGCGATGATTCCTGAACGAATCATTGGGACAACAACCGCTACCGACAGCCAAACGGTTAACCCTTATCATTCGGAATACACCAGTGTGTGAAATAACTTTGACTAAAATAGTTCAAGGGTAGTGCCAGAATAGCTTGGCGCCTCTGGGTACCAAGCTATTCTGGCACCACCCTTGAACTAAAGCCATTGGTGTATATCCTTATCTGTAAGTACTATAATGTACACATTTGAAGCTTTTAGCCTCAGTATGATATGGGTTAACAGGGAGGAATACTTTGAGCTTTCTAACAAATCGCCCAGTCAAACAGCTCACAGATATGGCCATTTGCAAACAGACAAGAGACTTCCGGTGTTTTGCCGAAGCTTGGAGCCTCGGCATGGAAATGGTTGGGTTGTGGTTGTCAGAGGACGCACTGACCTTCATCGTGACGCCATAGAAGACAGCAACGATGACAAAGGCCGGGGGGAAAAGGACGGTGAGGACAGCTAAGCGCCACGACGTCTGTACCATTAACCCCATCACGCCCACTGCGAGAAAGACAAGACAGAAAACAGTTTAACAATCATTAACCATTTGGCTGTCGCTATCGCTTTTTGTTGAGGCGATTCCTGCTGGGACTTTGGGACCTTCCACCTGATACAAAAGGATTCCGAACGCCAGACCTTACTTCCCAGTGGCATCTTGCACCTTCTCACCACCCGCAAAAATATCGATACGCGAGGGGTGGAGGGTGTCAAAATTCCAACAAAATGGACTTTGATGTGCCACTTTAAAGAGTTTGTAGCCTGGTGGCGGGGAGAAAGGGTGGTGGTGGTGGTGGGGGAGGGGGGGGGGTCCAGAAGTCCCCCGCCCCCGATCCGCCCTAGACCTTTATTGCGTATTTTATTTCCCTTAATTATGTAAACCGCCTCGTCATAAAATTGAAAGTGTCAGTTTTGTGACTCATCTTTATCTTTTTAACTTGATTTTGCAACTCAAACCAGACGAACTTTAAATAATAAATAAATACATAAATAAACCTCCGTTCCTTATATCTCACATTGTATGTCCAGATTTTCTTTATTCCGCGACGAGTCCATTGTTGGATTGGGTGTGTGTGGAGGGGGGGGGGGGTGAGGGGGGGTTGCTTACCTGCAGTAAAGACTCCCTTTAGGAATTCATCCAGATTTGGAGACAGGCTGTCACCAAGCACGGCCGTGTCAGCCATAAGACGAGACACAAGGTCACCTGGACGAGTGCAGAAATATATCAGCATATATAACTGACACATTTCAAAGCCCTTGACTACACGTGGTGTTCATGAAGCACGTGCGTGCGTGCGTGTGTGTGTGTGTTTGCGTGCGTGTACTAGAAAACTCTAATATTGTCTTGCATGCTGTAATTCTCTTAATATTAGCTGGATGTAATGTCAGTCAGTTGTGAAGCCTTTAGGGCTCTTTTTGGAGGTTAGGCGCCATAGTAAGTTTACATTATCTTTTATTATTTTTTTTTAATTTGATATGTTTCGTTGTGTTCTGATAATGAGTATGTTAATATAAAACAAATGTGAACAAAGGGACCAGTGATTAATTGTGATGAAGCTCTATGCTCGGGCATAGTGCTCATTTAGTAGGATTAGTCATTCATTCATTCAGTCCTCTCTGCGCCGTCTGGTGCTTGAGGCGACGGCAAGGGAGCGCCACTTTTGTCTGTCAGCTGCTATTTTGGGTGCTGTTTGCAGAGTAAGGCCTCTGTTCTTGAGCTCTCGCTCCACGGTTCGGCGCCACGTCTCCTTTGGTCGCCCACGGTTTCTCTTCCCCTGTGGTGTCCATCTCAGTGCCACCCTTGGTAATGAGTCAGGTGACATTCTGCAAACGTGGCCTAGCCATCTCCATCTCCGTGTGGCGATGGTTTCAGCGATGCTGTCTGCGCCTGCTCTCTTCCGTAGTTCCTCGTTTGTAATCATGTTTGGCCAGAAGACCTTCATGATCCGTCGCAGGCACTTGTTCTGGAAGACATCCAGCTTGCGTTCCGTAGCGGTAGTGGATTTCCAGCATTCTGACCCATATAGAAGGACACTCAGCACGTTGCTCTTAAAAATACGGAGCTTGGTGTGGATGCTCAGGCTTGTGGTCCTCCAGATGGGTTTCAGCATTGCGAAGGCTTGGTTGGCTTTGCTGATTCTTGTGGTGATCTCCCTTGTGCAGTCTCCATCTGTGGTAACCTTGCTGCCCAGGTACGTGAACTCGTCCACCTCTTGCAGAGGTTGGTCATTGATGGTGATTGGGTCGCCCACTATGGTGTTCTTCCTCATGACTTGAGTCTTCCTAATGTTGACCCTGAGACCTATGGAGCTTGCTGACTGTGTCAACTGTTGTGTCTTCTGTTGCATGTCCTGGTTTCTGCTTGCCAGCAGCCCGATATCATCGGCGTAGTCGAGGTCATCCAGCATTGAGGTCAGCGTCCACTGAATTCCCTGCCTCCTTCCCTCTGTGGTGCGGCGCATGATCCAATCAATTGCCATTGAGAATAGGATTGGCGAAAGAATACATCCTTGTTTCACTCCGGTTTCCACCTTAAACGGTTCGGTGAGCTGGTTGTTGTGGACGACTCTGCACTCAAAATTCTTGTACAGGGACCTGATGACGTTGACAAGTTTCTGGGGGATTCCATAGTATCGCAGGATTTTCCAAAGGGAGTCTCGATGCAGACTGTCGAAGGCCTTCTCAAAGTCTACAAAGACCACATAGAGGGATCCATTCCATTCGTTAGACTGCTCAAGGATCTGTCTCAGTACGAAAATATGGTCAATGCAGGACTTGCCTTTCCTAAAACCTGCCTGCTCCCGGCGAAGGATGCCATTCACTGCTGTCGTAATGCGTTCAAGGAGAATGCGGCTGAAGATCTTGCTGGTGAGGGATAGTAAGGTGATGCCTCGCCAGTTGTTACAGTTCCCCAGGTCTCCTTTCTTCGGAAGTTTGACGATGGTGCCGGTCTTCCAATCGCTCGGCGCTTCCTCAGTGTCCCAGATCTTTTGAAAAATCTGACAAAGAAGCTGCGGCGTTACCGTATCTTCTACTTTCAGCATCTCGGGGCACACTCCGTCATCGCCAGGTGCCTTCCCGTTCTTCAGCTTTTGAATGGCCTGCTTGACTTCCGCAATAGTAATGTTGCCGAGGTTAATGTCCAGGTCCTCCTCCGCTTCAGGAATGTCAGTGAGGGTTGGTGGGTCTGAGCGGTTCAGGATGGACTCGAAGTGTTGCTTCCATCTCTTCAGCTTCTCTTCCTCTACTGTGACATGAGTTCCATCTTCAGCTCTCACTGGAAGGTCGTGGTGTTGCCCGTAATCGCCCTTCAGCTTCTTGGTGTTCTGGTACACTGTCTTCATGTCTCTCTGTTTTGCAGCTGCCTCCGCTTCTTCTGCCAGCCTTTCTGTGTACATTCTCTTGTCTCTTCTCGCTGATGTCTTCACCGCTTGATCTTTCTCTCTGTATTCTCTTGATATTCTTTCCTTCAGTCTTGGTGATTTGGTATCCAAAAGTTTCTTCTTGATCTGTCTTCTCTCTTCTATGCGAGCCCACGTGTCTTCTGAGATCCACTCTGTCTTCCTGCTCTTTCTGTATCCTAAAACTTCCCCTCCTGTTTCCTTCATGGCTCTGTTGAAATCTTCAATAGTCAGCGCTGTCTCATCTTCCAAAACACTAAATCTATTCCTGAGGGCCAACCTAAACTCTTCTTTCACTTTTGGGTCTTTCAACTTGGCCACGTCGTAGCGCCGATTTCTGGTGTCTCCTATCTTTACTTTCCTAAGCTTCAATGTCACCTTCCCCACCAGAAGACTATGGTCGCTGCCAATGTCAGCATGTCGCATCACTCGCACATCCTGCAGAGAGTGCCTCCAGCGACCATTAATGATGATGTGGTCGATCTGGTTCTGGGTCTTGCCGTCTGGTGATTTCCATGTGAGTTTGTGGATCTCCCTATGCGCAAACAGGGTCCCTCCTATGACTAAGTCATTCTCCTCGCAGAAATTGACCAGCCTCTCCCCGTTGTCGTTGATCACACCCGCTCCATGTCGTCCCATGGTCCTCTTTCTGTCTTCATTGTCGCAGCCGACCTTAGCGTTGAAGTCACCGATCAGCATCAGCACGTCATGTCGAGGGATGTCTTCCAAAACAGCTTGGAGGGCGTCGTAGAATGCATCCTTATCCTCTTCTTCCGCGTCGTCTATCGGTGCGTAGCCCACAACAATAGACAGCTTTGCGTATTTGGAATTCATCCTGACGTACAGCAGGCGCTCGTTCACAGGTTTCCACTGTAGAACGGTGTTGGCCTTGCTCTTACTGATGATGACAGCAACTCCTTCTCGGTGTTCGTTGTCTGTTCTTCCAGACCAGATGATGACTTCTCCGGAGCTCAACCTCTGTCTGCCAGCACCAGTCCATCTTGCTTCTGTTACTCCCATGAGGGTTAGTTTGTGGCGGTTCAGTTCACTTACTGCTTGCGCCAGCTTTCCAGTCTGGTAGAGCGTTCGCACGTTCCAGCATCCAATTCTGATCCATCGTTTTGGCGTCAGGAGTTCCGCTATCGGGGTGGAGACGTCCTTGCGGCTTTGGTCCCCATCCGTCATAAGTCCAGTTTCCTGGTCTGCTTCGCTCCCAGCGCCGGTTGTCGCTTTTTCCCTTGTTGTCGTTTCCGTAGCAAGTTTCTTTTTACAGGGTGGAGTCGCTAGCCCCACGCCTAACCCTCCTCCTTTATCCTGACTTGGGACAGGCAGTTAAGCCCCCAAAGGGGCCTCCCTGGTGGAGTTAGTAGGATTAGTACGGTACGGTTTTTGTTAACGGTTTGTTGCCGAAAGTCCGTGTTGGACTAGACGTACGTGAAATCTGTAAGACATGGTTAGCACGGGAATTTTTAGTGAGTTCTGTTTAGTGAGTTCTAGGCGGAAGCTGTGACTGTCAGAGGTCTAGTTTGGTTATTGCGGGCTGTCTTGTCGTATGGAACGGTTGTGTTCGAGTTACCTAGCCCGCATTCCCTGACTCTGAAGCCTAGATTTCAGGTATGTTTCTATAAACGTAGTATTGATAGTTGTTTAGTTAAAGACAGTATGCGTGGTAAGATTAATGTGGTTGTATAGCGGTGTTCCGGTTTGGTTTAGTTATAGTATGTTTAGAATTCAGTGAAGTAACCAGTGTTTCTGTATACAGTTGTTTACCAAGTTAGATGACTAAAGGAATATGAAGTGTGTATGTCTAAGCCGCTATGAAGATAGTACGTGGTTGGTTAAGCATAGTCTTTTCCAGGGTATAGAGTAATGTATAGCAAGAGTGTCAGTTAGGCTATAGTCTGTTTCAAAATAGTGACTGATATATGGGGGTGATAGGAAGATAGTTTATGAAGCACGTGTGTGTGTGTGTGTGAATGAACGTGTGAGTTATTTGTATCAGCCAGGTTACGTGACGTTTCTCATTGATCCAATATGTTGTGTGTTTAGCAAGTGTTACGTTGGGACTTTTGTTATCTATTTAGAGTTCTTGTAACGAGAGTGGAAGACGGACGCCGAGACGTCGAGTCGCAGGAGTGGACCTACGTGAGGTCATCCCTCCAGCTCTTCTGAGTGATTCTGACTGGGACCAAGACACCCAAGTCCAAGCGAGAACTGAGTGTACCGTACGAGAACGAGGACGTCCGTGCCCAAAGAGACAGGACGGCAATACGCGTACGACGAAGGACTTTCACGCCTAGACGTGAGAAGGACCAACGTAACCAGGCAACAACATCAAACAGGTTGGAGACATTGAGAGACTAAAACCTAGCCTGGCAAAGATACTGTGATTTGAGTGTGTGATAGAGAGCCTTGTATATATAGTTTGATAGTCTTTAAAGCGTTTTCTTTTCTTTTATAGTGTATAAAGGTTACTTTAGAAAGGGAGCCCGTGTGTTGTGTTTTACCGCATGAATGCGCCCGTCTGAGTCAGTGGTGGTGTATGCGTCTGTTGCGTGAGAGTCTGTGTGTACGACTGTGGGCAAGTCTGCGTGCGTTACATTAATATATTCACACATATCTCATAAAATGAGATTGTCTGTGCTTGAAATCTATACTGCACTTACAATGTTTATGCACAAATGTAAATGACAAGTAACTCGAGTATCCCATCTTGTTCACAAACAATAACAACTTTAAAATTTAAATTATAAATTACGATTGAACTGCAAAACCAGAAATTCAACAGATACAATTTGTGAGTATTGAAGAGCTGTCTCCATTCAACATGTAATATTGACAGTATATGTTTTTGTAATAGTGTGTGTGTGTGTGTGTGTGTGTGTGTGTGTGTGTGTGTGTGTGTGTGTGTGTGTGTGTGTGTGTGTGTGTGTGTGTAGACGAAAGAGGTAAAATGGGTGACTGTCTTTACCATCCTTATGGAAAATGGGGGGGTGTATAATTCTGGGTTCCCAAGTCAGACACCCATTTTTTCTGAGGGTTGTTTCTGCATTGTCTTGCGGTAAAGATTCATAAAATGTAAAAAAATCCGTTTTTCTCATTTTGGCGTTAACACATGCACTTTTGTGTTTAACAGACACGCCGGTAGTGTGTTTGAAAACTTGTCCCTCCCAGCAATGTGTGTGTTGTGCACACAGAACCCTGAAAATGAGCATGTATCATGTATTACATCACCCTTCTCAGCTATAAATAACTTCATAGCTGATATGGGTCAGGGGGGATATTTTGTTGTTTCAGGGTGTAAATTGTTGATGTTTCTACAAAATTAGGTTTGTTATTTGAGGGTGTGGTTGTTTTGTTAAAAAAAAGTGTTGAGTTGTAATGTACTTCCGGGGTGATGTGGAGAAAGGTGATGTCTAGTGACAACTTTGAGATTCATGTATACGTTCACCAGGGACTTAGCTCCCCACCCGGGTCTGCCCTGGGGGACTTGGGTGGGGTTAGGTATTTTTTAGTTCCCAGGGTCACCCTGGTCAGCCCCACAGGGTGGGTTTTTCTCTCTATTCTGGGGCATGCGTTTCTGTCTACCCTTTGTCCATTCACCTGTATTTGCCTTTTTAAAACTCACTACTGTCTGCACTGCCTGTAGCTCTTGATATTGGATGTGTGTTGCTAAATGGTCTTAGCTTTATTTAGGCCCCATGTGTTAGGTTTATTTAATGTATTTGACCGGCTGGTGACATACATTCAATGTTCTGTTTATTTTTTTTCACAAGCAGTGCAGGCACGTCCTGAGAAAGCCTTGTTGCTGTCGGGACGTTAAGCAATGTACAATCAATCAATCAACCAGGGACTTAGCCTATTCGTTTTCTACGTTTGTTTCCATGTCAGATGAAGAATATTTGATCTGAAACGTCGTTGTTTGTTTCTATTTTAAAGGGTTTTCCGCCACTATCTTCTGTTTTAGTTTGACTTGGCCTATAATTATATTCGTGCGCCGGTTGCTAAGAAGTGAAGTGATTGTATGAGTGCGCATTGTAAGAGAGGACGTTTAGACTTTGGGTGAGGCTGCTGTTGTCTTTTGTCCTGCCCGACCTTTTGGTTGAACCTGTTGCTTTATTTTGTAGGTTTGTCGATGTTATCAATGCCGCATCTCCTTTTGGATTGTATGCACAAATTGATTGAATGGAAATGACGTCACAGAGTCAGCGTCGTTTCATGCGTCGTCTGCTACAGTCAGGCGTTTAGTGCAGTTAAAAGAGTGCAGGCTTGGATGGGCCATTTTCTGATGTAATAGTAAAGTATTATTTGTGTGAATGCTGTCCGTTTGAAGGAAGGTTGATTGATTGTACATTGCTTAACGTCCCGACAGCAACAAGACTTTCTCAGGACGTGCCTGCACTGCTAGTGACAAAAACTCAACAGAATATTGAATGTATGTCGCCAGCCGGTCCAATACGTTAAATAAAACCTACAACATGGGGCCTAAATAAAGCTAAGACCATTTAGCAACACACATCGAATATCAAGAGCCACAGGCAGCGCAGACAGTAGGGAGAGTTTAAAAAAGGAAAATGCAGGTGAATGGACCAAGGGTAGACAGAAACACATGCCCCCGGAATATAGAGAAAAACCCACCCTGTGGGGCTGACCAGGGTGCCCCTGGGAACTAAAAAGTCCCCCAGGGCAGACCCGGTTGGGGGTGTTTGAAGGAAGGACTGGAAAGTCGAGTGTTGAGGGCAGACCGGTTGGGGGTGTTTCAGGGAAGGACTGGAAAGTCGAGTGTTGAGCGAAGAAAGAAGGCGAGGATGGGAAAAATATCCAGCACTATACGTTGGTTGGAATAGATGCATATCAGTTACGACACGCTTGTAAATTAAAACACTTTTAACCCCACCCGGGTCTGCCCTGGGGGACTTGGGTGGGGTTAACTACTTTTTATTTCCCAGGGGCACCCTGGTCAGCCCCACAGGGTGGGTTTTTCTCTCTATTCTGGGGCATGTGTCTCTGTCGGCCCTTTGTCCATTGAGCTGTATTTGCCTTTTTAAAACTCTCCCTACTGTCTGCACTGCCTGTAGCTCTTGATGTTGGATGTGTGTTGCTAAATGGTCTTAGCTTTATGTAGGCCCCATGTGTTAGGTTTATTTAATGTATTTGACCGGCTGGCAACATACATTCAATGTTCTGTTTAGTATGTTGTTGTTTTTCCACAAGCAGTGCAGGCACGTCCTGAGAAAGCCTTGTTGCTGTCGGGACGTTAAGTAATGTACAATAAAACACTTTTAACATTAAGAAAAGTTGAGTTAAAAGAGGTTTTAAAACCAGTTTTCATAAAAACTTTTGCCCGACACGCTTCTAAAAAACATTTTCTTAGTTTTAAACCTTGTACCGCGCCATAAACGCTGCGATTGCTTTTCAGTCTTAGCTGTCCTATAGTGTGGAATGTGGGACTTTGCCAACTGGATCCATCTGGTGCACTCCAAATGAGTATTTGTGAGTGGTTCGACGTGCAACTCAGTGTGCGCCTCTGAAATGACCTACTGATTCCACTGATAATGAAAATCTTTCATTCATAAGAGCGCATTGAGCAGCTCTATAAACCAAAAGTGATGACCCCCTCTCCCCCCCCACCCCCCCACCCCCTCCACCCCACACACACTTCTCCCCCCTACCCCCTTACAACCCCACTCAAACAATCATAATAGTAAAATCAACCAAAGGTATCTTTAGTGAGGTATTTTCACTGTAATCCCAGTTTTGTGTAAGAGGCACCCACTTTTGGGGTAAAAACCCATTTTTTTTCCATCCAGTGGCTCTGTTTCTAGAAAATGTCTATTTTATTTTAAGTTGTAGAGCTTAGTTATAAGGTGAGTTCTAAACATTCGCATCAACTCCAGAGCCCTAGAATAAATAGAAATATGGGAACCCATTTTCACATAAAATGGTAGGTAACCCAGACTGATGGTTTTGTGTTCATGTGTGTGTGTGTGTGTGTGTGTGCGCGCGATGGTGTGATGGTGTGTGTGTGTGTGTGTGTGTGTGTGTGTGTGTGTGTGTGTGTGTGTGTGTGTGTGTGTGTGTGTGTGTGTGTGTGTGTGTGTGTAGTGTAGTGTAGTGTAGTGATATATATCATTATTTAAGTAGTAACGGTTCTCGCAACCATTTACTTTTCATGTAGGGGAGATCGGGACAGGTTGAGACACGGGGCAGGGTGATACACCCCCAAAATAAGGCTTTTAATGTTATAATTCAGCCGGGTTGTTTTTTTTTTTCGTTTATAATATTTCAGTCGAAACCCGATCTACACCATCAGCCAAATTTCAGCAGGAATGATCATAGGTGCTTTGAGCCGGAGGAAGTGCGGCTTGTTTTTCAAGGGTACGAACATTTCTGACAATGAAAAATGTTAATTTTAGAGTTATAATGCTCGAATGACAGTGGTGACACATGGCTTTTCAAAGAAAAAAAACGATGAAGGCTTGTGTTTGCATCGGTTTAGTTAACAGTGCCGTAAATTTAGAATACTGCGAAGATTTGTGCAGGTACCTGCTTTGGGGCAGGTTGAGACGGGGCAGGTTGAGACAGTGTCTTAACCTACCCCGGGCTGTCTCAACCTGCCCCGTGCTAGTATTTTGAATCGGTCCCTTTCCATTTTTAGCTCACGTGCGAAGTATGGTAAAAGTGAGTCTATGTTCTGGGCCGGTTTTTGTTGGCTCACGTGCGAAGCAAAAGTGAGTATGTTTTGGGCCAGTGCTACGGCGTCCGTCGTCTGGCGTCCGTCGTCCGTGATAAACTTTAACGTTCTCATTTTCTCGGAGACTATTCAAGACAGTCTTCAAACTTGGCCCAAGGATACTTTGTTGCAAGACATTTCTAAATATACCAATTTGTGTGACCTCTCACAAAGATCAAGGTCACAGGGAATCAGAAAATAGGCCAAAAATTGCCATATTTTGACATAAATTATTTTTTCTCAAATACTTTTGATAACTTCAAACCCAAACTTGGTACAAAGATACCTGATAGTAAGACCTTTCTATGCATACTAATTTAGTTGATCCCTCGGGAAGGGCAAGGGTCACAAGAGCTCAGGAAATAGGGACCAAAATAGCCATATTTTGACAAAAGATGTTTTTTCTCAAATTTTAATTTTTAACGTTGGCATTTTCTCGGAGACTATTCAAGACACAGTCTTCAAACTTGGCCCAAAGATACTTTGTGACAAGACATTTCTAAACATACCAATTTGTGTGAAGGTCAAGGTTACAGAGAATCAGGAAATAGGTCAAAAATTGGTATATTTTGACATAATTTATTTTTTCTCAAATACTATTCACAACTTCAAACCCAAACTTGCTACAGAGATACCTGATGGTAAGACCTATGTATGCATACTAATTTGGATGACCCCTGGAAACGTCAAGGTCACAAGAGGCGGGCAAATGTGTGTAAAATGCCCATCTTTGATAAAATTGTAGGTATTATCAACATTTTTGCAAAATTTTCAATAAAACTTGGCACAACGGTAGCTAATTATAAGATCTTCCTATGCATACTAATTTAGTCGACTCATCGCAAAGGTCAAAGGTCATGGGGGGGGGGGGGGGGTTGACAGATGTGTAAAATGCTTACATTTTGAGAAAACGTGGATTTTGCTGGTGCAGAAGCCAGCCCTTTACTTATTGTCACAAAGCTCACACATATGTAAATCGGTCATGCACATGAGCCATAATGGGTTTGCCTTTTTTGGTTGTCCATCGTCCGTCCGCCGCCATACGTCCGCCGTCTTCCGTGGTAAACTTTAACGTTGGTATTTTCTCGGAGATTATTCCAGCTACAGTCTTCAAACTTGGCCCATGGATACTTTGTGGCAACACCTTTCTAAACATACCAATTTGAGCGACCTCTCTCGAAGGTCAAGGTCACAGTGGATCAGGAAATAGGTAACGAATAGCTATATTTTGACAACAGTTATGTTTTCTCAAATACTGTTCACAACTTCAAACCCAAACTTGGTACAGAGATACCTGATGGTAAGACCCTCTTACGGATACCAATTTGGATGACCACTCGGAAAGGTCAAGGGTCACAAGAGATCATGAAAAATGTCTTGACAATAAAAAACAAATTCTCAAATGCTATTTGCAACTTCCATCCTAAAGCTGGTACAGAGATATCTGATGGTAAGACCTTCCTATGAATGCTTATTCAGACGACCCGTCGGAAAGGTCAAGGGTCGCAAGAGATCAGCAAATGTAAAAAAATGTCTTTTTTGTATAATTTTAGTTCTTATCAGGATTTTTGCAACTTTTCAACCAAATTTAGCAGAAAGGTAGCTGATGATATGACCTTTCAATGCTTACTAATTTGGTTTACTACTCAAAGTTCAAGGGTCATGCGAGGTTGACAAAAGTGAAAAATACGTAATGTTTTAGAAAACATTGATTTAGAGAGACAAGATGGCGGCCATGCAACACCTACAGGCCGCCCGCTCCGGTAGAAATGGTCGCGGCCACCCGCAGACTAGTAGTCATTGTGTCTTTGTTTGATATATAATTTCGGGCCCTGCAATACTACATCATGACTGGTGCTTCTTTTTGATGACTTTTGGGAATTGTGCTGTGGCTGTAATTGGATTCTCAGTAGTTTCCCTCCGCCGTCAGTGCAATGCTAGTTTATACACGCTGGCTGATTTTTGTTAGTGCCATTGGCCGGGAATTCCGATCTCAGAAGAACAGCGCGCATTATGCTGTGGCAAAGAACCAACGTGCTTTTCTCCCATTTCAAGCATCTCAGGAGTGGCTCTTCCCACGCCACGCGCAACATCACTGCCTGAGGAGTAGCGTGAGTGTGCGCAGCGATGGAGTGCCGGCAGGCTTCGGGCCCCACATTCCACAGAGTGACGTGATGACGGACACCTCCCCAACACAGTGACTGTATTTCTTACAACACTGACTTAACAGCGTGTGGATGTGTGTACTGTGCTTTAGAAACAATTTTGGACAGCTTTTACGTTAATATTGTAGTCATTACTATTTATTGCTGAAAAATAAGTAGGTGTGAAATTATATATTAGTTAAGTTATAAGATTAAGGTGGTGACTGTTTATGCCGGAGCGAATGTCTAATAGCCGGCGCTGTTCTTATAGCGACGGGCCCCCAGGTAGCAACTGTGAAAGTATAATTCGTCTTTTTGTTTTGTTGATGCGTATTTCTCATTTGTGTAACTAGTCTCAGCCAAGCAGAAAGTTTAAAAACATTATATTATGTGTTTAAGAGATACTATGATAGGGCTGTCCTTAGTTTGCTTTGTGTCAGGGAGGTTCAGGTCGGGTTGGGGCCGCTGGCGCCGGCCATGAGACGCCTTGGCGACGGGCATCACCCGTCCCGAGCCACTGTCCATTTCAGTGTTGTGTGTGAACTGTTGTGTGAGTGTGGGTGATTGCGAGTTGCACCTGAGGTGGCGAAACAAATTTTCCTGTACGTGTCAACATGTATTTGGAACAATAAAGTTGATTCATTCATTCATTCATTCATTCATTCATTCATTCATTTTGCAGATACAAAAGCCAACCCTTTCCTTATGTTAGAACGCTTGAACACTTGCTTATTTCAGTGACCTGTTGGAAAGGTCACAGTCAAAACGGTTGGATTAATTATGTTGATCGGTGATGCACGTGAGCCTTAAGGGCTTTGCCAGTCTTGCTTTTTCTTTTTCAAGAATAGTGCATGCCAATGCCAGTACTTTACTAACATTTTATGTTTTTAGTATTATTTGTCCAAGCTGGGTATGTTCTTTTACAAAATGTATTACTTTGCTAATTGATTGGAATCTTTGGAATGGTCTACTGCAGATGGTGAGGTAAGTTTAAAAGTAAATCGAATTGGGCACATTATTCCATAGGAAATCTTGCCACAGCTACGCAGGTAGTGCATGAAGGACAGTCGCTGTACAGTTCTACGGAAGCTTCTTTTAGTAAACAAAGTTACTTTGTGGCAAGTCATAAAGACCTTAGCTAAACGCAAACGTATTTAAACTGTCATTCTGAGCTGCAAAACAAGGCAGATTTTCTTTCTTTTTTTTGAGTTTGAGCTCGAGCAATACATATTGATGGCATCTAGAAGTAGTTCCCTACTTGATTCCAAAACTCATCTTGGTCTGGCCTTTCGGCTTATTCAGCGAAACATTAAAGTTCACCCCTCTTTCTGGGATGACAATGGACGAGAGGAGAAGGACTCGAAGAAGGGGTTAACATAGGGATGAGTTTATAAGTGAAAACATATGTACAGAAGTCTGATTCAAAAGTTAAATGGGACACTTTGTTTGAATTCTGACAAAGTTCTAACCTGGCTTACATTTGTATTCTCGTTTTTCGCGTCTGCTCATAACAGCCACCGGTTACTCATGTTTTGATGACGACTTTTTTAATATATATATTCTAGTCGCTTTTATTGAGCACATGATTTTTTTCTTTTAGATCTATGACTGCTGCATATCTAACCAGAGTGGGGCCTATAACTTGATATCTTTGCAAAATTAATTCTTGTCTCAACCTGCCCCAGATTTTAATTTATGATTGTGCCAAACATTTTGAGTTTTCTGGTCTGATATTTGCTTTTAACTTTAAAAACAATGATTCAGTATTTTGTCTAAACTGTAGTCAAAAAGCTAACTTTAACTGTGTGTGTTTGTGATCCGAATTAAAGTGCTGCGTCTCAAGCTGCTCCATCTTTGTCTCAAACTGCCCTGCTCAGTGTCTCAACCTGCCCTGAGGTGTATCAACCTGCTCCGGTTTGATCAGCGTTTTAAATCAGTTATTGTGGCAAAACTGTCGCATATTTTTGTTAATTTTTTGTTTTATATGTGCCAACATGGTTTAATTTCCATTATTAGTTATTTCACGGCTTTATCTTGAATACGGCCTGCCTGAGAATGAAAAGAGACTTTTGTGTCTCACCCTGCCCCGGTCTCCCCTACTCTTGTTCTTTGAGTTTTGTTTTGTAAAGCGCTTAGAGCATCATTAATAAGTGCTATATGAAATTCACATTATTATTATTTATTATTATTATCATCCTCATCATCATCATTGTCATTATAATATTATTATCCGATTGCCCTATTAAAAATATGTTTAGACAAAATGATATAAATGTTAGGGATCTAGAAAACACATTACCGCCGTAACTGTTCAAAGATACACTTCTGTAACAGATGGTTACGAAACGCTACTCACATGTCTAGATATGGTTCATTTAGACACAGGACAATCCAGTTCACCACACGTCGTTTCGATATCAAGTAAATTTGACAATGACTCTACTCCGTTCTATAAATACGACACTTTCAGTACGCATTGACACGCTAACGGTTGGGCAGAATAAATAACTGCGATTACGTGTGTACTTTTGCTGCGTGTCCCAACTGCTGTTAAAGTTCATTAGGTGTGTCGAGAATGTGTTTAAATCTGTATGGAAAATCCCGGGTGTGGAAGACACATGCTGTTGACTTGCTCCTCCACTGAGCCCGCGGGGAAAAACGAACAGTGTCATTAAATCTATTGATAAGAAACGTTAACTCGCTTAATTCATCCCCATGAGGTGGCAAGAATAATTTAATCAGGTCGACCCCTATCGGGGAGATCGCTTAATTGACAGAAGTTAACACATTCGGGATGTTCTATATAAAAATACGCCGCTCAACGCCGAGTGTCCAAATACAGGACGTCTCGAGTGAGTTAAACTATGTGTATAATTGTATGTACATATATATACCACTGGTGCTCATAATTCCCATTATGTTATGTCCTGGCGATTTGCCTTGAGCAGTAACATAAGCAAAAGTCCTCGGGCCGACGTCGGCCGCAGTGGGTCCGCCCACAGCCGTGCACGGGCCCACTGCAGCCGACGACCGCCTGTTGGTCTTTTGCATCCTGCGCGCATGTGCGGGCTTCAAGCCGCAAGGTTCCAAATCACAGTACAACACAGATTCATGCTTCTGACATGTGAGGAATCATAAGCACATGTAGTAGAATTATTATGTAGGTACTCACTCCATAAAGTTTTCCCTTCATATTGTATAACAAGCAAATTAATATTCATGAATTTGTTTGAGATTTTTCTTCCCAAAATCCTTTGCAGGCCTCCAAAAAATCCAATATTGACACTTTGCATTTGTCAAAACGGAAACGCGAAATATGCTCATACTGCAACATTAACGAGTTCCTCATATTCAGTAGTGAATAAATAGTTAATACTTCTTAGTGAAGGTACGCTCGAAATTTCTTTCCCATACACACGCATACGCCAGCTAACGAGCAAAACGAATCGCTGAACCAGTGAAACTGACATAACGCCCGCTAGCGATAACGTAAGCGACAACCCTAGAAAAAGGCAAAATATACAAACCTGCTGGTATTTTCCTTCATTATCTGTGATCTAATTACGAGTAAAAAGCATTGACATTTTTGTCTTGCGTATTTAAAATACGGTAGACTTTGAAATGGGGCTGATCAGAACGCATTCCGGAGCATGCACATGATGTTTTTGGCGTGCGGGGCAGAAATTCTGGCAAAGTAGAAACAAGATAAAAATGACGCCATCTCTAGCTAGGCAAACCTTGCTAGAGAACGTCTTTTTGGCGCCAAAGCGCCGCGCGCGCGCGCGCGCGCGCGTGTGTGTGTGTGTGTGTGTGTGTGTGTGTGTGTGTGTGTGTGTGTGTGTGTGTGTGTGTGTGTGTGTGTGTGTGTGTGTGTGTGTGTGTGTGTGTGTGTGTGTGTGTGTGTGTGTGAGTGACAGCGACAAGAGCCCGCGTTTGAGGACGGACAAGCTTGAAATTTTAGGATATTGTCCCTTAAAGAATAATATCGAGACCATTCTTTGGATTTTTTTAAATTAAGATGCTCATTGGCGAGAAAATGACCGTTTCACAAAAACCGGTTGATCCACACTGGAGTCCGTATTTTTTCTTGTTTTTTACTAGATATTTTGCGTATAGCTAGATAAAAGGGAGATATTGAATGAGCTCGTTAACCAGCATTGTACTCTAGAACCTTTTGAGTGATAATTAAATATTTTTTGAAAAAAAATATATTTTCACGTTTTGAGAATTAATTTCAAGAGATTATATGGGGTTTTTTTTTACGAAAAAAACAATATTCTCATTAATAATCGCATGATTTTTCATATACGGTATTTAATAAGCCTACAGTTTCACTCGGCTGTCGGGTACGATTATGTCAATTGTGACCTGTATGCCCTATGTATGAAACTTAGACAATTTTCTGCGCCACTTTTTCGAGTCATTTGTAAAACAGCTAACATTCTGCGCCACTTTTTCGGAGTCATTTGTAAAACAGCTAACATAACTTTAATTTTTCTTTGACGAAAAAAAATCTTCTAATTAATACCCGCTTGATTTATCATAAACAGTGTTTGCATAAGCCTGCTGTTTGTCCCGGCCTTGGGGTAGGATTAGGTCAAATTGTGACTTAGGTGTGAAAATCAGCAATGATACGTCAAATGTTAGTACTGCGATGAGTGACGCATAACATCGAGTCGTCACTATGACTGAACACTGCGTCGTGGGACTAATGATGTCATGACGTGAAGCTTGAAGTGACGTCATGTAGTCGCTGCTTGTGCTATTATTCTTCTTCAGAATAGCTACGCCAGACCACAGAGCTTACGAATGGCGGGAATCGCCGTGTGTCCGTCTTTATTTCTGTGTGTCAGTGTGTGTGGATCAGAGGGTGGATTAGGGTAGAAGAAGATGGATTCCTGTCGCTGCACGAGCCCACAGCCGGGAGAGTACTAATGGCGGGAAGCGCCGTGTGTGTCCGTCTTTATTTGCATGCGCCGATGTGTGTGTTGATCAGAGGTTGGCTTAGAAAGGAGGGAAATGGATCAGCATAATAAGCCTAAAAATATGAACAACTCTGAATTTCCTAAAAGATAAACGCATGTGAGCTCCACACAATACGGTAGACTTTGGGATGAAATCCTCATCTTATTTCATAGTCAGACGAAATCTGTGCGCTCAGTCGATAGCCCGAAACGCAGTCGTCTGCCGAAAGCATGTGTTTTGTCTGAACACCGCTGAAGGACGCGAAGTAAAGTTTTGTTTTGGACTGGATACATAAATTATATTGAGCCAAATTTTGCTTGATATAGTGCCGATCACCGACAGATGTGATTACTTGACCCGAAAAAATGTTCTCGTCTTACGACTCGGACATTTCGATTCGGGTCTCGTAATCACATCTGCTTCGTATCGGCACTATATCAAGCAAAATGTGCCTCAATATAATATAATACAAAGTACATGTACATGTACTGTCAAGCCCGACTGTACTGATTGTCAGTAAATCATGACTAGATATTTTCATAGCGTTCAACATGCTGGGCTGTTCCTAAATACTGGAAGGCAAATGGGGGAAGGGGGGGTGGTGGGTGGGGGGGGGGGTGGAGGAAGCGAGAGAAGAAAGGAGCAAAGAAAGGGGAGGGGCGTGCGTATATGTAGAGGAGGGAGACCAGCTGGAGGGGAAGGGAGTTGTGGCTTTGGGGAAAGGTGTGTTATAATAAGACAAAAACACAAATAAAATTGGAAAAATCTAAAAGATAACTCATTCGACACGTGCCGCCTCCGGATACGTGGATTATGCCGCGTATCAGGAGGCGGCACGTCTCGAATGAGTTAAGTGCCTGTTTCTATCGCATCGAAGAAATCGAGGTCTTTGGTGATGACTGCGGCGAAGAATCTTTGCCTGATGCGCGCCGTCATGCGGGCGACATACATACTGAACGCCCAGATGCGCATCCACGTACACACAGTTCTGTGAATACACGCAGAAATACGAAATATTATGACAAATGATAAGATGAAGAGAAGACAAAGTAAAATACAAATATAATAATTAAAATAAAACGAACAAAGAAAAAATACAAAATTAAAAAATACATAAAATAAAGTGAGATGAAATAAAACAATAATTTCAAAATAAATTAAAATAAAATAAACTATGAAACGGCTTTGTTAATATTCTAAAACTGGATGATTTCCAAATTCCCGCAGTCTCAGGGTTTTCAGAAGACGATCTCTGTATCAGTAACAAAGCAGGCACAGATTCCCAGGGGCCCCTTAGAGCCTCATGAGAACAAATGTCTCTTTCAGATAAATGAGAGAACGTAAAGCGACAGTAACTCTGCGTTATGTGACAAAGGTCAGTATGCGGCATAGGTTCAAGCTAATCTGGCACCACCCTTGAATTATCATGGTCGATTCATCTCCTGCTGTAGTGCGTCAGGGCAAAATGGGTTGAGCAAGAGTGATAGTGAACTCACGACGCAGCGGCCACCCCAGACAGACGTATGATGGCGGAACGAAAAGTTTCGGCCGACTTGTCGATGATCAGTCCCTCAATCACACGGCCCATGTAGTAAGGGATCAACATTTCACCTGCATGCAACATATTTTATGAAAAGTAATTAGACAGATAAACGACAAAGTGCCGTTCATTTTGCAACTTTATTCGTAAAACCATTGGGGTAATTGTGAAGTGTAAACGAATGGGGCCCAAATGTGGGGTTTGTTTGGTTGGTTAGGTGACTGGACTTTGGAAAGAATGCGTATCTGGGTGAGTGTTTATTTATTCATTCGTTCGTTCTTTCTTTCTTTCGGTTTTTTATCTACGTTTGTTTGTTTGTTTGTTTGTTTGTTTGTTTGTTTGTTTGTTTGTTTGTTCCACTGGTTGGTCGGTTTAGTTGGTTGAATGGTTGTTTGGTTGGTTGGGTTTTGGAGGTGTCGATTGTTTGGTTGTTTTTGTATTTTTTCTTTCCTTCTCTTTTTGTTATTGTTGTTGTTTGTGTGTGTGTGTGTGTGTGTGTGTGTGTGTGTGTGTGTGTGTGTGTGGTGTGTTGTGTGTGTGTGTGGTGTGGCCGGGGGGGGGGGTGCTGTTTGTTTGCTTGTTTGCACAGAACAATTTTCAGTATAGTATCATGAAGCAACATACAGATGACGGTGAATACGAGGAAGAGTGTGCCCAGCAGAATGAAGGGTAGGTCCGGGACTGACGTACGCAGTAGCTGGTACATTGACGAGTATCGACCACTACGCCCCTGTCAACAAAGATATAATTTTTGTTTGTTTTGTTTTTTTCCCCAAAAGTCGGAATCACTTTAAATTTATGATTAACCAAGGCCGGATCCGGGTGGGGTGGGGTGGGAGAGTTACCAGGAGTCCCCCGCCCCGCCCCCCCCCCCGTCCCCCCCACACACACACCCCCACTCCACCCACACCCACCCACCTATCCACCCCAAAAATACTTTAAAATGCAACATGTAGATCAAAGTCCCTTTTTGGAGTTTGAAAACCCTGCGCCCCACCCCACCCCCCTCCCATCCTTGATAAAAGTTACATGAAAGGTGTTGACTGCCGATTCTCTCTCTCTCTCTCTCTCTGACGATGTTTCACGTGCATTTGATACGTTCGTGGAAATTGATCAATTGTTGTCTATTGTTCCCTGTACAGTGGACTGTCTAAGGTTAACTTTTAACCCATTTAGATCGAAAGAACATTGAATCTTATTAGCGTACTTGAGAAGATAAACAATGGCACAAGAAAGTGAGGTGGCCCTTAAGTTTTGACCATTAGTGTATATAATATATATATATATATATTATATATATTATTATATATATATATAAATATTATATATATTAATATATATATATATATAAAATAAGTTATTGGTCGGAGGGGTTCGCTACACGGACCTTTCAGTAGGCCTGAGGGAGGTCAAAGGAATCATTGTACCCCGAAGGCCGAAGGCCTGAGGGGTACAATGATTCCTTTGACCTCCCGAAGGCCTACACGGGTCCTTGCAGCGAACCCCTCCGACCAATAACGTATTTGTTTTCATTCCTCCACTATTTTCGTAAAAGAAATCAAGAAGACATCTTGCGACCTGGATCACGCCAGACATGACCGACGTCAAAGGAATCTACCTTTATACACAATAGACTTATGACGTAATTTAAAATATGTCATGACGTTGCTGTCCCCAGCCGGTATTGAGTGTGCTTGTTGTTTCCAACAACACTAAGTAACTTTGTACTTTAGAACGTTTGGCGATCTTTTATAGAACAAAACTGGCATCAGTCCAAGATGCGTCATCGAGAGGGCTACAAAACGTCCGCCATTTTTTCGCTACAGGGGTTTTTATATCACGGTCACATGGTACGGTTTGCGCTAAAGTGACTGGTATTGTGACGTAGGGAGGAAAAAACAAAACAAAACTATATATATATATATATATATATATACTATATATATATATATATATATATATATATATATATATATATATATATATATATATATATATATATATATATATATATATATATTATATATATATATATATATATATATACTGGAGGCGGCTTCTAGTACATGCGTTGTGTTTGCAATTTCAGGTTACGCCGTATGCCTACCTGAAGAGCCACCCCCCCCACCCCACCCCCCCCCCCCCACCCCCCCACCCCCATTGGGGCGAAACCGGTCGTAGGCGGCAAAATCTTTAAATCTACTCAGCAGGTCCAATATCTGTTTGGGAATATTTTCTATCTTCCCCCCTTGGGGTGAGGACGGGATATTCTCCAGCGGGTGGCGGGGCGCCTGGGGGTAGTCCCTACTGCTTTATGTAGTAGGTGTTCAGTGGAAGGCTCAAAAGATCTAATAAGCGATTCAGTCAAAAAAGGGCAGCTGATGTCCTGATGACACAATGCAAGCTTACCAGCCTGGAATCCCATGGCATTAGCACAGCATTATCGAAATTTAATGAAAAATTACGTCCCTTGGAGCTACTCTGAGTGCATTTTTTGGCTTTGGGCGACGCCTTTGTTAAAAGTAAAGAATAATTGTACCACAAAATTGCCTAGGTGTTGCCTTTTCAAAATTAGTCTGTCTTCTTCCACTGCAACACCCCATAAAGCTTTAGGGATGCAATCCACCTTTGTACTGGTGGTGCTACCAGTAAATTCTGGAGGCGGCTTCTAGTACATGCGTTGTGTTTGCTATTTCAGGTTACGCCGTATGCCTACCTGAAGAGCCGCCCCTTGGGGCGAAACCGGTCGTAGACGGCAAAAACTTTAAATCTACTCAGCAGGTCCAATATCTGTTTGGGAATATTTTCTATCTTCCCCCCTTGGGGGGAGGACGGGATATTCTCCAGCGGGTGGCGGGGCGCCTGGGGGTAGTCCCTACTGCCTTATGTAGTAGGTGTTTAGTGGAAGGCTCAAAAAATCTAATAAGCGATGCAGTCACAAAAGGTCAGCTGATGTCCTGATGACACAATGCAAGCTTACCAGCCTGGAATCCCATGGCATTAGCACAGCATTCTCAGAATTTAATGAAAAATTTTATATATATATATATTATATATATATATATATATATATATATATATATATATATATAATATATATATATATATATATATATATATATATATATATATATATATATATATATATATATATATATATCCTTGTCCTTCCTCGACGTTTCTGTGTACCCCACCCGGGTCTGCCTTGGGGGACTTGGGTGGGGTTAGGTATTTTTTAGTTCCCAGGGTCACCCTGGTCAGCCCCACAGGGTGGGTTTTTCTCTCTATTCTGGGGCATGTGTTTCTGTCTACCCTTTGTCCATTCACCTGTATTTGCCTTTTTAAAACTCTCCCTACTGTCTGCACTGCCTGTAGCTCTTGATGTTGGATGTGTGTTGCTAAATGGTCTTAGCTTTATTTAGGCCCCATGTTGTAGGTTTATTTAACGTATTTGACCGGCTGGTGACATACATTCAATTTTCTGTTTAGTTTTTTTTTTTCACAAGCAGTGCAGGCACGTCCTGAGAAAGCCTTGTTGCTGTCGGGACGTTAAGCAATGTACAATCAATCAATCGACGTTTCTGTGACTTTTTCTCAGATAAGATTAAGCACATCCGCTCTGAACTAGACTCGTGTTCATGTGATCCCCCTACTTTTGGTGTGTATAATGGCCCTTCACTATCTCGTTTCGAGCCAGTGACTGAGCAGGAGATCCACGAACTTATTATGAAGTCACCAACAAAGAGCTGTGTGCTTGATCCCTTGCCCACGTCCCTCATAAAACAGTGCATCGATGATCTCCTCCCACTGATTACCACCATAGTTAATGCCTCTCTCTCTACAGGTGCTGTGCCTACTCAGTTTAAACATGCTGTTGCGACACCACTCTTGAAAAAGCCTGGACTGGACCCAAACGACTTGAAGAATTTTAGACCTGTTTCTAACCATCCATTTATTTCAAAGATTTTGGAGAAGGTTGTTTTGAAACAGCTACAAAGCCATTTGCCTGGAAACGGTCTGTTAGAAATGCATCAGTCGGCATACAGAAAGGATCACAACACGGAGACTGCTGTGCTGAGCGTCCTGGATGGTCTGCTAGTGAAGGCAGACAAGAGACTTGTCTCTCTCATTGCTCTGCTGGACCTCAGTGCAGCATTCGACACGCTCGATCATTCTGTTTTGCTGAAGAGGTTAGAGGTGACCTTTGGCATCCGTGGTACTGCCCTGGCCTGGTTCACTTCATACGTTAAGGATCGTTCTCAGGCTGTTATTGCTAATGGCCAGCTATCTGCTTCTAGTCTTTTGTTGTGTGGAGTCCCTCAGGGCTCCGTATTAATGCCTGTTTTGTTCACTCTACATTCACAAACTCTGTCTGATGTAATTGCCGCCCATGAGTGTGATTTTCACAAGTATGCTGACGATACTGAATTGTCAAGAAGTAGCGCGCCTAACCATTTCAGCTCTGCTAAGATGAGCGTACAGTGTTGTATAGATGAATTCCTGTCCTGGATGACAAGCAACAAACTTAAGCTTAACACCGACAAAACCGAAGTCATGCCTGTTGGCTCTCAGTCTCGCCTTAGTCTGATTAACGGCGAGTTCGCAAACATTGGTGGCTGCAGCGTTCCCTTCCAGAACTGCGTCAAATATCTGGGTGTGAAGATTGATTCGACGCTCTCCATGCATTATCATATCAGTAGCGTCTGCCGAGCTGGTTTCCTTGAGCTGCGCAGAATTTCTTCCCTCAGACCGTATCTCACAGAAAGTGCGGCGTCAAGACTTGTAAATGCGTTCATTACGTCCAGGCTCGATTATTGCAATTCTGTACTGGCAGGTTTACCGGCAGAACAGATTTCACGCTTGCAGATGATTCAAAACAATGCGACGCGTCTCATCTTGAAGAAACGAAAGAGAGACCACGTTACGCCTCTACTGAAGCAGGTGCACTGGTTGCCCATAAAATTCCGCTGACAGTACAAAATTGCAATTTTCGCCTATCGGTATTTTGACGGATCTCTCCCGCCGTACCTTTCTGCCAAGCTGTCTGTTTATCAGCCATCACGCACCCTCCGTTCCTCTAGTGTAGAACTTTTAAAAATTCCAAAGCTTAACATGAAAACTGTCGGGGAGCGTTCTTTCACCTTTTTAGCCCCAAGTGTGTGGAACTCCCTGCCAACTGAAATGCGGAATCTGCCCACATTGTCACAGTTCAAAGCTCACTTAAAGACTTTTCTTTTCTGTCGGGCATTTTAACACTTAGCTCATCTTTAGCTAACTGTTGACTGCCTTTTATTCTGATCCTAGAGGAAGTGAATGTATAGTGTTGGGAAGAGATGGGGTGGTTTAAAGAAGTGTATAATCGTGCGCGTGTCTGAGAGAGAGGGTGTGCTGTTGTGCATGCGCAGTGAGTCCAGTGTTTTCCTGGAGAACAGCGCTATACAAGAACTATGTATTATTATTATTATTATTATTATTATTATTATTATTATTATTATTATTATTATTCCTCCCTACGTCACACGACCAGGAACTTTAGCGCAAACTTACCATGTGACCGTGATATAAAAACCCCTGTAGCGAAAAATGGCGGACGTTTTATAGCCCTCTCGATGACGCGTTAGGACCTCGTTTTCGAGTCTTGATAGCAACATGACTCGGTTCGACAAAATAGCAGAAAAAAACGCACTAAAGTAGTCCTATTTGACGTAATACACATCCTCTGCCTTATTTTTTACCACGTGAGGAGCCAATATAAACAATATTTCACCACTAATTACACAGCGCAAATAGCAAAAGCCTTCGCCAAATCCATTTCATCGCAACGCACCGAGCATTTTTAAAGTTCGGGAAACCACGGAACAAAAATAGCTTCCGAGTTTTTTTTAACCAATCAGAGACAGAAATCCTTGCAAACAACACACTTGTCTGATCAGCCACCAACATGCCACAATTTCACCAAAGCACAGAGCAACAAATTCAAGAACTAAAACGAAAATACACACCCAGCAACATTATACACAAAGCACGATATTGCCAAAGTTCTCTCTTCACGTCACTCAATACGGGACTATCTGAAGAAAAACGAATTTTCGAAGACTATCTGACATCATGTCAACGTTGTAAAATAAAATCTTACCTTAAAATCCTTCTCAGCACTAGTCCTGATGTTAACAACGAGCGTTGTTTTGGTATTCCTTTTTCCAGATATCCAAACACACATGAAACTTTAGAATATAACAACGACAATCTGCTGCACACTCGAAGCATCCCCTTCAGTCATCTTGATTCTAAAAGCACAAGGCACCATGCTAACGTGCACAAGCTGTCACATGGTCAAATGCCGATCGCTTCATCAAAAAGTTCTTAATTTTTCTGAATCACACAGCAGTCAAGAAGCAATGTCACTGTCATACTTTCACGACCTTTTGTAGACATTGCAGCTTGAATCATTCTGTACACACGCCAAAATTAGCTTTTTACTCGCGAAACTTGCGCTTCACACGGAATCATGCTACGTCACACTCTGTCTCTTAAAGACTGGGAATCCCCGGCAGAACATGTTCAATGGTGTCACCTATCCGCCAAAGAAGCGGCCGTCTTCATAAACTGGATTTTTTTTTCTCTAAACAATAAACGGAGGAAGAAAAACAAATACGTTATTGGTCAGAGGGGTTCGCTATACGGACCTTTGTAGACCTGAGGGAGGTCAAAGGAATCATTGTACCCCTCAGGCCTTCGGCCTTCGGGGTGCAATGATTCGTTTGACCTCCCTCAGGCCTACAAAGGTCCGTGTAGCGAATCCCTCCGACCAATAACTATATATATATATATATATATATATATATATAATATATATATATATATATATATATATATATATATATATATATATATATATATATATATATATATATATATATATATATATATATATATATATAATATATAAATAAACTATATATATATATATATATATATATATATATATATATATATATATATATATATATATATATATATATATATATATATATATATATTCTTTACTTTTAACAAAGGCGTCGCCCAAAGCCAAAAAATGCACTCAATCAGAGTATTTCCAAGGGACGTAATTTTTTTTAATAAATTCTGAGAATGCTGTGCTAATGCCATGGAATTCCAGGCTGGTAAGCTTGCATTGTGTTATCAGTACATCAGCTGTCCTTTTGTGACTGCATCGCTTATTAGATCTTTTGAGCCTTCCACTCAACACCTATCACATAAAGCAATAGGGACTACCCCCAGGCGCCCCGCCACCCGCTGGAGAATATCCAGTCTTCCCCCAGAGGGGGGATGCTAGAAAATATTCCCAAACAGATTTTGGACCTGCTGAGTAGATTTAAAGTTTTTGCCGCCTACGACCGGTTTCGCCCCAAGGTGGGGCTCTTCAGGTAGGCATACGGCGTAACCTGAAGCTTTAGGGATGCAATCCACGCTGGACTAGTGGTTGCTACCAGTCAAATTCTGGAGGCGGCTTCTGGTATATGCGTTGTGTTTGCAATTTCAGGTTACGCCGTATGCCTACCTGAAGAGCCCCACCTTGGGGCGAAACCGGTCGTAGGCGGCAAAAACTTTAAATCTACTCAGCAGGTCCAAAATCTGTTTGGGAATATTTTCTAGCATCCCCCCTCGGGGGGGAAGACTGGATATTCTCCAGCGGGTGGCGGGGCGCCTGGGGGTAGTCCCTATTGCTTTATGTGATAGGTGTTGAGTGGAAGGCTCAAAAGATCTAATAAGCGATGCAGTCACAAAAGGACAGCTGATGTCCTGATGACACAATGCAAGCTTACCAGCCTGGAATTCCATGGCATTAGCACAGCATTCTCAGAATTTATTAAAAAAAAAATTATATATATATATATATATATATATATATATATATATATATATATATATATATATATATATATATATATATATATTATATATATATATATATATATATATATATATATATATATATATATATATATATATACCGGTCGTAGGCGGCAAGAACTTTAAATCTACTCAGCAGGTCCAATATCTGTTTGGGAATATTTTCTAGCATCCCCCCCTCGTGGGGGAGGACTGGATATTCTCCAGGGGTGGCGGGTCGCCTGGGGGTAGTCCCTACTGCTTTATGTAGTAGGTGTTCAGTGGAAGGCTCAAAAGATCTAGTATGTGATGCAGTCACAAAAAGGGCAGCTGATGTCCTGATGACACGATGCAAGCTTACCAGCCTGGAATTCCATGGCATTAGCACAGCATTCTCAGAATTGAATGAAAAAATTATATATATCATTCTGTACACAAGCCAAGATTAGCTTTTACATATATATACACTTTACAAAGGCGTAGCCCAAAGCCAAAACATGCACGCAATCAGATTAGCTCCAAGGGACGTAATTTTTCATTCAATTCTGAAAATGCTGTGCTAATGTCATGTAATTCCAGGCTGGTAAGCTTGCAATGTGTCATCAGCTGCCCTTCTTCTGACTGCATCGCTTACTAGATCTTTTGAGCCTTCCACTGAACACCTACTACATAAAGCAGTAGGGACTACCCCCAGGCGCCCCGCCATCCGCTGAAGAATATCCAGTCCTCCCCCCGAGGGGGGGATGCTAGAAAACAGATATTGGACCTGCTGAGTAGATTTAAAGTTTTTGCCGCCTACGACTGGTTTCGCTCCAAGGGCCTCTTCAGGTAGGCATACGGTGTAACCTGAATGATTGATTGATTAGTTCCGTGTTTAACATCCACGGCACCGGAGTGATAATGGACGGCCCTGACGGGCGGGTTATGGGGGAACGGGGAAATCTATTGCCTATGGAGTACGACCTGAACACTGATAAACTCAGGCGCACTCCAACTGTGCCACTTTGATTTACCAGGACCTTTCAGCGTAACCTGAAATTGCAAACACAACGCATGTACTAGAAGCCGCCTCCAGAATTTACTGGTAGCACCACCAGTACAGCGTGGATTGCATCCCTAAAGCTTTAAGAGGTGTTGCAGTGGAAGAAGACAGACTAATTTTGAAAAGGCAACACCTAGGCAATTTTGTAGTGCAATTATTTTTTACTTATAACAAAGGCGTAGCGTAATTTTTCATTCAATTCTGAGAATGCTGTGCTAATGCCATGGAATTCCAGGCTGATAAGCTTGCATTGTGTCATCAGGACATCAGCTGTCCTTTTTTTGTGACTGCATCGCTCACTAGTTCTAGAAAGGAGAGGGTTTTGGGAGAGAAGGAATGACAGACCTATTATTTTGAGCCTTCCACTGAACACCTACTACATAAAGCAGTAGGGACTACCCCCAGGCGCCCCGCCATCCGCTGGAGAATATCCAGACCTCCCCCCAAAGGGGGATGCTAGAAAATATTCCCAAACAGATATTGGACCTGCTGAGTAGATTTAAGTTTTTGCCGCCTGCGACCGGTTTCGCCCCAAAGGGGAGGGGGGCGGGGGGGGGGGGCTCTTCAGGTAGGCATACGGCGTAACCTCAAATTGCAAGCACAACGCATGTACTAGAAGCCGCCTCCAGAATTTACTAGTAGCACCACCAGTACAGCGTGGATTGCATCCCTAAAGCTTTATGAGGTGTTGCAGTGGAAGAAGACAGACTAATTTTGAAAAGGCAACACCTAGGCAATTTTGTGGTGCAATTATTCTTTACTTTTAACAAAGGCGCCGCCCAAAGCCAAAAAATGCACTCAATCAGATTAGCTCAAAAGGACGTAATTTTCTGATTCTGATGTTGAAATATCTCCTTCTGAAAAGCCTCGCAGATGTGCCAATGCGTCATAGTGAACTCTAGAAGGGGCGCGCGCAGTGCATACACGTCATTGGTTTGTCAAACGTCATTTGTCATGATGTATTTTTTTGTTTTTACATAATTTTATATTTAACGTGATATGAGATTCGCTTTCGTTTCAAGACTTGGGAAAATGGTGACAAAACTAGAATTTCACGGTACAATTTCAGTCTTGCTATAATTTGTGTGAAATCAGGTTGACTTTACCTAGCTACATGCTATACTAAGTACACCTGCATGCTCTTCTGAAAGCGCGTCGATGTGTGTGATTGCGTGTGCGTGTGCTTGTTTGCACTAATGATGCGCGCGCTGCAAACATCCTTAAGAGGCATAGATGTTCATGCGCCCTCCAGGCACTTGAGAATCTAGGCGTCTTGGAGATGAGCGCATATGTCATTCTTTTGTCAAAAGTCATTTGTCATGACGTATTTTTTTTGGGTTTTACGTAACTTTATATTTAACGTGATATGAGTTTCGCTTTCGCTTCAAGACTTGCAAAAATGGTGACAAAACTAGAATATCACGATACAATTTCAATCTGGTTATAATTTGTGTGAAATCAGGTTGACTTTACCCAGCTACATGCTATTTTAGTACACCTGCATGCTCTTCTGAAAGCGCGTCGATGTGTGTGTTTGCGTGTGCGTGTGCGTGTGCGTGAGTGCATGCGCGCGCTCCAAACATCCTCAAGAGGCATAGATGTTCATGCGCCCTCCGGGCACAAGAGGATCTATGCCTCTTGGAGATGCGCGCATACGTGTGAGAAAGAGCGAGCGATCGAGAGAGAGAATTACGTCATATTTAGAGTATCAGTGTCTGCGTGGTGACGGAGTTGCTTCTTTTAAGTCACCGGCACTGTTTGACTTTCTCTAGAAGTGAAGGTTTTTTACTGTTTTAATTATTTTCTGAAAAGAATTAATTTGTACTAAAGAAGTTGAAAGGATACAAAGCTGGCTAACGAACTCGTCCAATGTCTTTATCCAAACTAGATATATGCAAAAGTTCAAGTAAATATGACAAAAATTACGGACTCTAATCTGGGTCAACTGACTTCCTATAAACGGTTGTTTATGTCTTCAATGAGACATTCAATTACAAAATGCTCGGAGGCTTTCTTTCCCACCCACTTAAGAAAGTATTTCGCCAAGTTTCAACGGCTTGTGTGTACGGAGATATCGGAGATTCTCTTGTTTACATACATACATACATACATACATACATACATACATACATACATACATACATACATACACACACACACACACACACACACACACACACACACACACACACACACACACACACACACACACACACACACACACACATACATACATACATACATACATACATACATACATACATACATACATACATACATACATACATACATACATACGGCGCTTGGCGCCAAATGTACGTTCATCAGAGAAGTTAGCGTAACTAGACATGACGTAATTTTTATCTTGTTACTTCAATTGTTAGAGGTTTAGCCTGCCCGCCTTTGACATCATGAACATACTATTAAATTCGCCCCACCGCAACCCGTCCTAAAAAGTTCCTTCTATAAATAACATGGGAGTCCACTATTACTCTTTTTGGACTGAAACAGCTGATAACATCCCCCAACTCGTATTACGTCTGCGTCCTCTACACCAATTGATCATATATATGTATATGCGACAAACAATAGCCGAGTGTTGGGACGGGTGTACTACAAGTTGGAATCAGCGACCATTGTGTGCTGTAACTCGACCGTGAAAGCAGATAAACCTGCCCATAAATATCAGCGCACTACCATCAAATATAGATCGCTTAAACATCAAAAAGGTTTTCTTGTTTGACCTTAATTCTTTCGATTGATACTGTTTATCGTCATTGCGAGCCTGATGATGCGTTGTCTGAGTGGTACAGGTTGTTCCTCAGTTCTTGATAAGCACGCCCCGATTAGCGAAAAAGAGTTAAAAACCCACAGCTGCCGCCCTGGCTAAACAAAGGTTTGGTCGATGCCATGCAACTGAGAGATAAATTACCACGGATAAAAAGATTCCCCTGCTTACCGTAAGCAGTGTAATCGTGTAAAACAATTCGTTTTTGATGCCCAAAAGTCACTCTTTAAACGTGTAATGAATGACAAAAAGGATACAGTCTCTGTTTGGAGAACGCTTAATGCCCTTACAAAATCTAACTTTAGTTATCAATTTTTAACATCTATGCTAGCATTCTGTTCCGCCCTGAGGGCACACGTAGGCCTTCTAACCAGGCTCAGTTTAACACATTCGAGACGAAGTCCAAGCACACTCGTGTAAGCGGCTTTACCGAGATGTACCGTGACTACGTTTCGAATGAGTTTACTAAATTGTGAACTAACAAGCATTAATTAGGTATATATAATACTATAATATCAAATGAGATATCAAGAATGAACTTAAATAAAGTATTCATCACTTGGCACCAAATCAAAAATTAATAATATATTAACCCTTTTAACCTTGGCCGCCTTTCCCCGCCAGACTTTGGAGGTGTTACTAGTTGCAGGAGATAGATCGACTATGATAATTCAAGGGTAGTGTCATCTGGCACTACCCTTGAATTATCTTGATCCATCCATCTCCTGCTGTAGAGCGTTGGGGCTAAAAGGGTTCATTACACTGACACTGAACAAGGCATGGCGCCAATATAGAATGAATAAAGGATTAATTACATTGTTACTGGAAAAGGCCCAATCAGGAATGAATAAAGTGTTTATCAATTGTTACTGGAAAAGGCATGGAGCCCAATCAGGAATGAATAAAGTGTTTATCAAATTGTTACTGGAAAGGGCATGGAGCCCAATCAGGAATGAATAAGTGTTTATCAAATTGTTACTGGAAAAGGCATGGAGCCCAATCAGGAATGAATAAAGTGTTTATGGCATTGTTACTGGGAAAGGCATGGCGCCCAATGAAGAATGAATAAAGTATTAACCACAGTTAAACCGAAAAAGGCATGGCGACTAATGAAGGATTAATACAGTATTAACCACATTGATACTGTACACGGCGTGGCGCCAAAGGCCATTGCACTCACGTGAGATTTGGCAGCATTTTTAAGCCAACGTTTCGCTCCCCCGTCGTCCGCGTCTGGCGAATGCAGCAGCAGGGGCCTCTCCTGATCCGATGAGGTCTCGGTGACAGGGATTCCACTCTTCACTCCGGTGAAGAAAATGATACAGAAGGTAACCAAACAGGCACTTAAGGTCCACGCTAGCGTTGCAATGCTCCATCTGCAAAATGGCATCCCGATATGAAGCAGGGCTCAGTTGCACGAGTGAACTTAGTTCTGCGCCAGCCACTCAGCAAGGCTAAAGCGGGGCATCTTGCTGAGTGGTTGGCGCAGGACTAAGCTCCTCATGCAACTGAGCCCAAGGTCACCGGGCAGACGTCGTCTACCGTTGTTCGTTACAGTCGTGCTCGGGCTAACAGCGGTCGGCGACGCAGGCTGATCTGAAGACCTTTTGCATACTGGCATGGCGAGATACTGAATCCTAACTCTTCAGTTGGCTGTCGGCAGTGCTTTTTGTCGCGGCGGAGATCATTCCGGCAGGAATCATCACGACAAAAACCGCTACCGACAGCAAAGGGTTAACACCTACAACAAAAGATAATTATATTAGTATATTATTGGTATTATTATTATTATTACAGCACCAATAATAATAATAATAATTGTTATACATAGTGCAATATCCTCACAATAAAGGCTCAGAGCGCTTTACATGGTAGAATGCAATAATGTACAGACGACATACAAAAATACGAATCCATAAGTACAAATCACATTCACGGATAATGAAATAATATACATAAGACATACGTAGGAAAACACAGGTTTATCAATCTATTTTACAGGCGAGATTGACAAAATATGCTTTCAAGCTAGCCCTGAAAATGGTCAAAGATGGTGCGTGGCGAATACCATGGGAAAGGCTATTCCACACTTTCGGAGCTTGTAATGAAAAGGATCGCTGCCCAAAGGGTTTTAATGTCGATCTGTCTCTTGCTCAGTTCCCAACCAACCCACCCACTCACCCATATTAGTGTTTCCTCCACTGGAAATCTTAATATACCACTGTTGCGACAAAAGCGCAATAAATGATGAACGCGGCTACATTTATAATTTTAAAAAAATTAATAAAAACTAAACGCTCACACATACACACACACACACACACACACACACACACACACACACACACACACACACACACACACACACAAAACCGAAAAGACTCGTGTTCTGATAATTAATAGGATTAACTCATTCGCGGCCAGCCGCATCCGGATGTGCGGCTTATGCCGCGCATCCGGATGCAACTTTCCAGCTAATGAGTTAAATAAAGAATATATTGTTAACGATGCTTTGCATCTCATTTGAATAGAAGTGTACTTTTGGTGTATTCTCCGAGTGGGTCTGTCTGCAGAGGAGTACATCAGCAATCGGTGCAATTACCGGCTAGACAGAAGTTTGGGATGCTCCCCCAGTGCCAGCAGTTTCCCGACATTGTACATCCACAACGCGGCCAGCACCACCAGCAGAACTTGACGCACTATGTCACGCCGCGCCCTGCACGTGCGCCTCGAAGTGACCACCACCCACGTGACCACAACGACCGCACGTGCAACACTCAGCAGCAGAAGGTCCGCGGTGGTGGACGTGAAGCCCGTCGTGCTCGGGCCGCGCAGGTCCTTGGCTAGATTTGGCAGCAGGCTGAAGGTGCAGCCCACATCAGCGAAGGCCCATAGCGTCATCAAGATCTGCACGGCGAAGTTTGTCATGGCTTGACTTTTCTGACGGAAGAGGTGAAAATCAGTGGGATCAACTCCCCTCATAAATTTTTGGTTGTTCTGTGATTTTGGACCTTACGGCCGTAAGATCCAAAATCACAGAACAACAAAATCATTCTTACCACACTTACATAGTAACTCTTTCGCACACAACCAACCCAATTTTACTTTATTTTATGGGATCGCCTATCTATATACTTGTTTTTTTCTTTTTCTTAAATTCCTATTCTCGCGTCGAATGATATAATCTTGTTTTCATGGGGTTCTTTGCCTGTTTCCTTCTTTTTCTTTTTCTAAATTTGTTTTTAAACCCCGATTTGGAAATTTAATATTGGATGGAGAAGAAAAACACTCCAGGCCTACAAATAAACATCATCATCACCATGAAAATAGCAAAATGATGAAATATTATTAAACCCACCAACATAGGCCAGTACAGACAATTATATGAACGAAAAGAATGCTTAGATACATCCCACACCACCACCACCACCAACCACCCACCCACACACCCAGTCCATCCACCCACAAAAAAAAAAAAAAAAAAAAAAAACCGCTTCAAATTAAAGAAGACTAAACGATTCACCAGAGTTTCGGATAAACACCTTTTCAAAGTAGCCACTGAGTATGTGTCATAGTCGAATGCCCTATTACAACAAATTTGTTGAGACGAAATATTATAAATGTTAGGGGTGTAACAAAAAATATCAATGGTCTTTAAAAAAAAATTGCAATAACAATAGTTAAAGTAATTTGTCGTACTTCTATGGAGAAGTTTTTATAACATAAAAGTAGTTAACATTTTACGCTTCATTTCAGTTTTGTATTTCAATTGTAATGTCCCTGATTGTGAACATAATCGTGAAATAAAATTCTGATTCTGATACTGAGCACATCAAGAATGGACACGCTTACATTTTCTCTTACGTGTAAACTGAGATCTCCCTCAAGACAAACGTGCGCTCCACGCGGGCAGAAATGAACATTTGAGGGGCCAGCTAATCAATGATTGCGGTTATGAAGCTGAAAAATGTAACACCTTCACTGCCAGTGGACGCAGACGATCGCTGTAAATTCAGCGTCAAGAAACATGGATGCAATGTGGTGTCAGCAAGAGGCATAGATCATCATGAGCCCCCGCAACTGCGGGGGCTCATGAGGATCTATACCTCTTGCGGTTGGGTTTGGTTCACTTTTTCTCTAAAGTCAAGTGGTTAATCTGATCAAACACCAACGTCGGGCAGGATGAATGTATTCAACTTATTCAGTTCTTCAGCAAACACCGTCGAGCTGCAAGAGGCACAGATCCTCATAAGCCCCAGTGGGCCGTTGCCGACAGTGGCCGCTCATGAATATCTATAACCTGTGAATCACATATCATACCAGCACACATAATAACCTCTTCACTTTTCTCATTAGCCTAGGGGTTGAGACTGTGATTTCTAAGATATGCAGACCGACACAGTTCTAGTAAACCGGTTTTCGTTGAGATGTGGCATAAGCTGACTCAAATTTCTCCAGAACCCTTGAAAGAAAGGGAAGATTTGAAACAGGCCTATAATAAATTATTCTTCAGCGAGTTTGATTTCACCCCTGCCTTCTTCCGCAATAGAACTGATTTCGCAAAGACTACTTCTCCATGAGACATGTTCACCATAATTCTGGTTATACAACACCAACGAGCTCGAGTCAAGGCTGCATAACTGACTTATGCTCTGCTGAGATCTTCCGTAGGCCTACTTGAGTAGATGGGGGCCGGGCGAGGTCAAGGGAACAAACTGTAGCACTTGTAGACAAAAGTTTCTTTACAGTTTCTTCTATGACAGGAATGAATTCATATAACACAGGCCAGTCATTTTCATGGGATTCACGATAGCTCTGCTGTTAAACCCTTAAAAACCGGGGTCAGGCGAACGCTAACCCGCTGCAAGAAACATAAACCCTCATGAGCCCCCACAGTCGTGGGAGAGAGAGAGAGAGACATATTGGGGCTCTGACCCCACCTTTATCATTATCACTGAGCCTATGTCTAAATCATAGATATTTTAAACATCACACCCACAACTTTCACAAAACCCTGTCTCAAATCACACCATGAGTGTATTTTGAGAGATTATTTAAAGCTGCCCCCCCCCCCCAAAAAAAAAAAATAAATAAATTTAAAAAAAATAATGCAGCTAGCCAGACCGGCCAAAAATCAATCATTGTGCAACACCAACCATACAATATTTTCTCTCCCTGTTAAGATTCATTTACATACTTCAATGACATTGTTACAAAAAAAAAAGTTTTTTTCCGCTCATGGCAGACTATAAAATTGTGTCTGCATATTTGCCACCATCGGCTTTAGCTCAGGAAATTAGAACCACAGAGGCAATTGATCTGGGACCGGCACTGGAGACCGTCAAAACATTTTCTTTAGTGTGATTGATCTAACAGCCGGGTAGGTAATTCCCAATGCATTAGTATGGTTGGTGATCATTCAGGTGGGTCGGCTTTTAATACCATGGATTAGTGTAACTAGACACGACAATGGCATGCAGAAATCCATGGACTTGTGGTCAGGTAACTTACAAGCACTTGATAACAAATTTTCAAAGTTACTTACAACCTGCAAGTAACTTTGCAAGTTCTTATAAGTTAGTTGGCATAAGTTCTTATATGTGAGTTAAAATAAGTACTTCTAAGTAACTTGACTTAAGTTCTTACAAGTTCTTGTCTCAAGTCGTCAGGTTACTTGACAACTTTGTCAAGTTACATGGACAGCAAAATTGTAAAAATAAATTCTCAATAATATTCTGGCGGTGAAGCTGATGGTGTTAAATAGCTAGTTGTGTCTTCTTTCTGTGAATTGTATGACAGAAATAAAGAATGATTACCAAAACTTAACTTTATTTGTTTAGAAGACCCTGTACTTTTTCCATGGTCTCTTTCACTCCTATCTTTTTCCCTTCTTCTAAAAAAGTTGTTTTCAGTTCTTCAACATTCATGGGTTGACTATGCATATTATTTTGATTTTCAGACTTCTGCCATTTGTAATTGTCCAAATCATCCTGCACTCTCTTAACTCATTATCATCAATTTTATTGGCCTCTAAAACTTTACTGATAATAAGTTTCATACTACTCAGCTTTGCTCCAGCAAGAGTACTTAATGCTTCATGCTTTTGCAATTTCTTATAAAATCTTTTGATAAGGGCTTCTAAACCAAAACATGTTAAGCAAATGAAAACACTGACACCTTCAAGAGCAATAGCAATGACACTCCCAACTCCCATTGCAAACAAAGCAACACCACTGACAGAGCAACTGGCGGAAACAGCATCGACAGTCATAGTTGTGTTGTGTACAGAATTGAAAGCCATGTTGTACCTTTACACCTGGAGTATTTTGCATCTTCAGCTTCCAAATACTTCAACGCTTCTGTAATATTTATTAAATGAAATGAATCAGCACTTTTAACCTGTAATCTTTCATCAGCTATTTGTAAATACAAGTTCACCATTTTTATCATAAATATTTTTTATATTTCAAAATAAACTTAATCCGCAATTACATTTTGCAACTCCTCAGGATAATATAATTTGCTAGCATAATAAAACAAAACAAGATCTATGTGAGATAGTTTATGTAATTTAATGAAACTAGACGTGTTTTATCGACTACTACTTTAACAGCTGGGTTACTACTCAATACCTGTAAATCTGCTCCTTTCCTAATTACAATAGATACTTTAGCTGACTCCGACACTGAGCTATCCCATGTATTTTTGATCCCCTGTGCAATTTCTGCTTCTTTACAATCCTCCAAAGGTTTCAGTATGATTTCAAAAACTATTGTTGCTTCTCTAGCTATGGTAAAGCCCTCTGGTGTAAACAAAACAGTAGAATCAGGTCTACTCTTTTTAACTGTAAGAAGACACCTCCGTTTCTCATACTCCTGTAGTTTTATATTATCTCTGCTGTTGTTTTCTGCAGAGTAGCTCGGAACAAGACTCAAAAGCAAAGGACCAGAGTTAAGCACTTTCCTAAATGTTAAGTTTACATCTTCAGTAATTACATAAGGACTTGTGGGAGCAGGAACAGGAGCAGGAACAACTACCCACTTATTATTTACATGTTTAAAGAGGTAATGTACATTATTTGTAAAACTAGGTATGGTAACATCACGAAGCTGATTAAGTTTAGGATACCTTTTTTTCTGTGTCGTCTTTCACGTCATCAATTACTTTTCGTTTGTACAATCCAGTGGGGTCAAGTTCAAGACCATTCACTTCTCCCACCTCTCCTTCTTTATCAAAACCAAGTACATCACCCAAATCTTTCAACTCTATTACAGGACACGCAAATGGTGTAATTCTCGATTTCAGACCAGTACTCATTTTTATTCAACAAAAATAAAATTTATTTAACTTCTAAGACAACACAAAAATCATGCATCATAACTGGTTTACCATCCTGATTAGTTACAGAAAAACACAGTGAATCAAAGAAACTGGCACCTAATTTTTTTAACTGCAATTTAGGAAATCTAACAACCACACTTTCACAATAGGGAGCATTTCCAGATGGCAAACATCTTAACAAAGTTGAAGGCTTTCCATTGTATACATTTTCAATCGTGTTCAGTTCTTTCAAATGAACATTTAGTATTGTGTGTACTGACAAATTAGCAGGATATCTTCCAGTTATTTTACGTTTTCTTGGGCTCCAACACAACTGGGCCTACTCGGCACCGGCCTCCATGTGGCGTGGGTGGGTAGTCTCCTCAGTCACTGACTGAGTGGGCTAGCAGAGGGGTGCCATCTTTGTCTAGGATTAGGACTTGATGTCAGCAGATATGTTGTTCAGTCTTTTTCATTAGTCCGGTTTTTAAGGAACTGTGCTAACCCAGGTCCTACCATGTTGGATTGGTCCTTAAAAATACTCGTGAGCTTTTGGTCCTTTGGATCCCAAGTGTTTGCCCTGCTTGGAGACCCGTGTCGGGGGAGAAGAGGATCCTGGTGGCTGAGGTTCCCTTTGGGTTGCGGCTCACTGGTGCCAACACTCCACTTTGGTCTTGACTTCTACCTAAATGGGAGGCTAGTCCTACCAGCCTAGTCAATCGGCTCTTGTCAAGTTGAGGCCTATCCCACTGTTGACATGCGGGTTGATATACGGAGCACCATGCTATAGCCTCTGCTGCTGATTAGGTGCTTTATGCCAGTATTCCCCTGCATTCAACAGTGTGATAGAAGGCTGTGGCTCAGACGGTTCAATCAGGCTTACCCCCTTGAGTATATTTTTCGGGCAGTCTCCATTGTGCGTCGGCTGGAGACCCGCCGACAGTTGAACTTTCCCTTGTTGGGTTCGGTGGCGGGCGGGGACCCCCGGAGGATGAATATCTCTACTATTATAATATGGAAAAACAAAAAATTTAAAACTAGCACAGAAGCAGCACATAGCCACCGACATTGTACATGACAGTAACTCGGACTGTGAGGAAGCAACGCCTCAGGAATCGGCCGTATCTAAGTGTTAGTGATCACTATCCAGTTGTTTGTTCATGGTCAAAAAAGATTCCGAAAGCAAAGAAAAACGGCCATACAACCATAACATATCGATCATTCAAGAACTTTAACCATAATAAATTCCTATTTGATTTAAATAATACTCCGTTCAACGATGTACTTCTCTCCAATGACCCGGACACTGCCCTTTCTATTTGGTACACTCTTTTTCTAAATGTATTAAACAAACACGCACCCCTTCGTGAGAGAAGGGTTAAATCAAACACTCTTCCTCCATGGTTAACCCCAGAAATAATGCAAGCGATGGCGCTCAGAGATGATCTGCGTAGTCAAAAACTATTTCCTGAATTTAAGCAACAACGCAACCGTGTTAAGTACATGATCAGAGAGGCAAGGAAAAGATTAATCCGCGACACAGTGAAAGACAGTAAGGATACTTCCACTATCTGGCGCCTATTAAACACTCTAACTAAAGGCTCCCCTGGCACTTCAACAACCATTCCCAGCAGTCTTACTGCAGAAACTTTTAATAATCATTTTCTTTCAGTCGCTGAAACTCTAAATGCCTCAATTAATAGCAGTAAGTATGAATGTTCTAATTTGCTTTCTGAATTCTGTAAACACAGAACCGAGGACACAGACCCCTTCAGCATTCCTTTGCTATCAGTTCATGAGGTGGGTTTGCTCATTAGTAAACTACCAAATAAAAAGTCTTCGGGGCCTGATGACATCAGCCCGCAAATACTTAAGTTATCCCTGCCGTACATAGTAGAGTCTATTACGTACATCTACAACCTTTGTATCAAGCAACATACTTTCCCTAACAAACTAAAATACGCTAAAGTCATTCCACTTCCAAAAACTAAAGATCGTTCTGACCCTAACAACTATCGACCGATTTCATTATTACCAGTTCTATCAAAGCCGCTTGAAAGGCATGTCCACAAACACCTGCTTGCCTACTTAGAAAACCGCCACCTCCTGCACCCCTTTCAATCCGGATTTCGCCCACAACACTCGTGCCACACTGCACTCACGCGCCTCGTTGACGCATGGCTCCAGGGTATGAACAAATCCCAGATAACAGGTGTCGTTTACTTAGACTTTAAAAAGGCCTTTGACCTAATCGATCACACCACTCTAATGACAAAGATTCAGAAATACTTGAATAGTACAGAAGTAGTTGCATTTTTTAGATCATACCTAACTGATCGTAAACAAAAAGTTCTAATGAATGGATCTTACTCTTCTCTAAAAGATATAAAGTATGGAGTTCCACAAGGATCTGTGCTTGGTCCCTTATTATTTTGTCTATTCATCAATGACCTGCCACTTCATATAACTTGCAAGAACGTACAATGTGATCTTTTTGCTGATGACACGTCCATTCATATGACTAACAAAGATATACAAGTAATTTCTTCCAACTTGCAGCATAGTCTTGATGAAGTGTCTGAATGGTGTCACAGGAATTCTATGATTGTTCATCCAATTAAAACCAAATCTATGATAATCGCCACTCGTCAAAAACACCAGTTAGCTCCCCTGTTACTTAACCTTTTATTAAAGGGCAGGCAAATAGAACACGTTAATGAACATCGCCTACTAGGGATTACAATTGACAGTCAGCTTAAGTGGAAGGCTCATACGGACACTTTATGCAGAACGGTAGCCAAAAATCTTTTCATGTTGTCCAAACTGAAATATTACACCGACTCGGACACGCGCAAACTATTCTATAATGCTCACATACGTTCTCATATGGATTACGCGTCAACGGTGTGGGATGGATGCAGTGAAGTCCACTTGAAGAGACTCAACTCGTTACACAGAAGGGCAGCTAAGTTAATCCTTCCTGACCCACGACTCACAACAGAAGAAAAACTCGCCAAAATAGGATTTCTGCCGCTGCAAGACCACTTCAAATACAATAAGGCTATTTTTATGTTCAAAGTGTGGAACCAGAAAATACCAGAATATATCACAACTCTTTTCTCTAAGTCGGAATCTAGGCTTGGTAACATTAGGCAACTTTTCTTAGTCCCCAAAACGAGAATTGATATATACAAATCTAGTTTGTCATTCGCGGGAACGCAGACTTGGAACACGCTTCCTGATTACGTAAAATCCGCTTCCTCTCTAGCCCGTTTCAAAATCAGTCTCTTCAAGTACTTCTCGAAGCAGTCGTAATCATTACGTTGTGAAATATATACTGCCCTGTAACCCTGATTATGTATTCTCCCAATTACAAACTCTGTGCGTGCGTGTGTGATGGTGTGATGGTGTGTGTGTGTGTGTGTGTGTGTGTGTGTGTGTGTGTGTGTGAGAGTTTAGGTGTGTGAGATTGTCATGGGACTTTCTTTCCCTAAACTAGCAATGTTTTTGTCAGTTTCATTTACATTTAACTATATACTTAGTTTTTTTGTATTTTGTCTCGTAGTTTTGTAGCAACGGCAGGTTTGAAAAATGGCTATGTCTGTGACGATGTCAATGCCTCAACCGTTGATAAATAAAGCTTCATTGAATCATTGAATCATTGAATCATTGTCCATAGCAAGGTGAAAGAGAAACCTGTTTTTAAGCTGCATCCTTTTCTGGTGGGAGAGACCCTCAGGAGCCGTGTTGGCAGGCGTGATGCCCAGCACCTCAGGTCTGGTGACTTGCTGGTAGAGTGCCGTACCCGGGCACAATCCAGCGGCCTACTGAGGCTCTCTTCCATCGGAGACACTCCAGTGGAAGTCACACCCCACAAAACTATGAATTCTTCAAGAGGCATGATAAAAGATCAAGCATTGGCAGAACTGTCAGAAGATGAACTTGTACGGAACCTTAAGTCGCAGGGGGTGACTTACGTCAGGCACTTCACTTCCAAGCAAGGTGATAGAGAGATACGTCTCCCTTCCATCATCCTGACGTTTGGCACTCCCACCCCTCCTACTACCATCTGGGGAGGTTATTACTCCTTGAAAATGAAGAAGTACGTCCCTCTCCCCCTCCGGTGCTTTAAGTGCCCAAAAATATGGCCATGAGCAGAAGACATGCCGCCAGGTAGAGGCTTCATGCGCCCGTTGCACTAAGCCCGGACACAGTCCTGCACAGCCACCCCCCTGTGTGTGAATTGCCAGGGGGCGCATATGGCTTCGGACAAGAAGTGCCCTCGTTGGATATCCGAGTGAAAGATTCAGCAGGTGCACATGGAGAAGGGGCTATCTTTTGCGGACGCAAAAATGTTGGTTGACGGCCCTGGTGCAGCTGCGGCTGCCCCAAACTCTAACACCTCTGTGTATACTTTCAGTGCTGCGATGGCAGGCAAGCACTCCACCAAAGACTTCTCATGTCAAACCCCAACTTCTTGGTTGGGGGCGGAGCCTAGGCTCCTCTCGCCCCTGGAGAGTAACCCTCCTCCGGTGGTGACGAGGAGCCAGGGAACGCAGAAGGCGGACACTGCCGGTCTCAACCCCCACCCAAGCCTTTCAGTTTGGCTACTACAAAGGCTTTTGGCTCTGGTCAGCCTTCTAAGGCCGCTAACTCTAGCGGCAGGAACGCTGCCCAGGACCAGAAGTCTAAAAAGCTATTGGACCGCAGTGCGCACGGGCCCAGAAGGGAAACACTGATGTCCCTCTTCAAAACAAATATGCTGCATTGGAGGAGTGGATGGAGGGAGTGGAAGTTGTCGTTGCTGGTGCGGCGGCTCCACTCCCTTCATCTCTAAGGCAAAGGAAAAGGGGGGGGGGGGACTCTTCACCCCCAGATAAGACATAATCATGTACTCTCTTGTTACGATTGTGGTTGTGTTATCCTGTGAGAGCGTACATGTGTTATTCGTAGGTAACGATATGTTGTTTATTTGAGCTATCACGGTTATGATTTCGTGTCTTTTTAGTAAGATTTTCTTTTGTTCGTGAGTAGAGCCGATTTCGTTTTATTGTGTTTAGTCCGGTGCGTGCTAGAAGGGTCGCACTCTCTGGTGGCCTCGTAAGTGTCACGTCGGTTAGTTGACATCGCTACATTTTTCGCTATTTTTTGTTTTCATTGTGCGCGTGAAGTGAGCAGCTTTTATTTTGTTTTGGGAATGTTCTTTTAGAGCTATCATAGATAGGGATACCATACTTTTATGTGACTTAATTATACGTTAGAATTTAGAGCTGAAGTGAGCAGCCGTATTTTTGTAGCCTATTATATTGTTTCTGGAAAATTCATGTTAATGAGTTTCGGCTGCGCGTTTCGTTCTGGTTGTTTGAGTTCATGATTTCCGTAGAAGATTCTAGATTTTGATAGTGTATATAAGGAGGGCGCTGGGAAAGCCCGTTAGTACATTGTTTTGCTTTGTCAGTTGTAGAGATACGCAGTTTATTGCGAGAGACGCTGTGTATGAGAAACTTTGAGTCGTAGTATGGACATAGCAGAAGAGACTTTGTATTCAGTAGTTTGTGCATTTGAAAGAGCATTACTGTGAGGATATCGCATCGCTGAATTAAATATTGTTGGAACTGTTACTCCAGTTTTGTCTACATCCTTAAGCCACGGTTGACGGATTGCAGCTGAATAAGGTCTATTTAAAAGAACTCTACGTGCGTGTGTGTCTGGTGTGTTTATCATACTTCGACTACAACTCTACCACGTAACACTCTGCTTCAGTGGAATTGTCGTGGTTTTCAAGCTAACTTTGAGGAATTACGTCTTTTAGTCAAGTTCTATAACCCCTCAGTAATATATCTTCAGGAGACTTACCCGAAGACTTCTGACCCTGTGTCCTTTAATGGTTTTAACGCTATACATAGAGGCTCTGATTTGGAGAGGCGCTCGGGTGGAGTGGCTCTTCTCATTAGTAGCCAAATTTTATGTAGCTCCGTTAGCATCGACACCTGCCTTCAGGCTGTTGCAGCTCAGGTTACCTTGAAGAAGACCATAACCATATGCAGTGTTTACCTGCCACCATCCCTGCGGGTCTGTAGTAATGATATTTTTAACTTAGTAGATCAGCTGCCCCCTCCCTTTATCCTCATGCGGGATTTTAACAGTCACGCTCACCTTTGGGGTAGTGACCACTATGATGGCAGAGGTCAGATGTTAGAAGATGTTTTTTCTCAACTTAACCTATGTGTCTTTAACGATGGCTCACCTACGTACTCTAACCCAGGTTCAGAATCTAGTTTTGTTCTAGACCTCACTGTGTGTGATTCTTATCTCATGCTGGACGTTGACTGGAAGGTTCACGACGACCTGTGTGGTAGTGACCACTTCCCAGTAGTCCTGTCATCGGTCAGCTGTGGGGAGGATTCGCCAGTGGGGCGCTGGAATCTCAAGAAAGCTAACTGGCCTCTGTTCGCCTCCCTCTGTCAGTCTCGTATTACAGAGGAGGTGGTCATGTCAGCTGAAGAACCTGTTTCTTGTTTTACTTCTATTTTGTTGGACGTAGCTGGTGAAACCATCCCTAGAACTTCCACATCAGTCCCTCGGAAGCCGAGAGTACCATGGTTCAATGAAGAGTGCCGCAGGGCCCAAAAACGCGCAAATCTGCTCAGCGACGTGCTTTTCGTAATCCGTAGCAAGCGAATATTTTAACGTTTAAAAGACAGAGGGCGAAAGCCCGTTACATTTTTAAACGTGAACGCCGTGCTTTCTGTAGACGTTTCGTCTCATCTTTATCTTCTAGGAGTCCATCCCAGAAAGTCTGGAAGGCTGTTCGAAGAATTAGGGGCAGGGGTGGCTCGGCTTCTGTCGGCCATCTTAGAGATGGTGCCAGTTTGGTCACAGATAAAAAGGCTGTGGCCAATTTGCTTGCCTCCACTATTGCCCATAATTCTTCAACAGAGCATTATTCACCCTTCTTCTAGAGAGAGAAGGAGAAGCGAGAATCTCATATTTGTGATTTTATATGGGATAACTCATAAGAGTATAATACTCCTTTTACATTATCAGAGTTGCAGCAAGCCCTGCATAAATGTAATGACTCTGCTGCGGGACTAGATACCATCCACTATCAGCTCCAAACGCATTTGCCTGAGAAGTCACTCTACGTACTTCTCAAGGCCTTTAACTATATCTGGGTAACTGGCCATTTTCCGCCATCTTGGGCCAGGCTGTGGTTGTGCCAATCCCCAAGCCGGGTAAGGATCCTTCCGACCCGGGCAACTACCGGCCAATCGCTTTGACATCATGTTTATGTAAAACTATGGAACGCCTGGTCAACGCCCGCCTGGTGTGGCATCTTGAGTCACAGGGTCTCATCACAGACCTCCAGTGCGGTTTCCGGCGCTTCTGTAGTACAACTGACCATCTAGTCCGCTTTAAGTCGTTTATCCGAGATGCTTTTGTCAACAAGCAGCATGTCTATGCAATTTTCTTCGATCTTGAAAAGGCATAAGACACTACCTGGAAGTATGGTATAATGTCTGATTTATCGGACATAGGTTTTAAAGGGCACCTGCCCGTTTTTATTCACAATTTTTTTGTCTAACCAGTCCCATGTCCGTGTGGGATCCACCCTCTCCGACTCCTTTGAACAGGAGATGGGTGTCCTGCAGGGCAGCATTCTATCTCCTGTTTTATTTAGCATTAAAATTAATAACATTGTAAAGGCCGTCAAAGATGATTCTGAATGCTCTTTGTTTGTGAACGACTTTGCTTGTGTGCATGAGGTCGAGGACTTGCGTCCCTTGAAAGGCGCTTGCAACTGTGCATTGATCGCATCCAGGGGTGGGTGTCTCTCAACGGATTAAAGTTCTCGCCCTCCAAGACAGTCTGTGTGCATTTTACTAACCAGACGAATTTTTTTTCCAGAACCTAGCCTGAGCATTGCTGGAGTACCAATTAAGATGGCCAGGGAGGCAAAGTTTCTGGGGGTCATCTTTGACAAAAGACTGACCTTCTGCAACCATATTAATTACCTTAGAACCTCTTGTCAAAAGGCCCTCGACGTTCTTCATGTCATTGGTCATACTGACTGGGATGCAGACCGCTTTGTCTTACTTCGACTGTACCGGGCCCTTGTTCGGTCCCAACTGGATTACGGCTCTGTGGTATATGGCTCTGCTTCCAAGTCTGTTCTACAGCGTCTGAACATAATTCACCATCAAGGTCTGCGAATATATCTGGGGGCCTTCAGGACATCTCCAGTTCCTAGTCTGTATGCCGAGGCAGGGGAGCCTCCTCTCAAGCTCCGCCGCATCCGCCTCATGCTCAGCTACGTTCTGAAGCTGAAGGCCCATCCAGACAATCCTGCCTATGATTGTGTTTTAACCCGTCTTCTGCAGAGATTTACGATGCCCATCCGGGAGCTGTCCGTCCACTTTCCTTCCGTGTCCGACCTCATCTGCAGGTGGCCAGAGTGGACCTGGACAAAGTTTCGGAAGCTCTGCAACACATCACTTTACCCTGGCTATTAACCTGACATCTTGCTGGACTTGACCGCCCACAAGAAGGACTGTACCCACCAGCCATATACCAACAGAGCCTCAATGAACTCCTTTCAAGTTTTCCTGGCTATTGTCGTATTTATACGGATGGATCCAAGTATGAGGATGGGAGAGTGGCTGCGGCTGCAGTGTCTTCTCGCCATCCTAGACGCCCATTTACGCTCCGCCTCCCTGACCATTCCTCTGTATTTAGTGCAGAACTGCAGGCAATTCTGCTGGCACTCAAGCATGCCTTTCAGTCTCGGGAAAGGGACTTCCTGATTCTGTCTGACTCTTTTTCTGCCCTGCAGGCCCTTCGGGCGCGGGAATAGACCACCCCCTGCTGGTGCAGATTCGAGAGCTTTACGCGGACTTGATGAAGGAATATTATGACATCATTTTTATTTGGGTCCCAGGGCATGTGGGCATCAAAGGCAACAGGATCACAGATTCTGCTGCCAACGATGCCCACAATGAGCCTGTCCCTGAGACACAGACTGTTCATAGTGATTTTAAACCTGTGATTAGTGCGTACATAGCCCGCGAGTGACAGTCCGAGTGGGACAAAGAGGAAGCGAACAAGCTGCATGAAGCTCTTCCTATGGTGTCCAACAGTCTACCTTATCGCTGCAGCAGCCACCATGAGGAGACTGTCCTTACTCGGCTCCACGTCGGGCACACGTATGTTATGCACTCTTACTTACTAAAACAGGATGAGCGTCCAAGGTGTTTTGCCTGTGACGAGCAGTTTTTTGTTCTGCTGTCTTGTTCTGATCTAATTGACACGAGATATAAACACTTCACAGCAGACTCCTTGAAGGTTTTGTTCCGGGATGTTCCTCTGGACAAAATCTTCAATTTCTTGAGAGAATGCAATATTTTTAACAAGAAGATCTGAGCGTTCATAAACTATGTGAATTTCATTATTTTGCCCTTTTTGAGAGTCTGTAGACGTTTCTTTTAAAGACTCATGCGACATTTTAGCCTGACATATTTTTAAAGTATTTTTACATCTTGTCTTAAAACCTTTCTTTTAGTCTGGCTGACCAGATTTTTACCCATCCTGCCGTGAGATGGCCTTAGTCGCCTGCTCGGCATTAAACCCCAATAACTAACTAACTAACAACACCACTGGCCATGTTGAAAAACCACCACTTAAATCTATTCTCCAATCCCCATCCTCCTTTCCAATTTCTAAATCGCCTACTAAACCAAGTAATTTTGCAAGTACAGCTGAAATTGCAAATATAGGTCCCAGAAATTCTAATGTAAGTTAGCTGGATTTAAAGTTTAGTTAGCTATAGTACAAGAGTCATAATACCCAGGTGGTATAAAGTACGCATTCCTTTCACCAAGAGTAGCTACATAATAAGCATAATTTTTATTAGCAAAATTATCATAATCATCAACAACAAAATCTATATTAAACCACTTTACAATGTAGAACATTTCATGGATAGCTACAACCTTGTTACCATCTCGATTATTAATTTCATTAGTTAACAACACTGGTTTAGTTGTATCAAGGTTTGTTAAAGTAATAAACATTTTTGTAAACACATAATTTAAAAAAGCACAATGGAATTTAAATCACAAATAAGCATTAGTGCAAAACCGTTTCAATTTAACGTGAATGCCAAGTAGAATGTTGCAACTAATTATGATCAGAAATTAATTCAACTAAATCAGCTCAACATAGCTGTGCCAGAAGGAGATTCCTTTCAAGTGAAAGTGCCCAATCCTTTTTGATCATTACCTAAACCCACCAATTACAGATGATTTAACTGCAAGAAAGTGGTCCTCAAGTCAATTACGGATGTTCCAAAACCAGCTTAACTTTGCTATATTATGTTCAACTACTGGCTGTGATGTTTCTTTTACAGACCACTTGAATCACACAAACAAACTGATTAGGTCTGTGTATCGTTTCCACACATATAACCAGCTTAGAAGAATACTGTCATTACTTCATCTTTCACTACCAAGTGAATCCAGTTTCAACCAGTTTAAGAACCACATGGATATTAAAGCGTTTGAACACATCTGTAATGAATTTAACATTAGCTCCAAGTATGACTTCACACAAAAACTTGATAATCACCATGGTATGGGAACATTGTATTATGCCCTCAGTCACAGACAATACCCCCAAGATTACTACACTGGCCACACTTCATTCACACAAATAACTGATGTCTGGTTAGGCTCAATAGAACAGAAACAGTCTAATGCCTGGACCACATTTGTCTTAGACAGAAGTGATGGGTTTACTCAAGCAGGGGTCGAATGCATTAATGAATCTATCAGAACATATGTGTGGTGTATACTAGGAGCACAAGCTCAAACAAAATCAAACATCTTTAATGGATTTGAAGCACAAAAACAATTTCTTGCAAACCTGGAAGATGCTATAAACTCAGTAGTAGATCTCCCATCAAGCATACAACGTTATCAAGACGTTCTCAGATCAAAAGTTGACTTTATAGATGGCATTGGGTTATACATGTTACCATCTGACCTTCAACTCCAAATGGGAACAATAAAAAATTATAATAATGATATAATTGTTGCAGGGGATGATCAGAAATTAGGACTCAATCAATCTGTAAACTTAAGCCCAAAACCACACACTCACAACCACCATGCACTTGCGCTAATAACACCAGGACCAGTAACACCAGAACAACCACCAGCAAACACACATGAGTCAGAGAGAACTGCATTGGCAATAAGCCTTACTGGATTAGGGATATTACTTCTTACCTGTTTCATTAAATATCCTGTCATTAATCCTCCTGCTGTTACCAAAAACACCCACACATGCTCCGCCATAAACCTGACTATCTTCCCTGCTGTACTTATCACCCAACTGACAACACTGCCTATTATTCCAGGCAAAGCATCCATTGCTTTTACAGCCATTTTCTTAAGCAAGTCTGAAATATGTGTTTCTTAAGCAAGTCTAAAATACGTGTTAGTTGTGTTTTTTTACCCACGAATGTAAGTCTTTTGGGTCAGAAGGTGGCGGACCTGGAGGTGTTGAACCACTGCCTGGTCCGGTCACAGCCATTACTACAGTACTAATAATAAACCCAAGAACAGTAATTAAACTTGCAATTGTAATACCCTGCTCTCTGAAAAGTGTTCTCAATCTCTCAGCCAAAGTTGTGTCTTCTTGTAATATCTTATGTATCATTTCTCTAATCCTGTTGACATGTGTTTTTAGATTTTATTTCCCAATTTCAATTACTTCTAGTCATGTTGATTTTTTTATCTGCAATCCTTTAATCATCTTTGTATTCTTTCTTTTATTTGAATGCCATAATTCTCATTGTCTGCTTTACCTAGTTTTTTTTTATAATTTCTATGTGATTATCAAGCTCACCTAGTTTGCCTATATTATTCAACAGTTCACCTCTAATTGTTTGCAGTGACTTGTTCAACCCCATTATCTCCATGGATAAGGGATGGTCATTTATTGTTTTTATAGCTTCATTTATTTGTCCTTCTGTAAAAGATTCTATTTCTGATAACCCTTTTATCTCCATCATTTCAATTTCTTGTCCCATTGACAACCCTTTTTGCACATCATGAAGAGCACTTACAAGTTTGCTTGGTATCCTAGATACACCAAGGTAACGTTGCAGCCTGCGTCACCACCGACTTCAGTTTTGATTGTGTATAAGGATCTAAAATTAGCAGGGTTGCTTTTATGAGTTAGATGCACTTTTCCTTTGTCTGTATTTACAAATAAGTGCAGGTTCTTGTCAAGTTCAAACTGATTAGGATCTATGACATCTGGGCAAACACCAACATGATAAGAAAACGAGATTACTTTGCTTAGTAAAAGTTCATGTTGTAAACTGGAAGTATTCCTTGTAATGTCTATTGTATTGTCATATGTATCTTCCATTTTGTAACCTTTAAATCTTCCCTCTGCCATCGTTGTACTTTTATTTAATAATTTTGTTGGACTTAGCATAAATAAAATGACACTGTCCTATGGATCAAAGTTAGACCTGCACAGAAAACTACGTGAACCTCTAGGTATTAAGGGTATTAGGCAATCAATTGTTATCACAAACAATCCTAGCACAATAGATCAAAACCAAGTTCTTACTGTCAAGTTTCCAAACCTAGGTCCCAATGATGTTATTGTTCCTGGTACTGCACACCATGCTTTTAATATTGAACTTTCATCAGAAACAGACCCAAACAGAACATTAGTTGGTAATGTTGGTAGAGCAATTATTAAGACTATTAAAGTTAAATTTGAAGGCAATAAAGTGTTTAGTTTAGATGATGCTGATGTTTTCTACTGCTACAAAGATCTGTGGCTCACTAAGGAAGAACGAGAAGACCGTGTTTATCAAGGCATACAGTCTGATAACGTTGCCAAACTTAGAATGGATGCAGGTGACAAATCTACATCATCTGCCAAGGATGTTATATTAGCAGAAACATATGGAAGTAGATTTTACATTCCCCTTGAATTCGAAATCCTTACAGCACATTTGCTTTATTACCAAGGAGCACTGAATGACCAGCTAAGTTTTGAACTAACCTTTAATGAATGTCAAAGGGTCAGGTCATCTGACACAGACGCAACATACAAGATCTCAAACATCTCTTTGGAATATGAAATTGTTACGCATACTAAACTAGCTAGACTCATACAAAATCAGTACCAATCAAGACTTCTGATTTATTATGACCGTGTGATAAGACACAGTACAATACCCAAAGACAAAGGTGATACAATGTGGAACATCAACTTAAACACACCTGCTAGGTCACCGAAAGGCATACTTATATTATTTGTTGAACCAAAAAATCCATTCAAAAGGGAATCAGAAAAATTTTATAATCCAAAGATTACACACTTATCCTTCACTATTGAAGGGTGTCCTAATCAAGTGTATGCTTCAGGCATGCTACCTTATCAACACTATGGCGAGATCATAAGATATTTTGCAAGTGGAAGATTTAGAGAAAACCCTGCAAATGTGGCATGAAAAGATCTACATTTGTATGACGTACTCGTGGACCAATACCTGATGGACAAGTATTCACTTTGGCTAGACTTACGTAGTACAGACGACGACTACCTACATGGGTCAGGTCGTCATATTGAGAATGGTAGTGATGGTATTACAATCAAGATACCAACAAAGAGTGAAACAGGAGGAGCTTTAAGTATTTATTTATATCTGATTTAAGATGCTCAACTGAACATCCAAGAAAGCAGAATAAGTGGTACTGTGTATTAATGAGCAAAAATTATATATATTTTTTAAATGAACTTGCTGACACTTGATCCTCACTGTGGTTTGATTTGTGATGCCACAGGCTGTGGGAAAACTGAATTTGTTCTTGACTTATTACAAAAAAGACACATCCATCATTTTGAAAACATTGTGATATTCTGTCCTACAATCAAACACAACAAAGCTTACCAAAACCATTTATTTATTTGGACTGACAACAACATTTACTTAGTCAGCCCTGACAACAACAAAAAAAAACCTAAATGACTACCTGCAGTATTTTTACAATCAATTTCAAAGGCAGCCAACTGTATTTATAGTTGATGATTGCTCTGCAGAGAAAGATATTGTCAAAAAGAGAAACACTTTACCAGAACTCGCCTTCAGCAACAGACATGCAAATATCGGTGTCTGGATTCTCACTGAAAAATATAATGCTGTACTAAAAGATTTTCATGAGCAACTAAAGTTTATCTGTTTGTTTTACTGTGGGGATCATGATAGCTTTGAAGACTGCCTCAGGGAGAACAATTGTATACCAAAAAAGCATGAACGAGACAATGTAAAAAACAAAATGAAATCAACTAAACACCTAAAGCTCATCTTAAAAACAGATCAGCCAACTGGGTATGGATTAGTTTAAATGCAAACAAGCCCGGCCCTGGCTCCAGCCCAGGAATTATTGATTTTTGTCTTGCTGGAAGCATCGTAATTGCAACTGATTTTCCAATTAAAGATGTGTGCCCTAATATATAGCTATTTACTGGATAGCTTTGAATTAATTATTTTTTTGTTGTTGTTTTTGGTCATAAAAAAGATGTTGAACAAAAAGATGATGGCCAGACAAGTTGATATTACAGACTGCTTCAGAGACGTTCAGCACTTTGAACAGTTAAGAACACCTTCCGAACAGTCTGACAAAAGCCCTGCCATAGCAGTACCAGCGGTGATTCACATGACATATCATATGATTTTGGAATTTATTGATGGGCGACCATTTGTAGAGTACATGGCTGTTAATCTTAAGACACATACCTTTAAAGTTAATGATAAGTGGTTTGAGACAGTGTGTAAATACATATTTAAACAGCTACACAAACTGAATCTTTATATTGTAGGTGTTAAAGTTAATAAAATGGTATATTATATAGTAATTACTTACTTACTTACGCCTGTCACCCCTACCCGGGTATAGGCCGTCGATGAGAGACCTCCAGCGACTCCTGTCCTGTGCTTCTCCTTCGATTCTACTCCAGGTGGTTCCCAGTCTCTTGATGTCTGCTTGGAGGTCTCGACGCCAGGAGTTTCTCGGCCTACCTCTTTTCCTCTTTCCCTGGGGGTTCCATGACAATGCCTGCCTAGTGATACTGGAAGCTGGCTTTCTCAGGCTGTGACCGATTTATCCCCATCTTCTTCGCCCAATTTCATTCTCTGCTGTTATCTGCTCTGTTCTCTCCCAGAGTCTGACGTTGCTGATCTTCTCTGGCCAGTGGACTTTCAAAATTCTTCTAAGGCAACTGTTTATGAAGGTCTGTACTCTGTTGACTGTGGATTTTGTCAATCTCCAAGTCTCTGCTCCATATAGGAGAACTGCTTTTACATTGGAGTTGAAAATCCGGACTTTGGTGTGTTGTGACAGCTCTCTGGAACTCCACGCTTTTTTCAACTGGAGAAAGGCTGCTCTGGCTTTACCGATTCATGCTCTGACATCTGCATCTGTGCCGCCTTTTTTGTCTATGATGCTCCCGAGATAGGTGAAGGACTCCACCTCCTCCAACGGGGTGCCAGCAAGCAAGACTGGTTCTTCCCTGGTTGCGTTCAGCCTCATTGTCTTTGTTTTCTGTTTGTGAATGGTAAGGCCCACTTGGGACGAGGACATACAGTAATATTTTTATATTATTATTTTGTCGGACAATAAAAAATAACCAACAACATGCAAAGCTTGCAAAACGTATTTCACACAACAAACATGCCTATATCTAATGTTTACAATGTTTATGAATTAATAGAGAAATCTTTTACTGTAATAAGAGATAATCTTCTTAATGGTAGTGTAAAAATTCAGATTGCTGTTAAAATAGAATTTAACAGGGTAGATGGTGAAGTGATAGTACCATATATCTCAATGAGTCAACATATAGTTAACACAAGAAGGGAACTGAAGAACGTGTTTAGAAATAAAATGTTGCCCGACTTTTTATCAGCAATTGATAGAGCCAAATGAAGGGGTCTGGTTGACATGAAGGGTATGTGCATGAACTACAACCAAGGCAGTCAAGATATCATCCTATTTTAGGTAAATCATGGCTGCCACTACCAACTGAGGTTGCAAACAAAAAAAGCTGTCGTTAATATTCAGAACAATGACAATCGCTGTTTTATGTGGTGTGTGCTTGCCAAACTGTACTTTGTAAAAACAAAACCTGAGCATGTATCAAACTACATCAACTTTGTAAACAAATTCAACTTCAATGGTATAGATTTTCCTGTTAAAGTGGAAGACATAGACTTGTTTGAAAAACTGAATCCTGGTATATATGTAAACGTGTATGTATGGGATACTGAGTCTGTTAACAAGTTACAGCCAATTAGAGTATATAAGCAATCCAATTAGAGTATGACCACTTGCCCGAACCAACAGCCAGCCAGAAGATAAACATGTTGACATGTTACTAATAAGTGATGGTGATGGCGGTGGTCACTACACAATTATCAGAAATATAAAATATAAATATAAAAGTCACCTTTTTGGTCTGGATTGTTTATCAGAAATATGTCACGCTAATTCACAAACATACAACAACACACAAAGAAAAACAGGAATTTTGCAGACAATGTTTGCAAAGGTTTTCCTCCATTGAGTTAGCACACAAACATGCTCAACATTGCAGGTCGGCTGATTGCATACAAACAATACTTACGTACCCAGATCCTGATATGATAGCAAGGTATTTTTCAAGAACTTCAAAAATCAGCAAAAGCTGCCGTTTGTAGTGTATGCTGATTTTGAATCACTGGTTGTACCATACAAGGGACCTGTTCCGGAAGCACTACCAAAGACTGTAAAATTAAGTGACCAAGTGGTATGCTCCTTTGGATACATTCATTTTAGGTCAGATGGTGAGCATACAAAACCTGTTACCTACAGAGGTGAAAATGCAACAGGTGGGTTTTTAACAGACATTTGACAACTGCACGGTAGCATAGTTTATTACCTGAAAAACTGTCAGATGCCTATGGTGATGACACAAGAAGATGAACTGAATTTTAATGCAGCAGAGGTATGTTGGATTTGTGAACAACTCCTATGGGATGATAAAGTTTGCGACCAGGACCACATAACTGGGCGTTAAAGGGGTGCTGCACATAGTGAATGTAACTTAAAACTAAAAATAAAACTAAAAAAATATAAGTTGCCTATCTTTTTCCAAAATCTCACAAATTATCTTGCGGGCTGTAGATGAGTCTTACAAAAACAGGTGTATTGCCCAGACAACTGAGAAGTACTTGACTTTTAGGTTAGACAACAAACTTGTGTTTTATGACTCCATGCAACATTTGTCCTCAGAACTGGCTAGTCTGACAGAATGACTGACATCATTTCTAATAACAAGTAAATATTTTGAGCCGAAGTTAATCAAGAAAGGAGTCTATCCCTATGAGTACATTAATGACTGGGTTGTGTTTGAGGAAACGTCTCTGCCTCCAAAAGATACATTTTATTCTAAACTAAATGATAAAGGAATTTCTGACTCTCAATACCAACATGGTCTTGATGCTTGGGATAAATTAGGGTGTCAAACGATTGGCGACTACCATGACCAGTACTTAAAAGCTGACGTTTGCTTGCTAGCAGATATATTTGAAGTTACCGTGAAAAAGGTCTGTTACACTACAGTATTGACCCAGCCAATTATACAACAAGTCCTGGCATGACATGGGATGCATTTTTAAAATCCAGTAAGATACAAATAGACTTGCTTTCTGATCACATGATGGTTGACATTGTAGAACGTGGTTTGAGAGGCGCCATTAGTATAGCTGCAAATAATTTTGCCAAAGCTAACAACAAATATCTTGATGACCTTGACCCCTCAAGGTCAAGGTCATATATTCTGTACCTTGACGCTAATAACCTTTACGAATTTTCGATGACTGAGTTATTGCCCTTGAAAAGCTTTTGACTGTATGATTTGTCACAGTGTGATATAACATACTTAACAAACTGTATTATGACTCATGATCAAAATCACAAGAAAGGTTGGATCTTTGAAGTCAACCTGGAGTACCCACATTACCTACATGATTACCACAATGATTATCCATTAGCAGTTGAAAAAATGTCTTTGACAGGAAAAAAAGAAGATACGAAACATGTGACAAATTTAAATGATAAATTTAATTATTTTTGTCATTATCAAAGAAGTACCCAAAGGAGAAAGAAACACGCTTAGAAAAGACGGGTACAACACAATTTATTAATATTTCAGATAAATACCCTTTGTCAAAATAGACAAACAAACAAACAGAGAGATTAACCGCTACTTATCTTCATTGGCAGAAGGAATGTGGCAACTAAAGGAGGTGCCGTAAAATAAAAGAAAAGGAAGAACAAAAGTGCGGAAAAAGTAAAAATGACCTCAACGAAAAATCATAAGAGAGAAACTCGGAGAGAACCTGAACACGAGAGACAAGAGTGTGTGCAAGCACATGCAGGAGCGAGCAAAAGTAAAAGCGTGTAGGTGAGGCCAGAGAGAGAGAGAGACGGAGAGAGAGAAAGAGAGAGAGAAAACGAACGGGGAGTACCCTTGGGTACGAAGTAGGCTGAGTGTCTAATACACAAAGCCTGCTAAACACCAAACCGAAGGCAATCTTTATATCACCATCAAGTTGAGGACTACCTCGGGGAAAAACGGGAGGTCCCCGGGGGAAAAAACCCAGCATTTAGCACGGTACACAACAAGTAATAAGTCAATGAAACAAAGCAAATAATCAAATTCAGTAAGAGAATATTGGTATAAGTGGAGAGTAGGTAGTTGTGAAACCGTCTTCAAGGGTAAGGGGGGGGGGGGAGAGAGAGACGGGGGCAGGGGGGGGGGGGAGGAGGAAGGGAAAGGGGGGGGGGGAAGAAGCTGTCCCACTGAACACATCTCCAAATACCTGGACATCATCTCCCAACCCTTTGTCCAGTCTCTACCTACCTACATTAAAGACACCAACCATGCTCTAGAGATCATAGACCAAGTCAACCAGAAACAACTTTTCAAACCTGAACTGTTGTTTTCTCTTGATGTCACTTTACTATACACTGTTAAACCTCACAATGACGGCCTCAATGCACTTGCATACTTCCTCAACCAAAGAAGTCATAAACAACCTCCTACTCATACACTTCTACGTCTGGCTGAATTGGTTCTCTCTCTCTTAACAGTTTCACCTTTGATGGCGTCACCTTCGCTCAGTGCAGTGACGTAGCGATGGGCACAAAGATGGGACCCAGCTATGCTTGCCTTTTCATGGGTTTCCTTGAGCAACAAATACTTCAGCAATACACTAGGCCTGTCCCTGAGATGTACAAACGCTACATTGATGACGGTTTAGGAGCTACACACATGACCCAAACAGCACTTTTAGACTTCATTCACTTCGTGCAGGACTTCCACCCATCCATCAAGTTCACATACACTATATCAGCTACTTCAGTCGACTTTCTGGACATGAACATCAGGATTGACTGCGGAATGTTGAAAACTTCTATACATTACAAACCTACCGACTCACATTCCTACCTTGACTTCCAATCTTCTCACAACCCCAAAACTAAAAACAGCATCCCATATTCCCAGGTTCTTCGGCTAAAAAGAATATGTTCCGAAGAATCAGATTTTGCTGTTAAATCCAAAGAAATGGCTGGATTTTTCATCGACAGACATTACCCACATACTGTTGTTCAAGGATCTCTCCAAACGGTACAAAAACTTAGTCGCGCGAGTATACTGCAGACTAAACCTACCGCTGATAGTGACAGGCCTATCGTTACCATGATCTACCATCCCCACACCAATCCGGTTTGTAAAATCCTTCTTTCTAACTGGAGTCTTTTGTCATCCAGTCAAGAATATGCTGCTATCTTTTCTGAACCTCCATTGGTAGCTTTCAAGAGGGATATTAATTTGCGCGACATGCTTGTTCGCTCTACTCTCAAGCCTCGTCATACCACCAGACCCTCCGGCTCCACTCCGTGCAATGTTCCTAATTGCAAGACGTGTCCTTTTATTTGCCCTTCCACCGTGGTGAATGGTACACGTTACAAATTCAACATAGACAGATACTTCACATGTCAAACCACCAACGTGATTTATGTCATCTCCTGTGTGAAATGCGGCCAACTCTATGTTGGAGAGACGGAAAGAACCATCAACGACCGTTTCAAAGAACATCTTCAGTCTGTCAAGTACCAATACAACAGACCGGTCGGACGACATTTCAATCAGGCCGACCACTCTGTCTTGGACATTCGGGTTAAAGGCCTCTGGCTTATGCAAGCCAGTAATGTCTTGGCCAGGAAAGACCGTGAAAAATTTCTGATTAATAAACTGGGCACTGTTGCGCCACCCGGGATGAATATGAAAGATTAACATTTTTTACCTTGCTTATGTCTGCTAACTGTACCTTTACCTCACTGTGTCGCTTCTGTTTTACTACTCACTAACCAGATAGGTGAGGCTGGCGCTGGTTGATATGTACACTTCCCTTGGGGACTTTCTCAGCGCTGGCCGAACTTTTAGTTGGATCCCTTGCTCTTCCCTGTCGGGCGCCCGGTTTCCAGCCCACGGAGTGATACGCGGTTTTGGGGCGAGGCGATCGTGTGCATCCCTTGAGGATGTATGTGGTTGTCTTGTTGCGTGCCTGTGTGTTTTTCTGTGGACTGGTGGGTGCCTGTTGGGTGGGGCTGGTGGCTCTGGCTGGTTGTCTTCCGCCCCCCCCCCCCCTTTTTTTCTATCTCTTTCCCTCTTTCTCTCCACCCCTTACCCCCCTTAACACTTCTCTCTAGCCCTCTTTCTCTCTTTTCGCTTTTTCCTTTTCCCTTCTTTCCCTTCCTCCTTCCCCCCCCCCCCCCCCGCCTCTCTCTCTCTCTCTCCCCCTTACCCTTGAAGACGGTTTCACAACTACCTACTCTCCACTTATACCAATATTCTCTGACTGAATTTGATTATTTGCTTTGTTTCATTGACTTATTACTTGTTGTGTACCGTGCTAAATGCTGGGGTTTTTATCCCCGGGGTCCTCCCATTTTTCCCCCGAGGTAGTCCTCAACTTGATGGTGATATAAAGATTGCCTTCGGGCTGGTGTTTAGCAGGCTTTGTGTATTAGACACTCAGCCTACTTCGTGCCCAAGGGTACTCCCCGTTCGTTCTCTCTCTCTTTCTCTCCATCTCTCTGTCTTTCTCTCTCTCTCTCTCTCTCTCTCTCTCTCTCTCTCTCTCTCTCTCTGGTCTCACCTACACGCTTTTACTTTTGCTCGCTCCTGCACGTGCTTCCACACACTCTTGTCTCTCGTGTTCAGGTTCTCTCCGAGTCTCTCTCTTATAATTTTTCGTTGACTTCATTTTTACTTTTTCCGCACTTTTGTTCTTCCTTTTCTTTTATTTTACGTCACCTCCTTTAGTTGCCACATTCCTTCTGCCAATGAAGATAAGTAGCGGCTAATCTCTCTGTTTGTTTGTTTGTCTATTTTGACAAAGGGTATTTACCTGAAATATTAATAAATTGTGTTGTACCCATCTTTTCTAAGCGTGTTTCTTTCTCCGTTGGGTACTTCTTTGCATATTACACGCTTGGCAGTCACCTTTTTGGTCTGGATTGCTTTTGTCATTATCGCCTACTGCAGTTTTACATCAGGCATGGTCTAATACTTAAGAAAGTTCACAGAGGCATTGAATTTGATCAGTATGCTTTTATGAAAGATTACATAATGAAGAACACCCATCTTCTTGCAAGGGAAGGTAACACTGCATTTGACAAAGACTTCTTTAACCTTATGAACAATGCCTGTTTCAGCAAGACAATGGAAAATCCACATCACCGTAATGATGTGAGACTGGTTACAACTGAATCAGGTGCAATTAAACTTACAGGCAAGCCACAATACACAGGGTATAAAGAGTTTCATCAGTCCTTGTTTGCAGTGACATTCAAAAAAGAAGTTTGTTGATCTCAACAAGCCAGTATTTATTGGTATCGCAATACTTGAACTGTCAAAGCTAATGATGCTTGAATTGTACTATGATTACTTTGAAAAGAAGTATCATGACTGTCAGCTGTTATACACGGATACAGACTCTATGATCATAGACATGCTTACTGAAGACTTTTATGAAGACATGAGAACAGGACTAGATATATATGACACGTCTGATTATCCTAAGTATCACCCACTATACAGCACACAAAACAAGAAAGTGCCTGGGAAGTTTAAAGATGAACTGAATGGAGTTCTAATACTTGAGTGCGTTGGACTGAGGTAAAAAATGTATTCCATACTGCACCAGAAAGGCAGTCAGTCTAAAGTGAAAGGTATTAAAAAACAGCGATAAAGAATAAAGATATCCGTCATGAACACTATAAGCAAGTTTTAGATGGAGAACTAATGCCTGATTATCCAAACAAGACATTGAGATCGAACAAACATAATCTTGAAATGATCCAAACACATAAGAAGTCACTTGCTGTTGGTGACACAAAACGTGTATTTTTCAGTGAGGAAAAGGCTTATGCACCTGGGCACTACAAGCTTAAATTATCTGAAGACATTTGTGATGAACTGGTTGATGAACTGATTGATGAATTAGTTAAAAATGAGTAACAGTGTCTGTTGGAACAATCTGTAATTCTTCTCTGACAAATGCTCTCTCAGGGGCAGGTTCATATAAATAATAAATCAATGGGTTGCCAGGAACTTTTTTTTTTTTACATTGTGAACAGAAGTAGACCATATTGGACCAGTTGCTCTACATTTTGCATCATTCTCTGCCTCACCCGGTTGATATAGATATCTTACCTGCTTCATAAACAAACTTGTGTCAGGTTTTTTTTTTAGCGCCAGAGGTGTTGTTGGTGCAAGCGTTGGTGTTGGTATTGTTTTTAATTTAATAGCATCAACAGGTTTTATGGGACCTCGTTATTCATTGCTTTTACCACAGATGGTAATCTCTTAACCCACTCAGTGTTTCGTGTGTCATGCATGAGTTCCTTAGAATACTGATATCTTCAAAGTCTCTCTGATAATTGTTTGTTAAAGTTTTCAAGAATTGCCTGTGACCTGTGGACATCCGGTATGCCACGCCTATCTAGCACTCCATGCTTCGCAAATAATTGATTAACTGCACCTTTGAATTCACTTCCAACGTCAACATGCACAAGCCTAGGGTATTTTAAAGGACCATGGCTATATATCTTTGATAATGCTGTGGCTACGGTACTTGCATTTTTGTCAGTTAATAGTTTGGAAGCATTGTACCGTGACGCAATGTCAACAACAGTCTGTGCATCACTTTTTTTCTTATAGTGTCATGTGGAAGAAACAAGAGATCCATTTGGTGTGTGTCATTACAGGTGGTGTTTTCAAAGTGTGGTCTTATTATTTTTCTTGGAGCGGGTAAATATATCTGCTAAATAGTTTGGCTTTGCAGCCACTGTTTTACTTGATCGAGCATAACATCACTACCTGTGGTGGCAGACAATTTTTCTATTGCAGTTTTTTCCTTTCCAGTAGCCAATTGGGGAGTAATATATTTTGATAGTTTAGCTTCAGTCATTTTTTTCTAGCAAGAAAACTCATGTGAAATAAACAAATGTCATTCCTACTAAAACAAACATTTTTTCTCCATTTTTTTTTCATTTGTTTTTGTTGCTGGCTAGGCTGATAGTAATCGCTAAGTTTTGGTTGTGGTATGCTCACATCTTCACCAGTAACAAGGTAGTATTCTTTAATAGCGTCATCAAACATTTAAAAATGTATGCTGTGCGTGACCTTCCAGTCGAAGTTTTTCATTGATGAAATCAAGTCTTTCTATTCTTTTTTTTTCTTGTAATCATGTTCCGCTTCAGCCAGTTTCTCTGCTGCTTCATTGTGATGTCTCATTTCTGCCTCACTCTCTTGCCTACTCATTTTTGAAAAAAAGATAATTTGATCCACTGAAAGCAAGTGCATTGACCAAAGCAACACCAATGATAACAGCCTATGTTGCCATATTTTTATTTACATTTTCTAGAAAAATTCCTTGCGTGACAAGAACGTATTTTGTTGCAATTGATTTTTGTCACAATTGATCCTGTGATAATTGCAACTAGCTTAGCACTGTCCTCAAAATCTAGTTCACCAAGGTTAGCAGGTGGCATTAGCAGGTGGCATTTTGATAAGACTATGTCCTATCTATCTATCTATCTATCTATCTATCTATCTATCTATCTATCTATCTATCTATCTTATCTATCTATCTATCTATCTATCTATCTATCTATCTATCTATCTATCTATCTATCTATCTATCTATCTATCTATCTATCTATCTATCTATCTATCTATATCCCGTAGTCTTGCCGACAGTTGGGGCACCAATGATGACTTGGCAGCCAGCTCCCTCCATTCCTCTCTGTTCTCTGCAATTCTTAGCATATTGCCCAGCCTCAGTCCTGTCCACTCTGAGATATTGTCCTCCCATCTTTTCCTCTGTCTTACTCTCCTTCATCCTCCTTGTACAGTGCCTTGCAGGATTGTTTTGGCAAGCCCTGCTAAACGCATGACATGCCCATACCACTTCAGTTTGCGTTTTTTCATAATGGCTAATAGGTCTTCGTGGGGCCCAATGGCTTGCCTGATTCTGCTTCCCACTTCCTCATTCGTGATGTGATCTCTGTATGAGATGCCAAGCAGCCTTCGAAAACATCTCATTTCAGTGGCTTGTATCCTCCTTTCAAGGTCTGCTGTGAGGGTCCATGACTCAAAGGCATACAAGAACACTGAGATGACTAAGGAGCGCATCAGTCTGATCTTGGAGCAGAGCGTGATGTTTCTGTCCTTCCATATGGCCTTCAATCTTGTCAGTGTTGTTGTTGTCTGCGCAATCCTGGACAGTATTTCTAGTTTTGATCCCTCATCTGTCACAATGGCTCCTAAGTATTTGAATTTATTTACTGTTTCCAGTTTTTGTCTTCCAATCATGACGTCAGTGCTAATGCCAGTGGTGTTATTTGTCATAAGTTTAGTCTTATCTGCACTGATTTCCATCCCATACGCAATGGCTGTACTGTCCAGCTTTTCCACCATCTGAGCTAGCTCCTTCTCTGTTCCTGCAAGGCCATCAATGTTGTCTGCAAAGCGCAAGTTCGTGATTGTTCTGCCTCCAATACTGACAGTTCCTTCATGATCTTTCAAAGCGTCTGTCATGATTCTTTCCAGGAAGATGTTGAAAAGAGTAGGTGAGAGCAAGCAGCCTTGTCTGACTCTGACTGTAGTCCTAAACCAGTTTCCTATGTCCTAGCATAGTGTAAGTAACTGCAAGTCCACTCAGAATGGCAGAGTGATAAACAAGGTTCATATGGTTCTTTGTGTCGCTCATTTTCTTATGCCACACAACTAAAATAATAAATTTATTTACTGCATGTAAAATGAATCAGAAGCTTTTGGTGCTGCTGCTAATGTGGGGGTTTCTTGCTTGGCTTTTTGTGTTTCTGTTTGTTTTTTTACACTGTTTGAGTTTGTGGCTTGTATTTTTTCGATAATGTGTAACCGACGTAACCAAATCCTACAACAAATCCACCAATAAAGTATTTTGGTATTTCAGAGGTTTTTTTAAGGCTTTTGTGTGATAGGCTCACTTTGTTGTGGTGGCGGTGGTGGTGGCAGTGGTGGTGGTAATGCTGTTGGCGCTGTTGGTGGTGATGGTAAATCAGTTATCGCCTGTAGTTGTAACTTGTTTTGTCTGTTCCACTCACCTAATCTTTTTCCCGCTTCAAATCTCCCGGAACTCTTGGCTTTCGTTATTGTTGGTTGTATGGTCATCTGATTGTCCTCCATTTTCTTCTGTTTTAAAATTTATTTTTGCAAAATCAACATGACTCCCTGTTATCAGTAATGCTACAGCAGGGGCTAGGTACATTCCAAACTTGTAAAACATTACACATGATAATTTACCAATTATACTTGAAACAATGGGGTTGTTTTCAAGGTCATGAGATAGACTGTCAGTATCGACAGGCAAAAAGTGACTAACTGCTTTCGTGTACAGGCATACAAGATATCATCCTAAGTCATGGGTCATTAGTGAACCAATGTAATTTTCATATTTTGCATGTAGTTTTATCATGTCCTCAGCGGAGAGTGATTCAATTTCTTCTGGTGTATACTGTTTTCCAAGCTATGCCTTTGATTTACCAGAAACTACAACAGTGAGAAGCCTCTCTTTCTTTGATTCCAATTCCTTGTTCTCTACAGCACATATGTCACTCAGAAAAAGAAGTTTGTCCTGATTCATTTTATACAGTAATAAAAAATAAAATTAAAACAAAGCTTACCCATTAGGTTAGGCTGTTTCGGATTAGCACAAAAACTCATTAGAAGGGTTGGACAGCATTTCATTTCACAAACACTACCATCCAAAATATTGACAGTCTGCTGCTGGGAGTTAGTTTATAATGTAGGAATATCTGGACACTCATTGACTAAAACTTTACTGGTCAATCGCAAATAGCTCCCCTGTCTTTGCTTGTATCAAACACACAGGCATTTGATCTACACTCGTCTGCACCACCATATTTTTTTGCCTATGTAACTTGACAAATTTGTCCAAGTAACCTGAAGACTTGAGACATCCAATGTCTTTCTGCAATCTAGATATATCCAAACTTTCAAGTAAATATGACAACAATTACGGACTCTAATCTGGGTCAACCGATTTTCTATAAAGGGTCTTTTATGTCTTCAGTGAGACATCCAGTTATGACATGCTCGGAGGCTCTATTAGCCACCCCTTAAATAAAGTATTTCGCCAAGTTTCAAGCTTGTACGCACAGCAGTATCTGAGATTCTCGTGTCTACATACACAGGGACACACACACACACATACACACAGGGAGACAAAACCATCAGAGTGGGTTACCAACCATTTTATGTGAAAATGGGTTCCCATATTTCTATTTATTCTAGGGCTCTGGAGTTGATGTGAATGTTTAGAACTCACCTTGTAACTAAGCTCTACAACTTAAAATAAAAAAGACATTTTCTAGAAACATAGCCACTGGATGGAGAAAAAATGGGTTTCTACCAATAAAGTGGGTGCCTCTCACTCGCATTACAGTAGAAATGGGTGTCCTTGTCAAATCATTCATTTTTTAGCATGAACATCTCAAGAAAATTAGGTGTCTGTAATAAGGTAAAGTTCACGGAATATTTGATGCTTCTTTTTCCACATTTATTTGATTGTTGTCATTCTTTTTTCAACTTAATGTATATTCCTTCTTTTTCCTACATAAAAATGTAAAGCACAATGACACAACACACACTGAACAAATACCTCACAAAAAATACCTCTGGTTGATTTTCTAATGATTGTTTGGGTGGGGCTGTGGGGGGAGGAGAGGGGAGGGGAGGGGTGGGGGTGAAGGTGGGGAGTGGGGGGGGGGGGGTCATCACTTAGGGTTTTATAGAGCTGCTGAATGCTCTCTTATGAATGAAAGATTTTAATTATCCCTGGAATCATGAGGTCATTTCTGAGGCATGCAACGAATTGCACATCAAACCACCCACAAATACACATTTGGAGTGCACCAGATGGATCCAGTTGGACAAGTCGCACATTCCACACTATAGGACAGCTAAGACTGAGATTAGCAATCGCAGCGTTTATGGCGTGGTGCAAGGTTTAAAACTAAGAAACTGTTGTTTTTAGAAGCGTGTTGGGCAACAGTTTTTATTAAAACTGTTTTAAAACCTCTCCTTATACTCAACTTTTGTTAATGTTAAAAGTGTTTTCATTTACAGGCCTGTCGTAACTGTTATGCATCTATTCCAACGTAATAGTGCTGGATATCATAGTTTTCCCATTGTCGCCTTCTCTCTTCTCTTCACTCAGCACTCGACTTTCCAGTCCTTCCCTCAAACACGCAGCATTCACACAAACAATACTTTACTGTTACACCCTTTGGCAACATTAGGTGGGGTTTTTTTCTCTCTCTCTGACCTAGCATTACATACTGCACTAAACGACCGACTGCAGCAGACGATGCAACTAACGACACTGACTGTGTGACGTCATTTGCATTCAATCAATTTGTGCATACAATCTGACAGGAGTTGCAGTCAAAACGAAAGCATAACACCAACAAACCCACAAACAAAGCAACAGGTTGAACCAAAAGACACAAGACAACAGCAGCCTCACCCAAAGTCTATACGTCCTCTCTCACACTGCGCACTCGTACAATCATTTCACTTCTTAGCAACCGGCGCACGAATATAATTATAGGCTAAGTCAAAGAAAAACAGAAGATAGTGGTGGAAAACCCTTTAAAATAGAAACAAAGAACGACGTTTCAGATCTAATATTCTTCATCTGACATGGAAACAAACGTAGAAAACGTATAGGCTAAGTCGCTGGTGAACGTATACATGAATCTCAAATTTGTCACTAGACATGACCTTTCTCCACATCACCCCGGAAGTACATCACAACTCAACACTTTTTTAACAAAACAACCACACCCTCAAATAACGAACCTAATTTTGTAGTAACATAAACAATTTACTCCCTCAAACAACAAAATCCCCCCCCCCCCCACACACACACACACACACACACACACCCTTCCTGACCCATATCAGCTATGAAGTTATTTATAGCTGAGAAGGGTGATGTCACACATACACGCCCATTTTCAGGGTTCTGTGCACACAACACACACACATTGCTGGGAGGGACAAGTTTTCAAACACACTACAGGTGTGTCTGTTAAACACAAAAGTGCATGTTTTAACGCCAAAACGAGAAAAACTGATCTTTTTATTTTTTATGAATCTTTACCCCAAGACAATGCAGAAACAACCCTCAGAAAAAATGGGTGTCTGACTTGGGCACCCAGATTTTTACACACACCCATTTTTCATAAGGATGGTAAAGATAGTCACCCATTTGAGCTCTTTCGTGTCCACACACACACACACACACACACACACACACACACACACACACACACACACACATACGGCCTTTTACGCCAAATGTACGTTCTGCAACGAGGATAGCGTAACTAGACAAGACCTAATTTTATCTTGTTACTTTAGTTGTCAGAGGTTTAGGCCTGCCCGCTTTGACCTCACTGATGGACATGCTGTTAAATTCGCCCAACCGCGGCCCATTCTAAAAAGTCCCTTTTATAAATAGAAGGAACTTAAAAAGCACATAGGTAATACGCATTATATCTCATATACTTAAATATAGAATCTTACATCGGTGTTTAGATGATACTGAGAATCTCACTAGAGTAGTTTAAAACCGTATCATTCGAGCGAAAGCGAGTAGGATAAGGTTTTAAGACCTCGAGAGTGAGATTCTCACATCACCTAAACACCGAAGTAAGATTCTATTTCCTACTCACTTTTTTCTTGGCATAAATCCGATGTCAGCTGGACTTCCGCACACACCTAGTCACAACACAGCCACCATTGTGTCTTGGCAAAGGTCTTGACGTAATTTACTTTGGAAGCAGTTCAGAGACGCGCCGCCCGGTTTGCTACTAACCGCTATCACGACACATCGAGTGTTAGGGACATGCTAGAGTCACTGGGGTGGCCGTCCCTGGAGGATCGACGTCGCACTGCACGCCTTCAGATGCTGCGCAAGATCACTAGTGGCGCTGCGAACTGCCCCATCATCAATGGGAAAGTGGAACAGGCGATATCGCGCCAACGCCGCAGCCACAACAAGCAGTACAAACAAGTCTCGTGCAGGACCCAATATAGAGCCGCCTCTTTCCTGCCACGAACCATAACTAAGGACTGGAATGCCCTCAACAGTGAGGCGCTGGAGGCTCTGACTGCTGACACCTTGGTGTCGGGGGTCTCCCAATAAAGCCCTCCAGTTCCCCCCTCCTCCCCCCCCCCCCACACCACCCGCCATCCCCAGCATTCCCCCCCCCCCCCCCCTTTCACTCACATTTTCCCTGGCCTGATTCATCAGTAGCGACATGATTTATTATTAGCTCCGCATTCGTACTTGACATGCATACAAAACTTTCCTCTGAAGTGCCATAATGATCAACACGTTTGATTGTGGGCGTATACGGCAAGACAAGACAAGACAAGACAATATTTTGGATGCTAGACAAATGTTCCTAGTAGCACAGTACATGACGCCAGAGTGCCAGTCGTACTGTGAAATGATGTCGGCGCGTGAGTTGAAAGTAGGTCAAGTTTCAATATTGCGTGTGCCCATACCTTTTTGTTGACCAGACTTTCTACAGGACAAAAAATGAAAAGAAAAGGGACTGCCAGTGCTAATATTAGGAAGGTTACAAAGTAAAGTAGGTTATAGCACTGTCAGGGGAGAGAAATGTGCATGATCGACCAGTGATCATAGATCTACTGTGGCCAAAGCACAAAAAACAAAAGAGATAGGAAAGAGAGGGGGCGCTAAGAGAGTGACTGAAAGCAATGCATATGGAAGCCCCCCCCCCACCCCACCCCCACCCCCGAAGGGGGGCGTATCACATATCCACTGTTCCAGCCACTCAGTGCATGGAAATTTAAATATAGGTCCCCCAAGGGGGGTCCAGATATTTAGTCGGTGTGGACAGCTGTTTCGGTCTTTGCGACCTCTTCAGCACACCATCGACAATACTGGAGGAGGCAGGAAATTCTGCCTACCTGCAATGACAACCACATTTTACTGTGGTGTCTGCAGGGGCATACATTCCATGCCACCACCTAGAGTTAAATTTCCATGCACCCTAAAAGAGAACCTACCAAAAGGGGGGAAGGGGTTGCAGTCGATAATGTAAAGAAGTACCCAACGGAGAAAGTACTTCTTTGCATTTCACACGCTTGGCAGTCACCTTTTTGGTCTGGATTGATTAGTCGATAATGTAGTAATAAATGAAAAGAAAAGGGGAGACTGCCAGTGCTAATATTTTAGGAAGGTTACAAAGTAAAGTAGGTTATAACACTGTCAGGGGAGAGAAATGTGCATGATCGACCAGTGATCACAGATCTACTGTGGCCAAAGCACAAAAAAAGAGATAGGAAAGAGAGGGGGCGCTAAGAGAGTGACTGAAAGTAATGCATATGGAAGCCCCCCCGAAGGGGGGCGTATCACATATCCACTGTTCCAGCCACTCGGTGCATGGAAATTTAAATCTAGGTCCCCCAAGGGGGGTCCAGATATTTAGCCGGTGTGGACAGCTGTTTCGGTCTTTGCGACCTCTTCAGCACACCATCGGCAATACTGGAGGAGGCAGGAAATTCTGCCTACCTGCAAAGACAACCACATTTTACTGTGGTGTCTGCAGGAGCATACATTCCATGCCACCACCTAGAGTTAAATTTCCATGCACCCTAAAAGAGAACCTACCAAATTGGGGGGGGGGGGGGGGGCTTCCATATGCATTGCTTTCAGTCACTCTCTTAGCGCCCCCTCTCTTTCCTATCTCTTTTTTTGTGTGCTTTGGCCACAGTAGATCTATGATCACTGGTCGATCATGCACATTTCTCTCCCCTGACAGTGCTATAACCTACTTTACTTTGTAACCTTCCTAAAATATTAGCACTTGCAGTCTCCCCTTTTCTTTTCATTTATTACTACATTATCGACTGCAACCCCTTCCCCCCTTTTGGTAGGTTCTCTTTTAGGGTGCATGGAAATTTAACTCTAGGTGGTGGCATGGAATGTATGCCCCTGCAGACACCACAGTAAAATGTGGTTGTCATTGCAGGTAGGCAGAATTTCCTGCCTCCTCCAGTATCAGTTGCCGATGGTGTGCTGAAGAGGTCACAAAGACCGAAACAGCTGTCCACACCGACTAAATATCTGGACCCCCTTTGGGGGACCTAGATTTAAATTTCCATGCACTGAGTGGCTGGAACAGTGGATATGTGATACGCCCCCCTTCAGGGGGGCTTCCATATGCATTGCTTTCAGTCACTCTCTTAGCGCCCCCTCTCTTTCCTATCTCTTTTTTTTTTTTTTTTTTGTTGTGCTTTGGCCACAGTAGATCTATGATCACTGGTCGATCATGCACATTTCTCTCCCCTGACAGTGCTATAACCTACCTTACTTTGTAACCTTTCTACAGGACAATGTTGTGCACACTTAGCCCGTTCACGCAACACAGCTGTATCACACACGTGATGGATGGATGCAGCTCAAAGGCAGCAAAGAAGGAGGTGTGTAAGAAAATGTTTCATTTTCAGTTGTCAATGTGGCTTTTCTTTTAACCCATATCATACTGAGGCTAAAAGCTTCAAATTTGTACTCTGCCATATGCAAGCTACATTATAGTACTTACAGATAAGGATATAGACCAATGGCTTTAGTTCAAGGGTGGTGCCAGAATAGCTTGGCGCCTAGAGGTGCCAAGCTGTTCTGGCACTACCCTTGAACTATTTTAGTCAAACTTATTTCACATACTGGTGTATTCCGAATGATAAGGGTTAAAATTCAAAGTAGATTATCGTGATCACTGAACATCGCATAGATTAGAACAAGAAGAGAGATATCACCAGGCCTTTGGCTTTTTGAGGAACGTTTTTCTGCCCTTTTTTTTTTTTTTTTTTTTTTTTTTTTTTTTTGAGCCGGACGGTCAACTGAACTTCCCAAATTTGAAAGTCAGTTGTTCGCAGAAAACTACGTCGTTACAATTCAGGAGATAAATCGACAATGACAGATCAAGCAGGGTATGTAGACAGTACTACGGTGTGGAAGGTGGGACTACGTCCCCAAAGACCCACTAGGAACAGTTTATGCTTTTGTCTGACAAAATATGAGTCGATGTTGTTCATTTCAAACATCTGCTACCTGCAAATAGATTGGCACACCTGCAGCTCTTTGCAGAATTTCGAAATCTGGCGAGACTGAACTTGTCATAATTTGAAGAAATCGGTGACCTTTTTGGTGTGCAAATTTTGATCGATAACGTGTCCGATTCGTTAAGACAGATTCTGCTGCAAAACAGCGTCCACACTACACTAAATGCACTTGTCAACATTCTTGCAGGTTGTACGAGTGGTATTCTGTGTTTAAATTAGGGAATTTTAGTCTTTTTCGAGCTGAAAAGGGTGCCTGATGTTGGGACTACGATGTACAGGAATGGCCGCGGTTGCGCCGAGATGACCTACGGTGTGAAGAATGTGGGACTACGCTGTGCAAAAATCGCTGCCTCCCAGCCTACGTTAAATTGTTACACTTATTCATTATGTAGCTGTCTGATTTTAATATACAGTAAAATACTGACCATAAACTAGCTGAAATTCCATTAAAAGATACATGCCAGAAAAAGAAGTATGATAGAGGCAAAGGAAAATGGTCTGTTATGACCGAATGCGTTTGGCTTTGCTAAAATACTCTAGCTGGAATGTTGACTATTTTATATGATGCTGATCAACACGAACATTCGTGGGAACAACGAACACAACACACGGTACACCCAAGTCATGTCAGCTGCATGCAATGGCTTATGTTACTTATGGATGTTCATTGACTAACGCCTGCAGTAACTAACTTTTATTTAGGTCCCCTTTGAACTGTATTACTGTGTTTCAATTCTGCACGAAATTTCAGACGACAGAAAGTCTGAAAACCACTTTATTCAAAATTTGTTGGAAACATTTTTATATGAATCCACATACCTATTTCTTGATCTCCTTTTCCTATATCTTTTGCAGTGGGTCGTCCAAAGTATGTATGCATATGAAGGTCTTACCATTAGGTATCTTTGTACTAAGTTTGGGCTTTGGGGTGTGAATAGTTTTTGAGGAAAAAAAAGGTCTTTTGTCAAAATATTGCTAGTTTTGACGTATTTCCTGATCCCCTTCGGGTTGTGAATAGTATTTGAGAAAAAATAAATCTTTTGTTAAAATATTGCTAGTTTTGACGTATTTCCTGATCCCCTGTGACACTGACCTTTGAGAGAGATCACTAAAATTGGCACGTTTAGAAAAGTCTGGACTGGGCCAAGTTTGAAGTCTGTGGCTTGAATGAAAAATACCATCGTTAAAGTTTACGAGGGACAGACGACCACTGGCCCATTTCATAGACTTACTTTTGCTATCGCACATAAGCTAAGAAGTGCATGGTAGACCACTTCAATCCGGGCAGAATATTCACACAAAAAGAAGAGGAAGAAGAAGAAGAAATGCGGTTGTATTTACAAACCTTGCTTGTTTTTTAGTTATAAGTAACTATGGTAATATGACTAACAGCTGATGTTAGTCGTGTTACCAAAGACACGAAGAGCTGTGGGAATGCTCATTTTGTGTTTTCTAATGGTCACGTGACAAGCTTCAACTAGAGATGACAAAAATTAGGCTGAAGGTCTTGCAAACTGTGAAACAACAAGATATTATGTATCTTTATTATGATGTATTGAACCAGATGTAAATCGCAACAGGTTGGTTGGTTGTACATTGCTTAACGTCCCGACAGCAACAAGACTTTCTCCGGACGTGCCTGCACTGCTTGCGAAAAAAAAACCTAAACAGAATATTGAATGTATGTCGCCAGTTGGTCTAATGCGCTAAATAAACCTAAGAGAAAGACCATTTAGCAATATACATCCAATATTAAGAGCTACAGGCAGCGCAGACAGTAAGGAGAGTTTATGACTGTCAGTCTTGTTATGAGACTGTCAGTCGTTTTACGAGAGTGTCAGTCATGTTACGGACAAATCTTACCTTATTATTCAAACGTAAATACAATATATTCCCACCATAGTTTGAGGCTTTGAATCGTCTTACATCAGTTCACAATTAAAAAATGCTGCAGATTAGCTGAACACATCTTTATGTTTTTACCGACTTTGTTGTTTTGCAAATATAATTTATTTTACATATAAATAATACACATTATTTGCCTAAATATCATATTTGCTTTACTTCTAATGATTATTTTTGTTTTGGCAGTTGGAAATGTCTTACCTACTAGTTGCACTGTAAGTACTTCAAGCAAGATATGTTTCCTTTTCCTGTCGTGTGCACAGTGTAGTCCCAAATCCTTTACACTGTAGGCCATTTCTAAACAACCGAGATCGTCTTTTGCACAGCGTAGTGCCAACATCAAATAACCTTTTTTCAGTTCGAAGGACACTAAAATTTCCCTAACCTAACCACTTGATGTCGTTTGTACAACCCACAAGAATGTTGACACGTGCAGTGTAGTGTAGACGCAGCTAAGGAGCAGAATCCAGCCTCACGAATCGACACGGGATCGATCAAATTTTGCACACTTAAATCTCGCCGATTTCGTCAAATTATGACAGTTTGCGGCAACATATTTTACCTCTGCAACTAGCTACAGGTGCGCCAATCTATTTGCAGCTAGAAGATGCTTAACATGAACAATATTGACTTACATTTTGTCTGATCCAAGCATAAATTGCAGCCTAGTGGGTCGTACGGGACGTAGTCCTTAAATCCGCAACATGCACAGGCGTAGTCCTGTCTGCATACCCTGTCAAGGGTGGTGCCAGAATAGCTTTGCGCCTTTAGGTACCAAACTATTCTGGCACCACCCGTGAACTAGTAACGGTCCATACATCGTTTGTTTGTATTGTGCCAGTCATAGATGAATTTTTCTTCGTCTGGTATAGTGACGACTCGTTTTTTTCAAGAAACTGTCTGTGTCACTTGTTCAGTTGTTGACAGCAAATTTCTTTGGTGGTTATTTTCTTGAAACAGAAATATGTCCTGCTGTTCTGTCAAACAGGCAATAGTGGATGAGTGAATCTACCGATTTTTTTTTAAAACTGTGTACAAACGGCATGAAACGCAAAGCGGTGTTATCTTGGCATGCAAATTAGACGACGTGCAGGCTAGATTTATTAACAAGACAAAAATAAAGTTATTCGGGATGACCTCAGTTTTTCAATGGCCTGAGGGTGTTCATTAAAAACAATGCGTGCAGCATCTCTGCATTTGATTTTCTTTATTATTACCTCATAGAGTGAAAATGAGACAGATTTAAACGGTACCATTACGCGTAATTTTGAAGACCCGTTTCAGCACACCTTGTCATGGCTTGACTTCGCGAACGAAGATTCTATAGGGCTTGCCCACGTCGTCTGCAGGCATTTTCGTGACTGCGGAGGCCAATCCGGGACAGGCAGGTTCGACCGCAGTGGCTGCAGGGGAAGGTCTGGTCAGGGTTCTGAGTTACGACAACTCTGTTTTTTCTCCTGAGCCGCTTGTCCTTGAGGTTAGCTCTGCGAGAGTCCTCTAAGGAGACGGCTGCCTTGTGAATGGTGGAGCGCCAGGCGTCACGGTCCGCAGCAAGCGAAGACCACTGGTGGTGGTCGATTTGGCAGGCACTAAGTGACTTCTTGAGACCGTCTTTGTATCTCTTCTTTGGTGCCCCTCTGTCCCGGTGTCCAGTGGCGAGCTCGCCGAACATAGTGATCTTGGGTAGGCGATGATCCTCCATCCTGGAGACGTGCCCCGCCCAGCGAAGCTGTGTCCGCAGCAGCAAAGCCTCGATGCTCAAAGTTTCCGCCTGTTCAAGGACCTCGACGTTGGTGACATAGTCACTCCAGTGAATGCTGAGGATGGTACGCAGGCAGCGCTGGTGAAAGCATTCGAGGAGTCGTAGTTGGCTGCGGTAGAGGGCCCAGGACTCGGAACCGTACAGCAGGGTGGTGAGGACGACAGCTCTGTACACGCTGATCTTGGTGCCTTTTTTCAGCTGTTGATTGTGCCACACCCGCTTGAATAGTCTTGTAGACCTTGTAGACACACCTAATAAACTTTAACAGAGGTTGGGACATGCATCAAAACCACACGCGCAATCGCACTTATTTATTCTGCCTAGCCGATAGCGTGTTAATCTATTTTTAGATGTTTCTCGTATTGAAAGCGTTGTATTTATAGAACGGAGTCATTGCCAAATTACTTGATATTAAAACGACGTGTGCTGAACTGGATTGTCCTGTGTCTAACCTATGGCAATAAACTATCTTATCTTATCTTAACCGAATCCGAACTAGATCTGTGTGCAGTGTTTTGTAACCATCAATTACATAAGTGTATCTTTTAACAATTAGGGCGGTAGTGGGCCTTCAAGGGTGGAATACGTCAGAACAATTTAAAAAAAAACCAACAAAAACAACAAAGAAAACAAACAAACAAAAAACAAACGCGTAATCCACTGATGGTGCTAAGCTTCACTCATTAAACACTCCGTGCGATACGTCTCACTTTAAATGGACCTCACCAGTGCGCGCATTTTCAGCCAATCAGAAAATAGAGGGAAAAAATGCCGCAGCCGCGCGGTCCTGTTGCTTTCCCGTAACTAAGCAAGGAAATGGCGAAGTGCGATACTGTTTGTGCGTATATATTTCACTGAAATGGTCATGCATTGCCATTAAGGTACCTGCAATCGGGACGAAAGCTACCCTGAAACCATCAAAGAAAAGCTTCTGGCTTTTTTTTAGTTCTTCCCACAACCAACGCGATGGGCTGAACTGAACTTGCTGTTAACCGCACGCTGATCATCTCAACATCAGGATACTAATAATAATAATAATAATGAGTATTTATATAGCGCTTAATCTTACTCAAAAGCTCTAAGCGCTTTACAATCTGTACACAAAAATAAAAATACAATGACATATGCACATAACAAACAAAGCACAATGCCCGAGCACACCACTTTTACAATAAACTAAACAACAATACATACATAATAATTTATATTCTAATTAACATTCAGTCTAAACAAGGAGGATTGCAGAACTACAACTAAGGCATCAAACACTGGCAGTTATTCAAAGTAAAGGTTGAAGAGGTGAGTTTTCAACGACCTCTTGAAGTCAGAGACAGACTCACTGTTTCTGACCTCAAGAGGAAGTGTATTCCATAACACTGGGGCCTGATAAACAAAAGTGCGCTGACCAAATGTTTTAGTTTGGACAGAAGGTACACACAACTTCCGTTTATCAGAAGAGGAGCGGAGCTCACGAGAGGGTGTATACACATGCAGCAAAGAGGACAAGTATTCTGGGCTGGTGCCTGAAAGGCAGTTAAAACAGATTGACATAACTTTGTATTGAATACGTGAGGACACAGGTAGCCAGTGAAGGGACTTCAAAATGGGTGTGACATGCTCAGTCTTACGGACTCTCACAACAAGCCGGGCTGCATTGTTCTGAATTTTTTGGAGGCGATCAATGAGATACTGAGGGCAGCCACAAAGCAAAGAGTTACAATAATCTAGCTTGGACAGCACAAATGCACAAACTAGTGTTTTAGTGGCTTCCACGGTCAGCAGGTGACGAACTGAACTAATACGACGAAGTTCCAGATAAGCGGATCTACACACTGCACTGACATGCTGTGACATAGATAACTCGCTGTCAAGTGTAACACCCAGGTTTCTCACACTCGCAGAGAAGCCAATGAGTGTTCCATCCACAGACAATGATGATGGTAAAGGCAGGGACGAAGATAATCTTGGATTAGCCACCAACATTGCTTCAGTTTTGCCATCATTTAACATCAGTTTGTTGGTGGTCATCCATGATTTGACATGGTCAATGCACTGGCTTATACTTTGGACGGCATTCACAGCTCGCTCGACAGTATCACTTTTGTACATCTGCGTATCATCTGCAAATGCATGATGGGAAATGGAGCGACTACAGATCAGGTCGGACAGGGGCTGAACATACAGTAAGAACAATACAGGTCCTAGGACCGAGCCCTGTGGTACACCAAACCGAAGAGGTGATGGCTCAGAACGACAGCCGTCGACAGAAACAATCTGGGATCGTTCAGTCAGGTATGAACTAAACCATGCCAAGACTGTGCCTTCAATGCCAAATACAGATTGAAGACGGCACAGCAAAATTTCATGGTCAATAGTGTCGAACGCACTGGACAGGTCCAGCAAAGCAAGGACTGTGATCTTACGCTCGTCCAAAGCACAAAGCAGGTCATTGAATATCTTCAGCAAAGCCGTTTCAGTGCTACGATGGGGACGATATGCAGACTGGAATACACTGAACAGACTATTAGAGTTGACATGCTTTAAAGTTTGAACAAGGACAATTTTCTCAAGAATCTTTGATAGAAATGTAAGATTGGAAACTGGGCGATAGTTGTTCAGTACATTTGGGTCCAAAGATGGTTTCTTCAATAGGGGTTTCACAAGTGCAGTCTTGAAGCTTTCAGGAAAAATACCCACCTAGAGGATAAGAGCAAACGCAGAGTTGTTTGTATGCGGTAAGTGTCATTTTCTAGTTTGTTCTAAAATTAGTGACAATTCACTTGCGGAAGTGGTACATAAGTCAGCGATCGGTTACCACGGCCGGAGCGTACTGTAGGTCTACTGCTCAATAATGTGCAAGCACTCGCTATCAGGCAGTACCGCTACACTGATCTGCACACTTGGATGAATGTGTGTGTGTCTGTGTGATTTAAATATGGAATTAAATCTCCAGAAGCACCATAACCAAAGGTTTATGCTCTTACGTTTCTTCGGTCTGCACTCTCTCGCTCACTGTAACAAATCACAAGCACAAATAGACGCATCACTGCTACAGTAACACACATTTCATAAGATCTCTTTATGATGAGCATATATTCATGCAACGTTTTTCCTCTCAGTATTTTTGGGATGGCGAACCCAGTGAGCAAGTATATCTTTGTTTATATATGCTGACAATAAAAGCAGAGGTGCACATTTCGCTTACACTGTGATGACATAAAGTTTCACTTTCCAAGTAAGGCTTTCATTGTTCAGTGAATTTCCCCATGAGGGATTAATAAAGTATTATTGTATTGTATTGTATTGTATTGTATTGTATTGTATTGTATTGTATTGTATTGTATTGTATTGTATTGTATTGTATCGTTTGTAGAAAGCTGACAGAGTGTGAAACAGTGATGCCATGAATGGAATGTCTCGTGTGATTTGCGACACATTTACATCCCTTTGGGTGAAAACAATAACCTGTGATATTTAGCTGGCCTTGCACCTGTGTGTAGTAGGAATGTGATTTATTCAGTCCCACGCTGGTGTTGTCAGCTAATTTCACACACAATACCACGTGAATGTTCTGTGTTTATGTACAGTGTGTGAGTGAATGCGCGTGATTCACGTGAGCGTGCTTGTTGGGTTCAGTTCGCGGCGGCGCTTTGAGCCGATTTTCAATTGGGATAAAGCGCCTGTTTAATGCGCTTATTATTATTATTATTACAATCCTGGTAACTGACATGCCTCGAGTATGGTGGAATTTCTGGATGCGGGTGGGCATTTCACTTTGATTATGCCTGTCTGGCCACTGTGGCACACTTTGAGTTGCTCCTAGAAATAGAACTGTGGATTAACCACAATGCTGCGCTTGTACAGGTGTCTATCAGGAAGTACTTCTAAATATTTACCCTTGCCAGTGTCCTCATGTCGTTTACATAAAATGTGGCTGCAGCTGAGAAAAAAGTGTGTGAACAGAGTCTGTCAAGACATTTGTCAGAAATGTTTGCTTTGCTATTTAGATCTATGTGGAAGTTTCATGTTGCAAGTTGTTGTTTTTTTGTGGTTGTTGTGGGTTTTTTTTTCCCCCTATACCCAGTGATTGGAACTGGTCACTGAGTTCTCTGTTTTTTTACGTTTCTCAGGATTTGGACACTAACTGGTCAAGCAAAGGCGATCCAGTTCTCGTTGTGACACACGTCAGCGACCCTGTTGATTCCCTGACATTGGCTCTCTTTTCAGTTCCCTGGTCTGTGGAAAAATATTGAGTGCAGCTTTAGAAATACGTTTGACGTTTTAATTTAATCATATACTTATACTGTTTATAATTTTTTTTATTTTTCTTTTAGGGATTTCACCATTAGACTACCTGCCCATGTCTGCAAAGTGCAAATTCTGAAATAGCAAGCTAGAAAATAAAGAAAGACCTGTTGGAGGAGGAGATCAGATCAAGAATTTGACAAATCTGAATGACCCCACCTCAAGGCTGCAAAGTACTAAAGGTGTGCAGACGCAACCAACAGAAGAAGTATTTGGAGTTGATTTTGTGAGAAAAAAGGAGAGACAACTAAACAACCTGTTCCAGTTCTACACTGCATTAACATAAGTTTGGTTTTTGTTTTTGTTTTTTGTCATTTTTGTTGCCAAATGGTAAATCTTTTAAGCACAAGTGTATTGAAAAAGGGCAGACTTTCAGCATCTACAGCCACACGATAGACTGTTTCTCACTCTCTGCTGATTGAGAGAAATTTTGAAGACTTCATAATAAAGTGAAAATGAGTTTTGAATCTAGTATTTCTGTGCTATCAAATTGTAAGTGTCAATATGAATCAGTCATTTATGACCTGAACCCTTATTTTTCCTTGTGTTGTGTTTTGGCATGTAAACCACTCATATTCCAGAATAAAATATAATTTACCAGTTAATAATAGTTTTTGATTATGTTTTAGGTAATGCTTACTTCTTGCTTGTGTTCTCCGATGGCCGCCTGGCTAGCACACCAAGGTTTTATTATTGGGGCAGATGAGATCTTGGTGCCATTTGATATTGCTGCTCCCCTGGCTTGTGGCATGCCGCTGCAGCTCATTCGATTAGGCACATGGGTCAAACAGTTTAGCTGCCTTGAACTCGCTGCCAACGGAAATACGGAATCTGCCCACATTGTCACAGTTCAAGGCTCACTTAAAGACTTTTCTTTTTTGTCGGGCATTTAACACTTAGCTCATATTTAGCTAACTGTTGACTGACTGCCACCTATTCTGATCCCAGAGGAAGTGAATGTAAGGTGTGGGGAAGGGATGGGGGTGGTTTAAAGTAGTGCATAATTGTGCGTGTGTGTCTGAGAGAGAAATGGTGTGCTGTTGTGCATGCGCAGTGAGTCCAGTGTTTTCCTGGAGAACAGCGCTATACAAGAACTATATATTATTATTATTATTATTAAATACTGGACAGTTTTTTGAAGCCCAATGACATGAGAACAGTGACCATTCAACCTGAAATACAAATCATACATGCATGGTTATTTATTAATAATCTCTCTCTCCCTCTCTCTCTCTTTCACACACACACACACACACACACACACACACACACACACACACACACACACACACACACATATATATATATATTATTTGTGAGTGAAAGTAATCAGTTCAGCCCGATACTGTGAACACTGCTATCCTGCTACGATGAGACAAGATGGACTAAAATGGCTCGGATAAGTGTGCTAAGTTTGTTTTTTTAAAGCAACACCAATAACAAAAACACCTACCCCGCTCTGCAGGCAATGATAGCTTCTGTGACCTGTGCTTGCTGATGCTCATTGTCGCCGTACAGTTTGTGTGGATCGGCGCGTTCTTGTAGATCTGCGACCGGTGATACACGGAAGCAACTTGAGCGAATCACTGCCAGTTTAGTGATAAATACGAACAGCATCAATGAAACTTGACGCAAACTTGCTTTGCCTCGATCTAGTACCGTTTTTGACATAGCTTTTTATCCTGACATAAATGTAGGCTTGTAGAATTTGCAACGCATTCAGTCGAATCACGCGCGGCTACCGTCCGCCATATTGTCCAAGGAACAGGAAAGCTTGTGGGCCCCAGCAACAATTACTAGGGGGCGTGGCTTTTGTGGCGCGTGCTCGGTGAGGTCCATGATGTCAAGTACATAACGTCACTTTGTACATGCATAGGCCTACGGTTCGTAGAGTTTGACGTCGCATGTTTTGCTAAAGTGGTTAGCTTCGCTTTCTTTCGGCGTAAATCTACAGAGCCCGAATCTAAATGGCATCAATACAATGTGTCCACGCGAATCCACCGAAGCGTGAATCTACCCGGGCCAGTTCAAACTCTGGGATGCCGCGATTCCAATTATATATAGACTTAAACCTACTGAGCGTGAATCATCACAGTATAACTTCATCGCGCGTAAATCCACACAGGCCTGAATCCAGCCAGTTACAAAGTCTGCAGCTCTAAATCCATCCAGTTACAAAGTCTGCAGCACAAATCGACAGTAGATACATTCACGCCCGAGTCTGTGGATTAGCGCTGTGTAGACTTTCGCTGAGTGGGTTCATGTAGTCATGTAGATTACGGTTAAATATAGTTAAGTTTACCCCTTCAGGGTTAGTCTGCAAGAATTTCACTGGCTGATAGTTTTTCGTGAAGAAATCTAAATAGTCCTGTAATAAATATTTCAACCGGTATTATCTCGTTACTTACCAGAAAATATAAAACATTCGTGGATGAGACTTTTGCCGTAGCAATCTCGCCGCAGGCTCGTTTACAACACGGCACAAATTTCATCCACTCATGTTCTATTTTCTACAAAACTCGATCATATCAGTCAAGCTCTAATTATCACACGAATAATAAACTATACTTTAAACAAGACTGATGTGATGAACAAAGTCTCACTTCTAAACAAGGGATCGAAAAACTGAGTCGACGCCTAGTGTCGCGGCCGACGCGCGTTCTAACAGGTATTTTTCCAAGTGTCTATTTGAAGTCAGGGTGTCGAGAACACACTGGTAAAAAGTACCGCAGGAACCAGATACGACAGAACTCTTTGCGTAACAAAATATTCGGTTCAAGTTGACGTATTGGCATGTATAGGACAACACTCAGTCACTACTGACTCGCACGGCTGACTGCTACGAAGACGTGAAAAACTGGATGACAGCAAACAAGCTTAAACTGAACGACGACAAAACGGAAGTCATGCTGGTAGGCACTCGCCAGAAACTCTCCCAGCTCCCTCCCTCTCTCCACCTTCAACTCGATAGCACCCCCATCTCCCTCTCTGACTCGGCCAAGAACCTCGGCGTTATCCTCGATTCCTCTCTGTCCATGACCAGCTTCGTCTCCGCCACGGTCCAGGCATGCTATTTCCACCTCCGCCGCATCAGTCAGATCAGAAAATACCTCACTGCCGAAGCTGCCACCAAACTTGCTGTCTCTCTCATCTTATCTCGCATCGACTACTGCAACTCTCTCCTTTCCGGCCTCCCTCACTCCACCACTTTCACTCTCCAACGCGTCCAGAACAATGCTGCCCGCCTCGTCCTCAGAAAGAAAAAATCTGACCACATCACACCCCTGTTCAAACTCCTTCACTGGCTCCCCATCCCCCAACGCATCCAATACAAGATTCTGTCTCTCTGCTACAAATCCCTGAACAACTGCGCTCCTGCCTATCTCTCCAACTTACTTCACCCCTACACACCTTCCCGCTCCCTCCGCTCTGCCTCCGACCCTCTCCGCCTCCACATCCCTCGCACCAAACTCAACACTTTCGGCCCCCGCTCCTTCTCCGTCTACGGGCCATCCATCTGGAACACTCTCCCACTCTCTCTTCGTCAGAAACACTCTCTCTCTCTCTCTCTCTCTCTCTCTCTCTCTCTCTCTCTCTCTCTCTCTCTCTCTCTCTCTCTCTCTCTCTCTCTCTTCCTTCCAGTCCGCCCTCAAAACTCACCTCTTTCAACAGTTCTAGCACTATATCACCACACTCCCCACCGCAAGCTGACCGTCGTAATGTTTTTCACTATTTGTGGTACGTGAGTCATTGTCTAAAGCGTGCGCATGCGTGCGCGAGTTGTGAGTGCGCGCTTAGAGTTATAATTATTATAAGATAAGCGCATTACAAATACCCTAATTATTATTATTATTATTAAGTAATGTTCTAAGTATGAATGTTGAAAGAATACTTTTGTTGTCCTGTAGGATTTTGCGTGATGTGTGTCGTGTATGTGAGTAGAAGGGGGTGGGTGTGTGTGTGTGTGGGGGGGGGGGGGGGGGGGGGGCGGGCAATGGCTGCGCAAGATGACAAAAGAAAAGGGTACGATTTTGTCTTCTGTTGTGCACCTGCACAGATGTAACAAAGCAAACAAAAAATCCTGCTCAACACCGGTCTCATAATTATCACACAGCCGAACTGTTACCGTCGATGTACCCGGCTTTAACACGTCGTTCCTCCATGCTTCGACAGTCTTCGGTCTTTCATAGGATAAAATCAAGCAGCATAGAATGACCGCATGTCAGTGTAACCATGTTGCATATATTCTGATTGTATCCCCTTGCCTAAGACAATGACGTAGTGTCGGGGATTTCTACGCAACCTTCCCATGATGCCGGCCTGATTTTTGTTTTTTGAAGTCTGCGTACTTGTTGTTTTACGTTACTACGGAACCTTCAAGCTAGAGCAAGAGAGAGAGAGAGAGAGAGAGAGAGAGAGAGAGAGAGAGAGAGAGAGAGAGAGAGAGAGAGAGAGATAGAGAGAATTTAATTGAATTGAAACTTTATTTTCTAAGGATGAAGACAGTAGGCACGCAGGCCTTTTTACACGTCTGTCTGAGAGAGAGAGAGAGAGAGAGAGAGAGAGAGAGAGAGAGAGAGAGAGAGAGAGAGAGAGAGAGAGAGAGAGAGAGAGAGAGAGGCTGAGAGAGAGAGAGAGGGGGGGGGGAGAGAGAGAAGGAGAGAGAGAGAGATGATGATGATGATGATGAAACGTTTTATTGACAGGATAAAGTTTTAGGCGAAACGCCTCTCTTACAAACTGTCCTGTTAGAAAAGAAACATTAATAGCAAAGAGTAAGAGAAACACAATAAATCGAAACATGAAGAAATAAACTGAAGAAAAAAACAACAACAAAAAACAAACACAATACAAAAAAAATGCAAATAATGCGCACACATATCAATAACAGTGAATTATATATATATATATATATATATATATATATATATATATATATATATATATATATATATATATATATATATATATATATATATATATATATATATATATAAGTAGTCCGTTCAGGTATTAAGTTACTGTAACAAGTAGTGTTATATAAACGAGTTTTGAAGGTTCTAGAGTTAGATATAGATTTAATTTGGGGTGGTAGTTCGTTCCAGGCTTTGGCACCTGAGAACAAAAGGCTGGTTTTATATATATCGAGCCTGGCCCATGGTAGCTGTAACAAACTGTTCCTCGTGTTTTGTCTTTGACTATCCAAAAATAACATACGAAGGCAAGATGGTGAAGAATTGTATGCATAAGTATGCATCTATTAAATGTGAACTGTTTGCTTAGGTTTAGCAGTCGGATGGTTCTAAACTTTTCGTCGGTGGGAGAGGCAACAGGCACAGTTAACTTTACCCCTCGACGATACAATGAGTTAAGTTTTTTTTAAATGTACCTCACTGCATCCATCCCAGATAGTGGAGCAGTAATCACAAAGTGTCTTAATGTGGGCATGGAGAAAGAGTCTTCTAGTGTCAGTGTTAACTATTTGACTTAGTTTTGATAGCAGGAATAGATTTTTAGATATTGTTTTGCATGTGTTTTCGATAAGTGGTTCCCAGCTGAGCTGGTTATCTACTGTGACTCCAAGCAAACGATGTTTTTTTTTTAAAAACTTGATCAAGGGGCTCAGAGTTCAGGTATAATGTAAAGGGCAGGAGACCACGTTGATGTTTTTGGCGTGAAGTAATCAAGATACTCTTTGTCTTTTAGACACTAATTATCATATGATTATATTGACACCAGCTTGAAACCTCATCAAGACTTTGCTGGAGAACTTCGTTTATTTTTTGGCAATTCGCTGTTTGATGTATGTATGGTAGTGTCATCAGCAAATAAGTCACATGTTGCATCGGGATGTGAGATAGAGAATGGTAAATCATTTATAAATATGTTGAACAACAATGGGCCCAAAATTGACCCCTGAGGAACACCACACGTTACTAAACCATCACTCGAGTAATTACCATTAAGCAAAACTTTCTGTCTTCTGTCACTTAGATAGGATGATATCAGATGCACGGTGTTGGAATCGATGTGATACATCGGTAGTTTTTTTTTTTAATAAGATAGAGTGGTTGACTAAATCAAAGGCTTTTTTAAGGTCAAGAAAAACTGCACCTGATAACTGAGAAGTATTAATGGCTGTGAGCCATTTATCAATGATATGTATAAGGGCAGTTTGGCAAGAGTGTTGCGGGCGAAACCCAGACTGCATTTTACTGAGTAGACAGTTCTGTTCTAGAAAATTTTGCAGATGTGTATGGATATGTTTTTCATTGGGTTTTGAGATGACTGGTAGAATGGAGATAGGTCTATATTAAGTTGTTGCTTTTGGGAAGGGTAATGACCTTAGCTGTTTTTAACTCATCAGGGAAAATATTTCTCTGAATAGAAAGATACTAATGAACGTTAGAGACTCAACTATGTAGGGCAGAGCTATTTTAAGAATTTCGCAACTGATGCCATCTGAACCACATGACCTCTTTTTCATATTAGATATATATTTACCCACGTCAAAAACAGTCATGGGGGGAGTGAAAAAACACAACCAGCAGTACTGTTACTGTGAAATCGTAGTTGCTCAGAACATTGGTATTTCGCAGGATCATTTGTATTAGTGCGTGCTAAAGTCTTAGCTATGCTAAGAAAGTGGGTATTAAAGGTATCTGCAGTGAGCTCAGGTGCAATGTTCATGTCTCTGTGATTGTGAGCTTTAGTAAAGGTGTTGATAACTTGCCAAACAGAGCACAGGTCCTTGCCGTCTGCAATGATCTGTTCGGCATGTTGTCTTGGAGCTTTTCGGACTAAAGAGTTGACAAAATTTCTTTGTTTTTTATAGTCAACAAATTTCTTTTCTTTCTTAAGTGTATCTCTGAGTTGCATGGCTGCTTTTATTTCTCCAGTTAGCCATTCAGGATTGTGGGATGTTTCACACGTTTTGTTCCCACTGGGGCATGCTTATCTAGAACACCGAGGAACAGTTCATACCAGCGGGTGAGGGCTTCATTTGGGTCATTGTAATTTAACACATCATTAAATGGGATATTGGATAAGTCATAGAGAAAGGTATTCTGGTTAAATTTTTTGAAAGACCTGTAAATAATAGTAGTATGCCGTGTGCAAAATTTCTTAGCTAATTTGGCAGACAGCGAGAAAGATACTGGGAAGTGATCACTGATAGAAAAATTGAGAACATGGACATTATTAACAGCATTTACATTTGTAGTATAGATATGGTCTATCATTGTCGCAGAAGATGAAGTAACTCGTGTGGGCGACTGAACAACTTGTGTTAAACAAAGAAAAGAGATCATTGAATTCGACGAAGAGTAACAGTCTTTTAACAAATCAACATTAAAATCACCTAGGATGTGTATATCACCCCTGCATTTCTGTTGTGTCAATCATTGATTCAAAGTCATCAAGCCAAGCCACTGTGGCCGCTGGATTTCTATAAATAAACCCAACAAGAACGGGTGATGACTTCGATGTTTTTATTTCCAGCCACATGCATTCAATTTGCTTTGATTCTAGGTCAAATCTTCTAGTCACATATTGAATTATAGAGTCATATATGTATATTGCTATGCCAATTTGGCCTAAAACAGGCATCACGACGTACTTACTTACTTTACGCCTGTCACCCCTACCCGGGTATAGGCCGTCGACGAGAGACCTCCAGCAACTCCTGTCCTGTGCTTCTCCTTCGATTCTACTCCAGGTGGTTCCCAGTCTCTTGAGCATCACGACGTAGAATAGCAAAATTAGGTATGGAGATTGCCTGATCACTGATATTGTCTGTCAGGCGGGATTCAGTAAAGCCAAAGATTTAAAATTGTGATGGCTGATTTAAGAGAATAGTGATGTCTGGTATTTTGCGGCAGATAGATGATACACATAAAGGTGGCCAATGTTTAAGAGACGATCTGGGTTGTTGGTATTTGGTGACATGTGTCTTTCTGACTACAGGATAATGGGAGAAAAAAGAAACTGGTTGCACATGTGAAGTAACAAGAGAATGAGAAAGTAAAACTAAATAACCGAAGCTAAATACCCGATAACAGGTTTAACACGAACGATCTAATCTATGCAATAAGTAATGACACGCAATAAGATTTCCAAACACGGTACGTGGCACAAATGAGAGTTCAGTGTAAGTTCCTATAACTCAATGCTGCCAAAATTATTATTTTTTAAATCGCAGAAGCGTCCAGCAATTTCTTATGTCCGGACAAATCCCAAGAAAAGCACAAATATGCTTGTGGTGAAAGTGTCAACACTCGCACGATATGTCAAGATGATGCCATCGCAGCACACATTTAAGATATTAAATAGATATTAGTAATCAAAATACAGTAAGACATGCTAGTCCATGAATTACTATTTTCAGCTAGTAATATATCGGCATATAATACTGAAGGAATCATAAGACACTCTATGCCCGTCACATTTCTGCTGTATTGAGTATGAGCGCCTCGCATAGCCTTACACATTAGATAAGTCGACAGGCAGACAATGAAACATTCTAGTGATTATGATGTAGTGAATATCACCAACGAATTAAAATAAATAGAGAGTCATAGTCTATTCTATGCTCACCGCCTTCCTCGTATAATGTGTATGAGTATTCACTACATCATAATCACTAGAATGTTTCATTGTCTGCCTGTCGACTTATCTAATGTGTAAGGCTATGCGAGGCGCTCATACTCAATACAACAGAAATGTGACGGGCATAGAGTGTCTTATGATTCCTTCAGTATTATATGCCGATATATTACTAGCTGAAAAAAACTAAAGGATCCTGCCGAGACTGAATATCATTTCAAACGCAAACAGAGGTCATATTCAGTTTTTATGCTTAACACCTTCGACAAGTGAAAAGTCTCAGATATGCAACATTAGTAAAGCGGCAACATATGCTAGTAAAGCAATATTTCATTTTCTTTCTCAGACGCAGCTCACAATCAACGGTCGATGAAGATCTTGAATCGGCATCACATCGGAATATATTGTTAGAACTACAGGGTCATACCCTATTCTATGCCCTGCGCCTTCCAACATGTATTGGACGATGAGTGTCTAGACATGTAGATTTCCAGTTGGGCTAAAGCGTGGAGGCATAAAATGGAGTAAGCCAGTGACAAAACTGATTGAGACTACCAAAATAAAACAAGAAGGCCATACCCACGTCTATGCCCATCATCTTTCTCACACAGAGATATGAGGTGTATGAAGGTTATGAGCATAGAGTGGGGCATGCCACCGTGTATCGTACTGCAAACTCAGCTCATAATGTAGGGTTTTAGGAGTTCTGCAACAAGCCCGGCGCAGGGGGTCAAAGGGTTGTGCATGTGGAGCTGAAGGGGAGAGCGGAGAGAGAGAGAAAGAGAGAGACAGAGAGAAATACGTCACATCTGAAGTATTGTATCGATGTCTGTGTAATGACATAAATTTCTGCTGTTACGTCACCGTCACTGTTTGACTTTATTCAGAAGTCGAGGTTTTTTTACTTTAAACAAAAAATCTTCATAGAATTATTTTTTTACTGAAAAGGCTCCAAAGATACAAAGCTGTCTAAAGAACTCATCCAATGTCTTTCTCCAGTCTGGCTATACTCAAAACGGCAAGTGAATATAATAAAAATAACGGACTCTAATGTGGGTCAACCAACTTTCCTATAAACGGTCATTTAACTCTTCAATGAGACATGACAAAATGCTCGGAGGGTCTCCTAGGCACTCCCCTGAACTGATGAAGCAACTCCCCTAATTTCAAGCTTGTACGGACGCAAACTTTGGAGATTTTCTTGTTTGCATACATAAGCACACACACATACGGCCTGTCGCGCCAAAACTGCGTTCTACAGCGAGGTTTGCGTTACTATAGACATGACGTAATATTTATCTTGTTACTTCACTGTCAGAGTTTTAGTCTAGCCGCCCGCCTATGATGTCGTGTGTTTTCTTTTGAAATCGCCCCACCGCGTTCCGTCGTAAAAAGTCTATTCTATAAATGGAAGAGACTTTAACAAGATGGGAATCCGGATGAACTACAACCCACGGCGAAGTCCCTTCAGTATATGCGAGCTGTCCTCGCTGTCAAGGGTCTCTACCTTTCGTCTTTAATCTGATTCTGATGTAGAAATATCTCCTATTAAAAACGCTTCGCAGCCGATATGACAATGCGTCAGTAAACTCTATAAGAGCGCAGTGCATTCGCGGCGTCGTTGATTTTTCAAACGTCATTTGTAATGACGTATTTTAAAAAAATATTTTACGTGATATAAGTTTCACTTTCGCTTCAAGATTTGAGAAAATGGTGACAAAACTAGAATTTCACTGTACGATTTCAGTCTTGCTATAACTTGTGTGAAATCAGTATGAGTTGACTTTACCTAGCTACATTAGTCCATAAGCTAGCCAGGTCTACCGTGCACCCCCCCCCCCCTTCCCCCCACCACAGTACTCAATAAAATGGGTTTCAAAGTGCACCTTAGTATGTCATGAGATGTTTAAGCCATGTTCCCCGAAAATCCTTAGGAACACACCACAGATATAGCCGATGGCGCAGATGCTAAAATGAGGTCGAGAAACATTTTCCTCTAAATAATTCAGAATTCATTCCAGAAGCCCAAATCATGCAATATTATGTTAAAGCACACCTTCTGCATCCTCTGCAAAAAAACAGAATGAAATATTATTGAATCTCTGGCTCACAGTGAAGGTATTTGTGCACCCAGTAAATGATCATTTCCGCAAAATCGCAAAAAAAGACAAAAATAATGTGTCAGATGCCTTCAGACATTTTCTATAGCACTGACAGTCAGTTTTAGGTTTACATCATTAAAACAGGATGTCACAATTATTATAAACTTGACCAGGTGATGCTGTGATTACTGTGAGTGCCACAGTGGTTGATTTTGTATCCCTACCCCCAAGTTGTAAAAATACACAAAATTAATTAGAAACAATTACTAAGTTATTCCATTTCATTTTGACCTCTCTTTACCTATTAAGTTTCAATAATGTGAGCATAAAGTGCAAGAAAATAAGGAAAGTCGACATCCTTTACGGTACGTTCGTGGTGAATAATAGCTTTTTCCCATTTAAAATTGCCGAATTAGAAAGGTACGTTGTTTTTGATGACCTCAGAAATTTTGTATACAACTGATAGGTCTTGTTTTAGGTTTTATTGGTTAGGATAGAGTACCACAGTTACTCCCAACCTGATTTTATGATGCTGTGATGCATTTAGGGGCCACAGTGGCTGAATCTGCTGCCCTACCCCCATTTTACCAGTACGCGAAGTAACGCAAAATGATCATACAATTGCTTATGTCAAACTCCTCTGTTTAATTTTTTTCTTGCCAGTTTTCTTAACAAAATATGCATATTGAGCATAAGCATTTGTGATCATTTCATTAATTCCAATGTGACCCATCAATTTAATTGTAATTCTTTTTAGTTAAGGCATGCTTAACAGGGGCTGCCGCTGAAGCTTCTACCGTCTGCACATTCAGCAGTCTTGTCAAACTGGGGGAAAGTGTACCTCAGGGAGATGTTGTGTCTGATGCTGTTCTTGGTCTACATTAATGACATCATTACAACAGTACCAAGGTTCGTCTCGAACATCCTCCATGCGGATGACCTTGCAGTGTGGAGCGCAGCAGAACATAAAAAATAGCATACTGCAGAATCCAAGATGCTGCCAATAGAGTCAGCAGCTGGACTGAAAGAGGCCACTCAAACTAAGCTAGACCATCTCTTTCAATCAGATGGAAGAGGTCACCTTGAAACTGGAGACCTTCCAGTACCAAAGACAGACATGCCAACTTTACTGGCAACAAATAAATTACTGGATTCACGTGGAGGCCTCACATCGAAGCCATGGAAGATAGAGCTGCACAAAAAAAGTCTCTGATGAAGAAACTGGTGGGGACCACATTGGCGCAAATTACAGCATCCTGGCACAAGCAAACACCTGTTCGGTCAGACCAGTAGTGCGGTACCAAGATACATCGACAGCATGAAACACTGCCTGCAAAACCCCAAAAGACAGGCTTGACAAGATGCAGAACATGGGTCATTCTCATGATGCAGTGACATTCTTAGAGCCATCTGGAGCACCCCAATTTAGGAAATGGAGGACATTGGAGCCACTGGAACGCAGAACAGCACACACGCTGAAGAGACTTACTAAATACCGACAGCATGGAAGACTACAGGAGCAGACCAAGAACCGTCAGAAACGCCCACGTCTGAACCGCCAACTGAATGTCCCGCAAAGGGCTAAAACTGACGTCCTGGAACAAAGCCCAAAGATGTGTGAAGAGCTCCCTTCACATACCTGGACATCTCGAAAGAGCCTTCTAGACAACATAAACAATGTTCCAGGACTCTTTGCCGAAGGTCGCGGCACTGCACAAAGCCATCTCGCTGGAGATTATGGACAAGCGCTACCCTCACAGCAGCTATGGTACCGCACAAACCGCCGTGCGGAATGAAGGAAGTGACGTGTACATCTGTTGTGCAGACCGCACTACTACCTCCCTCTCCTTACCAGCTGGCGGCAGCAGCTCCAACTATCTCACAGATCTGCAAGTGCTCAACACAGCAGCAGAGCACTAGCTAGGGAAAGGCAGCAGCTTGATCCACTGATCTCACCAGGAAGCTTCAAGATAGACTGGATGCTCTGTCCACAAAATAGTGCTGCAGTGTACATTAGTGCATTCTGGAGTAGCTGGCAATGGAGAGTCTGACAGCCTGGCCAAAGCAGGCGCCAGACTACCTCAAGATCACAACCTCCTGTAAAGAAACCAAGACACTACAGCAACAAAGTGACTGGCAACAGCAGTGGCGGCTGCAGCCCGTGGGCAGACGACATCAACAAGCTGAACAGGGAGAACTACGCACTGATTACTCTGGACGGGTCCGTACAGAAAAGCAGGGACTAAGTTCACAAACTTTTCATAAACGTTTCACAAACCAAACTGAAGCCTGAAGGTTTACACACTTTCATTAGATCACTCTGTATCAGCAGCTCACTTGAAGCTTTTGTGCCTAATGCAGGAAGAGATACCAAATAAAAGAACGCTTAGCGAATGGCGGAGCTCGGTAGAAGCGTAAACAACCAATCAGAATGTTCGGTAGAAAGGCCATGCAGTCACTTTATGATCAGAGCTAAATACAGATCACTTGCAACAAGCGTCTGCATGATCGTTCGCAATGAAATAGTCACAAATTGGGGGAGAACAAAAAAAAGTAGACAAAAGTTTGCCAGCACTTCGTCATTTTTTTTACAAACTTTCACAGACTCTTAAGGAAAAGGACTAAAATTGACCGACTTTCCAGGGCCCTGAAAAAGCCTTGTCATTTTTTTTTAACAACTTTCACAAATGTTCACAGGCCGTAGGGACCCTGCTGGACTGACCTCGTGAGACTGGGTCATACGGAAACAGCCCTATGTGAATTTGGTGTAGAAAATCAGTCTCCTTAGCACATTCTCCAAACCTGTCCATACAGAGAAGCGGTCTGCTGGCAGTTATGACCAGAAGACACGCCCCTGTACATCAAACTCTGAAAACATGCTGCCGAGCTCTTGACAGCTCACTTATTGGCAGCCAGAACAATATAAGATTTAAAGACGGCCATCAAGGAATTGAACGTTGCAGAAGAAGAAGATGGAAGTGGTAATCTCGTGGTGGACATGTGGAAACTAAGTATTTTGATAACATTGTTTTGGCCGTTAGGAACCATGAAACTTTATTACGCATATTCATATTTACACACTTCTAGACGAAAATAAATGAAAGGAAAAGGGGAGACCTTACTAGACCCACCTTACGCTAGGTAAAATATCACCTAAAAGACCAACCAGTTAAAAATAGTTACAATTAAATTTATGGGTCACATTGAAATTAATGAAATGATCACAAATTTGTATGCTCAATATACATACTTTTTAAAGAAAACTGGCAACAAAAAATATTTAAACAGAGGAGTATGACGTAAGCAATTTGTATGATTATTTTGCGTTACTTTGCGTACTGATAAAATGGGGTAGGGCAGCAGATTCAGCCACTGTGGCCCCTAAATGCATCACAGCATCATAAAATCAGGTTGGGAGTAACTGTGGTACTCTATCCTAACCAATAAAACCTAACAAAGACCTATCGGTTGTATACAAAATTTCTGAGGGCATCGGAAACAACGTAGGTTTTCCCAATTCGGCAATTTTAAATGGGAAAAAGCTATCATTCACCACGAATGTACCGCAAAGGATGCCGACTTTCCTAATTTTCTTGCACTTTATGCTCACATTATTGAAATATAATAGGTAAAGAGAGGTCAAAATGAAAATGAAATGGAATAACTTTAGTATTTTTTTCTAATTAATTTTGTGTATTTTTACAACTTGGGGGTAGGGATACAAAATCAACCACTGTGGCACTCACAGTGATCACAGCAACATCACCTAGTCAAGTTTATAATAATTGTGACATCCTGTTGTAATGATGTAAGCCTGAAAATGGACTGCCAGTGCTATAGAAAATGTCTGAAGTCATGTGACAAATTATTTTTGTCTTTTTTTGCGATTTCGCGGAAATGGTCATTTACTGGGTGCACAAATACCTTCACTGTGAGCCAGAGATTCAATATTTTTTTCATTCTGTTTTTTGCAGAGGCTGCAGAAGGTGTGCCGTCAAATAATATTGCCTGATTTGGGCTCATTGTCCTGGAATGAATTCTGATTTATTTAGAGGAAATCAACCTCATTTTAGCACCTGCGAAGAGCGTGAATGGGGGTACCCTTGCGCCATCGGCTATATCTCTGGTGCGTTCCTAAGGATTTTCTGGGAACATGGCTTAAACATCTCAGGACATACTAAGGTACACTTTGAAACCCATCTTATTGAGTACTGGGAGGGCGGGGGCGGGGGGGGGGGGAGGGATTGGGGGGGGGGGGGTGCACGGTAGACCTGGCTAGCCTGCATGGCGGGTCTTCTGAAAGCGCGGCGCCGATGCGGTGTGTGTGTGTGTGTCTGTGCCGCTGTGTGCGCGCGCTCCAAACATCTTCAAGAGGCATAGATCTTCATGCGCCCGGAGGTGCGCGCATGTGTGTGTGTGTGTGTGTGTGTGTGTGTGTGTGTGTGTGTGTGTGTTTGTGTGTGTGTGTGTGTGTGTGTGTGTGTGTGTGTGTGTGTGTGTGTGTGTGTGTGTGTGTGTGTGTGTGTGTGTGTGTGTGTGTGTGTGTGTGTGTGTGAGACAGAGCACGTGCGAGCCGAAAGAGAATTCTGTCATATTTCGAGTATGGCGGCGTCAGTGTCTGCGTTGCGACGGTTTCACGTCACTGCCACTGTCTGACTTTCTTCGGCAGAAGTCAAGGTTTTTTACTGTTATAAATTTTGTTCTGAAAAGAACAATTTTTACTGAAGAAGTTAAAATGGTTCAAAGCTGGAACTCATCTAATGTCTTTATCCAAACTAGCTAAATCAGTTCAGAATTTTAAGTAAATATGACCAACATTACGGACTCTAATCTGGGTCAACCGACTTCTATAAACTGTCTTTTATGTCTTCAAGCAGACATCCCGTTCTCAGGCTCTCTTAGCCACCCATTGAAGAAAGTATTTCGCCAAGTTTTAAGCGTGTGCGTACACAACAGCGGAGATTTTTGTCTTTACATACATAAGCACACGCACACACAGGGCGCTTGGAGCCAAATGTACGCCGTTCGGTAGCCGCGAGGTTGGCGTTACTGGACACCATGTAATTTTGATCTCATTTGTTACTTCAGTTGTCAGAGGATTAGGCCTGCCCGCCTGTGACATCATGGACATGCTATTAAATTCGCCCCACTGCGACCTATTGAATAGTTCCTTCTATAAATAAAAGGGACTTAAAACAAGAAGGGATGAACCATAACCCACAAAGTCCCTTCTATTTGCGAGATGCCCTCGCTGTCAAGGGTCCGTCTACCTTTGGTCTTTGACCTAATTCTGATGTTGAAATATCTCCTTTTGAAAAAGCCTAGCAGATCTGCCTATCTGTATGCGCCACAATAAATTCTAAAAGGGGCGCAGTGCATACGCGTCATTGGTTTGTCAAACGTCATTTATCATGACGTCACGTTGTTGTTGTTTTTTTTTACGTAATTTTATATTTAGCGTGATATGAGTTTCACTTTCGCTTCAAGACTTGAGAAAATGGTGACAAAACTAGAATTTCACAGTACGATTTCAATCTTGCTATATAATTTGTATGAAATCAGGTTGACTTTATCTAGCTACATGATACACCAAGTACACCTGCATGCTCTTCTGAAATCGCGTCGATGTGTGTGTGTCTGTGTGCGTGCGTGCGTGCGTGCGTGAGCGCGCGCTCCAAACATTTTCAAGAGGCATAGATCCTCATGCGCCCTAGGGGCGCATGAGGATCTATGCCAACTGGAGATGCGCGCATGTGTATGTGTGTGTGTGTGTGTGTGTGAGAGAGAGAGAGAGAGAGAGAGAGAGAGAGAGAGAGAGAGAGAGAGAGAGAGAGAGATGATGATGATGAAACTTTATTTTTCAACGGTAAAAAGTTTTGACAGAAAACAAATCGTCATTTTACAAACTTGCCGTTGCTAACATCTACAGGATAAAAAAGAAGGGAAACTATAAAATATATATGTACATACAAAACCCAATAGCATCATTTTATACAGAAAAAATAATAATACTCATCCCACACACACATGCACAGACGCACGCACGCGCGCCGCTCACACATACATCCACACGCACAAACAAACACGAGCACACACACACACACGCGCACACACATATAAAAACCATCTGTATGAAATACGTGAGGTACAGGAAATATTACAGTACCTGAGAAACGTACTAAGTCTGACTCATCAGGTAATCAAAAAGTTTTGTTTTAAAACTTCCTGTTGAGGTAATAGTTTTCAAATGTGCAGGGATGGAATTCCAAGCAAACGGACCAGAGAATGACATACTAGTTTTATAAAGGTCAATTCTTGGCAGTGGTAGGGGTAAGGTATTGTTTCTTGAGGTCCGTTCACGTTCTTGGTGAGATATAAATTTAGTGGTTAGATACTGGGGTGTCATATTATTCAGTATCTTATGCATATAGACGCATTTGTTTAATGTAAGTTGCTGACGTAGACCGAGAATGTTTAAATATCTAAATTTGTCTGTGGTAGGGATGGGGCGTCTATCTATCATTTTTACAGCTCTTTTGTATATGGAGTTTAATCTCTTCATGTGGACATCACTGCAGCCGTCCCACACTGTGGAGACATAATCAACATGGGACTTTATATGAGCATGAAAAAACAATTTACGGGTATTTGTATCCGTTACATGTCTAAGCTGGGACAATAAGAAAGTGTTTTTAGCAATGGTCTTACAAACAGCATTTATATGGGTCTCCCAGCACAGTTGATCATCAACATGTATTCCTAAGAATTTACGCTCAGTGACTTGTTCAACAGGTTCAGCGTTTAATTGTAATTGTAATGGCTGTAGTCGGCGTTGATGTTTTTGCCGCGTGGCGATTAAGATACTCTTTGTTTTTGCTGGGTGAAGAACCATATGGTTCTGTCTACACCAGTCAGATACCTCATTGAGACTGCATTGTAAACTATGGCTAATGTCCGTCGTTTTTTTGCCAGAAACATGAAGACTCGTATCGTCAGCAAATAGATTACAATTAACGTCAGAATTAGTGATATGCAACGGTAGATCATTAATAAATAGTATGAATAGAAGAGGGCCCAAAATAGATCCCTGGGGGACGCCGTATTTTACATTTCCTTGCTTAGAGTATCTTCCATGGGCGTACACCATTTGTTTTCTGTCTTCGAGATATGATCGGAAGAATTCTATAGCGGTTGCGTCCAAGTGATAAACTGTTAGCTTATTTAGGAGAATGTCATGGTCCACAAGGTCAAACGCCTTTTTAAGGTCTAAGAAAACTGCTCCTGACATCAGAGAGAGAGAGAGAGAGAGAGAGAGAGAGAGAGAGAGAGAGAGAGAGAGAGAGAGAGAGAGAGAGAGAGAGATGAATCTTTGATGAATCTTTTTTTATTCAGGATAAAGCCATTAGGCAACTCAATGCCTGTCTTACAAGCTGTCCTGTCAACAAAAGAGAACACAACAGGAAAAGAAACATAGCATGCAAATAATAATAATATATAATAATAATAATAATAATAATAATAATAATAATAATAATAATAATAATAATAATAATAATAATAATAATAAAATGAGGAAGCAAAACTACGGGGGAAAAACACAATAGGGGATTCACGATCGAAAGGAGGGGGAAAAAATGACAATGGAGAATTTGTAACTGCCTCCGATGCAAAAAGCAAGAGAACGAAACGCGTGCACAGCATTAATATTATACTCATCTAAGACAGTGTCATAGAATCAGCAGCATCAATAGCGTATAGAGACACCGACAAGACAATAGATGATCAGTTAGCAAATGTAAGGAGAAAGAGAAAAATATTTGACGTGTACGTGTTATCAGCAGTATTATTCTTATATGGGAAACTGTGAAGTCACGCTGATTGGAAGTGAGTGTGCAATGCACGTTTAAAATGGGTTTTATTGGAAAATGATTTAATGTTTAATGGCAATGAGTTCCAGACAGAACTACCAGAAAATAGAAGGCTTGACTTGTAGAGATCTATCCTTGGGCGGGGTAAGTGAAGCAAGCCATTCCTCGTATGTAGTTGATGCCGAGGGCTGAAGTTAAATATCATGCGCAGATATTCCGGGGCTTGACTAATGAAATATTTTGTGCATGAGGACGCATTTGTTAATTTGAGTTGTTCCTTCAGTGTAAGCAGGCCAAGGGATTTTATTTTCTCGTCCGTGGAAGTAGGGTTAGAAATAATTAACTTAACTGAACGACGATACAGCGAGTTTAGTTTTTTTAAATGAAGTTCACTGCATTCGTCCCACAAAGAGGACGCATAGTCACAGTGGCTTTTAATGTGTGCGTGAAAGAACAACGTACAGCACTTTGTACCAAGAATATGTCTAAGTTTAGATAACAGAAATACATTCCTGGACAAGGTTTTGCACAAACTGTCGATATGCGGCGACCAGTTCAGCTGGTCGTCAATTACAATTCCCAGTAGGCGGTGCCTGGATACTTGTTGGATAGGTTTATTGCCAAGTGACAGTTTCAGAGGGGCAGGATGTTGCTGACGCCGCTTTTGGCGGGTTGTTATCAACATGCTTTTGGTTTTAGAAGTACTGATTAGCATGCGATTTTGCGTACACCAATCTGACACTTCATCGAGACTTTGCTGGAGGATACAATTTAGCGTCGTTTCACGTTTGTCAGATGTATGCAGCGTTGAATCGTCAGCAAAGAGTTCGCATTTAACCTCAGGATTTGAGATGGAAAGAGGTAGGTCATTGATGAATAAAGAAAATAAAAGTGGCCCTAGGATAGATCCTTGGGGGACTCCGTGCCTAACTATACCTTGTTTCGAATACCTTCCGTTTGAGTACACCTTCTGTCGGCGGTGACTGAGGTAGGAGGAGAAAAAAGCTATAGAGTTCGAATCAAGCTTATATACTGAAAGTTTCTTTAAAAGAATGTTGTGATCGTCTAAATCAAATGCTTTGGTTAGGTCCAGAAAAACTGCACCATGTAATTTGGAATTGTTTATTGATGAGAGCCAAGAGTCAACAATGTGAACGAGGGCAGTATGACATGAGTGTTTAGGTCTAAAACCGGACTGAAGAGATACGCGGAGGCGGTGATTCTCCAAGAATTGGAATAGGTGCTTATGAGCGTGTCTTTCTAGTGGCTTCGATAATAGTGATAACACTGAAATAGGACGGAAATCGTTTGGACTTTTGGGATCTGTACATTTGGGAATGGGGACAACTTTAGCATCTTTCATGGCATCTGGAAAAACACATTGCTTGATAGAAAGGTTGAATATAAATGTCAAGGTGTCAGCTGTATATGGAAGGGACAATTTCAGTACCATGTTGTTTATTCCATCCAGGCCACACGATTTACTTGTTAGAGTAGAGATATATTTACCTACTTCAAACACTGTCATAAGAGGTATGGAGAATGACGCACCTGTTGCAGACTCACAGTGTGTGCGCAGTTTATCAGAACAACTGTAACTATCAGTGCCACTGGAAAAAGACTGTACAAGGGACTCAGCAATATTTAAAAAGTGGGAATTGAAGTCGTCTGGAGTTATGCCTGGAGAGGTAGCAGCATTGATGGAACTCCTCTTCTTTGTAAACAAATTGATTGCATTCCATCAACTTCGGGTATCTTTACCCTCTGCGATAACTTTTTCCGCAAGCGTTTTCTGTGCTTTTCTAACTAAGGATTTTACAAGATTACGTTGTTTCTTAAAATCCGCAAACTTTTTCTGCCGTTTTAAGTCATCTCTTATTTTCATTGCGTGAATTATGTCCTTTGACAACCAAGGCGGAAGGGTAGGGTGTTTAACGCGTTTAGTCCTTAGTGGGGCATGTTTATCGAGGACCCAAAGAAATAGCTTGTACCAAAGCGAGAGGGCTTCATTGGGATCATAAGTGTTATAAATAAGGTGAAAGGGCGTGATTGAGAGGTCATGAAGAAAGTCATCTTTGTTGAACTTTGTGTAAGACCTGTATGTGATGGTAGTGTGGTGTTTGTGCTGGGGTCTATCACGTTTAACTGAAAGATTAAAACAAGTAGGAAAGTGATCACTAATGGCAACATTCGGCACGTCAGTATTGGACGTGTGTGACAGCAGGTGCATTTGTAGTGTAGATGTGGTCAATCAATGTGGCGGATGACAAAGAAACTCTAGTGGGAGACGGAACCATCTGCTGCAGGCCAAATAATGAGGTGGTGCAATTCCACGCTGCATTACCAGTCTTTAGCAGGTCCATATTAAAATCGCCTAGAAGGTGTATATCTTTGTTGTGACGTTGTTGCACCTTATCCATCATGGTGACAAAATCATCATACCATGAGAATGTGGCTGAAGGGGTGCGATAAATAAATCCAATTAGTGTAGGGGAAGATTTGTCACATTTCAATTCAAGAAATAAACTTTCAACGTGACAAGACTCTAAATCCATGTGGCGGGTAACGTACTGGCGGATAGAGTTATGAATGTACACAGCTATACCGGTATGACCGGGGGATGATGCATCTCTACGGAATACAGTATAGTTAATGGAGATCGAGGCGTTACTAATATGTTCCCCGAGTCTAGACTCAGTAAATCCAAATATATGAAAGGGTTGGGGTTGTGAAAGTAAAACAGTGGCGTCGGGCACTTTGTTGTATAAATGATAAACATATGGGCCCGGTTTCTTCTTAAGTGTTTTCGTGGGGGTATCAGCTCCAGATCTGCTAAGTGTGGAATGTCGGTTTTCGATTGCTCACATGTGTAAGCCGAAAGTTGTAACTGCCTGGTTACTCTAAAAAGTGTATGAGCCCTTACAGCCATACTTAAGTCGCACAGTTCAGTTCTGGTCTGGCATCTTACACATGCACCACGTGAGCCAGCCAAACAACACTAAAAATACACGTACACTCAAAGCCAAAGTATTGTAGCAACTGTAGATCATTCTAAGCATTTTAAATAAAATGTTTATATTGAAACATTTTAAAAAAATATTTCACCTTAAACAAAATACTGCAGTATAATAATAATTGCCATAATATCAATTTTTTTAAAAAGTCGTGAGAGGAGAGTAAAAACAAAATGTCGGACAGCGTCGTTAGCAATGGCGACAGCCGGATCGCTTTGCCGACTTGAAAAGGCTGAAAAGTAAGAAAGTAAAGGCCAGGCTGCGATCGGAAGTTTTTCAAGTGTGTCACTTGACGTAGCCTGGTCTGTTTCAAGCATTTACCACGAAACACTGGGGCCCATATGACGTTAAGGTGCCCTATCCGTAAATGATGCTTATTCAGCGAACACTGATGTACATGTGGGCTACAGGCAGGCACTGATGAAGCAACACGTGGGGGGAAAATGATTACAAAAGTCAATTAAGAACAAATGAAAACTTTTGAACTCTAACAAAGTTAAACAAAACCCAGGAGAAACTACAGTGCTGAAAACTCAGCTCAGTCTATCGCTTTCGCTGCAGACAACGTCACGCCCCACGCAGGGGAAATAATAGGTCGTTACGTTCTGTAGGCGAATGAGTCACTGAACGTATACCGTATCTGCGATATATAAATATCTAAACTGGCTCCTTGGCGTCACATCCCACGTAGGGGAAATAATGTTTTTGTTACGTTCTGAAAAGCGAAATAAATGAGTCACTGGTCGGAGACCGTATAATATACGATACACACACTGGCTCCTTGGCTATATCAAGAAGAGTATATTTCCTCCGTTTTGAAAGAAAGGAAAATGCAGGAAGATAATAATCGTCACCATTCACAGAAGAAAAATTCATGTCACGAATTAAATCCAAAGTGCTATTTGATTTTTAAAAAAAAACTATATATTCAATGTCGGACACTAAACAGTTTGCCAGATTGTCAGATTCATATTTCATAATTAATGAGAGGTAAGGTTTGTGCTACACTGAGTGACTGTCTTTCCGTATCTGAGAGGGAAGGTGTGCGCCACACTGGTTGACTCCGTCGAATCACAGTAGAGAAGCGAGGGAGACAACCCATGTGGACTTATAAATACGACATTGAGACATCATGGTACGCCGCGCAAGTTGTCTCCGTCGCTCCGCCAGAACGAATCAAGGGAGACAACGAGTGTGGGTTCAGAATGTCACTTCACTCAGTCAAGGGACGAACGATAGACGACACTGATCATTAGTTGTGCCGGTCGAACCACTGGTGAGAATCGAGGGAGGCAAACAGTGTGGGTTCACACTGAACATTCACTCAGACGAGGGTCTCAGTCATAGTGCCGCCCATGATACTCTGGACAGGGGATGTAGCCGTACCGGCCATGACTAGGGGCAACAGGTGGCACAGGGAAAGCAACACTCCAAGTGGCAGGATCACAGGAAAATTTGGGGGAAGGAGCCACGGTCAGCCACGCTGATTGGTCAGTGGCTGGGGTGGATAATGTGGGGTGGGGAGGATGGGTACTTTACAGTTGAAATCTATGGGTAGGTGACCGTTACGGTGCAAGCCTCCTAGAGGCGGCATGGGGGGTCCGTATTGCAGGCGGTCGTCACACATAATTGGCCGCAGCACAGGCTGGTGGGCAGAGCTAGACCGCATAGATGGCAGGGATGCACGAGCTGTGGACCTAAGGTTGAAGGCAAGTCGCGAGGCCCCCTCAGTGCTTGGATGGAAATTATCATTCTGTCTGTAGAGCAACTTACGTGGGGCCCCACCACGAGACAGAAACACTGGCACGTTGTCAATGTGCAGAGCCCTCGCATGATCACACGCCGCCATCAGGTTCCTGTTGGATGGAATGATAGCGCTGTTGGCGGGGTGTCCGGACCAAAAGCAGGCAAAACAGACGACATTTTGACGGAGGCCGCATGGAAACTTAACTTTTCACCAGTTTGAGGAGGGCGGCCCAGGTGTCCACACTGATCACTTGACGGCGTTTGCATGTGTTGATCCCGACATGCAGCACGGCTAAAACAATGTGCGGTGCAGGAGGCTGCGAGTCGAGCCACGCCATCAATTCAGCAATGGACATGCCCGGCACGCATATCTTCTGCATAGGTACAGTCGGTGATACAATCTTGCTACCCACCTCTCGCAAGATTGAATCAGTCACCTATTAGCACAGCAGGGACCCCAGGCAAAATCCTCTCTTTGGTCAAGACATCAGCGGGGACAGGGTGATCCTGATGTTGATCACGCTTGGGGCGGCACGTGTTGCTGAGCGATTCCATGCCTCTGGACGTTTGTGCAGCCGTCAACAGAGAGGGCAGCAAAGCGATTGGACACAGGCACGGCGGCGACTAAAACGTCACGGTATGAGGCTCGGCCAGTCTTGTGTGCGGGCTGGGTCGGCGAGGGAGTGGAGGGTGTGAGACCTGAGCTTTGAATGGATAACGGGGAAGCCGCATACCAACGGAGGGAGTCTTGGCTAGGTTGATGGCAGGCGGTGATTGGTCAGTGGGAACGGCCTGTCGGGGCTGAGAGGTCAGGGATGGGCCAGGCTTGGTTGACAACAGAGTGCCGTCCACCTGTGCATCTGCTTCTTGGAGGGCTGGGAAGTGATGCGCAGTGAAGTAAACATTTTGTTGTGGTCACCAAGCTGAGACTTGAGTTTCTTGTTTTCAGCCTCCAGTGACTTGACGCGACAACAAAGTTGTTCAAGCTGCTGGTGGGACTCGGCCTTGATGTCACGAATCTCAATCCGGTCCAGCTCACGCACCTCTTTCTGTAAGTCATACACTGCACACATGGCTGTGTCGTGTCGAGAGCCGATCGCAGCACCGAGACCATCAACAACACAGCCGAGTTCCGTCAGCTTCTTGGCCGTGTCAGCTTGGAGCATGGAAGTAGACGCCGGGTTGCAAGGCAGAACTGGTGTCTGCGAGAGGGGGGCAACCGCGCGGGCTGTCACACTGGTCACTGGCCACCGAAGGGGTGGCGTCACAGGTATAGCCACTGCGGTCAATGCCGGCTGAAACAACATCGGCACTGCCAGTCGCGCTGTTTGAAACTGCACTGGCAGCCATATCATTGGCGCTGTCGTGGTCCTGGTCGACCTTCCTGCTACCTGCTCGAGACCTACACCGACCGTGTCAGTATCGTCAGCTACTGGGAGCTGTGAGCACATAGTGGCGCATGGTGGCAGGGCCCGTTGATCAGGAGGTTTACCATACATGCTAGAGAGAGAGAGAGAGAGAGAGAGAGAGAGAGAGAGAGAGAGAGAGAGAGAGAGAGAGAGAGAGAGAGAGAGAGAGAGAGAGAGAGAGAGAGAGAGAGAGAGAGACAATGACAATGATTATTTATTTTACAACGGTGAAAGTTTTGGCTGGCACAACCATTTTTCGAACTTGCCGTTGCTAATCTAATCTACAAATAATGCACAAAGTGTGAAAATATTACATGAAAAAAAAAAAAAAGAAAAAAAAAAGATGAAGAATAAATGATATAAAAACAAAACAAAACTAGCAACAACAACAACAACAAAAACGTTTACACACACACACACACTCTGAGTATTATAGGGTCGCAGTGAAAGTATTAAGATAATGACGTGAGGTAATTGAAAATACTGGCTCTAAAATACGAAAGGGTTGTTGATGTTGTAACTTTCCTAGGCAAATTGTTCCACAGGCTATGGCCTGAGAACGTTAAACTTGTCTTGATTTTATTCAGGTTTTTTTTGTTGGTTTTTTTTTTCTGAAAAAAATTAATTTTTACTGAAGAAGTTGAAAAAATACAAAGCTGGCTAACGAACTCATCCAATCTCTTTCTACAAACTAGCTATATCAAAAGTAAATATTACCAAAAGTACGGACTCTAATCTGGGTCAACCGACCTTCTATAAACTGTCTTTTATGTCTTCAAGGAGACATCCCGTTACAAAATGCTCGGAGGCTCTCTTAGCCACCCCTTGGAGAAAATATTTCCCAAGTTTCAAGCTTGTACGTATAGCAATATCGGAGATTCTCGTGTTTACGTACGTACGCACCAAATGTACGTTCAGCAGCGAGGTTGGCGTAACTAGACATGACGTAATTTTGAAACTTCAGATGTCAGAGGTTTAGGCCTGGCCGCCTTTGACATTATTGACATGCTATTAAATTTGCCCCAGCGCGACCCGTCCTAAAAAGTCCCTTCTACAAATAGAAGGGACTTAAAAAGATAGTATATGTACGCACACACACATTCGTCCTTAAGATCTGAAAGTCTCCACTCCTTTTCATCCCAATACGCTATTGCTTGAAATAAATGATTGATAGTTCAAGGATGGTGCCAGAATAGCTTGATGCCTCAGGCTCCAAGCTATTCTGGCACCACCCTTGAACTAAATTGGTTGATCCATCTCCTGATCTGTAATTAGCCTTCATAGGACAATAAGCAAATTTTTCTTTAGTAATATTTTTTTTTTTAAAATCAGTCTCAGGAGGTAATGGGTTAAAACAATTGATCACACACCACTCCCCACACACATACATGTATAGCAAAACAAAACACAAAAGACCAAGTCTCCACCACTTTGTTCATTTTATTTCAGAAGCTACTTTGTAGTATTTTGATACAAACAGGAATGACAGAAACACGAACGATGTGAAACAGGGAACAAACAATAATGGTTGTCTTTATGAGCAGACACTGCATGCTGCCCCTAGAGAAATTTCCTTAGGTTCTGGTCTCCGATGCTAAGTCGTATTCTAGACATTCCATCGCCATTTTTGAGAATGCAATACATCATTACATGTGTGCTGGTCTGTAATTTTGGACCTCATGTCTTTCAGCCATGAGGCCCAAAATCACAGACTAGCACACATCTACAATATTGCGCATGTCACAAAGAAGCCAACATTCACACATGCGGACAAAAGTTGCTGTTGATAAGAACACTGAAGTACAATGTACACACAAATAATGGAGGAAAAAAGCAATGCCTGTCAAATGAAAGTGAGAGGTGGGTGTTAAAAAAAAAAAGAAGTATTTTTCTTTGATTATTTTTTTTTTCACTCGCATGCAATATCTTTTGAAATGTAACAAGATATATCAAACCTGACACAACGTATGCCTTGGTATGGCATAAATACAAACAAAATTTTCACAGAAACAAAAAAAAAAAAAAAGGATACACTTACACTATATTCATACACATGTATGTGTACTGAAAGGAGGAACCCAGCAAATGGTTGCAGTTTAAATGGTGACCTATGAACCAACACAGGTAGCGATAAAAAATAATTGTCCTGAAATATGTAACATGAGAAATGAAGCAAACTGTTGACTATGAAAAATCCCTGCTCTTTCATTGCAGATCTCGAGCAAAAAAGCTGTCCCTATTCTTCATATATGTACATGTACTGATAATGAATTGAGTGACTGAAAAAAATGAGCACAGAACTAATTTTAAACTCTTATAATATTCTAGTCCACTTCACAAATACAATGACAAGATCAAGAACACTGGTAAAGAGCAAAAACCATTCAGTGAAAAACTGACAACTGCTTAGAAAAAAAAAACCATTGCATGCACGAACTCTGCAAAATAGTCTACGAACCAGCGTTTGGAAAATTTACAAACTTCTGAAAGTGAACAGTTCATTTTCATCACCAAATGTCTATTGGTAAAATCTAAAAGTTAAAATGAACACAGAATACTTAGTACAAACAGCCACCAAATGCAAGAATATACGACACATTGACTAATGTTTACAACAAAAACATTAACACTAGAGAGAAAATCCCCCCAGGATACTACATAACCTCACAACCATCAAATAGGCCAGTCTTAAAACCCACAGAACCACAGATGTCAGAACTGATACATTACACATTAGTGTATAAACACACTAGTGTATATTTAAAAATAGCTAACCAGTTAACCATCATCATGGGCGACTGTCAAAAAATTAAAATGACTGAAAACACTATATGAACTAACTACGCTCTATGATCCATGGCCAGCAAAAGACATAAATTCTCATGAGCCCTGCATAGGCAGGGGCTCATGAGAATTTATGCCTCCTGCAGATGGAACAGGCTGGATAAAAGGCCGTTCTGTCTGAAACAAAAAGCTGAAATTCAGCTTTTGGGATTAAGGAAAAACTGAATCAATCTCCAGGACTGAAGACTGTCACCCATGCATCATGTGTTCTGCACTCTCGTTTCAAAGAGAGACCGGAGCTTGGGTCGGAACGTATTAGTTTAAATTTCCGTTATTATACAACCCCCTACCAGTGGCTGCATGCAAAAGGGGGGGTGAATTAGATACTGCATCACAAATGAAAAGCATACCAAAGTTTACTTTGCAAGACCTAAACTGGTCAGTGGATGACCCTGTAATTCATAATATGATCTCCCATGGAATAAACTAGTTTTCCTCCCAAAGGAAAGTCACAAAAGACCTTAGATATCATGTGCTTATCGCTGACAAAATTGTTCTGTTTCCCATCAACATGATATTTGACCAGCGTGAGGCTATGGCATTTCCTGGGTACTAAGGTTATGATTTAGTCATGATGCGCAGATACTGCAGGGCATTGTGTGCTGCGTTGGCCCTTGAGTCATCCATTGACGCTCCCGATCCATGGCACACTGCGATTGGGTTGGTCGTCAGTTTGATCAAACACTGGAACTGGCCTGCACACAAAAACAAGAACAAGATGAGGAATTGTGTGAGATAAATGACTGGATAAGACAGATTTAAGTACACAAAAACACCTGCTAAATCAGTGAATATTCTTATGACTTATGACACATTTTAGAAAAATACACCCATTCAGTCCTTTACACACTACCAGAGAAGGACTGACCATGATAGTTCAAGTGTGGCGCCAAAATAGCCTCTTGGCCTCGGGCATCACGTGAATCTTTGTCTCCTGCAGATGGAAAAAAGCTGGATGAGCGTACCGCATGTGCCATTAAAACATGAAGGCCTAAGAGCCTGACAGTTCAAAAGTGGTGCAAGAATAGCTTGGCCACTCCAGGCGCTAAGATATTCTGGCACCACCCTTGATCTATCAGGGTCTATCTTTTTCTTTTCTTTATAGCATGTCAGAGTTTGACAGGTCAAGTTTTCCATACCTGAAGTGCTGCGCTCTGAGATGTCGAAGCATGACACTTCAAAGCGTCGGACCTCCGCAATCTCCTGCAGCATCTGACAGTAGTTAGAGGCTGGGGCCGGGGCACCGGCACTCCTCAGCTCCTTTCCAGCTGACTGCATGACGGCCTCATAGAACACCTGCAGCTCCTTGGATTGGCGGGGAGTGGAGGAGGTCATGTGACGGCCGCCCTCCTTCAGCGCTGCATAGCCACTCTTGGAATCAAAGCCCTGGAAATAAATAATAAATTGAATGAAAAGGAATTTAAGTAATCAATGCAACCCTGCATGAGAAGCTATGGGATCCTGCTGCACCACTCTAGCACTCTGCAGTTCAAATCTGAGGGACAGGGTACAGAATGGAAAAGAATTAAGAATTAATATCAATGCCATATTATTTGATTATTACCGTCTTTGCAGTCTTTTCATGCTTTTAAGAACGCAACAAATGTAGTAACCTTCGTCGGCGTGTAATGTTCAATTGTCCTAAGTTAATTGATTACCTAACAAACAAGTAAACATATGATGTACAAGTGTATTCCAAAGAAGGAATCAATGTGCATTGTGGGAAATTCCTGATGATACATCATTGTGTCATGATATTTTAGACACTGCTTGTCCTGTGGCCCCAGTCTCTGTGAACCATCAGCACGATCTTTTACAATTGGTCAAGAGTACGACTTGGCGTCAAGTGCCGGTTTCGCTACCTGACTGACAAAACAAAGCCTTCAAACTCAAAATCGGGCATGCATCTCACACAACCATATATCAATCAACTGGTTAAAAATAGAACATACCTTCTAATCCTGTGTCATTTTTGCATACATCCGATAGGATAAAAGAGTTATTCAATGGTTTGTGCGATCGAGCGTCGGAAGCCAAAATTTCGAAACGTGACATCACTCACGCGTGTTCGCTTTCAGATAAAAAAATTTCGGGGAATGAAATAGAATATCGAAACCAAGTTCAGGTCTACAGAGAGCCAATGCAAGTTACTATTTTGTTACCATATCGTCGAGTTTTACATGTGTCTAAGTTTAAAGTCTGGCGTCGAGACCTCCAAGCAGACATCAAGAGACTGGGAACCACCTGGAGTAGAATCGAAGGAGAAGCACAGGACAGGAGTTGCTGGAGGTCTCTCGTCGACGGCCTATACCCGGGTAGGGGTGACAGGCGTAAGTAAGTAAGTAAGTTTAAAGTAGTTTGAGGGCAAGTAAAGGCGAGAATGAACATAACGTGTGTTGTCAATTTCACATGTGCGAATCTCGCTGTTAACCGGAACACAAAAAACGTTCCGTGAGGCACCTAATTAACATATCCTAGACAACATTACTCTTCATTCTGATTACCGTAAACAAATTCGAAATCCTTTTGAGAACTTAAAGAAGGCTGCGTTTTAAACTTCTTCAACCCAAAAGTTGTAAATTTTGCGTTATGTTCAAACACAGGAAAAAATCTCGCAATCATCAACGCGCGTGATTTTCTGGAATCGTCGGCCATTTTGAGATTTGAATTTGGTCAGTCCTATGTACCTGATACTTACAGGTGACATCGATGGAGCAGGGAAGCGACAAAGTTGAAGGTAAGTTTTGGTTGTAAATGGTTATGTTCATGCAAAATTGATGACTGAGCACCATAAATGTTTAAAAAAAAGCAATGTAAGTGTACAGCTTTTCTAATTACTTCAAATGAATGTTGACGCAAACAAATGTAAAATCGATCGGCTCAATGACATCGTGTTTTGAACAAAGGAAGAAAACATTACTTAATGGAATTTGCCTCCATCCGACGATGATGGTTTAGTTTTGGTAACAGTTATGTTCAAGTTTCTGAATGCGATATTCAATATTTCAAAGGATAAAACAGAACAAGTAATGTATGTTCGGATTAGTTTTGTAGCGCAGCAACACTTTGAAACAATAATTATTACCTTTTACCGTCACCTTGCCGTTGTGTCGGCTTGTACATAACTTTACACACGTTGAAGGTTGTCAGCGTTATGTTCAGGCAATTACAGCTTTATTTTCAAAGATTAAAACGAACACTACGTATTACACATTTTCATCGATTCAGTATTGTTGTCTTTAACGTTCCTGATATAAAAATAGAGTAAATGTCTTTTGCTCCTGCTGTTTGATTGTTCATAACTTTACACATTTTGGCCAGGTAAATCTTTATGTAAAGTTATGTTCAAACCATGAGTTTTGCATTTTGGGGGAAAGACAAGTCATACATTTTTTGTACCAATTTTTGTTGGTAGGAAGGTATTTTGTGCTAATTTGATTTATACTTCGGGTCATAGATTATGAGTTGCTGAATTATAGCGTTTGTACATAACATGACGCAGTGAAAAAGGGAACAGACATAGCACCTTCAATCAAAACATGGTCGTTTTTCTTATCTTAAGCTGTGATAATGTTCCCATTGTCTTTATGTACTTTATATTATTGTTTCTTCATTATGTAACATAAGATTCAGTAAGAATAACCCTGTTCTGGCCGTATTGGACTGAACATAACATGACGTAACACTTCAGTGTTTGGGTTGTAAAGTTCTGTTACACTGTGCTTCATGCTATTTTTGTATGGTTTAGTGTTCTATGATAAGTACAGATAGTCTGTGCATTTTTTAAAAACTTTTCTGCACCCAAGAAATGACAATTTTTAAGAAATGCCTTGAACTTAACTTGACAACAATTATGTTGTCAAGTTATGTACAGTTAAAAACAGTGCTCAGCTAACATTTTCCTTCATAGTAACAGTCTCTTTTAAAGTGGAAGACTGGTTTGATTATGTTGTCTATTGTAACTAATATACAAACTATTATTCTACTAGCTAGATGACTGAACATAACTTGACAAACTAGACTGACATGTAAAGTGTAAAGTTATGATCATTACTGTAGCAGATGTCCTAGTATACTGTCTTTGGGATGCCCACTTTGCTAGTTGTTATTTATCAAAATACAGCTTGGGTACTAAAATATAAATTGTTAAACCCAGAATATACATTTCTCTGTTTTAAATAGTTTGTACATAACATGACAACATCATGTGTTGTCAAGTTATGTTCAACCACAGTTGTGTTTGGTTCACACATTGTCTTCCAAGTTACAGTCTGATCATGCCTTTTACTCTTTGTTGTGCTGGCCATGCTTGATAGCTGCCATGATATATCATAATTTAATAATAACCAGCCATTTTAGAACAAAGCTGTTGAAAAATAACCAGACATGTTGGCCTGATGCTAGCTAATAACAAATCGCAAACATGGACACAAATTGAAATTATTTGACCCTCTCAGTTCTTCGGGATTTGTTCTGAATCGAAAGTTTCCGAGGCTGAAGGGACTTGCCCAGCCGTGAAAGCACCCAGAAAAGTGATGCTCAACACGTGTGGTAGTGCAGTACCCCGACAGGTTGTGCCCTGGTGAGCAAGGTTATGTCAGCATACTTGTACTTACGAATGATAGCAGCCAGGAATCTTTTTAAAGTATTTGAAACCAGAAAAATGTGGATTCTGAACATGTTTTAGCTCCATTTATTTAAGTTTGAGATGGAAACATTGAAAAATTATAAAAGGTTGAAAGGTACGGCCGAAACAAGTGGGACTGGTTGTCACTGGCCAATAAAGAAAAGGAGTTTGAAGTTTCCTTAGGAAACTTGATCAGCAGGAAGCTTGTTATGGGTTGCTTCAAGAAAGCGCTGTGATCATTATGCAACATAAACAAAGCAGTCTCTTTTTTTCTGTTTCAGGAGCGATTGTCGGAGTAGGTCCTCTGGGGGTCAAATTCATCAAGCCTCACCAGACAAAACAAGGAGTATTTGTTTACCCTGAAATAGATGACAAACAAGAAGTAGGGGATGATATGATTGTAGGGTCAGCTGTAGATTTCCTGCCACTCTCCAACAGTGCACGCGAGTGGAGGTTGGTTGGGTTTGATAAATTTTAAATTGTTTCTGCCATGTTTAGCTCAAGTACGAAGCTAAAGTGAGTACTTTGTGTGCCAGTGGTCTGCTGAAAACCATCCGTCGTGGTAAACTTAGGTCAATTGGTGCTAGATTATATTTGTTTGAAAGTGGTACAGAAAAGTGTTTCTTTGCGGAGGTATTTGGGCATAAGGTAGGCTCCGATGTCTCACAGCCCATAGCAAGGATGAGCAATGGCTAACTAATGTCAGTTTTCAAGAGTGTTAAATGTATTGTTGGTGTTCTAAAATGTATTGAAAGTTTAAACTTTTTTCACTTGGTGCTTTCTCACATTGTGGAACCACATTGTGCAGAGATTTGAACCCCATGTTGTAAAGTTATGTACAAACATGTACAGATTTGTTTTGCTACTTAATTTAAACAATGTACTTTTTTTATTTGTAGACACAATTATTAAAACTGGTAAATGCTGGGGTTTACTGACCACATAATTTGATATAATTTCCCATTTTTATCTTTAATTTTGACTTCAGTGTTGATAATACCAACATGTTCGGTTGTAAAGTTATGTTCAAACTTGCCATTTTCACTCATTATTCCCTTGTACTATCAATTTCAAACCTGATAATTACATTACTGCTGTTCTGTAGTGTAGTAGAAAGCAACAGGTGATTGTGATTTTTATTTTCTGGTTCTTGTCCATTTGTGGAGGCACTTTTTTGCTGAAATTTGAAGCTCGTGGTGTAAAGTTATGTACAATTACAATATGCATTTCCTGCTTTCATTACTAGTTTAGACACAATTTTGGGAGAAATAAAAGTGTATTTCATAAAAACACATCATTTGAGTAGTGTTTTGTTATTTTTGGATTTATGTATGTTAGTTAAAGAGCCTCAAGTTTGTTCATCACGGTGTAAAGTTATGTTCAAGCATTGTGTGTTTCTTGTTTTTAGCCTTCATTTCATTCTATGTTGTGAATGATGTTTTTTCCCTAAATTATTCTGTAACCTACAAGAGTTTAGTACACAATTAAGGGAAAACACACGATCTTGATTGACTTTCTTTGCTGTGTTGTCAAGGATTTCAAAATGTTTGTTCATCAGCAAGTTGTCCAATTTTTTTTTTATAAGTTTATAGCTACTGTGTTCACACTTATCTCAATTAGGATAGTTTAGAATCTATCACTGTGCAATTTAAATTGTGTGTTTAATACCACACACAATTTTTTAAATATAATTTATGCATTATTTTTGCATAAATGTATAGCTGAGTGTAAAGTTATGTTCAAACAATTTCAGTGTTGCACGATTGTGTATCTATTCACCCCATCAAACTTTCTTTGAAGTTTAAGCATAGCCTAGTAAGGAAAGAACAACATGATAATTTATACAGCATGAATCTACTTTGTAAAAGCTAGAAAATGTGTTTTATAAATGTGTGACGGTGTAAATGTTATGTACAAACCATAACTGTTTTTCGCCAATTACACCCAAACGACTGCTCATAGGGAAATTCTTTTGGGGGTGCAGGTTACTTATGACTAAATACACCACAATCATGCAAAATGATGCTCATATGTTTAAGTTCAAAATCAGAGACCCATGTCACACTCTTTGGACACCCAGTCGTACTCTTGACCAATTACATGCATGCATTGTTCTATCTGATTATTATGAGTCTGTCCAGCAGCTCGTTTGTTTTCTTCAACATTGTTGGTTATCTCTGTGCATGTGCTGTTCCTATAGCAGCTATGAGAAAATCATACTCTCGACGACACAGCAACAACCAGCCGTAAAAAGTAATGTTTCATGCATATACGCCAAGAGCATTCAAGGACAAACATTACATTTTATCATGTAAATGATTTATGTGCATCATGCAGGCTTTTGCATTTCATTTGACATTGTCAGCATATGCACTCTTGATATCCTGTCTTAAAAACAGACACTTGGGAAAGCACTGTTCAAATATGCGTCACTTGCACCATTCCATATCAACTTGAGTTCTAGGGTTTACATACCTTTATAGATTATGGCCTGTGAAAATACCATTTATATACTGCCTGGAAGGAAAACTATGCACGTGTAATGTTTGTGATAATCATGCACCCGGGTACCCAAAAATTGCATAAAACGAATGACACCTGATAGTGATACAGTGATAGATGGCTAGTTTTCGTAAAAACATTTTTCACAGGGAACACTCGTTGAAACCACATGCTTTGCCTGTGGTACATGCTTTTTAATTTTTTTTTTTTTCTGAAACAGAGCTCAGTTGTGGATGTTTTAAAACTTCTAAAGCAGTTTTGGTGCACAATATGCTGTCATTCCACACCTCATTGAAAGTGCTTGGATAAAGCTATTGTCAAGTGTGGGCTGTCTTGTTCATCTCAGAGGTGGTAAACCACTTTAATGTGCAAAAGAATACATGTATATAATATACACTCTCCTAGCGTTATTATAGAATGTCAACATCAACCTTCAAACCCAGTCATGTTGCCCTATTTCAATCAAATTGAGCATCTTGGGGATGCTCTTGGTCGTTGGGTTCAAAACTTTCCACCTCCAGTCAAAAACATCCAGCAACTACAAAATATATTAGAAATGCCTGGAGCAACATTCCGTACCTCGTGCTGGGACCATCCTCGCGCTGGGACCATATGGCGTTGAGGCGCGTCCCCGGGGTGGTGGATAGGGGGTCCCTCGTGAGAGGGGTGCACCGAATGAAATAAGGTGCCGTGAACCAACATGGTCTAAGGGAAGGTGACCCTGACAGAAAACCCCTGGTCCTCCTAGTAAGGGGGTTGGGCGTGGGTGGGGTAGCTTCCCCACCCTGCAAAAAAGGAAATAGCTACAAAAACGCCGACGAAAAGACTAACAGTAATTCCTTTCCTGGAGGAGGAAGGTTCTTCTTCCAGAAGACTTATGACGTCCTGTGGTGAAAGCCGGAAGTCTTCGGAAGCCACAGGACCGAGCCGCCTCTCTCTATCCAGGGATACCATGGGCACATGGAACGTCAAGACCATGTACCAGAGCGGCAAGGCCGCCCAGATAGCAGCGGAAATGCAAAAGTACAACCTTTCCCTGCTAGGTATCAGTGAAGCCAGATGGACGCAATCTGGCCAGAAAAGGCTGTTAAGTGGGGAGATGATTCTGTATTCAGGTCATGAAGAGGAGAATGCCCCCCATACAGAAGGTGTAGCATTCATGCTGTCACCAGTGGCACAGAGAGCGCTGATGGGCTGGGAACCTCTTGGTCCAAGAATTATCACAGCAGCCTTTAGACCCAAGAAAAAGCTCAAGCTGAACGTCATCCAGTGTTATGCGCCCACTAATGACAGTGACGAGGAAGAGAAACAAGAGTTCTACGACCGACTCCAGAGTGCCTTGGACAAATGTGCGGAGCAAGACATCACCATCGTCATGGGCGATTTTAATGCCAAAATAGGGGAGGACAACACCGGATACGAAGAGGTGATGGGGAGACAGGGACTAGGCTCGGAGATGAGTGAGAACGGGGAGAGGTTTGTAGACTTTTGTGCTCTAAACCGACTTGTCATTGGAGGCAGCATCTTCCCACACAGAAGAATACACAAAGCAACTTGGGTCTCACCTGACCATACAACAGAGAACCAAATAGACCATAAAATTATCTGCATTAGCAAGAAATTTAGAAGATCCCTTCAAGATGTTCGAGTGAGGAGGGGAGCAGATGTCGCCTCAGACCACCATCTGCTTACCTTAAGAATTACCATTACCTTGAATGAAGCTCAAGCTAAAGAAAAGCCGCACAGAGACAACAAGAAGACAGCGCTATAATGTAGGCCTCCTGAGAGAAACTGGAGTTAGAGAAGAGTTCAAACTGGTGCTGTCCAACCGGTTTCAAGCACTACAGGAGCTAGTAAATGAAGAGGAGGCGGTCACCACAGAGCAGCAGTGGAAGGCAGTTAGAGAGGCGCTGAACTCAACCTGCAAGACACTGTAGGGTTCAGGAAACACCATAACAAGGACTGGCTGTCGGCACAGACCTTGAAGAAGATAGAAGTGTGGAAGCAGAAGAAAGCAGTTGTCAAGAACAGTCGCACGAGAGCAGCCAAAGTAAGGGCACAGGGGGAATATTGGGAAGCCAACCGCGAGGTGAAGAGGAGTATCAGGGCAGGCAAGAGGGCCTACACAGACAGCCTGGCAGCAGAGGCAGAAAAGGCAGCAGGCAGCGGCAACATGAAACAGCTCTACGACATTACCAGAAGATTGTCAGGCAAGTATGGCCATACAGAAAAACCAGTAAAAGACAAAGAAGGCAAGCCTATTGCAGACAGAGCAGACCAACTCGACAGATGGGCCGAGTATTTTGAAGAGTTACTGAACAGACCTAGCCCACCCGACCCCCCAGACATCCAGCCGGCAGAGACTCACCGACCTACCCATCAGCTGTGACAGACCCAGCCAGGAAGAGATCAGAAGAGCAGTGGCATTTCTGAAGAACGGCTAAGCAGCAGGCCCAGATGGCATCCCAGCGGAGTCTCTGAAAGCAGACCTAGAGACAACAGTGGAGATGCTGTACCCACTGTTTGGAAAGATCTGGGAAGAGGAGGTGATGCCGGCTGACTGGAAGGAGGGGTACCTAATCAAGCTTCCCAAGAAAGGCGACCTCAGCAAGTGTTCCAACTACAGAGGAATCACCTTGCTGTCAGTACCAGGAAAGGTCTTCAACAGGATCATCCTGGAGAGAATGAAGAGCTCCGTTGACCCCCAGCTGAGAGACCAGCAAGCAGAATTCAGGAAGAACCGATCATGTACAGATCAGATTGCCACTCTCCGCATCATCGTGGAACAGTCTCTGGAGTGGAGCTCCCCGCTGTACATCAACTTTGTGGATTATGAGAAAGCATTTGACAGTGTGGACCGAGAGACTCTGTGGAAACTCCTACGATACTACGGTGTACCCACAAAGCTCGTCCGCCTGATCAAGAGCAGCTACGATGGCATGACATGTCGCGTGATCCACGAAGGGCAGTTCACCAGGGAGCTCCAGGTCAGAACTGGTGTCAGGCAGGGGTGTCTGCTGTCTCCGTTCCTCATCCTACTTGCCATAGACTGGGTCATGAAGATGACCACAGAGCACAGACGAAGTGGAATACAGTGGACACTGGGGACACAGCTTGACGACCTCGATTTTGCAGACGACTTGGCATTACTGTCCCACACTCATCAACAAATGCAGGACAAGACCACGAGGCTTGCTGACATCTCGTCCCAAGTGGGCCTCACCATTCACAAACAGAAAACAAAGACAATGAGGCTGAACGCAACCAGGGAAGAACCAGTCTTGCTTGCTGGCACCCCGTTGGAGGAGGTGGAGTCCTTCACCTATCTCGGGAGCATCATAGACAAAAAAGGCGGCACTGATGCAGATGTCAGAGCACGAATCGGTAAAGCCAGAGCAGCCTTTCTCCAGTTGAAAAAAGTGTGGAGTTCCAGAGAGCTGTCACAACACACCAAAGTCCGGATTTTCAACTCCAATGTAAAAGCAGTTCTCCTATATGGAGCAGAGACTTGGAGATTGACAAAAACCACAGTCAACAGAGTACAGACCTTCATGAACAGTTGCCTTAGAAGAATTTTGAAAATCCACTGGCCAGAGAAGATCAGCAACGTCAGACTCTGGGAGAGAACAGAGCAGATAACAGCAGAGAATGAAATTGGGCGAAGAAGATGGGGATGGATCAGTCACAGTCTGAGAAAGCCAGCTTCCAGTATCACTAGGCAGGCATTGTCATGGAACCCCCAGGGAAAGAGGAAAAGAGGTAGGCCAAGAAACTCCTGGCGTCGAGACCTCCAAGCAGACATCAAGAGACTGGAAACCACCTGGAGTAGAATCGAAGGAGAAGCACAGGACAGGAGTTGCTGGAGGTCTCTCGTCGACGGCCTATACCCGGGTAGGGGTGACAGGTAAGTAACATTCCGTAGCAGACAATTGCTGATCTGGTCCATTCAATGCAAAATCAGCGTAACACCATCGATGCAGCAAGGGATCTGCTATTAAACTGACTTTTCCCAAAGATACTGTCATTGTTTACTCCTATGTCAGCTCTCAAAACGCAATGTTTTGTTTCTGAAAATTTGTTTTCTGATTGAGAACAAAATTATCTTCTGATTTTTATCATATTTGTAAATTAAATACTTGAAAGCTGAACATAGCAAGTGTGGATTTTTTCATGCCGGGCAGAATATATATATGGAACGACCAAGATAGTGTAAGATTGGTGCCATAATAGTTTGGTGCATGCAGGTGCCAAGCTATCCAGGCACCACCTTAAACTATCATGGTCGATCAATATCCTGAACCGATGTTGTCAGAAGATGACAACTCCAAATCCGTGAATATTAATCTTACTGTCCCAAACGTGCAAATGAATACTACCTCACCATATTCCTCTTCCCTGATGAGTTTTAAATGACCAGAGACATACATGTCAAAAAATAGTAAGAATTACGGTATTTATAATGCTCTCATCTTATAATAATTATAACTCTAAGCGTGCACTCACAACTCACGCACGCATGCACACGCTTTAGACAACGACTCACGTACCACAAATAGTGAAATACATTACGACAGTCAGCTTGGGGTGGGGAGTGTGGTGGTATAGTGCTAGAACTGTTGAAAGAGGTGAGTTTTGAGGGTGGACTGGAAGGAGGAGAGTGTGTGTTTCTGACGGACAGAGAGTGGGAGAGTGTTCCAGGTGGATGGACCGTATACTGAGAAGGAGCGGGGGCTGAAAGTGCTGAGTTTGGTGCGGGGGATGTGGAGGCGGAGAGGGTCAGAGGCGGAGCGGAGGGAGCGGGGATGGGTGTAGGGGTGAAGTAAGTTTGTAAGATAGGCAGGAGCGCAGTTGTTCAGGGATTTGTAGCAGAGAGACAGAATCTTGTATTGGATGTGTTGGGGGATGGGAAGCCAGTGAAGGAGTTTGAGCAGGGGAGTGATGTGGTCGGATTTTTTCTTTCTGAGGACGAGGTGGGCAGCATTGTTCTGGACGCGCTGGAGAGTGAAGGTGGTGGAGTGAGGGAGGCCGGAAAGGAGAGAGTTGCAGTAGTCGATGTGAGATAGGATGAGAGAGACAGCAAGTTTGGTGGCAGCTTCGGTAGTGAGGTATTTTCTGATGTGACTGATGCGGCGGAGGTGGAAGTAGCATGCCTGGGCCTTGGCGGAGACGAAGCTGGTCATAGAAAGAGAGGAATCGAGGACAACGCTGAGGTTTTTGGGTGAGTCAGAGAGGGAGATAGGGGTGCCGTCGAGTTGAAGGTGGAGAGAAGGAGGAAGCTGGGAAAGTTTCCTACCAGCATGGCTTCCGTTTTGTCGTCATTTAGTTTAAGCTTGTTTGCTGTCATCCAGTTTTTCACGTCTTCGTAGCAGTCAGCCGTGCGAGTCAGTAGTGACTGAGTGTTGTCGAGTTTGTCTTTGTCTAGTAGTTGTGAGTCGTCAGTGTAGAGGTGGTGGTGTATGTGGTGAGACTGGATGATGTTGGACAGGGGAGAGGTGTAGTGTGTGAAAAGGACCAGGCCCAGGACGGACCCCTGTGGAACTCCGCAGTAGAGCGTGACTGGGTTGGACGAGACACCGTCGATGGTGACGGACTGCTGTCTTTCGGAGAGGTAGGAGAGAAACCAGGAGTGAGCAGAGTCAGTGATGCCAAAGGAGTGGTGAAGGCGGTGGAGGAGGATAGAGTGGTCGATAGTGTCGAAGGTGGCAGAGAGGTCAAGTAGCGTAAGAAGGGAGATGTTGTCCGAGTCGGTGGAGAGAAGCAGGTCGTTTAAGATATGTAGAAGGGCGGTTTCAGTGTTGTGATGTTAGCGATAGGCAGACTGAAAGGGACTGAGGAGGTTGTTGTCGGTGAGGTGGAGGTTGAGCTGGTTGAGAATGACCTTCTCAAGAAGATTGGACAGGAAAGAGAGATTGGAGACTGGGCGATAGTTTTTGAGTTCGTTTGGGTCGAGTTTGTGTTTTTTGAGGAGAGGACGGACGATGGCGGACTTGAAGATATCATGGACGGAGCCGTTCTCTAGAGATGTGTTGATGATGTCGGTAATCAAGGGCAGAAGTTTTGGAAGGCTGTCCCGGTAGAGAGAAGATGGGAGAGCGTCTAGTTCGCAGGTTTTGAGAGGCATGGACTTTATGATCTTGAGGTCTTCGTCCTGAGAAGACGGGCCGGAAGGACGAGAGGGGGGTCCCGGAAAAGGGGGTGTCGGGAGGGCAAGGCGGAGAAGGCAGAGTGTCGAGTGTGTTGCGCAGAGTTTGGATTTTGTCGGAAAAATAGGTGGAAAAAGTGGAGGGGAATTCTTATTTGCTGTCTGTGTTGGGGAGAGGAGAGCCTTTAGACAACTGTGACAACCTGTCAAAAATATTTTCTTTTTCTTAGTCTTTCTTGGTAATGAAAACTTAAGAGAAACGTGCAGATCAATGAATGTGTAACACTTTGTGCAAAACATAAAAAATTAACCCATAACATTCAGTAATAGTGCCAAAGCATAAAAAAATCTCATTCTCGCAGTTAAGAACTGAGTAGTGTCAAGCTCAACAAAGCAAGGCATGAATAATCTCCATTAAAGTCATACGTTTTTCCAACGATAACCACACAGTCAAGAAAAAAAGTTATGTATAATTGTACATGATATTAAACCTTGACAAAAGAACTTTCTGTCTGTTAGTGTTAAGAAAAAGATGGCTGAATCCAAAACTGACCTACAAAATTGAATGAAACTAATTCTAGGATCTGAAGTGCCTGCAATGTGACTTGAGTAATCATTATCAGCATGAACGAACCAGGAAACATGTTCATGCTTCAACTGAAAACAAAAACTACTCCGCTAATGTACATACTTGCCACTGCAGACATTGCTTAGCCAGCTAAAATTAAAAACAGCATGCAACCATATCATTGCAAAGTAAAGTCTTATCTGTACCTTCTACCCTTCTGTACTTTTTGGCACTTTCTACAAAAGCAAAAAGCACAAAACACCCCAAATCTTCTGTGGAGTGGAGTAATGAATCATTGAATACATACAATTCAAAAATGTCTTTTTGGGGGTGGGGTTGGGGGGAGGGGGAGGGGGAGGGATTGACGCAACAAGAATGGTAGGGCCCCATGGCTCTCACACATGACTAATTCAAATCATTTATCCGACATTCTGTGACCTTGACCTTTCTCGATAAGCAAACGTTTAAATGTGAATAGTGCCTGCAAAAAGTGTATGTCTTCTCAACATATGAGCAGTTTTATGCATTTGTCGACCTCTCTTAACCCTTCATCTTTACAAGTGGTCAGCCAAATTACATGTATAGTGAGGTCTTATAATCAATCAACCAGCCTTTTGCCAAGACTTCTTTAAATGCTTGCCAAAGTGCCTTTAAAAACTTTCATTCTATGAAAGAATAGGGAATGATATCCTTAGGCCAAGTTTGAAGTCTGAATAGTCCATCAGAAAATGCCTATAATAAAGTTTACCACGGACAACAGACGAATAAAGACCCATTTCATCTTTCTACATACTATTGCTATTGCACCTGAGCCACACATCAGAATTACAAGAATGGTAAAGTCCTTATGGCTCACGTGCCTGACTTGATCTGACGGACTAGCCCATTACATTAGACTGACTGCTATCGCACGCAAGACAAAAACCATTCAGCTCTGACTCTACCAGAGGAGATGGGTTGATGATAACAGTTCAAGTTCAAGGGTGATGCCAGAATGATTTGGAGCCCAAGTGCCAAGATATTTGGGCACAACCACATCGTTCTTTTTCCTTCAAAAGACCACTCTCAAATTTGGGAATTTCAGTCTTATAGCTCAATGCTGATTAAGGGATGCGGCTTCTATGCTGTAGAACATGCAATGTATAACAGTCTTCAACACTGTAGGGATCCATTCAGTCGGCCTCGTGTGACAAAGTACCGGAAAGATGGTAGATTACAGGAGATTGAGAATGACAGCAGAAGCACTATGTTGAACAAGGGGTCAATAAGCTTAAAGCTGCATTCTCTAGGTTAATAGTTCGCAAAAGCTCCTGCAAAATATTCATGGCGCGAATTTCATGGACTGATTTAACTTATGAAGTTTGAAAATCATACAATGAAAGACTTTTCTGCGCTTCTACTCCTTTGCTATGCGGTAGAGTTGCACTAAAAGCATTGGCTGGAGTAGTCAACTCTTAAACTAAGCTTAACTCTTTCACCACCGTAGTTGACTTACCCATAGACCGCCACGGGCGACTATAGTCGACACGGAGGGGTCAAAGGGACAGATTTTCCACAGTACAGTGTTTCTACTAGCATAACTGACCGTCCGAGACATGCAATATTGTACCCTTCAAACCCTGACACATTTTAGTGGTATTTCCCTTCGAAAGGCGTCTCGCGTACAAAAATGGCTGCAAGTTCAAAAATGAGCCTTCACCAAAGGGTTTTGGCCTTATTTTCAACGATGAAGATAGTGAAGGGCCTGAATGATTCTTACACAGACCTTGATGATTCTGCAGATAAGACTGGTCGCCAGAACCAGAAAATTCCAACAGGAGGACTCAAACGGATTGGGAAAGTGTGTTTCGCTTTTGGCAATGTATAGGTCACATGAATTTCATGTGTACTGTAAACATTGAGATGGTTGTCTGTGTAATCAATCAGTCAAAGTTACAATCATAAATATGACCTTTACCATAAAATTAACATAGACACAAATTTGAAGTAAATATCTGCAATAGTTTCTGAGATACAAGCATTTACCAGTAGTGCACATAGTTGAGAAAAAGAAAATGGTGCTGGGAACAAATGTTTCTATAAACATTTGGCATCATCATCATGATCGTCAAAGTGTTAAAACACAGTCTGAAGGATACTAACCAAAGGAATCTCCTCATCTTCGTCCGACTCCTCAGCCTGTGGTGGCTTCTCCCCATCAGTGGTGATGCTCTTGATATGCTGCATCATCTTGGCAGCTGCTGTACGCTTGGCAGCCTTCTTAGAGCGCCCAGCCCCTGTAACTCATGAGTTAATTTTGCACCTATAGATACATCATAGTGTGGGACCTTACACAGTTACAACCCCTATACTCATAAAATTATTGTCCGAGTATATACATATTTTTTTTTACATCAAGTTCCCCTACAATTCTTGACAAATAAAGTGATTTAACTCTTTGCTTTCTAAGTTTGTAATTGCACCTTAATAATTGCTATGCACACTGCCACTCAGTAACTTTTGAACTTGCTTTGAAAAATGAGCATGCCTTACTCATACAAGTTTTAAAAATCCAATGGAAAGGAAATGACTTGATTTTTGTGGCGCTAGGCAAGATTGCATGCTTAATGACGTGAATATAAAACTGACAATGTCAATGCATTGCACATCTGCCTAATTTATTGTCAACCAGTTTGTCTGTTTGTTCAATGTAGCTGTGCACATTTTCTGTCAAAAAGAAAACACTGAGGCTGATCTCAACCGAGGCTGTAAAGTAACTTGAGATAAAAAATTTAAATCCTCTTATTAATTTCATGTTAAACTTATGAAGAAAGCAGAACAAATGTAAACAACTGAGGAGACACATTTAAACATATGTAGAAACAAGAAAGGCAAAGCCCTTATGGCTCACGTGTATGACCGATCTACATGTGTGACCTTTATGACAATAAATAAAGGGCTTGCTTCTGCACCAGCAATATCCATGTTTTCTCAAAATGTAAACATTTTTCACATATCTATCAAACCCTCGTGACCCTTGCGATGAGTCAACTAAATTAGTATGCATAGGAAGCTCTTATCATCAGCTACCTTTGTGCCAAATTTGATTGAGAAGTTTGCAAAAATATTGATATTATGATAATAACTACAATTCTATGAAAAATTGGGATTTTACACACTGCCTACTTCTTTGACCCTTGACCTTTCCAAGGGGTCCTCCAGATTAGTATGCATGGATAGGTCTTACTATCAGGTATCTCTGTACCAAGTTTGGGTTTGAAGTTGCGAATAGTTCTTGGGAAAAAAAGAAATATGTCAAAGTATTGCTATTTTTGACATTTTCTGAGCTCTTGTGACCCTTGACGTTTCTGAGGGGTCAACCAAATAAGTATGCATTGAAAGGTCTTACCATAAGGTGTCTTTGTACCAAGTTTGGGTTTGAAGTTGTGAATAGCATTTGAGAAAATAATAGATTTTGTCAAAATACAGCTTTTTTTTTTTTTAACCTATTTCCTGATGCCCTGTGGCCTTGACCTTTATGAGAGGTCACTAAAATTGGTTTGCTTAGAAAGGTCTTCCCATAAAGTATCCTTGGGGCAAGTTTGAAGACTGTGGCTTCAGTCTCTGAGAAAAATGCCAATGTTAAAGTTTACCACGGCCGACAGACAATGGCGGACAGCCAACCACTGACCTGGAACCTACTCACTTCTGCTCCACACGTGTGCCAAAAAGTCCAATGGTCATTTCATCCCCTGAAAATCTGTCTTCATTTCACTACCAGAAATGATTTCAGATTTTGGAGCAGCTTCCGCTCAGTTCCTCTTAACCAAAAATGAAAAAGCCCTCAAGGCTCACGTACATGACTGATCCTCATCATTTATGGTATCCGACATTCTGTGACCTTGATCTTTCTGACGGGTCACTCGTATTTGAGTAAGTGTTTAAATGTCAAATGGCAACAGTACCTACAAAATCTTATATCTTCTCAACATAGAGTTGATGCATTTTTCACACTCGTCAACCTCCACCGACATTTACACGTGGTCAGCCAAATTAACATACACAGGAAGGTCTTATTATCAACCAGCCTTCTAATTTGATTGAACTGTATGCAAAAATGCCAGTGCAAACCTTAAAGAAAAAGGCACGTTTTCCACATTTACTGACTTTTTGTGACCCCTGACCTTTAACTACTTTAAGCTCCCGGATCAACCAATTTAGTATGCGCACGAAGGTCTTACTCTTATCATCAGGTATCTGTATGTCAAGTTTGGCTTCCAAGTTGAAAGTAGTATCATATAAAAGAAAGATTACCACAGACAACACAGACAGACGGCCGAAGCCCAATACACAGATTCACTTTTGTTATCGCATGTGAGCTAACAAGACCAGCAAATTCTTTGTCATCAGTGCCCACCTCACAAGAAACTTCTTCCAACATGAGCCTAAAAGTAAAAATCACGTCCATCCACCACACTGCTGCAAACCTACAGTGACTGAAAATGCTGGCTGAAAAGTTGCAGAAAGGAGTGATCCAACTTAAAAAAAACACATGAACATGATGTGAATAGGAAGCCAATTCATTTTAGAATGCTGTGTGCATGCCTTGTAACTGCTTTCCATTATTAAGAACTTAAATAGCAAGCTGGCAGTCGACTCTACCGCCAGCAGTAGGCAAAGAGCTAAAACACCCAAATTAGTATGCGTAGAAAAGTCTATCAAGTATTTTGTGTACCATGTTCAGCTTTGAAGTTGATAAGTTTTTCAGAAATTTTTTGTTGAGCCTGTTAAGGCCCCGCTAAACGTGCCCGGTTTTGAGGCCGATTCCCGATCAGTTTCGAATCTCAGTTTCGAATCGGTAGGAGATCGGGCCGGACTAAAAAAACGTGTGCACTGCCACACATTTCCCGACTTGTTTAGCCGACCAGTTTGAACCGAAGATCAAAGTCGTACCTGTTCTGCAAAATGGCTGCTAGTTTTGACAGTGATGATGATGTGCTTGCATTATCAGCAGTTTTGCATTATATTCAGGAAGAGGCGTGCGAAACATCAGCCGCAACGGCGGTGGTACTGATCACAACAGGCGTGTTCCGCCATTTGCAAACTGAAACGACATGCTTTGCGAGACGTGCTCTGATTGGTTGAAGCTTACAACCGGAGCCAATTCGGATCGGAAAAATAGAGCAGGTTCTAGACACCTGATTTCCAGCCGATTGGGACCGGATCAGATAATTGACGTCATCCGATCGCAATCGGATCGCAATCGGCTTCAAAATCGGGGCACAACCGGCACGTGTGGCGGGGCCTTTACCTTGAAGACTGTTGAGCATGGTCACTAAAATGTTTAGAAAGGTATCACCAAAATGTATCTGATGGCCAAGTTTGAAGTGGCTTGAGCAGTTTCTACGAAAATGCCCCATTAAAGTTTACCATTGACAGAGGGATGGACAGGCAACCATGGGCACAGTACATACACTCGCCTGCTATTGCATACAAGATTTTAAAAAGTTACAAGTACATTGATTTAACACAAATTCTAAAAAAACTTTTTTTTTACAAAGTGTGGGTTAAAAAAAAAAATTAAAAAAACCCCAGTGAATTATAGATTATACACCTTTCTCCACAAATTTGCCCAGCTTGATGGTGCAGATAAACTCGCGGGCATGGGGTGGCCCCTGCTCATTGCTGAATTCATAAATTGGAGGCTTCATCAGTTTCTTCTGTGTGAACTCCTGCAGCTCTCCAATGGGGTTTCCAATTCCATCTTCTCCTCCAGTCTCAGCCCTGTAAATGAGATCATTTATTCCTTAAAGTCAACAAACGCTAAAAACTTTCTAAACAAATTTCTTAAGACTAAAACCAATTCAGGCCACATGTTGACCATTTTTTACTCGGATAAGCACTTGTGTGTGTAGCACGGAGTCATTAGTACTGGCCGCTCACAGCTTGTGGCCGACGCAGAAAAACTGGCAAGTTTTGATGCCACTATTTCTTGACTGACGAGCTGTGGAATTCATAATCTCCCGAATATGTGAAAGTTCTGTGCACGCATCAGTCTCCTAGAATTACAAACACAAAGATGTGCATTGGAGCATGTACACAGTAAATTGCCAATCCAGGGGCCTACAAGGGGATCTCAGCTCTGTCATACTATACACACTGTATAATATAGGACTAGGAGTGCTGAGATCGACTTGTAGGCCTGTGGTAAGCAAAGCCGGCACACACACAATGCAACGTTCCATCTGCAGGGGCGCATGAGAGTTTTCGTCAAGTCAAAAGAACAGTCAATTTTTGATTAACCCAAGACCACAAGCAAAACAACTTCAAAATGTGATGTGGACACAGCTGAACAGATAGCACGACCTTTGTTAACTCTCAGCAGAAGTCCAGTTTACTGTCCCTACTCACGCTAAAATGAGCGTATAACTCTCACACAGCTGGCAAGCCTATGGCAGGTCTGTTGCATAATGACATGACGTCTAGACTTTGTGTGGCGGCTCGCTTGGTGTTGAGCGAGGTGTCATTGACCTATCATTCATGAAGGCTTTACCACACCAGTATGGCCGTGTCAGTAAAATGTGGGTATTTTTGCCATTTTTGATTTGATACGCTGACCGTGCTTAGCAATAGCAGGTGACCTTAAAATCAAGGTACTTTATGTGGTAAATATCGCCCATGCAACGTGAATGTGAACATTAACAGCAAGTGACTAAAACGGGGACAGGTTCATGGGAGTTTCTACTGTAGTAGCACCTTTACAAACACATTTTATGCAAATACTGATATTAAGCACTCATACCTCTTCCGTTATTCCGAAATGATTGCTCTCACCATCGGTAGAAGACAAAGTTTTCTTATGCCTGTCACTGTGACTATGCTCATTCACATGTGTTCAGAACATCATAATTCTTGCTGTTTTTAGTAACCTATTTAGTTCCAGCGCCCTACAGCAAGAGATATATTGACCATGACAATTCAAGGTTAGTGCCATATTAGCCCCTGAAGGTGCCAAGCTAATCTGGCACTAACCTTAAATTATCATGGTCTGTCTCCTGCAAGTGTTACATAGTTCATTATTTGTGAGCTATCACCTCCAAAATTTGGGAAATGTGGCTGTGGGGTTGAATGGGTTACTGTACACCTGTACCAGCCTCACGCTGCACGGTCTCAGGCGCTTGCAAACAAAACCTGTGAGTGAAAGCATGTGCTATGCAACCATTATAAAGCAGCTAGCACTTTCCAAAATGCCGACTGACCCACGATATATACGATGACCTCCAGTTAAAACAAGAAAGGCAAAGCCATTATGGCTCACGTGTATGACCGATTTACATTATGTGTGACCTTTGTGACACGGGCTGGCTTCTGCAGCAGCAAAAATCCATGTTTTCTGAAAATGTAAGCATTTTTTCACACATCTGTCAACCCCCCGTGACCCTTGACATTTGTGATGAGTCGACTAAATTAGTATGCATAGGAAGGTCTTATCATCAGCTATATTTGTACCAAATTTGGCTGAAAAATTTGTAAAACATTTGGGAATACCTACAATTTTATTTAAAAAATCAGCATTTTACACACATTTACCAGCCTCTTGTGACCCTTGACCTTCCAAGGGGTCATCCAAATTAGTATGCATAGCTAGGCCTTACCATCAGGTATCTCTGTGCCAAATTTGGGTTTTAAGTTGTGAATAGTATTTGAGGAAACACATCCTTTGTCAAAATATGGCTATTTTAGACCTATTTCACGAGCTCTCGTGACCCTTGACCTTTCCGAGAGATCAACCAAATTAGTGTGCATAGAAAGGTCTTCCCATCAGGTATCTCTGTAGCAAGTTTGGGTTTAAAGTTGCGAATAGTATTTGAGAAAAAACATCTTTTATCAAAATATGGCTTTTTCGGACCCATTTCATGAGCCCATGTGACCCTTGACCTTTCTGAGGGATCAACCAAATTAGTATGCATAGAAAGGTCTTACTCTTACCATCAGGTATCTTTGCACCCAAGTTTGGGTTTGAAGTTGTGAATAGTATTTGAAAAAAAAAACATCTTTTGTCAAAATATGGCTATTTTTCACCTATTTCCTGAGCTCTTGTGACCCTTGGCTTTTCTGACGGATCAACCAAATTAAAACGTATAGAAAGGTCTTACCATCAGGTATCTTTGTACCAAGTTTGGGTTTGAAGTTGTGAATAGTATTTGAGAAAAAATAAATGTCAAAATATAGTTATTTTTGACCTATTTCCTGATCCCGTGACCTTGACCTTTGTGAGAGGTCACTCACATTGGTATGTTTAGAAAGGTCTTACAACAAAGTATCCTTGGGACAAGTATGAAGAATGTGGCTTGAATAGTGTCCGACAAAATGCCAACGTTAGTTTCCCACGGACGACCACTGGCCCATAGACTCACTTTTGCTTCGCACGTGAGCCAAAAATAAATTGGTCGATAATTTACATTAAGCGATGTACTTACTGCATTCCAGACCTCTATAACAAAATATCCTGGCATTTCTTTTGGAAACAACCAGAAGTTCATCTGTGATGAGATTCATAGCTTTTATCATTGGGAACAAATTGTCCGCTGCTACACTTTTCTGCTTCTGCTTTCTTAAATACAATAATTTCTTTCTTTTGGGCATGCTTGCACAGGAAAAACAACCTGATTTAGTGCAAAATGTTGCCCGATTCAAATTTCATTAGAAAATATGAATGGAATACTTTATACCCTTCATTCCTACTCTGACAATCCTGTGAACAAAATAACAAGAAAGACAAAGCCCTTATGGCTCACGTGAAAATTTATGAAATTTAGGATGCAATGCCACATGCCTCAACCCTCCTAATGAAATCACTGATGACTTCTTAAATAATTAATAATAATAATTACGGTATTTATAATGCGCTTATCTTATAATAATTATAACTCTAAGCGCGCACTCACAACTCGCACACGCATGCGCACGCTTTAGACAATGACTCACGTAAAACAAATAGTGAAGATACATTACGACGGTCAGCTTGGGCTGGGGAGTGTGGTGATATAGTGCTAGAACTGTTGAAAGAGATGAGTTTTGAGGGCAGACTGGAAGGAGGAGAGCGAGTGTTTCTGACGGAGATTGATTGATTGATTGTACATTGCTTAACGTCCCGACAGCAACAAGGCTTTCTCAGGACGTGCCTGCACTGCTTGTGAAAAAAAAAATAAACAGAACATTGAATGTATGTCGCCAGCCGGTCAAATACATTAAATAAACCTAACACATGGGGCCTAAATAAAGCTAAGACCATTTAGCAACACACATCCAATATCAAGAGCTACAGGCAGTGCAGACAGTAGGGAGAGTTTTAAAAAGGCAAATACAGGTGAACGGACCAAGGGTAGACAGAAACACATGCCCCAGAATAGAGAGAAAAACTCACCCTGTGGGGCTGACCAGGGTGACCCTGGGAACTAAAAAGTACCTAACCCCACCCAAGTCCCCCAGGGCAGACCCGGGTGGGGAGTTTCTGACGGAGAGAGAGTGGGAGAGTGTTCCAGGTGGTTGGACCGTATACTGAGAAAGAGCGGGGGCCGAAAGTGCTGAGTTTGGTGCGGGGGATGAGGAGTCGGAGAGGGTCAGAGGCGGAGCGGAGGGAGCGGGGATTGATTGATTGATTGTACATTGCTTAACGTCCCGACAGCAACAAGGCTTTCTCAGGACGTGCCTGCACTGCTTGTGAAAAAAAACTAAACAGAAAATTGAATGTATGTCGCCAGCCGGTCAAATACATTAAATAAACCTACAACATGGGGCATAAATAAAGCTAAGACCATTTAGCAACACACATCCAATATCAAGAGCTACAGGCAGTGCAGACAGTAGGGAGAGTTTTAAAAAGGCAAATACAGGTGAATGGACAAAGGGTAGACAGAAACACATGCCCCAGAATAGAGAGAAAAACCCACCCTGTGGGGCTGACCAGGGTGACCCTGGGAACTAAAAAATACCTAACCCCACCCAAGTCCCCCAGGGCAGACCCGGGTGGGGGAGGAGGGAGCGGGGAGGAGTGTAGGGGTGAAGTAAGTTGGAGAGATACGCAGGAGCGTAGTTGTTCAGGGATTTGTAGCAGAGAGACAGTATCTTGTATTGGATGCGTTGGGGGATGGGGAGCCAGTGAAGGAGCTTGAGCAGGGGAGTGATGTGGTCGGATTTTTTCTTTCTGAGGACGAGGCGGGCAGCATTGTTCTGGACGCGCTGGAGAGTGAGAGTGGTGGAGTGAGGAAGGCCAGAAAGGAGAGAGTTGCAGTAGTCGATGCGAGATAAGATGAGAGAGACAACGAGTTTGGTGGCAGCTTCGGTAGTGAGGTATTTTCTGATCTGACTGATGCGGCGGAGGTGGAAATAACATGCCTGGGCCGTGGCGGAGACGAAGCTGGTCATGGAAAGAGAGGAATCGAGGATAACGCCAAGGTTCTTGACCGAGTCAGAGAGGGAGATGGGGGTGCTGTCGAGTTGAAGGTGGAGAGAGGGAGAGAGCTGGGAAAGTTTCTTCTTCACCAACTGTCTGATCTGTCCACTCCCACTTCCACTTATTTTTCAAACAATTTTCATCAAGGGATAGCGCACTCTGTCTTTGAACAATATCCTTTCTCACCGCCATTTTCTACTGTGACCTAAAGCTACCGTAAGTATCGGGCGGTAGTGAACCAAACTACAAACAAATTCAATCCATTTGAGAATTTTTAGCCATTTAAGAAATTTTTTTAAAAGTATTTTTTGTTGTTTTTAGACACGGAAAATAAATCTGCTTCAGCGGAATTGTGAAAGAGTGTCCGCGGAAATAAGCGAAAATGCTGAAAAATCCCACCCCTGGTAAAAGTAATAATGTTTAATTCATACTTTAAAGATTCAAGGATTCAAAAACTTTATTGTCCAGATAAAAAGATTTTATATGGAAATTTTCCTTTGCAGCACTGTTGTAGGATAATTGAATAAAACAAGGAATCAAGTGACATAAATAATGATAATAATAATACGTATGCAACAAAAATACAAACATCACAATATCAAACATACACACACACCCTATCAGCATACACACACGCTAAAAGAAGTGGGTGTGGGGGGGGCAGGGGGGATTAAAACAAGGGGAGGGTATGGTATGGTATACTTTCTGGTAAAAGAGAAAATTATATTCGGTATTTCCGATGATAACCCAACACGATTTGTTTACCTCACAAGACAGCACCACTGCTTGCTCAAAAGAAACACTTTGAATACAATTGAAAAGCAAATCTAAAACCTAGCAATGTCCAGATCAATAAAAAAAAATGATATTACATATCGATATTTTCATCTAAGTCTTAAAACTGACTGGTTAAGTCTGACGATATATATTCGCCGAAGCATATGGTACAACTACGGCCTCGCTATCATTTGTGCACGCCATTCTCCGAACACGCGTTAGGAAACTGAGAAGTTTTGATGTCAGTTCCAGGGTTTTAGAATCCGTTTATAGAAGCCTGATCGAAAGCATACTGACTTTTAACATCACTGCTTGGTATGGCAACCTCAGTATGAAAAACAGGGGCAGACTGTCACGTACTGTCAGAACAGCTGAGAAGATCATTGGCCTAGGACAGTACCAAGTAGATGATCTGTACCATAGAGCTGTCCGAAGGATAGCTGCTAGCATTGTCAATGATCCTCGTCACCCACTATCTGATCAGTTTCAAATGCTACCATCAGGCAGACGTTTCAACATGCCACTTGCCAAAAAGAATGTATTTAAGAAGTCTTTTATTGCAACTGCTGTCTCGATTTTGAACTCTCGTTTATAACGCCGCGATAAGTATGGACTACTTAACATTACCTCCCATCTTGTGACAGATTGCTGCAATGATAATTTTTCATATGTTCTTGTAGCGTTTGTTAATGTCTTATATTGTTGTTTCATGACGAGCTGAAAGGCAAATTTCTGTTGTGCCTTGACTCGAACAGACAATAAAGTTGTATTGTATTGTATTGTAGCTCGTACACAGAGGCAGCGTGTGCGCTCTTTTGCTTTGAATGTGGAGTCAAAGTAAGGAATAGTATACGAAACTTTGCAATAATATAGAAAAATGATTTGACAATTTTAGGCATATATTTTTCGCTCATGTCTGTTTTGTAGAAGAGTGAGAATATTACGTTGAAACTTTTCAACTTGAAATTTGAATACATTCCCGTGATCGTATTGCAAAAATAAATTATACGAAAATGAAGGGCTAGCTCTACTCTACCTAACTGGCTAGCTGTTTTTAGCCTGTGTCTCTTTGACGCGGCGCGCGGGGCGATTGAAAAGTCGATGTGTGGTGTGAACAATGTGTACGCGCTGTGCCGCCGCGACAAGTCCAGAACGATATATACGCCAGTAAAACACACATAAAGTACTAAACATGCAAAAAATAAGCACAGAAACACACATGAACACAAAGAGTAGAAACCATACTACAACCCAGTATACATTTTATTGATATAAGCAGCATATTTTGGTTAACATCAGTGATGGAAAATGGGTGAAATTTAGGTCACGCTTAGTCATGCAAAGAAGGCTTGGAGTACTCATTTATACACATTTATCGACCTCTTGTGACCCTTGACCTTTTCCGAGGGGTCATCAAAATTAGTATGCATAGATCTTACCATCAGGTATCTCTGTAGCAAGTTTGGGTTTTAAGTTGTGAATAGTAATTGAGAAAAAAAAATCTTTTGTCACAATATGGCAATTTGGGACCTATTTCTTGAGCTCTTGTGACCCTTGACCTTTCCGAGGGATCAACCAAATTAGTATGCATAGAAAGGTCTTACCATCAGGAATCTTTACACCCAAGTTTGGGTTTGAAGTTGTGAATAAAATTTGAGAAAAAATAAATTATGTCCAAAAATAGCTATTATTTTTATATATTTACTGATCCCCTGTGACCCTGACCTTTGTGAGAGGTCACTGAAATTGGTATGTTTAGAAAGGTCTTGCCACAAAGTATCCTTGGGCCAAGTTTGAAGACTGTAGCTTGAATAGCCTCCGAAAAAATGCTAACGTTAAAGTTTACCATGAATGACCACTGGCCAAAGAACATACAATACATACTCACTTTTGCTTCACACATGAGCCAAAAATAAGGAAGTACCACTGCAAAAAGGGACTCTTAGCCAAACAAATGCATGCAAGCACCGAAATTTCAGGCTTGCAAGCACCAAAAGCACTTGCGTTAAGCAAGACTATACAACATCTCTTCTTTCTTCGTCTTTCTTATGAGCTCTGATTTTTATTTCAAGTCTTTTTTTAATGTTACTTCTTCTATTCTTTTTTAATGTATTTTTGTTCTTTGTCTTCTGTTTTAGGTCACATCCTTCAGTTGCCATTTTGTGACTGAATTCTATACTTATGGGTGATGGTGTGTCTTGCAAAATGTGGGCAAAGTGTGCAACACGAGGGAACCATAGCTGCCAACCCTGAGGCAACAAAACTCCGGAGTTGCCGAGACACACTTCACACGACTGCCCACGTTCAGAAAATAAACATAACATATTATATAAAAGAATACTGAAGTCTTCTTGTACCCTGTGACCGATGTTTATGTCTGCCCAGCACATATTACAAAAGGCAAAGTGTTCGCCCTTTCTCAATTCGTTCATGTGTAATGAAAGGAACGCTTGTAGTCTGGATGGAACTTCACCAACCACTTCTGCTTCTTTGGAGGCATGATTTTGTTGAAAATCGAAAACACCAGTTGTGAAAATCGTTGAGCATGTGCTCCAGACCAGGGCAAATTCGAAGCAACCAGAACAAACACAGAATAGACGGAAATTTGCTGTGCATGCATAATAAAGACTGGTTGTGGGTCCCCGTAAGCTTAGCGGTACAGTATAGCCGTAGACTCTCAACTACCAGGCGCTCGAGACCACGCGGTACACTAAAATGCCTAGAAAAAAGTCCAATTAAAAAAACAACAAAATATGAAAATCGGGAGAAATGTACAAAAATACGGAGAAATCGGGAATTTTAAAAAAATCGGGAGGGTTGGCAGCTGTGGGTAACTCTCATTTGTAACAAACTAGAAAATATAGCAGAAATGTCTTCAGTTTTATGACATGTGAACATCATAATTAAACAAAACTTAAGTCATCAAAAGATGTACCTCAAAAATGTATGATAAATTATGAGCAATTAACAATTATTGTCTTTATGTCAACCTCTGCTGAACTGAAAATGAAATACAACTGTGAACACTTACCCATCACCCTCTGAGTCTTGTCCATTCTGCACACCAAGCAGCTGGTTAAGAGCAGCCTGAGCGGCACAGTGCTTTGCCTTCTTCTTGCTAGAACCTGAAAATGTATCAGAAAATATAAATTTATGAGTGAGTAAAAAGTAAACTGAATATAAATTGCATTTTTGTTGTAAACACTAAATGAAAGCAGTGAAAATAATGAAACACAAATTAACTGGGAGTATGATTATGATGTCGACTTGTAATGCGCATCCACTCCATGCTAGCAGCATGCTCAGGGTGCAAGAAAAAACGTTATATAATTTATAAACATTGTAATATAATTGTAATTATGCATATGGTCAAGAGTACGACTGGGTGTCTAATGGTAAAATCTTATCTACACCCTCCCTCACAAAACCTGCTACAAAATTATCAGAAGTGGTCAGATCAAACTAAGGCATACATCATTTTGTAGGGAAATGGATAAGGTTTCCAGTGATACTAATCTTTGGGTGACCACAGAAGAATTTGGGACATTATCACAGTTTTTTGACCAAATCCGAATTATAGCTTGAGAACAAAACGTGACACATTTTACACATGCTCCATGGAACTCAGATTTTCAAAGGCATGCTGCACTATGAAAAATCACTGTTACCGTCATAAGATGTTTGCAATGTTGGCCTAAATTACCATTGAGTTGATGATTTTCTAGAGCAAGTTGCTTTTGCATAATTCACCATAATATAATAGCCTGCATGAACATAACACGTAAATTTTGTCAGCAGAAATCATACCACTATAACACATTTTGACAAATGGTTAATTATTAAAACTTGTGTTATTTTGTAGAGTAGAGTATGTACTTTGTATTTATGATGAAAGGTTTGTGGTTCTTACATGGAAAATCAAATGATCCAGTTTTGAAGATTTGTACTCAGAATGGTGTAAATGTTGAGTTATGTTCAAACAGTTTAGGCACTTATTTATCTCTACTAATCTGTTGTTTTTGCTGAAGGCAACTGGTGTAGTGATTTATATCAAGGTTTTGAAGAGGATGCATGGGTGATAGAATAAAGAAACCCTTTACGAGGTTTACAGTATGCGTCCAAATTTTGGGTGTAAATTGTTATGTTCAAGCAGTCCAGCAAACTTTATAGAATTATTTTCTTTTCACTTATTCTGCAATAATTCTATAGTAGGACTATACATATTTAGACAAGACCTTGGTAGGCCCAAAAATACCTAATTTTGTTCAGTTGACATAATTTTATTGTATTTTTTTTCTGCGTGCTGGCGTGTATAAATGTTATGTTCAAACCAGTAGGCACATTTTTTTGTTGTTGTTGAAGGGTAAATTTTGTTGCAAATCATATAGTAGATGATGCCAACACATAAAAATAGTTACGCACATGCTGGTACACAACACATTTGAAACTCTTTCAAATTTTCCTCATGAACATAACTTGACACAACTTTGTGGGATGTAAAGTTACATTCAAACATTTATCACCTAAAATAACAAAAATCACTTTATATAAAAAAACTACCAATAGCTGAAAAGATGCCGTTTACTTTTTTTATAATAATAAATAAAGCATGTGGTACCTTCTAGGATAAACATTTCTTTGTTTTTTGTTTGTACATAACTTTACACCATCAGTACATCACATGCACTGTGTAAAGTTATGAACAAACACCAATTTCATTTCTTTGGCCGTCCTGCAATAAAGTAGGTAAGATAACCAGATAAATCTATAAAATATGAATTTCAAGACCTATAAAATTTTAGTGACTGCAAAATAAGATAATGTCACAGCTATTGCTCATGAACATAACTCTACGTCGTGTCATGTTACGTTCATACAATGATGATTACATTTCCCGTTGTGCATTGAAATTTGTGCATTAACCTTTATGCATGCACTATCTTAATATTTATCATCACAAACAGCTTTCAAATCTGCATTTCATAACTCTGCACCTTTACTTTTGTGCTTTAATTTAGAAAATGGTCCTTTGTCGTCATGTTATGTTCAAACATGCCATGTCATTATTTTTTACCTTTCTATTTCATGTTTTTGTCATGAAATCATGTTAGTGCAAACATCATTCTTCTTTCGTACACTACAGGCAATCAACAAATTTCTAAATAATTCTACTTGTCAAGTTACAAGGCAAATGTGTGAATGTGACCGTGTAAAGTTATGTTCATGCATCCTGTTTTCTGTCTTTTTGCTTCTGTTTATGTAATTATGATGGACTAACAAATGAAATTTTACCAGAACAGTATGCACACTCCTTATAGGTGAAAGCAGGCTTGATGATGGTGTCTTCTTTAGAGACTTCTCTTGAATAATCTTAAGATTTTTCCTGTGTGCAAGTCAGAAGGTGTAAAGTTATGCACAAACACTTGAAAAGTTGCAACAGCCCTCTTTGAAAATCACATAAAACATCACTAGTTTTATATAATGGCTGTGCTTGTTAGTGGGATTGGTATGCATACTTATTTTTTCCCAAGAGTTTGTGATTTGCTGTTGTGAGACCAAAAATATATTTGGTGAAGGTGTAAAGTTATGTTCCATCTTGTGAATGTAATTGAATTTGTGCCAAATCTCGGCTCAGTTTGTAAAAATTGACTTATTTTCTATTGGAATAATTAACAGCAGATAAAAGTCATCTAGTGTAGTCATTTTTAGCTTACAGAAGCTGTATTTGATTGCATGAGATAAAAAATCAGAATAACATTGCACTTATTACTTATTGCAGTGAAGATGTATTGAACAACTTTGTCAGTATTCAGAACTATGTAAACATTATTTTTTCAATTGGCTTTTGCACTTAAATTAAATTATAGACTTGTTTCTGTGCATTTAGCATAATATTTTAAAATTAGTTATCCAAGTAAAATTAAAAATTAGTGGCTTTTGGAAATTATGGTGTAAAGTTATGTTCAAACAGTTTTTTATGGCGTAAAAGGTTGCATTTTCCACTAACACACTTTATTTATAGACATAACATTTATTCTGGTTGGGGAACATACTTTGAAACATACAAATGCAAAAAATTGCTTACAGCTTGTGCTTGTTGTGAACTGTTAAATGTGTGACATTGTAAATGTTATGTTCAAACTTTAAACTTCAAAGTTCAATAACAACCAAACTGCAAATAACATAAAAATTTTACTTAGTGTCAATGTTAATGTATGCAAAGGTAAATCAGATTTATATGAAATATTAAAATTATTTTGCTTTTGAAAATGCAGGGTGCTTGTCACAGCATTTGGACACCCAGTCGTACTCTTGACCATATAATATATATTTTAAAATATGATAGTACAAGTTTGTTACCGTTAGCAACTGAACAACTGAAACACTTGAATGAGCTAATTAGAGAGAGAGAGTGGGGTGGAGAAAGAGAGAATGAGTATACTTTTTGGTGCACTCGAGCATGCTATTCCTAAAGGCTGACCTTTTCCTGTGGCTGCAACTTCCCCCACTGTAACTCTCATGAGAAATGTAGGCTCATGCACTGCCCCTTCATTTGCAATCAGATCATACTGAGGAGTTAGTCCACGCTTGGTGCAGTACTCTTGCAAGTAGCTGATTGGAGTTTTTCCAGCAGGTACGGCCATCTTTGATGAAAACTGAATCAGTATAAATAGTTCATAAACACTAACAGCACGCATTAAAAGAAATTTTATCAACAAATATAGCAATACATTGTAAAACAATCGAAAAAAATTAAAATGCGCACAAATCAAAACATAAAACTGAAACAAATGTATTATGAGCACTTAGTTTTACTTTACTACTCTGGATGGCGCTGGGAGTGGGAACGGCATGGTCCCTCAAATGCGCTGGGGACGGCATGGCTCCCATGCGCCATCAAATGCATCATTTTGCACTCGCGATACACGTAATTACTGTTAGTTTGTCGCTTTCTGAAAACAATAACATACTATACATTTTACATACACACCTTTTTCGTGGGCAGGAACTTCTAAATGATCAAAATAGGTCTATTTTTGCGTAAATGTCTTTGTCCGTTTTTTTCCCAACCTCAGCCGGTAATAGGCGGACGCGATATAATTTCCGTTTGCTGCGATGAAATGCTATTTATAACAATATATGTGTTAGATACACAATAAATTATTGTGTATATATCGTGCAATATTATAAATATGCCTTTGTTTTAAAGTATTTTTCTATCTAATCAATTGGGGAAAAAAATGTATTGTCGTAAACAGTATATATAATATTTGTTTTCATTTACGGCACAACATTGCGAGTGTATCTTCTTCTTCTTCCAGTATAGAGTCGGGCTCGAACGAGCGTCGAAGACTCTACGGAGAAGCCTGTATCTTCAATGGGTGGGAGCAGGAAGGAAAAAAGAGGTATGTCGTGTTACTGTTTTTTTTTTTTTCAATTTGTATGATAAGGAAGCAGTACTGAGTAGACAGACTACTGAACTAAAAATCATAGTGTTTGACGTGTGTGTATCTCCTCACTCTCAAGTGTCACTCTAATCGTTTGTCAGTACAAACATTCTGGTAAGCACAGCTCGTTCGTTAAACTTACATTAAACCTAATTCATATCAGTGAATCATACTGTTTGTTTTATGTGCTTGTTATAACTTTATAACTTTAATAGAAACGCAGAGAACTACCCCCCCACCCCCACCCCGCCCCCCCCCCCACCCCCACCGCCCCCACACACACACACCTCCCCCCATCCCACACACCCCCCCTCAAAAAGGGGAAAAAAAGAAAAAAGAAAGCAAAACACGTAAAAACACCGCTGCAACACAATTTAGTAATTTTTAAAATTAGACATACACATAAATATACAATTTGCTACTTATCTTTTGATAACAGCAAGTGGGTGAGCAAGCTGCAGACAAATTTATTTCAGTTTTCAAGTTTGCTGTTGCCATCTTCAAAACATAAACTGCATGTAGCAATTATGTGCTTGTTTGTTTATGCATGTCTATTTTGAAAACAAATACAGTTACAACACAGTTTATTACTAAAATATTAGTATTATTATTTAAACCAAAACATTAATACATTGTGTTGTAACTCTCTCTCTCTCTCTCTCTCTCTCTCTCTCTCTCTCTCTCTTAAGCATGTTTCTTTCTTCGTTGGGATTTTCTCTGCATTTTTCACCCTGGCAGTCATTGTTTTTGGTCTGGATTTCAGAAGAACGGAAACAGAAGAGATCTCGAGTGGAAGAGGATGAATATGATCCAGATGAAGATGACGACTTTGAAAATCAAGGGGAAGTACCTGGGCGTAAGTAATTTTTAACTCATTACATCCTGATGCTGATTGAACCCCAAAAATGCTTATTGTCCTACGAAGGCTACATTACAAATACGAGACAGATCAACTGTTTTCAAAGGTAGTGCCAGAATAGCTTGGTGCCTGATGCACCAAGCTATTTTGGCACCACCCTTGAACTATCATAATCAAATGTATGTCAAGCAATGGGTGTATCAGGATGAAAAGGAATTATATTACTAGATATATGCATGTATATGCCATACTACATAATGACGGAAAATAGTGCTCCACTGGCCTTATATCCAAGGACTTGCAACGTTGTACAATTTGTTTGGCCATTCAGAGGTACCAGCTGCTGCTTTACGTGACTGTGATAAAGAAGAGGTTGGAAAGGTTGATGACTTTGGAGCACAGGATTACAGGAAGTTACTTGAACTGAAGCAGGATCATGGTTCAAGGCCACTGTGGGTTGTAAGTGTTAAATTTCTTTACATTAGTATGCATTGAATGAACCTCATAATTTGAAGTTCACCCTTAGTCTGTCCATAGCGCTTTCTGTCACGATGATTCCTGCAGGAGTCATAACAGAAAAAGCTGCTGACAGCCACAGGTTAACTTAGTCCAAAAGCTGGCCCGGTCTACCGTGCACCCCTCCCCCCCCCCACCCCCCCCCCCCCCCAGTACTCAATGATGGGTTTTAAAGTGTACCCTAGTATGTCCTGAGATGTTTAAGCCATGTTCCCCTAAAACTCTTAATATTTTTGCATTCTGTTTCTTGCAGAGGACGCAAAAGGTGTGCCTTAACATAATATTGCCTGATTTGGGCTTCTGGAATGAATTCTGATTTATTTAGAGGAAAATGTTTATCAACCTCATTTTAGCATCCGTGAAGAGTGTGAATGGGGGTACCCTTGCGCCATCGGCTATATTTCTGGTGTGTTCCAAAGGATTTTAGGGGAACATGGCACATCTGAGGACATACTAAGGTACACTTTGAAACCAATCTTATTGAGTACTTGGTGGGGGGGGGGGGGGGGGGGGGCGGTGCACGGTAGCCAGGACTGGCTTATGGAATAACTACTTGTGCATCATCTAATGGTACTGTTGACAGGACCAGTGACTACAGTTAACTCATTCAGCCCGGCACACATTTCTCAAATTTTGGAGGCGTCATCTAACGACTATGCACCTGTTGCAGGAGATGGATCGACCATGATAATTCAAGGTTAGTGCCAGATAAGCTTAGCGCTGAGAGGCGCCAAGCTAATCTGGCACTACCCTTGAATTATCATGGCTGACCCATCTCCTGCTGTAGTGCATCAGGGCTGAATGGGTTAACCCATCTAATTTAACTCCATGACTGCATTTCCCAAATTTTGGAGCTGTCGCCTAATGACTACCAGTTGCAGGAGATGGGTTGACCATGATAATTCAGGGGTAGTGCCAAATTTGCTTATTGTCTGATGGCGTCAAGTTAATTTGACACTACCCTTGAATTATCATGTGCAATTCATTTCCTGCTTTAGTGTGGGGACTAAATGGGTTAAACACAGGGGATTCATTTTGTGCAATTGACTGTCCCTGTGTGCTGGGTCTTTGAGTATGTCATTGGAAAAAAATCCTAAATATTAATTATTATACAGTGCAACCAACTTGAAACTAAAGATAAATAGATAATAAAGGTTGTTTTTGAATTGTTGTCAATGGGCTCACTGGCACTGGTCAAGTTTAGTAATGTGTCACAGAATGGCTTAATTTTGCATTCAGATTCTAAGATGCTAGTGCAAAATACACAGTTTCGAGAAAGCTGTGGTTGCAGTAGTTGCTGTTGTATGAAATATAAGGGAAACAATAAGCACAATTACTTTTCTTACACAGTACAGAGGTTGCTTCAGTCTTCCCTATATGTTGTTTTATATAAATTCCTGTTAACCATTACATCCTGAGGCAGATTTTTTAATACTATGAAGGCTACATTACAGATTATGAGATAAATCAACCATTTCAGCTCAAGGGTGGTTCCAGAATAGTTTGGCGCCTCAAGCTTGACGTCTGAGGCACCAAGCTATTCTGGCACCACCCTTGAACTATCTTAGTCAAACTTATTTTAAGCAATAGTGTTTCAGGATGAACGTTTTAAACAGACCTTGGTCTCAAAATAAGAAGTTCATGTACATTATTATTATTATTATTATCTGGGACATTTTCAGAGATTCTTTGTTCAGAACATGTCCACAATTCAAGCCATCCACAGCGAAAAAGTTAAATCATACTTTGATGTGCTTTTGTGCTGCTTTTTTTTGTCTCCCTTTGTGTGTCGGTAGAGGTTTTAGTCACGATGGTTCCTACAGGAATCATTGTGCAACTAAAACCACTACCGACATGCAAAGGTTTCTTATATCACATAATTTTTGCTGTGCTTTTCCTGCAGGCTCCAAATGGGCACATTTTTCTGGAGTCATTCTCACCAGTGTACAGACACGCACATGACTTCCTGATTGCCATCTCAGAGGTACATTCAGTGAATTTTGGTCATAACTAAACGTAGAGAAATCACTTTTGCTTAATTTTGTTATCGCAAAATAAGTGGTTGTAATTTACAAGTGTCTGACAAGGATGTCTGAAAAGGTGTTCTTATAATACTAATTAGGTCCACTCAATATTTCTTTCTAGAAACTGCCACCAAACAAATGCACCACTCAGAAGTACACATTCAAAGAAGTGCACACGCAAAAAATCAGAACTTTATGTTGATTGGCTTCCGATATATGTGCATTTGAATATGACCTAAAATGACCTTTTTTGCATGTATAAGTAAGTGCTATGTTTAGACACCTATAAAATCATAACATAAAGGTAGAATGTGTGGTTTTTACTGTCACAAATCAAAACAACATGTAGATTGTACTGAATTTTTTTCTAGCCCCACACATTGATACGTTTGCGATTACAACATGCCTAAAATGACCAAAATGCAATTTGGACAAGTGTCTTAATGAGGGTTTACATGGCTTATACACCCTTCACTAAAAACGTTATATCTTATGTTATTTGTTTCCTCAAAATACATTACCGATGGCATTACTATATGGAAGGTACACTTAGCTTACCGATTTCAGCCTAAGAATCCGTTGTGTATACATACACAACCAAGGAGGCGACTCCAGGGAGTCGTTACCAAGAAACCCTGAGTAGCCTCCCTTCCCTCCCTATCCGGTCACGTGTGCAGTGGTGCCATGCCAGTCGAATGCTTCGCTTCGTTGTGGTAAGGTGTTTCGTGCACGTGCTCAGCCTTTGGATACCCTTGGATGCCCTTTGGGATACCTGTGGATACCTTTGCATTATGTGGTGTGTTGTACCTCCCTTTGGACTACCTGTGGTTCCCTTGGACTACCTGTGGGTCCCTTGGACTACCTGTGGGTCCCTTGGACTACCTGTGGGTCCCTTGGTTGGTGTATCTCCTTGCTTGCCTTCCGTCGCTCTGGGCGTGGCCAGGTAAGGTCTCGGGGCATGCCTCGGTCGGCCAGATTCTCCTGACCAGCGGTGGTATTTCCTCGGATAGCGGCTGATTCGTACACAGCCGGCCTTCACTGCGTAACCGTTCGTGAGTTGTCGCTCACGGAGCCCTTCATTAGTACAAGCTGCGTACCGTTGCCTCTCCTGTGTTCCACTCTCTGTTGCAGTGCACAACTGCATACTTGTCGTCGGTGTAAGGGGCTTCAGTGGTCGACGGATTTCCACACTCTGTGTCTCCCTTACTCGGGCTGCTCCTTCACATGGCCATGCGAGAGATACGCTCCTTGGAAGGAGGAACGATGGTCTCAGTTGGGAGTTTACCGGCGTGAGCGCCCTCTGCCTCCCGGGAACCCCCTCGGCCCTCGGCCTCCCCACCCCCTCGGCGGGCGACCTCGGATGTCGTGGGGCTCTCCTGCGGCCGCGCGCTTCTCGCTGCACTTGTCATTGCCCGCATGACTGTGTCTCCCCCTGGCTGGACTTCGTCGCCAGACTGCATGGACCCCTCCCAGCGCTAGGCGCTCGGGTCGTCCGGACCACCGGCCGTCGCTCGGACGGAGGTACGCTCGCTTCAGTGCACATGCTCTCCATCAGTCTCTGTGTCTCGTTCCCCGGGTCATGGATCTGCTGGGCCGTTGACGTCGCCGGACTCTCCTTCCCTACCACGTGCTCGACATGCGGTGGCAAGGGCGCCGCCCCGCGCTTGGCGCAGCCGTCACAGTGCCGAAGGATCTAGGCCCCCCCTCAGGGTCGTGCTCTACCTCTCGGCGCTGCATGCACGGCTGTTTCAGCCTGGCCACTTAGTTTGTTTCGGGCGAGCCGAGAAACTGGGTCACAAGTGGTGCTTGCGCATGGAGGCAGCGAGTCTCTCAGCTGTCAGGCTAGCTGATAAGCAGGCTTCCTGCTAGGCGCAGTACAGCAGGGAAAATGACTACCTTTGGTTTTTCATGACTGTCTTATTTACTGTTCAAGTGTGTGATGCAAAACTTTGTTTGTTTAAAAGCGGACATTCTGCCCAACACACTGACACCAAACACACTATAGTTGTGACAAACCAGTAGCCAGCAGGATAAGGTGGAAATAAAGAGAAAAAACAGATTTCACTGTCTGTGTCGATTTTTTTTCACAAAATAGATGAAGTTCCAACATTAATAACACAAATACGATACAAACTACATCAAAACGGATTTGCATGTGCTAGAAGTAACATGCCTAGCGTAAGTATGACTTACCAGATCAGAGATACCGTGAAAGGGGCCGGAGAGCGGAGGGTGATAATGAGGTCACTGTTAGTGCCAGTACTCGCACAGGCACATAGCAGTAGCACGGATCTGTCAACACTAGACACACAGTTCTTTGGCACTATTTTCAGTTTTACTCCAACACCCTACAGCAGGAGATGGATTGACCATGGTATTTCAAGGGTAGTGCCAGATTAGCTTGGTGACATGCACAAAGCTAATCTGGCACTACCCTTACTACCCTTGAATTATCATGGTCAATCCATCTACTACAACTGTTACTCAGTCGTTCAGTAGATGACACCTCCAAAATTTGGGAAATGCAGCCGTGGTATTAAACGGGTTAAAGACGACAGTTGTGTGGTAAACAAGATGATCTCACTCTTGGATAGTTTCTCAGGATGAAAATGTTTAATCTGGAAAAGTCTGCTTTGAACGTGAACGGACCACAACAGAATAAATAAATTCAATACACCTATACACATCAGTCTGCTTGGCACACCAAAACCTCCTCCGACAGCAACTGCGACCAACCTTGTGATTAAGAAATAAAAGATTAGCTTAATTGTCTGACAGAAAGCGGTAGAAATTCGATGGTGTGATGTAAAAATTAAAATTAAAAAAAACACACCACCGCGTGTGTGTGTAACGACAGCATAACAATCACCTGCTTCCATTCACTTTTCTTTTCTTCACAGTTGGCATGACTGAGTACAGCACAGGTGACACTAGTGCCATGTGTTCTGTTATGACTAATTTGAGCTTCTCTGCTTCCGTTTGCAAGCCGTATGCCCTGATTTAGAATGCCGTTTATTGTTGCATGCATCTCTTCGCCTCCCTGCTCACCATGGAGTGCCAGTCCAAAGCCCCATTGTTCGATAAAGTCTGCACAGTGGCACTCAAGTATGTGTTGTTTTAGGATTATCTTTAACACCCTGTCCTCATGGAGATTTCCCCATAAAACGTCTGTATCATTTGTTCATATTTACTGCATGATATGGCCTGTTTTTTTGTCATACCTTTTTCTTGACCGCCTTCCACATATTCGACACAGAGAATTGAGTCTATATTTATAGACACTGATAGTATAAGATAAGATAAGATAGTTTAGTTGCCATATGTTTCCATGTACAAAAACCGGCAATAAAAACGTTGGAATTTGTCTTGATGTCAGTTACTAACACTAAAATAACACACACACACACACACACACACACACACACACACACACACACACACACACACACACACACACAGTAAACTCTAAAATATGATTTTCATCAGTGCTACATAATAAGCAATTCCTGACCGGTATTAAACATGGCGAACGGGCACGCCTCTCTGATTCAGTTAAGAGCTGATTCCGACAAGTACGCATTTGCCACTCACTATGTATGTGAGGTGTTCTTCATTTTCACAGTCTACACCATTTAAATTAATGCAAACTCTCACATAAACATACGTTACGACTGATAATAGCATGTTACTTCTAGCACATGCAAGTCCGTTTTGATATAGTTTGTATCGTATTTGTGTTATTGATGTTACTGCGCCTAGCAGGAAGCCCGCTTATCAGCTAGCCTGACAGCTGAGAGACTCGCTGCCTCCACGTGCGAGCACCACTTGTGACCCAGTTTCTCGGCTCGCCTGGAACAAACTAAGTGGCCACTTTTAGCGCTGGGCCAAACAGCCGTGCGTGGCTTCCGGGCCCCTCCCCGCACGCAGCCAGGATTCACGAGACCAGCGGGACCCCGCCTGTCTACAGCACAGGGCGGATTCCCATGACCATACAGCACAGATCGGATGCCAGAGACCAGCGGGACCCAGTCTTGAATTCAAACATGCGCCAGGCACCGTGATAAAGGGCAGGAAAAGCTCTTTCCAATGATACCAAATATAGCGCTGTGCATTTTATCTTGGATTTGCGCAAGCCGTTTTCCTAACACCACTGTAGCGCGGCTCTGTGAGGGGCGCTCACGGACAGCTGACCAAGTTTTTTTTTTAACGCTTAACCCTGCTCCATATTTGGCGGTGCTACACATTGACATACATCTTTTTTTCCAAAACGAAACAAACAACACAGAACTGTAGTCCGGATGATGCTTTATTTGCCCATGTTTTTATTTTTGTTAAGCGTGCTATATGTTGAGAGCAGCTCTTATTGCAAAATAGCTGAATATCGCTCTCCGGCACTGATGTTACCCACTGTTTGTATAGGGACGGACCTACCTAATAATACAGAGGTACATGCAGTGAACTTTGGTCATGACAAAATGTAGAACTATTTGTGGACTTAATTTAGAAGTGTCTGACAAGGACGTCTGACATTTGGCTGTAGTGTGTAATTTATTTTTTGCTCTTGTGTGAAGCAAAAGGTCTGTGCCAGTGGTCTTCTGTCTCGCATCCATCAGGCGTTTGCTGTCATCTGTGGTAAACTTTAACGTTGACATTTCTCGAGAGTATTCAAGCCACATTCTGGATACTTAGTCCAAAATACTTTGTGGCGAGACCTTTCTAGACATGGTCATGGTCAAAGGGGATCAGGAAATATGTTTTAAAAAAATGCCGTATTTTGACAAAATTAGCTTTTTTCTCATGATGTATACTATTTTCAGCTTCAAACCCAAACTTGGTACAAAGATGCCTGATGGTAAGACCTTTCTATATATACTCATGGGTGGGACTTTTCCGGCAACAGCCGGATTTCCGTATTCAAAAAAAAAAAAGAGATTTTTTTTTTTCTTTTAAAGACCCTTGCTTCAGGATTCAACTTTTTTTTCGGTCCCACCCATGCATACTAATTTGGATGACCACATGGAAAGGTCAATGGTCACAATCAAGACATCAGGATATAGTTTAGAGCCTGCAGAAAAGGACAAGTTCTACACTGACCTGCGCAGCCTCCTACAGAGCACCCCTGCAGACAACAAAGTCATCATCCAGAGTGGGCAAGGACTCTGAAGCCTGGAAAGGAGTCCTCGGCAAGCATGGCGTCGGGAACTGCAATGACAATGGCTGCCTACTGTTGGAGTTCTGTGCAGAGCAGCAGCTTGTCATCACCAACACTATTTTCCAGCAAAAGGATAGTCGAAAGACCACCTGGATGCATCCTCGCTCCAAACACTGGCACCTTATCGACTATGTCCTAGTGCGTCAGAGGGACCGCAGTGATGTCCTCCTCACCAGAGTGATGCCCAGCGCAGAGTGCCACACTGACCACCGCCTTGTCCGCTGCAAACTCAGGCTCCACTTCAAGCCAAAACCCAAGAAACCCTAAGAAAAAGCTTGATGTTCCCAGCCTTCAGCGTGATGACGTAAAAGCTGCCTTTCAGACAGATTTACAGCACAGGCTCACAGACACAGCCGACCCAGCAGACTCCTACCCTGAAACACTCTGGGAACAGCTGAAAACTGCTATCGCAAAATCCTCTGCAGAATTCTAGGGTTTCGCTAGAAAGAGGAACAAAGACTGGTTTGATAAAAACGACGTAGAGATCCAGGAACTCCTAGCAAAAAAAAGAGCCGCCCATCAGGCCCACCTAGCCCAGCCTTCCTGCCCTGTGAAGAAGTCTGCCTTCCGCCTCGTCTGCAGCAGTCTCCAGCGCAAGCTCAGAGATCTCCAGAACGAGTGGTGGACCAGACTCGCACAGAGGACCCAGCTTTGTGCTGACAACGGTGACTACAGGGGCTTTTATGAAGCACTGAAAGCAGTGTATGGCCCCAGACACCTGATACAAAGTCCCCTGCGAAGCGCTGATGGACAGGCACTGCTCACAGATAATAACTCCATCTTGAACCGCTGGTCACAATACTTTCAGGACCTCTTCAGCGCTGAGCGCACTGTTCAAGAAGCAGTCATCCTCCAAATCCCACACCTCCCAGTAAAGGTTGAATTGGACGAACCGCCCACTGCTGAAGAGACCCTCACAGCCATCCACCAGCTCAAGAGTGGCAAAGCAACAGGCATTGATGGAATCCCACCAGAGATCTGGAAACATGGAGGCCCAGCACTGCACAACAACCTCCATGACCTCTTTCTCTGCTGCTGGGAGGAAGGAACACTACCAAAGGATCTCCGCGATGCAGTCGTCATCACCCTGTACAAGAACAAAGGAGAGAAGTCTGCCTGCTCCAACTACCGTGGAATTACCCTGCTGTCCATTGCTGGGAAAATACTCGCAAGGCTGCTCCTGAATCTGCTGGTACCTGCCATTGCAGAAGACCACCTCCCAGAGGGCCAGTGTGGCTTCAGAGCCAACAGGAGCACCACCGACATGGTCTTTGTGCTGAGACAGCTTCAGGAGAAGTGCCGCGAGCAGAACAAAGGGCTGTACGTAACGTTTGTCGCCCTAACAAAAGCGTTTGACACTGTGAGCAGACAAGGCATGTGGCAGATCCTGGAGTGACTTGGCTGTCCCCCAAAGTTCCTCAGCATGATCGTCCAGCTACACGAGGACCAGCAAGGCCAGGTCAGACTCAACAATGACCTCTCAGAACCATTCCCTGTTCTCAACGGTGTGAAGCAGGGCTGTGTGCTGGTACCGACCCTCTTCACCATCTTTTTTAGCATGATGTTGAAGCAGGCCACAGTGGACCTCGACGATGATGATGCAGTGTACATCAGGTATCGTCTCGATGGCAGCCTGTTCAACCTCAGACGACTGCAGGCCCACACCAAAACTCTAGACCAACTGATTCGTGAGCTGCTCTTTGCTGACGACGCTGCCCTCATTGCACGCACAGAGAGAGCTCTGCAGTGCATCACATCCTGCTTCGCAGATGCTGCCCAGCTCTTTGGACTCGAGGTCAGTCTGAAAAAGACAGAGGTTCTCCATCAGCCAGCACCCAAGGTAGAGCATCGCCCTCCTCACATCACCATTGGCGAGTCTGAACTGAAGTTAGTGCACCAGTTTACCTACCTTGGCTTCATCATCACGTTGGACGCCAAGCTGGACAAGGAGCTGGACAGCAGGCTGGCAAAAGCAAACAGCGCTTTCGGGCGTCTATACAAGCGGGTGTGGCATAATCAACAGCTGAAAACAGGCACCAAGATCAGCGTGTACAGAGCTGTCGTCCTCACCACCCTGTTGTATGGTTCTGAGTCCTGGGCCCTCTACCGCAGCCAACTACGACTCCTCGAACGCTTCCACCAGCGCTGCCTGCATACAATCCTTGGCATTCACTGGAGTGACTATGTCACAAACGTCGAGGTCCTTGAACAGGCAGAAACTGTGAGCATCGAGGCTTTGCTGCTGCGGACACAGCTCCGCTGGGCTGGGCACGTCTCCAGGATGGAGGATCATCACCTGCCCAAGATCACTCTGTTCGGCGAGCTCGCCACTGGACACAGAGACAGAGGGGCACCAAAAAAGAGATACAAAGACTGTCTCAAGAAGTCACTTAGTGCCTGCCAAATCGACCACCGCCAGTGGTCTTCACTTGCTGCGGACCGTGACACCTGGCGCTCCACCATTTACAAGGCAGCTGTCTCCTTTGAGGACTCTCGCAGAGCTGGCCTTAAAGACAAGCGGCTCAGGAGAAAAAACAGAAATGCTGCAACTCAGAACCCTGGCCAGACCTCCCTCTGCAGCCACTGCGGTCGAACCTGCCTGTCCCGGATTGGCCTCCGCAGTCACGAGCATGTCTGCAGACGTCGTGGACAACCCCTATAGAATCTTCGTTCGCGAAGTCAAGCCAGGTAGTAATATACTCATGGGTGGGACTTTTCCGGCAACAGCCGGATTTCCATATTCCAAAAAAAAAAAAAAAAGAGAGATTTTTTTTTTCTTTTAAAAACCCTTGCTTCAGGATTCAACTTTTTTTTCGGTCCCACCCATGCATACTAATTTGGATGACCACATGGAAAGGTCAATGGTTACAATCAAGAGATCAGGAAATAGGTTATAAAAAAAAAACCATATTTTGACAAAAGATGTTTTTTCACAAATACTTTTCATCATTTCCGACCCAAACTTAGAACAGCATTCATACCAACAACATTCATAGATCTTCATGAGCAAACTTGGTTTATAGATACCTGATGATAAGACCTTCCTAAGCATGATAATTTGGATGACCCCTTGGAAAGGTCAGTGGTCACAAGAGATCAGGAAATTGGTCACAAATAGCTATTTCTTGACACAAATTGTATTTTCTGAGATACTATTTACAACTTCAAATCCAAACTTGATAGTAAGAACTTCGTATGCATGCTAATTTGGATAATGCCTCAGAAAGGTCAAGGGTCACAAGAGATCGGCAAATGATGTGAAGAAGTATAAACTATAATTTTAGCTTTTGTGAGCACTTGCAAAACTTTTTAACCAAATTTGGCAAGGTAGCTGATAAGGCTGTTCTATGCATACTATGCATTTTAGTTTCCTACTCACAAAGGTCAAGGGTCACAAGAGATTGACAAAAGTGTGAAAAATGCAGAGATTTTGAGAAAACATGGATTTCGCAGGTCCATATATACTTGTGTTAGAACTGAATCATTCACGCATGTGAGCTTTGCCATTCTTGCTGTGATAGAATTGGTAGCTGTTTTAACACTTGTGCTGTTGTAGTGCTTTTTGTCCTGCAGGAATCATGACAATAAGCGCTACCAACAGCCAAAGGGTTAATGTATGAAATATCAAAATGTGAGAAAATTTATATTCAAACCCATACAACCCTAAAAAGAGTATAAACATGCATTGAACCTAATATCAGTCCTTCAAAATATAATATAACTACTAGCAATTAAACTTAGCTTATAAAATATATATAGCAGAAAATCTTTAAGAGCGGCACTTAAAATGTAACACTGACATAAAAAATATGGCAATATACACTCACGCGCTTACACTCACACATATATTTGGTTTAATATACTAATATCATAATGAAATGAGTGCTAGATAATTAAAACATAATATTGACACCAACACGCACACACTCCCACATATACTTGTAGGCAGATGAGCTGAGCAGAGGCGGCGTTTCTCCATTTACTGTCCCCACCGGTGGCCTATGGCGAAAAGACACCCTTGCTACTGGACACATAATTACATGGTGCAGGTGTGACGTTTCACCACCCACGTGGACACATGCAAGTATTTTGATGTCGGTGCTATAATTGACCTCATCATTTTCACGTTTAATTAATGGAATGTGGTTTCTGAGATTCTTGCTTTCCATGCTTTGTTTTTCTGTGTAGCCTGTGTGCCGACCTGAACACATCCATGAGTACAAGCTGACAGCGTACTCACTCTATGCGGCTGTATCTGTGGGACTGCAGACCAGTGATATCATTGAATACCTGCGACGCCTGAGCAAGACCACTCTCCCTGACGGCATTGTGGAATTCATCAAGGTTCTTCTTTTGTCCTATTTAGTTTTGAAGGATTTTTCTTTTTCGATGGCTTTGTGGAATTCATTTATTATTCTTTCTTTGTACTTTGAAAGCTTTTTTTTTTAAAGGAATTTTATTGTACAGGTGACTGAAATTCAGAGTTGAGCTCATTGACAGTGATTACATTTTTGTGTGTAGTAATTTTGTGTGTCTTGCATCTTCTGCATTAAATTAGCCCTCCCGCAGAAGTGACACACATTAACCATGAAATTTGAAGGGGGGTTTTAGAACAGCTCAACTGTGCCTCTAGGAGTACAAACCAGACTATTCTAGGACTACCCTTGAATTATCTAAATGATCATTGTAACTCCTGAACTCCGATTGAACTCCGAATCGGTGTTAACCATGTCAGTCATGACATAATGCAACAACAAAGAGTATAGAGGCTACGCTAAGAGATACAGCTTGCAGCATTTCCTACTGTAAAAAGCGAGCATCGCCAGGAGGCTGGCTGGCCATGTTCGCACATGTATGCAAACCGGCTGCTCCCACACAGCTCCGGCCATCTGTGTGTATATTGTAAGTGATGACTAGAGTCGCGGATTGTAAACAAACACTGAGGTGGTGTCGTTTAGGTCCAATGTGTGTGTATATAATACAATGCTTAGCTGTATCACACACTGCCAGGGTCAGGGCTATTGACATGCACTGCAAATACACATACAGCTGAGAGAGAAAGATACAGACACTCTCACATACACACACATGGCACCTGAAAAGTCTGCCGATGTTAACCTACTCAATCTATCAATAATGGAAATGACTCAAACTCAAAAGAGTACTCAGAAAATCTAAATGATAATTTTTTGTGAAAAGCTGGCTGATTTCTAACAAGTTCCCATACAAGAAAAAAAAAAGATAAGATAAAAAATACTTTATTGTCCACAGAAGTGGAAAATTATTTCACGGGTTTACACGTCAGTAAAAAATATATAAATATATAACAATTAAAATGTCATTCAGTCACACAGCCACAAACATTCCTACACTTTGACATACTCACATCTGTGTCTTAGAACAGGATTAGATTGCATACCCTAAAATACACTTTGCCACTTTTGTAAATTTTCAAATAATGAAGGCGTGAAATTAGTTGAAAGACCATTCGCTTATACTTTGGCAGTAAAAAGTTTGAAGTCTATCAGTAAAATTGGTTTAAGATTAATTAAAGTTCAGTTAGGTAGCCATTGTACAATTTCAGGTAGCCATCGTACAATTTCAGTGCCCACCAAACTGTGACAATTCAGTTTGACTGAGTACTTACTTACTTACTTACGCCTGTCACCCCTACCCGGGTATAGGCCGTCGGCGAGAGACCTCCAGCAACTCCTGTCCTGTGCTTCTCCTTCGATTCTACTCCAGGTTGTTCCCAGTCTCTTGATGTCTGCTTGGAGGTCTCGACTCCAGGAGTTTCTCGGCCTACCTCTTTTCCTCTTTCCCTGGGGGTTCCATGACAATGCCTGCCTAGTGATACTGGAAGCTGGCTTTCTCAGACTGTGACCGATCCATCCCCATCTTCTTCGCCCAATTTCATTCTCTGCTGTTATCTGCTCTGTTCTCTCCCAGAGTCTGACGTTGCTGATCTTCTCTGGCCAGTGGATTTTCAAAATTCTTCTAAGGCAACTGTTCATGAAGGTCTGTACTCTGTTGACTGTGGTTTTTGTCAATCTCCAAGTCTCTGCTCCATATAGGAGAACTGCTTTTACATTGGAGTTGAAAATCCGGACTTTGGTGTGTTGTGACAGCTCTCTGGAACTCCACACTTTTTTCAACTGGAGAAAGGCTGCTCTGGCTTTACCGATTCGTGCTCTGACATCTGCATCAGTGCCGCCTTTTTTGTCTATGATGCTCCCGAGATAGGTGAAGGACTCCACCTCCTCCAACGGGGTGCCAGCAAGCAAGACTGGTTCTTCCCTGGTTGCGTTCAGCCTCATTGTCTTTGTTTTCTGTTTGTGAATGGTGAGGCCCACTTGGGACGAGATGTCAGCAAGCCTCGTGGTCTTGTCCTGCATTTGTTGATGAGTGTGGGACAGTAATGCCAAGTCGTCTGCAAAATCGAGGTCGTCAAGCTGTGTCCACAGTGTCCACTGTATTCCACTTCGTCTGTGCTCTGTGGTCATCTTCATGACCCAGTCTATGGCCAGTAGGAAGAGGAACGGAGACAGCAGACACCCCTGCCTGACACCAGTTCTGACCTGGAGGTCCCTGGTGAACTGCCCTTCGTGGATCACGCGACATGTCATGCCATCGTAGCTGCTCTTGATCAGGCGGACGAGCTTTGTGGGTACACCGTAGTGTCATAGGAGTTTCCACAGAGTCTCTCGGTCCACACTGTCAAATGCTTTCTCATAATCCACAAAGTTGACGTACAGCGGGGAGCTCCACTCCAGAGACTGTTCCACGATGATGCGGAGAGTGGCGATCTGGTCTGTACATGATCGGTTCTTCCTGAATCCTGCTTGCTGGTCTCTCAGCTGGGGGTCAACGGAGCTCTTCATTCTCTCCAGGATGATCCTGTTGAAGTCCTTTCCAGCAAGGTGATTCCTCTGTAGTTGAAACACTTGCTGAGGTCGCCTTTCTTGGGAAGCTTGATTAGGTACCCCTCCTTCCAGTCAGCCGGCATCACCTTCTCTTCCCAGATCTTTCCAAACAGTGGGTACAGCATCTCCACTGTTGTCTCTAGGTCTGCTTTCAGAGACTCCGCTGGGATGCCATCTGGGCCTGCTGCTTTGCCGTTCTTCAAAAATGCCACTGCTCTTCTGATCTCTTCCCGGCTGGGTCTGTCACAGCTGATGGGTAGGTCAGTCTCTGCCGGCTGGATGTCTGGGGGGTCGGGTGGGCTAGGTCTGTTCAGTAACTCTTCAAAATACTTGGCCCATCTGTCGAGTTGGTCTGCTCTGCAATAGGCTTGCCTTCTTTGTCTTTTACTGGTCTTTCTGTATGGCCATACTTGCCTGACCACTTGATCTGATCTTCTGGTAATGTCGTAGAGCTGTTTCATGTTGCCGCTGCCTGCTGCCTTTTCTGCCTCTGCTGCCAGGCTGTCTGTGTAGGCCCTCTTGTCTGCCCTGATACTCCTCTTCACCTCGCGGTTGGCTTCCCAGTATTCCCCCTGTGCCCTTACTTTGGCTGCTCTCGTGCGACTGTTGTTGACAACTGCTTTCTTCTGCTTCCTCACTTCTATCTTCTTCAAGGTCTGTGCCGACAGCCAGTCCTTGTGATGGTGTTTCCTGAACCCTACAGTGTCTTTGCTGGTTGAGTTCAGCGCCTCTCTAACTGCCTTCCACTGCTGCTCTGTGGTGACCGCCTCCTCTTCATTTACTAGCTCCTGTAGCGCTTGAAACCGGTTGGACAGCACCAGTTTGAACTCTTCTCTAACTCCAGTTTCTCTCAGGAGGCCTACATTATAGCGCTGTCTTCTTGTTGTCTCTGTGCGGCTTTTCTTTAGCTTGAGCTTCATTCTTAAGGTAAGCAGATGGTGGTCGGAGGCGACATCTGCTCCCCTCCTCACTCGAACATCTTGAAGGGATCTTCTAAATTTCTTGCTAATGCAGATATGGTCTATTTGGTTCTCTGTTGTATGGTCAGGTGAGACCCAAGTTGCTTTGTGTATTCTTCTGTGTGAGAAGATGCTGCCTCCAATGACAAGTCGGTTTAGAGCACAAAAGTCTACAAACCTCTCTCCGTTCTCACTCATCTCCGAGCCTAGTCCCTTTCTCCCCATCACCTCTTCGTATCCGGTGTTGTCCTCCCCTATTTTGGCATTAAAATCGCCCATGACGATGGTGATGTCTCACTCCGCACATTTGTCCAAGGCACTCTGGAGTCGGTCGTAGAACTCTTGTTTCTCTTCCTCGTCCCTGTCATTAGTGGGCGCATAACACTGGATGACGTTCAGCTTGAGCTTTTTCTCGGTTCTAAAGGCTAGTTTGACTGAGTACAAATGTTTATTATCCACGTCACCGACCCGGTATATGAGTATGAGTAAGCCGGTAGGTGTTATACTTGCTAGTAAATTTGAAACATCATTTTATTAAACCAAAAATGAAGAAAATAGTAAGACTAAACTTAAACAAAGTAGCGCAACCATATTATTCACCTATTTTTCACCCTACAAAGGTGTTCACAAATATAATAATAATAATGCCTACTTATATAGCGCATATATATATATATCCTAAAATAAGCTCTAAGCGCTTTACAAATAAAGAGTGGGAGTAGAGGGGGTCATAAAGCCTGAGAAACAAAGGTTTCTGCAGTACACACGTGCACACACAGAAAAACACAGAGGTACATGATCACGAAGAACTGAGCTACATTGGGGTATCGAACAGGTGAGTCTTAAGGGCAGATTTAAAGGCAGTGAATGAGGGAGAATGTCTAATGTCTATGGAGTTCCAGACAACAGGTCCAATGTGCGCAAGACAACGGTCACATCTGCTTTTGTATTTGCAGAGGGGGAATATCTGATGACATCTAAGTAAATGCCACAGTGCAGGTACTGAATGAAAATGTTTGTTTTGCTCATGTAGTCAAAACAGCAACTGAAGAAACCGATTCAGTCACTCCTAAAGTACATTTTTCATGGAAGAAAACATACATGAAAAAAATAAAAAATGAAGTGACGTTTATTTTCTCAAAATCTTTACCGATGGCATTACTAATAGGAATGGTTTGCTTAGCATACCAATTTTAGCCCCAAAACTCGTTGTGTACATCACAACCGAAGAGGCGACTCTAGGGAGTCCTTACCAAGATACCCTGAGTAGCCTCCCCTGCCTCCCTATCCGGTGGCGCGCTCACCGTTTCCTGCCAGTTTTTTCGCTTAGCTACACCTAACCGGTCGTGTGCACCTTTTGTGAACTCGACTTAGGTTAGATTTACGTTAGACGTATGTTACCAGCTTTGTGGTGTTGGGTGCTTGGATTACCTTCGGGTTCTGAGGATTTACTTGGTGGTTTGGTCTCTGTGGATTACTGGGTCTCAGGACATGACAAGGTAAAGCTTCGGTTACTGCCTCAGCCGGCGATTTACCGGGCGGCGGCATTGGCCGGAGACTATGTATGCAACCGACCTGGAGCTTGGACACTCGCAAGGAGGCTCCCTGCACTCACGCCGGCCTTTGTCTGTCTTATGTTACAGTACCCAAATGAGGACCTGCACCAGGTGTGTCACTCCAGTGGCCAAGCGATGCACACTATATCGGCCTACCCTGCTCGGGCTGTGCCTCCAGTCGGACATGCATCTAATGCATGACATGGGAGGGGGAATGATGGTCGCAGTTTTGGGCATTTTACCGGACAGAGATACTGGCATGCAACCCCACAGTGGAAGTATCACAGAGGAGGGCCACCTTAGACATCGTGAGCTTGTCAGCTCAAAAGGGACCTGCTGCCCCCACCGCTGCCTCAGTGGTATAAAGAGTCTTAAGGTTGTAGGACACACCTGTTTCGCGCATCTTTTCTGCGCATTTAGATACCGCTATCTTGCGTCTGCCGTGACCTGAGACTAGAGGTCACCGAAAAAAACCGCCGTACGGCAAGTCGTATTGCAAACAAGCTCAATTTATCGATAATTGACAAAAGATATATACTGTCTGAAATAGGTGTGTACGCTGACTGTTTCTATGCGTAAAATGTTTTGTTTCCTCAGAAATAAGATACTTTTGCATAAGTTGCGACAAGTCATCGAGCGTAAGGCATAACCTGCGTAATAGCGCCAAGCAACACGCAATTTCGGGAATCTGAAATTAAAAAAAAAAAAGAACGGGCCAACCAAAGACGGGAAGCAGTCTACATGGCAGCCAGGAAAACAACAAAATCTCTTCAGACACGAAAAGGTAAACTTAATTAGAAAAAAGGGTGGTGGTGTTTGCTAAGCGATTAGAACACGAGGTACTAGCAGAAGCAAACTGTCGTAATATAAGTGGCATATCTCACTGGTTCAGCGTCCAACCCTTTTATGCACCGCCGTGAGATATCACCTGCACGGCGTAAAACCCTCATAGCTAACTGTCCGTGTATGCATGGAAATTTAAGTCCCCACAGTACTAGTGCCGTCGTCACTGCCTACCTGCAATGAAGAAGACTACATTTTATTGTGGGTTGAGAAGGGGGGGGGGGGGGGGGGGGCATTCCGGCCATGTCAGTCACCACCTAGAAGTAGAACATTTCCATACATTTTCGGAGAGCCTTTATTAATAAGTGGAGGGTATGTAGTCGACATTGTAGTTATATTAAACCAGTGCCAGTGCTTATTATCTAGGAAAACATACTGTGTGTAGAAAAAAGTCCTGCTAAGGGAGAATTTGGCATTATGAACCTCTAACTCAGTAACTGCTTCCAGTACTTAGTAACTTAATTTGCTCATCCATTCCCTTGCTGTCTTATAAAGGCTATATTACAGATTAGGATATAAGTCCAGCATTTTTTTTTGTTTTGTTTTGTTCAAGGATGGTGCCAGAATAGCTTGGCGGATGAGACGCCGATCGATTTTGGCACCACTCTTGAACTATCATAGTCACATTTATGTCAAGCAGTGGGTGTATCAGGAGTAAAAGGGTTACCTAGTACTTTATAGGTATGTATGTATGTTAAATTAAACCTACGCTACTTTGACTGAAACCCTAATATTTGTTGACTACCATTTTGGATGACCTTGGAATGTGTGATATATGCTTATTTATTTTTTCATTGTATGATTGCGGTTTGTATCAAAGTTTTTGCAATTTCCCTATCAAATTTGGCACAAGGGTAGCTGATGATGAAATCTTCCTCATCCTATAGATACTAATTTGGTTGACTCCTTACACAGGTCAAGAGTCACAGAAGGTTGACAAACTTTAGAAAAATGCATAATTGTAATTTGTAGAGAAAATACAAATGTCACTAGTACAAAAGCAAGCCTTTATGTTGAGACTTGTGACACTTATGTCAGCTACCTCAGTTTTGAAAAGGTCACACAGTTTATACTTATAGCTATATGTGAATTAGTTATGCACATGAGGCGTACAGACTTTGCAATTCTTGTTTGTTCTTTGCGGTGTACACAGTTTGTTTATTTATTTTGAAAGTAATAATCTGCTCCTGCATTTAGTTCACACAAAGTGAAATTATCATGCTGCCGAACAACACAGTAATACTAATAATCGTGTATTTCATTTCAGGCCAATACTGCTGTTGACCTCTCACTGTGGAGTCTCAGTACTCTCACCCAGAGGACTTACTTGCAAACAAGCGCATAAGTATGACACCTACACCAAGGCCACAGCTCAAGTGAAGTGAAGGAAGGCGACACGTATTCTCCTGGACTCAAGGTAGATCATACCGGTAGATCTGTGACTAGAATCAGGTGCAGAACAAAACACAACTATGGTGTGATTGTGAATGAACACATCATACTGTAATGCTTTCTGTCTTTGGCTCATGTGTGCAGCAAGTGTGAGGCTATGTTCTGGGCCATTCGTCGTCCATGGTAAACAGTAATGTTGGCATTTTCTTGGAGACTATTCAAACCACAGTCTTCAACGTGGCCCAAGGATACTTTGTGGCAAGACCTGTCTTAGCATACCAGTTTGAGTTAAGACCAAAGGTCATGAGAAATCAAGAAATAGGTAAAAAAAATAGCCATATTTTGACAATAGATATTTTTTCTCAAATATTATGCACAAGTACAAAAGCCAGCCCTTTTCTGATGCGTAGACTCATGGCACTTAAATTTCAGTCACCTTTTGGAAAGGTCACACAGTTCAGATTATGTAAATGATCAGTTTTAAATGCACATGAGCGATCCAGGCTTCACCATTGTTGTTTGTGGTGTTTACAGTTTATTTCACATGAGTTTGAAGGTAGTAATGTGTAAACTAAATGTAGGGGCATATTGGGCAGGGGTGGGGGGGGGGAGCCCTGCCCTCCCGCCCTGGCCCCGAATTGTTTATAATGCTATAACAAAGTCCCTTTTTGGGGAGTTTGGAACCAACCCACCCTGAAATAAGATCAGACGTAAAATTGGCATGCTGCTAAACAACACGTTAATAAACATGTATTTCATTTCAGGTCAATGCTGCTGTTGACGTCGCACTGCAGAGTCGCACCCAGAGGGTATACTTTCAAAACAAGCACAGAACACAGAAGTATGACGCCTACACCAAGAAGAGGCAGGAGCTAGTCAGGTCATGTTTGCTCAAAAGGAGAAGGTCACAGCTGACAGCAGGCAATGCCAGTTCCAGTAGATCAACTATTCTCCTGGACTCGAGGTAAATCATACCGGTTGATTTGTGAATAGAATCAGGTTCATAACAAAAACACAACTGGTGTGAATAAACACATCATACTGTAATGCTTTCTTTCATTTTGAAGATGGTGTAGTACAGTACCAGCATTCTCTACAACACCGAATGCTAAAATCACTTGCTGTCAACAAGTGGCACCATATTGCATTTGATTTGGAAACTAGAGGCTTGTGCAAGTCTGCAAATACTGTCATTTTCTTTAATAAGCACTTAGTGCACACAGAATGATAAGAAAACACTGAATACCAGCTTTTAATAATAAATAATAATAATACCGTTATTATATAGGCGCTTTTTCTCAATTTTGGGGAAATCGACTCAAAGCGCCGCGCCTGAAACCCAACACACACATTCACGAAACAGACACGGATTTACGCCATTTAAGACAAACACAGTACAAACACAGTACAAGACAGACAAAGGGCCAGTTCAGCTACTGAAGTTACTGAGATTTTTGATCGCTTGTATTTGAAATTTGTAAAGTGGCCTGAGACCGGTACCAAAGTGTGGGGGTGGTGGGGTGGGTTTTTGGTCCAGTGTGTACTGTTGCTAAACAGCAATATGTTAAACGTGTCCTGTATGAAACATTTTCTGCAAGTTACACTGTGATGCTGATTCTAGATATATTTATACACCCATTGTGGTCATTTAAAGCTCAGTTGCGTCTCATATGTGGCTCACGTGTGATAGCAAAACTAAGTGTTTGTAATGGGTCATCCGTCGACTGTCTGTTATCTGTGGGCAACTGTAACATTGGTATTTCCTCAGAGACTATTTAAGCCTCAGACGTCCAACTTGGCACCAGGGTACTTTGTGGTACAATCTTTCTAAACATACCAACTGCTGTGACCTTTCAAAGGTCAGGGTCACGGGGGGAGGGGGGGGGGGGTCCAGAAAGGGGTAAAAAATGGTCAGATTTTGACACAAATTGTTTCTCCTCACGCAAGGTCACACAGGTTGGACGTATTATGTGGATTGGTCATACACGTAAACCATAAGGACATTCATTGTCTTTCTTGTTCTTGCTCTGAATACTGTCATAATTATTATGCATGTATGTACTTTGTAAAAATACTTGCAAACACATATATATGCACGCATAATGTGCATTTCAAAACTTTTTTTTTGATTCTAAATTATCTTTTGCAGGTTGCAATAGCCACATTGAAGAAGAGTTCAGCGGGTACGTCTCTCCGGGATGGCCAACCGACAGGAAGGCAAAGGAAGTGAACTGATTGTCCTGTGGGCAAACGTCCTGTTATTTTGCTGTCCATCCACAATGCTGGCCACAATGCCAAGGTTTTGGACAGTCACATCCTTCGCAATGCAGCAAACGCCTTTGCCTTACTGCACTCTCCTGTCATGTCACGATTTGGAAACGCAGCTTAATTTGTATTTTTGATTATCCAGGGAAAAAACCCTTTACTGCCAATGTGTTCATTTTTCGAAGACATTTCAGCATATAAACAGGTCTTTTTTGTGACAAGTTCCGAAATACTGGCATACATCAGTCATTCAAAATATGTACTCCACAGCTGACTATTATGGGTTAGGAAACAGTGGTACAGATAGATTTTTTTTGCAGCGTCGGTGTGAAACAAGGAGAAAACTTATCACTGCTCCGCTTTGCATGATTATAAATGATATACATTCTGAAAATGGTCATTGGCCTCAGAGTATAACACCCATGGGTCCTTTCTGAAGAGGGGGTGTGCCAAAATATAGAAATGCAGCCAGGGGGGGGGGGGGGGGGCGGGGGGGGGGGGGGGGGGTAGGTATGTAGTATATATATATACATATGTCATTAAACCCTCTGCTCAAAATATACCAAATGTGGACTTGCTCAATGAAAATCGCAATACTTCTAAAGAGTGATTTGACCATGTAGTTCTTGCATTGCCCTCCATCTGTCACAGCAGTTTTCATTGGTTGGGTGATACCTGATCATAGGCATATGATATGTACTGTACTTTGTTTGTTTGTTTTATTATTTTTTCTTCCTGTCAATCGTTGACTTTCAGCTGTGTAGCTTTACTTATCGTATCAGAATTGCTAATCACATGGTTCATTTCACACGTTTTCCAGACGTACTGTACATGACACATACCAGCAAACAGAATGACCTAACTATGATCTGTGTCCATACAAGTCATTTGTGCTGTCTAAGGAACATGTGTACATGTGTAGTTAATTTTTGAGCGCAATCATGTAAGTTCTTTTGTGATTTTTCTCATGCCCCCAGCAGGTCCAACATTAAATAAACAAAGTAAAACTGAAGCCAACATTGTGCACAGTACCAGGTTGTGTGTGGTAGCTGCTATGCAATGTGCAATCAGTTGTGACACGATAGCCTGCACCATGTTGAGTTTTTGAAGAGTATTGCTTATATTAATGGCCGGCATGGTGCAGACTGTAGTAGTGTGAGGACAAAATAGGCCGTGAGGCCTTTGCAAATGTCCTTTCTTTCTGAAGTTACTTTATGAGTCTGCTATTCATGAAATTTTCCTATAAATCATTCATCATATGAATAGAAAAACTCTTTAAATTTTGGTAATTCGTCCATCTGGTTTGTAAAGAATTTATGTTAGGTGCTTTTTTTAATGAAACTGGTAACTCATTCCAAACAATGGCAACTCTTTTAGAAAAACAAAACTTTCGCAGGTTAGTGTTGCAGTGCCTTACAAAGAATTTACCTTTAGCGTTTCGGGTTGTATTGCAGGCACTCTGCCAGCGTAGCACTGATGTATTTTGCAGTGTTGTGATATGGTCGACTGCACAGACTTTGTATCAAGAGCAGTAAAAGTATTGTTTGGTGTGCATGCCTATATTATGCAGACTAGGTGACACAGTGCATTTTACCCTTGTTATGCAGTTGTTACGGTATTTTATGTTGACATCAGCATTGTGCAGTATATGTTATGGGGCGTGAGACTGCATTTCACTTAGTTGTGCTGCAATGGGACAGAGTGTGGTACTGGTAACAGTATTGTTTGATTTTGTGGAATGTGTGTAGTGTAGTGGTGGCTGGACACTGAATTTCACTGTTATAACGTAGTGGGATGTGCAATGTTGAGTTATATCAGGACTTCAGTGATGCTCTCTCTCTCTCTCTCTCTCTCTCTCTCTCTCTGTATGTATGTATGTATTCATGTATGTATGTATGTATGTATGTATGTATGTATATGTATGTATGTATGTATATATATATATATATATATATATATATATATATATATATATATATTGTGTTAAGCATTCCGTGTCATCAGTGAAATTTTAATACAGAATAAGATGGCCGTCAGCCGGGAACGCAAAAACTCTTCGTGTTATATATATATGAGGGAAATAATATATGTAGTGGAAGGCTCTAAATGATAAGTCTGTCATTCCTTCTCTCCTATCCCCCTTCTTTTATATACTGTGTAGTTGGCTCCCAAATAAATACCTCATGAGCAAGTGGTTGCCGGTGTCAGTCTCGGTTGGCATGCACACAACTGAAAATGACTTCAGCTCCACTGTTCTCCACCCACTAGCTTGTATAAAGTCAGCACTTTGTCAATGTAAATGTGAATAATGTAGTGGAAATATGTTGTTCCACAGTAAAGCTGTATTTTGTGGGGGAGCTGGGTGGCTCGGTGGTAGTGTGTTTGACTCTCATCCCAAAGGTCCTGGCTTCGAATACAGCTTGGGTCAAAATTTGTTCAGACCCTATTTCTGTGACCCATCTTTGAAATCACCTTATGGGCAAAAGATGTTAATCCCTAAACATTTAACATTTTGTATTTGAGGTAGTTACTTTTGTATGGGTGCCTATGTGCATTGTAGCCTAATATGCTTTCAACATACTTGACTGTACATGTATACTTTAAATGAATGTCTGCAAATACAGCGTTTCTTTTGAAAATAAACAAAGATATTATTCTTTACTCACAATGATCATGTGCAAACATAACGGGGCATATTGAAACATGTGACATTTGTTTTGTTTCCTTATAATTTGTAACCAAAAACTGCTGGGAAACTGAGATTCAGCTGGAGACACAGGTACATCCACTACCAATCTGTTGACAAACATCTTTCAACCAGAGATGTTCACCGACCTGCTTTCACGGATACACCAAAGGAGCATGTAGCATTGCTTGCAGCAGGTATATTAAAACAAATTCACATTATTCATTAATTAATGTTTGTAGATGATGCCAGAAAAATAAAAATAAAAACACTCTGTGACAACACTCTTTGGTGTGCTTTTTCATCAGTGAATCTGTGAATGATTGAATGAATGTAAACATGCTCACAATGCCTGGCTGAAAAAAAATAAATGAACAAATGTACCGAGGTAACCAGTATGCATTTTTATCCAAGACTGAAAGTGGTTTGTTGGTTGGTTCATTGTTTAACATCCACATTACAACGGTGATGATAATGGCATATTTTACATTAAAAAAAAGAACATATATATATATATATATATATATATATATATATATATATATATATATATATATATATATATATATATATATATATATATATATATATATATATATATATATATATATATATATATATATATATATAGTGTGTGTGCGTTTGTTTCATTTAGCGAAGTAGCAACTGTATTGGTTTCAAATTTTTGAGCAAGGAAAAAATATCCATCTACGGGGATTGAACCCTGGTTACCTTGCGTGGCAAAATGAATATTTTACCACTGCACTAACTCAACTACTAAGTGATAACTGGTGCATTTAATTACTTATAGATAAACATTCTCATCCCGTATCTCCCGTTGTTGTTTGTTCCAGTTTACTTTCTCAATGTCACTAATAGTGATCGAAGACTAGTAGTTTACAACAGTTTGGGCGTAGGTTATACTTGTTGGTTTGGTAGTTGATTTCCTCTTTTCTCATGCGGGCTTGGGACGGCTACGGCGGAGATATGATCTGCCGGAAGTCAGACATCGCTTGTATCCCTTTTTGAAAACGCACTCGCAAACGACCCAAAGTGCCAATTTTTGCGCGGGATCCCCCCATTTTTTCATAAATAATGTGTGTGATATGATCTAAAGTACGATTTTATCGAATAAAAAGGGCCTGCGCAATTGCCCAACATTGCAAACACTTAAAATGTTATTGATAACATCCGGGCAATCTGCGAATTTACAACATAAACTTTTCTCGATTACAGTTAGAATTCCAATTATCAGAACACACTTTTTTTACGAGAAAATACTAACATACTTTATGAAGTGACCAAAATGTTTCTTTATCATTTTAACACACTATTCGATAAATTTTTGTTGTGTTCTGAAATCAGCTATTTTGCGTGTTTTTGCTGAAGGGGTAGGTCACGCAGAAGGCTCAAACTTACAAATATGCCCGGGACCATGGGTCTTTCAGGGTGGCAATAGTCTCCAGACTCAATAAGGCTCTCAAAAAACCCTATAAGCGGCAGTTTTCAATTAAAAAATGTAGGTATAGTATACAACCTTAAAGCCAGACTTGCCTACCATATGGTAGTTGGCCGTATTCATACGGATTTTAGCCAGAAAATATGATCATCTGGTCAGGTCGTTAAAAATAGGGTCACAACGTTTTTTGTGGGTTATTTTGTTTCTATTAAAAGACGCTCAGTTTGTAGTTACTTCCCTTGGATAAAGACATTTTATTGTGGTTTCTGCAGGGGCATACATTCCATGCCTCCACCTAGAGCTAAATTTCCATGCACCCTAAGATTGAACCTACTAAAAGGGTGGAAGGGGTTGCAGTCGATATTGAAGTAATGAAAAGAAAAGGGGAGACTGCCAGTGCTAATATTTTAGGAAGATTACAAAGTAAAGTAGGTAAAAGCACTGTCAGGGGAGAGAAGTGTGCATGATCGACTAGTGATCATAGGTCTATTTTGGTCAAAGCACAAAAAAAAAAGATAGGAAAGTGTCTGCTTCTCTTGGATAGCTTAGCTTTCGATGCCATTTGATTTACACCAGTGAGAAAGAATACTATCCTATCCGATAGTTATTCATAGTAGCCAAAAGTGAAACGAAGCCGTGATGCTGATCATTCTTCTGACGAACAGTCAGCCAAGCAGTTGCTCGAAAGCACAGCTTTTTGAAAGCATACAATGAAAAGTGGCCTTGTTTGACCGTATCGTCAAAAGATCAGGACTTTGCACGATGCATATTGTGCCAAACAGATTTCACGGTTGCACATGGTGTTCAAAATGATTGTGAGAGACATATTTCCTCCAAAGCCCATGCCAAGGTTGAAAATGCTGCCAAAGGTTCAGCATCGATCAGAGGCATGTTCTCAGCTGCTCAGGTCAAAACAGTCAGGTCAGACAGCACAAGGTTGGTTTAAGCAGCATTTTATTCACCATGTATGGACTGTTTGTAAAAAAAAAACACTATCTTATGTAAAGTGACCAAGTCGGCAAGTGTCATTCTAATTATATTAACTAAAACGAAAAAAAAAAGGGTGAAAATCAAAGAAAAGAAGAAAAATAAAACACAAAGTAGGCCTACATATAAATGCAATTGAATTAAATGAAAGTATATCAGGAAAATGATTTTTTCTCATTTATGGCTGGCATGTTGTAAAAATACATCGCCTTTTATAGCAGAATGCATAGTAGCAGTAGTAGTATCTTTACCGGTTTACAAATAAATATGGTCAAAACTGACATAATCTAGTTTTAACTGCCTGGAGTACTGACAACAGTTTTTTTCAGGTAGGCAAGTCTGCTTAAAGCAGCCGACGGGACTTGCCCTCCTGTCAAGCACCAAGAGCTCCACCTCGCTTTTGGCCTGGGATATGCCACGACGGGGTTCGTCCGCCACGGATAAACAGGCATTGAGAGCTCGGTCCCCCTGCAAGGAAAATGTTGGGCCTCTCACACACACACCAGGAAAACGGAGAAGAGGAGGCCTCTGAGACGACAGCGCCCTCCTGCCGTAACCCGGCCCAGCGCCTGGACAGGGCCGCACCCAGGGTGCACCTATCAGAGTGGAACAGGAAATTAAGCCGCCGACTGAATAGGCCATGAACACAGACTTCGGGGGCCCGAGACTGAGAATGGAGCCACAGGCGAGATAAGATTCTCAGTCAGCGCAAAACAACCGAGTCCGAAACCCACCACAGAGAGGAAGGAAGCTCGGTCAGTTTTACAGCCGACAAGATGTGGTTCCTTGTCGAATGCAGACCCCGGAGCAAACCCCCCCCCCCCCCACCCCCCACCCTAGGAGCGGTGAGAGGGACACCCAGCGGCCCCGGTCCCCGCGACACGTTCGGAAGAGTGACCCAGGTCTGTCATTACAGCCGACGAGACGTGTTTCCTCGTTGAGGTTGGGCCCCTGGAGCACCATCCCCCGACGGGTCAGGCCACGAGCATAGACTTCGGGGTCCCGAGACAAAGAGTGGAGTCTCAGATGGGATGAGGTTCTCAGTCAGGGCAGATCCACCGAGACCAAAGCCCGCCATGGAGAGGAAGCAAGCTCGGTCAGTTTTACAGCCGACAAGATGTGGTTCCTTGTCGAATGCAGACCCCGGAGCAAACCCCCCCCCCCCCCACCCCCCACCCTAGGAGCGGTGAGAGGGACACCCAGCGGCCCCGGTCCCCGCGACACGTTCGGAAGAGTGACTGACCGCAGCAGAAGGGGACAGGGTACTACAGATACCCCATGCCAGGAAACGTCTCCATTTCCCGCTCCTCCACGCCGGACAGGCGGACAAGCTTGGGCGTGACGCAGCGGCAGATCTCTTCGCAACACCAGACCTCAGAGGCACCCTCCAGGAGCAGCCGATCTTCCGGCCAGACCTTCATGGACCGATCTTCCTCGAGGACGTGGCGGCCGCGACGTTGGCGCCGGGACCACTTTGATAGCAGCCACAGGACAGAATCAGCCTCCCTTCGGTACTGGCCCAGCCCTCGCCAGTTGTCTGCGATGGTTCACGGGAACAGACTCCCCCTGGTGGCTACTCTTCAGTCGGCACACAGACGTCCAGTGCCTCCGTCGGTCTCCGCCCCTGAGAGGAAGGCCTCGGCGATGGTCGACGCATCGCAGCAGCTAAGCGCTTCAAGTCGCTCCCTCAACCGGCAGGCTTATGGGATCTAGCGGAGGCGCTCTCGGCGCACCGGCGACAAGACGGCTTTGGAGACCAGGGCTTCTTCTCAGACTCCCGAGGCCAGAGGGAATGGATATCACCTTCCGCCAGCAGTGGTATGGAGATCTCTCCCAGGCGTTCCTGTGCCCTTCCGGCGGTGGACAAGGAGGCGTGGATGCAGGCAGAGGCACCCCGCAGCCAACGGACACTGAGGCGAGGCTTGGACAGGACAGCTACCTTGGTCCGCTACTTCCTAGCATGCTCAGGATTCCTCGTGAGGGCGACGCAGTTTGTGGTCAAGTGTCTGGAGAACACCTGGGACCTCTCGGCTTCGGCCCCTGTGAGCAGGATACACACGGGGCTAGTGGTGGCGAATAGGGCGGCGTACCACACCTCGGCCAACTCCATGGCAGCGGCCGCCATCGGCGACCTGATGCGACGGACATGCTGCTAGGATGATATCTCTCTCTCCCAGCTATGGGGAAGACACAGCTGCACCAGGCTCCACTCGGGGGCACTCTACTGTGGGACCGACTTGGCAGATGGTAAAGGAGACGGCGCAGGAACTCCGGCCTGCCACTCCAGGATTTGTCTCCGCCCGCTTCAGTCAGCTGCAGAGCCGTGGTCGCGCCCTTTGGGTCAGAACCCCCTTCCCCCGTCCTCTCAGAGGCTGTGGGGGCACCCTCCCCTTACCCGTGCGCTCGCGCGCTTTCCCTGCACCCTCCACTGCCTGCTCCAGAGGCGCCCGGAAGCGAGGGCACGGCCGGGCACGCAGACGTGAACCCCGTCCTCCCACCGATTCCTGTCGGGGAACGTATGGAACAGCTATTTCAAGTCAACCCAGGGATTTTTTGACCGTTATAGAGGGTCTGAGGATCTCCTTCCATTCGCCCCTCCCTTGCGACACTCCCTCCTGTGGACGCGAGTACAAGGGGATTGGGACAAGGCGACAGCGCTGTATGGCATGGTGAGAACCCTACTCCAGAAGGAGGCCACGGAGGCGGTCGCGTGTCCCGACTACCCGGCGTTCTACAGTCGGCTCTTCCAGGTACCCAGACTCGGAGGCAAGTGGCACCCAGTATCGACTGTTCGGCGCTAAACAAGTACCGTTCGGCCCCGCGCTTCAGGATGGAAACGGCCAGAGCACTGAGGGCAGCGGTGCGGCCCCAGGCTGTGTCAGTTCAGGCCCTACCTTGGACTTTGCCTCAGCCAGTGGGTCTTACCGGGATTATCAACGGAGTTGTCTCAGGGTTCCGACAAGCGGTCTCCAGCCCAACTTCCAACTACCCGGATGACCGGCTCCTCCGGAACCAGATGGCGAAAGCGTTGAAGGACACAGATTCCTGGCTGACTCTGCTCTGCCAATGTGGATTCCTGGTCGATGGATGCAAGTCTGATGGGGGAACGTCACGCAGGTTACCCACCTAGGCATGGAGTTTCTGACCGACATCAACCGGATACGATGCCCCAAAGGCCGGATACCGAAGATGCCCGGTCAGGGTCTGGCCCCAGCTGTTGGGCCTACAAGCGCTGCAGCGGATCCTCTACCCCTAGGCAGATTCTACTCTCGGTCGATACAGCTGCATCCACTTCGGCACGGGTGCCATCCTCGGTCACATCTCACCTCCAGCGGTGGATGGACAGTCCCTGGTAGCATCGAGGGTACCACTCTTCTCCCCACCGCCACAGCTCTCCATCTGCACGGACGCAATCCTCTCAGGCCAGGGAGCGCACCTATGGCCGGAGTTGTCACAGCCTCGGGCAGCTGTACGGGGGAACACGCAGACAGTCATATCAACTGGCTGGAGATGAGGCGGTGTGGCTGGCTCGCCAGATGCGAGGAACGACTCGCGCAACAGGAGATACTGGTGCTCTCTGACTACCCGACGGTCGTGGCTTACTTCGGGACCGGGGGGAATGCGCACACCCTCCCCTTGCATCCTCGTGTACCAAGTCCTCCAGTGGTGGGGGGATCGGGGCATCATTCCAGGCCAGCTCAACGTACACGTGGACTCCTTCTCGCGACGGGGCCAGCTGCTTCTCACAGAGTGATAACTGCGCCTGGATATCTCCCAGCTACTCTACGCGTGCTGGGAGATGCCGATAATTGACCTGTTTGCTACTAAGTGGAACAGGAAGCTGCGTCCCTTGCCTCCCCCATACCGTATCCAAAGGCTTGGACCATGGACGCGCTCTCCATCCCGGGGAACGGATTTCTTGCGTCCGCGTTCCCTCCCACAGCGCGAGGACCAAGGTGCTCCAGGAGCTCAGGGGCGGCATTACGCTACGGATCCACGTGGCCTATTTGGCTGGACCAGGAGCTGGACCACAGTCCTCCTGAGCCGCGCTACAGAACCTCCGGCTGGAAACTCCCCGCACCACGTCACTTGCTCAAGTAGCCCAGGCAGCAACTGTTCTTCCATGCACTGAATGACTGCGGCTGCACGCTTGGAGATTATCAGGCAGGCCCTCACACCAAGAGGCCTCGCGAGTGAAGCAGCGGAAGCGATCGCAGCGGCTTGGACGGTCTCTACCCTTAATGTATACAAGGCAAGGGAAAGTGGTGAGTACTCCAGGCCTGACAGGCAGCGGAGCGACTTGCACCACGGACTGGACTAACCCCCACTTGGCCGATTTCTTCTGTGGTTGTTCCCCAAGCAGAACCAGGACCCCATCACCATCCGAGGTTACCTAGCAATGGTGGCAGATGCTTATCGACACCTGCCACGGCCGGACCCAGGCACCTGCAAAGACCTCTCAGATGTGATGGCACAATTCGATCTGCAAACGGCTGACTCCCGCACGTTGATTCCTCGCTGGGACTTGCCCGGGGTACTCACCTGGTTCGACTCGGAATATTTTGAGCCCCGACCACTTACGCGACTTGGAGAACTAACCAGGAAGACCTGCTTCCTGCTCACCCTCGCTTTAGCTTCACGGGTTAGCGAGATACACGTCTTCACGGGGTGTCCCTCCTGTCTCCAACTCAAGGCCGATGGCTCGGTGCAGCTCCTCACCGACCCTATGTTCTGGCCAAGAACCGCCTCCCAGTGTCCGCGCCGCAAGGATTGATCATCCGTCCGCAGGGCTATGGACCAGTCCCGGGAGTCCTGTCAGGGCGCTTAAAGTGTACCTGCGCATAACTAAGCCACTAAGACAAGGGTGCTCTCGCCTATTCCTGCCCTTGGCTCCGGGCAGAGGAGACATCTCGGCGCAGACGATCCCTTCCTGGCTATGCTGGGTCATACTGTCGGTGTACAAAGAGCTCTCTCCAGAGCAGGCCAGGACGATGCGCTCCCGAGCACACGATGTCAAAACAGTGGCTGCGAGCATCACCTTGACCGCAACTGCGCAGTGAGGGACATTGTGGCGGCTGTGGGTTATTGGGGCCGAGTCTACCTTCGCCCGCCTCTACCTGCAAGACCTATCCGGCCAGCGCGACTACCTGCCCCTAGTGGGGGACATCTCCGCGGCTCGGCACTCCCTCCCGGCGCCTAGCTAAAATTGTCGGGAGTGGGCGCGTAGGGGGGGGGGGCCTCGATAGTTAACGCGCGGAAGCGCTCAGGCATGGGAAAGGTGTACCGAGAAATGCGGCACCCTCCTCCTATTCGCCATTCTTCCTATTAGTAATGCCATCGGTAAAGATTTTGAGAAAATAAATGGATTTTCTCTAAAATGTATTTTTTTGAAAAATGCTTACCGATGGCATTACTCAGAGATCCCTCCCTCCTACCCCGCTTGCCGCAGTGGCGCTAAGGCTCAGAGACTGGCGGGAAACAGTGAGTGCGCCACCAGATAGGACAGGGGAGGCTGCTCAGGGTATCTTGGTAAGGACTCCCTAGAGTCGCCTCCCCTGTTGTGATGTACATGAGTTTTGGGGCTAAAATTGGTATGCTAAGCGAACCATTCCTATTAGTAATGCCATTGGTAAGTATTTTTCGAAAAAATACATTTTTGGGAAAAATATCCATTTTTCAATACAAAGCTGTGGAGACACCAAACTAGAGACTTGTGACACCTAAGTTCAGGACTTTCCTGTTCCTTCCCAACATAACATGCGAGAACAATTGATAGTTTTCTCTGAGTGAAAAAATGAAGTCTTACTTGTATGTTCAAGAACAGATTTAGTATAAGATGTTTCAATGGACACTAGACTGGAACACTCAAATGCAATTCGTTTATTCGAACAGTTTGGTGCTGACTCTTTAATTTCTCTTTTTTCCTTCTTGGCTTGTCCATGTCCCATATCATTGTCAGTCTCAGAGTGAGGACTGTACGGTATTCACATTCTGGCACTGAAGAGTAACCTGAGTAATGCCATATGGCTGGGATTTCCTAGTAGCCGGTACAATGCAGTTTCCGTTTGCATGCGTGAAAGTCGGTGCCAGCAGCGCGGCGCCAGGCTCGCAAAATTGGCCAGACACGGATCTCTTCTCGTAGACTCTATGCTCTTTGGCAACAATATCTGGATCTACAGTGAAAGTTCTAGGGTGGGGCCAGAATAGCTTGGTGCCTAGTGGCTTCAAGTATCACGGTCAGTCTTTAGCTTGAAATGTGACACATGTATAGTTTTAGTGGAAAACTCCCAGATTTGTCCCTAATTGGAAATTTGACCAAATGTGTTAATTACCATTATTTTTCTTTCTCTGGCAGCTTTGCACCTTGAGTTATGGAAAAGTAAAGCTTGTCCTGAAACACAACAGATACTTCGTTGAAAGCCAGTTTCCAGTAAGTGCATTTGATCGCGTTTTTGTGTATGACTATCATCCTATAGAAACTCTTAGCACACTAATTCTGTGAGTGTGAGTTCTCATTTTAAACAAATTCTTAGACGCACCATTTCTTTCCTTTTTGTGATGAAGCTTGCAAAACTAAGTTCCAGTCAGCTTGCTAGTGCATTCCTGAGATCAGAGAATGAAAAAGCAAGTCTTAAGATCAGATGTGAGATTTGGCATTCTGGAAGTTAAAGGGTCATTTATTGTTTCTTCTAGGAAGTGTTACAGAAGCTGTTGAAGGATCCTGGCATACAAGCCAGTCGCAAAAGACAGGATGGGGAGGAGGAGAATGCAGATGGTTTCATCGCCGGAGAACTGTCAGGCAAATCAGCAGTACAGGTACACTTGCTGTCAGATTGGTTGTTATTAACCCTTTGGTTGTTGGTCACACTTTTTGTTGATGTGATTCCTGCAGGAATCACCTCAACAAAAAGCCTGATCGACAGCGAAAGGGTGAAAAATGTTTGCGTTTGTCTTTGTGATATTCCCTAAAAAATAAATTTAAGTGCTGAAAATAATTTCGTTTCTACAAGATATTAGAAACAATGCCTCAGAAGCTATCACAGACTCACTGCTGATAACCCTGTCTGCTAAAAGTTCATGGATATGAATACAGGTCTGCCACATTAAATCGTGATGCCTGGAGCCATAAAGCCAGATTGCAATACATGTATTGGCATCCTGTTAACCCGTTTAGCCCCAGATCCCAACAGCAGGAGATGGCTTGAGCATGATAATTCAAGGGTAGTGCCAGATTAGCTTGGCGCCTTCAGGCACCAAGCTAATCTGGCACTACCCTGGAATTATCATGTTCAACCCATCCCCTGCAACTGGTATATAGTCTGTCATGACCCCGCTTCTGGGCGCGAGCTATGAGTGCTACCACTTGAGATACACCCGACCAACACTAACACAAACCTAACACAAACACCAGAGGAACAATAACGACGACATTTATTACATATAACCCTAACAATAACCAAACTCAATCCTAACCACGCATTCACACATCACATTCACACTCACACACGTCCAAACTCCCCACCCCGAATATCCGTTACACACGATACAAAATAACAACAAGATATATAATAAACTAAATGTCCCTAATACAAAAGGTTGAGAAAACTAGTCTTGGCTTGACTTCGCGAACGAAGATACTATAGGAAAAGTCTATGGGGGTTGCCCACGACGTCTGCAGGCATGCTCGTGACTGCGGAGGCCAATCCAGGACAGGCAGGTTCGACCGCAGTGGCTGCAGAGGGAGGTCTGGCCAGGGTTCTGAGTTGCGGCATCTCTGTTTTTTCTCCTGAGCCGCTTGTCTTTAAGACTAGCTCTGCGCGAGTCCTCAAAGGAGACAGCTGCCTTGTAAATGGTGGAGCGCCAGGTGTCACGGTCCGCAGCGAGTGAAGACCACTGACGGTGGTCGATTTGGCTGGCACTAAGTGACTTCTTGAGACAGTCTTTGTATCTCTTCTTTGGTGCCCCTCTGTCTTTGTGTCCAGTGGTGAGCTCGCCAAACAGGGTGATCTTGGGTAGGCGATGATCCTCCATCCTGGAGACATGCCCCGCCCAGCGGAGCTGTGTCCGCAGCAGCAAAGCCTCGATGCTCACAGTTTCTGCCTGTTCAAGGACCTCGACGTTGGTGACATAGTCACTCCAGTGAATGCCCAGGATTGTACGCAGGCAGCGCTGGTGGAAGCGTTCGAGGAGTCGTAGTTGGCTGCGGTAGAGGGCCCAGGACTCGGAACCATACAGCAGGGTGGTGAGGACGACAGCTCTGTACACGCTGATCTTGGTGCCTGTTTTCAGCTGTTGATTGTGCCACACCCGCTTGTGTAGACGCCCGAAAGCACTGTTTGCTTTTGCCAGCCTGCTGTCCAGCTCCTTGTCCAGCTTGGCGTCTGATGTGATGATGCAGCCAAGATAGGTAAACTGGTGCACTGACTTCAGTTCAGAATCGCTAATGGTGATGTGGGGAGGGCGATGCTCTACCTTGGGTGTCGGCTGATGGAGGACCTCTGTCTTTTTCAGACTCACCTCGAGTCCAAAGAGCTGGGCAGCGTTTGCGAAGCAGGATGTGATACGCTGCAGGGCTCTCTCTGTGTGTGCAATGAGGGCAGCGTCGTCAGCAAAGAGCAGCTCACGAATCAGTTGGTCTAGGGTTTTGGTGTGGGCCTGCAGTCGTCTGAGGTTGAACAGACTGCCATCGAGACGATACCTGATGTACACTGTATCGTCATCGTCGAGGTCCACTGTGGCCTGCTTCAACATCATGCTAAAAAAGATGGTGAAGAGGGTCGGTGCCAGCACACAGCCCTGCTTCACACCGTTGAGAATGGGGAATGGTTCTGAGACTCAACAGAAAACTAGTAATAATAAACAAATATCCTAAATAAAATACAAAAGAAAACTGAGGCAGAAAAGCATAAATCCTAAGCCACCGGACCCCGACGGAAGCACAAGCGTCAAGAGCTAACGCCAGTTAGACCAACGCCTTTGCTTCCGCGAAGAGTCCCTCACAGCACATGGCTCCTTAAATAACACAGTATTTCAAATAGCACAATATCAAATATACGATGAACCAAATATGCTTACTAACACAAATGAAGATCGAGAAAAATGAATATAGTTTGTGAGCTACTGAATCTCCGCAGCGGGAGCATGAACGACAAGTTTGAATTAAATTAATGCTTTTGCAAACTAGACATTTAGAGCACAAGGCTCCTTTAACTAACACGTTTCAGAATAAACAATATCACATATACAAATGAAGCAAATATCCTTAATATAACACGACTGAATATATTTCACGTCACTGGACCTTCTCGCCAGAAGCACAGCCATTAAGCTCAGCACAGCTCGACGCTCATGCTTCCGCAATAAGGCCGTCCGTACACAGGCTGCATTTAAATAATACAATAACTCAAAACCTTTCCGTCACTGTGACAAAGCTCCTCTCACAACATAGTCACTATGAGGAGATGAAATAAATCTCCACGTTCTTTACAAGATTATAAACAAGCAAAACTTCACTTAAATAGCTTAGAAATAATGGGACGACCCGACCTGACTAAACACGGGCATGCCGCGACACTCGCAACAGCACCCAGGTCCGGCGTCGTAGCCCCACAAGTGACACACTCGGCCTCCACACTCGGTACCACAGCACGGTGGCAGATTCAGCAAGTTTCTTCTTTAGGTTTTAGGCTGTTGGATTTGGACCTAGGATTAGGACCATCGAATTAGGATGCACTAAAACACAGGATACACATATAAATAACTAACAAAAACCCCAAAATAATCATATCACCCTTCCCGCAACTTTAATTGCCGTCTTTTATATTCCCTTCATCTCTCTCCTGTAACAATATACCTCAACAAAATTACATATTTACTCATCACCACATGACTCACTTCCGAATATTTACACTCTGACGCTAAATAGTGAGATGACCTCAGTCACCCGCTCGGCGTTAAATCCCAATAACTAATCCACCGCTAGATACTCTAGAAACTACAAAATACAACAGATGGCATTCGTCGCCTGCTCGGCGTTAAACCCCAATAACTAATTTGACGCCAAATACTACAAACTACAGATGACAACATTCATCCCTACTTTCCATTCTTACACTTGCCCACCCCCAATACACACTAACCAAAATAATAACAACAGAACAAGCAAACACAAACAAACGCCCCGAGCAAATGGCCACTAGAGAATTGTTGCGTGTACTTACTGTCATCCGTGAAGACGCCCCGGCTAGGACAAAGACAAACAAGACGAGACAAGCCGGGGTAAAGTCGTCGCAGCTCTTCTTTCTTTCCCTCTCCTTCCATGGACACCGGCTCCGGGATGACCGAAAACCATATCGCAGGGCCGATACACAAGAACGACACAGCTGTTTGAGACCTTCAGCAAATGGCGAACCATGCCTGAAAGACTACCCTAGGAGGCTGCTGGTAAAGCAACTGACTCGTTCGCAGTTGGAAAAGCGACTGTCTAAAAATTCCCCTATCGTACGTATTGCAAAAAAGCGCTCAGTAAATCGAGCGGTAATAATTCACGTGAAACAAGTACCACCCGATAGTGTCAGACTGAGCGATCATGTGTGTTACGCCGACCTGCAAACTCTCTCACGGCAGCAAATACTTGTGTACAGGCCAAATACTAGACACCTATGCTAACGCTATCCGGTGACTAACTAAACCCTGTCACCCCTCAAAACCTACTCCCCTACAAAATTAGACCAAAAAAACCCGTGTCGGGACATAGTCGTTAGGCAACACCTCCAAAATTTTAGAAATGGGACATTGGGGCTAAAAGGGTTAATGTGGCACTAGCCTTTACATAGGGTTTTATAGCATTAAATCTGATTCCGCAATATTTTAATGCAGGTAATACTGAGGCTGACCTGTGTAACCAACAACATTCATAGCTTGCCATGAGCTGTGTGTCTGCGGAGACTCATAAGGAACTATGCATGTCTCTTGCATTTGTATGTTGTACATTGTATTTTGGCAGTGAAGTCCTTTCATTTAACCCTTTGGCTGTTGGTAGTGGTTTTGTCATGATTATTCCTGCAGTAATCATCGTGACAAAAACCGCTACCACCAAAGGGTTATGTCCTGACCTCCAGGATGTGAGATGAAATCTTAAACTAGTATGACAGGATGGCAGATATAAGTGTATCATTCCAGATGGAAATCAGAAGGAATACTTCCCTGAATAGTACAACTTCTAGTATGCCCACACAGGTTTTGGTAGTCCTCCAATGAATCTTTTACATATAGCAAAATGTATGTAAAATTCAGAAGCACCAGCAGCCATTTCTTTTACACTTTTATCTTTATTTACAGTTCAATAAACCCACCAATGGAAAGGGAGGTGAGAGTCAGCCGGGCACCTCAGCAGGCACAGAGAATGCTGCGAACGATGAGGAGGGGAAAGAAGTGCCTGAAGACATCTTCAAGTTCTATGAGAAGATGGACCGAGAGGAGGAAGACGAGGAAGAAGAAGGGGCCATGAAAACTGTGTCCTTCGAAGTCAACCAGGAGAATGTTGAAGATGTGCAGAAGAGGTTGGTGTTTAACCCTTTTGCTGTCAGTAGTATTTGTTTTCTCAAAACACATTACCGATGGTATTACTATTAGGAATGGTTTCTTAGCTAGTCTAATTTTAGCCCAAAATTGTTGTGTACGAGTATGGTCATGATGGCAGGTGAGGGGCGCCATAGCCTAGGCGGAAACCCGGGTAGCCTCCCTTCCGGTTCAACCGCGCAGGCGCTATAGCGCTTAAATCCCCAGTCAGTTCTTTGCTAGTCAGGGAAAGGTTGTGTACGTCTGTGACTCTAGCTTCGAACTGTGTCCTGTTGTGAAGTGAAGAAGAGAAAGAGAATACCGGTCGTGTAGTTTGTGGGAGGTGTTCCTACTCCTGCCTTGGGTTAGGCTTGGACGCTTTCGTGTGGATTTTGTCGGTCTGGGGACTTAGACCGCTCAAGACGGCGCCATTGTGAACTGTGCTCACGCTTCTCGTGGCCGGTCGGGCCTTAGTGATTTCGCACTTTGTGTGTCTGGAACTTTCTCCTTCGCTCCCTCGCCTATTCTCGGATTGTCCGGTGTTGGCTGGACGCTTCCTGTTTTTCCTAAACGCTGTTCCTAGCTTCTGGAACCGGTCGTGCCAGCGGGGCCTGCATGGACTCCGGCCGCCGTACGTGAGCCTGCCTTCATCCGTGTGGCCTGGACTCAGCGGTGACTTGGTTGGTCTTGACCTGTGTTGGTGCCCTGCTTCTTCAGATGGCAAGGTAAAACCTCGGTTATTGCCTACGTCAGGCGCTCAAGGGTAGAGCACCGGGCGTTGGCTTACGCTCTGCACTTAAATTTCGTTCGTACGCGCGGATTCGTTTGTGGGCCCGCGGGGGCACGCTTGCTCGTATTTCATTGTGCAATATGTTTTGCAGTTGGCAAATCCGCACCTGCATGCGATGTGGGCAGTTCCAGTGGCCGAGTGACGAGCTTGCTGTTTGCCTGCCCTGTTCCGGATGTGCCTCCACCCACCCGTGCCCAGTCTGCGCCCCATGGCTGGAAGTACAGTGGACCCAGGTTGGAGTTTCTACGGCCGCGAACGGCCGACACCAGCACGGAGAAAAGATCCTACACCGGTATGCGCCACAGACCAGTCGAGTGGCCCTTACCGTGTGTCTGAGCCGTCACCGCCACGACTTCAGCCGCGAGCCCGAGCTCTAGTACCGGCAGCCACCACAGTCCAGTCTCTGTGTGGTCAAGGATCCTCGCCCATCATGGGCTAGGCCCCGAGACAAGACACCGGTAGCCACCACAGTCCAGTCGAGTGGTCTCTACCCGGTGATGACGACCTTACAGGCACAAGATAAGGAACGGGTACGAGCTTCAGCACCGGTAGACATCACATGCCCGACGAGTACGCCACACAGGGTCGCCGACCCGCATACACCACAGGTTGGTCCAGCTGCTCCCGCCCCCTCACCCGCCACTAGAGACCAGCGCAGAGCTTCGGCACCATACTCCAGTCTTAGCTTTCGGACACCTAGATCAGACAAGTCTGCTCGCTGGACACGCTCCCGTTCCCGGTTACGAAGCAGTCGACTCAGTACGGCTTCACTCCCGAGATACACCCCGTCCACGGCCTGAGCGGACCCCAGCTGCCCGACGTCGTTCGTGCTCTCGGGACAGGTCGACTCGCCGACGGACTGCTTCCCATCGCTCGGATTCTAGCCGATCTTCGCGGCACCACGCTCCAGTCTTAGCGTTCGGACACCTAGATCAGACAAGTCTGCTCGCCGGACACGCTCCCGTTCCCGGTTACGAAGCAGTCGACTCAGTACGGCTTCACTCCGAGATACACGGCCTGAGCGGACCCCAGCTGCCTGACGTCGTTCGCGCTCTAGGGACAGGACTCGCTGACGGACAGCTTCCCATCGCTCGGATTCTAGCCGATCTTTGCGGGCGCCTTCCAGGTACGACTCGACACTCAGGTCAGCGTCGCGCCGACTTAGACGTTCCCGGTCCCCATGACGCCGCTCCCGCTCCGGCTCCCACTCCAGGCGTTCCAGTGCCACCTGCCGTGACTGCTCTCAGCACTTTAGCAGGTCCGGGCGACGTGCTTCCCCCTCGTCGTCAGTTCGGTCCTTTCGACACTGCTCCCTTGTGAGAAGGACGCCTCCCAGGGTGACGATCACCTCCCGGGACACCACCGATGGGAATCTTGCGCCTCGTCTTGGAGTAGAATCAGCCCCTCGCGCGGCGCCTGTAGAGGACGACGCCCTCAGCCTGAACCCCGAGGACTCGGTGTCGGTGCTTCTCCAGGTTACCAGCCCCGCCCCATCCGGTCTCTCTCAAGGTGACGAGGAATTTCCGCCAGCTTCCATCGGACATAGGTTGGAGACGTTACGGGCCCTTGACGAAGCGGCGCATCTCATCGCAACTTGCCTTCCTGCGGACAACTGCCCACCCTCCCCCCTACTCAAGAGGAAAGCCTCCGCCTATGTCAACGCGGACCGACAAACCAAGCGGTTCAGGTCTCTTCCCCAGCCGCCGGGTTTCCGGGAGCTACGCGATGCGTTTTCCGATCATCTAGCGCAAGGTGCCTGTGGTTCGGGATTCTTCACGGACTCCAAGTGGCCGGCAGGTTTGGATATCTCCTTTCGTCAGTCCTGGTATGCGGGCCACTCACAGCACTTCTCCTGCCCTCTTCCGACGGCGGACCCCACGGCTGTGGCCTTCGCGGGTGCTACCTTACGTCAGTCTCTCCTCCCCGGTGTAGAACAAACAGCGACTCTCATCTGGAACGCCCTGGCCTCCGCGGGTTTCCTGGACTTGGTTACGCAAGCCATCGTTCGCCGTGTCGAGGACGCTTGGCATCCGTCGATTTCTGCTCTGCTGGGAGACCTGCTCGCCCTGGCGGTCTTGGGGAACCGCGCTGCTTACCACACTGCCGTCAACGCCATGGCAGCGGTCGCCAACTGTGACTTGCTGCGTCGGGATGTGATCCTCCGTTCCTGACCCATCCCTCAGGACGTGAAGTCTCAGCTTCGTCAGGCGCCCCTTGGCGGTGACCTCCTGTTCGGCCCCACCTAGATCACGGTCAAGGAAGCTAACAAGGACTCCTGGCCCAGCCGCACCATTCCGGCTTCCTTGCGAACAGCCCGCAAGGCCCCGGGTCGCGCCCTGCAGACCATTAGACCCGCCCCTCACCCTTTAACCAGAGGTGGACGTCTTCCCCCCAGTGCTCCAGCCTTAATAATTTAATAATAATTACGGTATTTATAATGCGCTTATCTTATAATAATTATAACTCTAAGCGCGCACGCATGCGCACGCTTTAGACAATGACTCACGAACAACAAATAGTGAAATACATTACGACAGTCTGCTTAGGGTGGGGAGTGTGGTGGTATAGTGCTAGAACTGTTGAAAGAGGTGAGTTTTGAGGGCGGACTGGAAGGAGGAAGTGTTTCTGATGGAGAGAGAGTGGGAGTGTGTTCCAGATGGATGAACCGTATACTGAGAAGGAGCGGGGGCCGAAAGTGCTGAGTTTGGTGCGGGGGATGTGGAGGCGGAGAGGGTCGGAGGCAGAGCGGAGGGAGCGGGGAGGAGTGTAGGGGTGAAGTAAGTTTGAGAGCTAGGCGGGAGCACAGTTGTTCAGGGATTTGTAGGAGAGAGACAGAATCTTGTATTGGATGCGTTGGGGGATGGGAAGCCAGTGAAGGACTTTGAGCAGGGGAGTGATGTGGTCGGATTTTTTCTTTCTGAGGACGAGGCGGGCAGCATTGTTCTGGACGCGCTGGAGAGTGAAAGTGGTGGAGTGAGGGAGGCCGGAAAGGAGAGAGTTGTAGTAGTCGATGTGAGATAGGATGAGAGAGACAGCAAGTTTGGTGGCAGCTTCGGTAGTGAGGTATTTTCTGATCTGACCGATGCAGTGGAGGTGGAAGTAGCATGCCTGGGCCGTGGCGGAAACAAAGCTGGTCATGGAAAGAGGATAACGCCGAGGTTTTTGGCCGAGTCAGAAAGGGAGATGGGGGTGCTGTCAAGTTGAAGGTGGAGGGAGGGAGGGAGCTGGGAAAGTTTCTGGCGAGTGCCTACCAGCATGGCTTCCGTTTTGTCGTCGTTCAGTTTAAGCTTGTTTACTGTCATCCAGTTTTTCACGTCTTCATAGCAGTCTGCCGTGCGAGTCAGTAGTGACTGAGTGTTGTCGAGTTTGTCTTTGTCTAGTAGTTGTGAGTCGTCAGCGTAAAGGTGGTGGTGTATGTGGTGAGACTGGATGATGTTGGACAGGGGAGACGTGTAGAGTGTGAAAAGGACCGGGCCCAGGACGGACCCCTGTGTAACTCCGCAGGAGAGCGTGACTGGATTGGAGGAGACGCTGTCGATGGTGACGGACTGCTGTCTGTCAGAGAGGTAGGAGAAAAACCAGGAGTGAGCAGAGTCAGTGATGCCAGAGGAATGGTGAAGGCGGTGGAGGAGGATAGAGTGGTCTATAGTGTCAAAGGCGGCAGAGAGGTCGAGTAGCGTAAGAAGGGAGATGTTGCCCAAGTCGGTGGAGAGAAGCAGGTCGTTTAAGATATGTAGAAGGGCTGTTTCAGTGCTGTGATGTTTGCGATAGGCAGACTGGAAGGGACTGAGGAGGTTGTTGTCGGCGAGGTGGAGGTTGAGCTGGTTGAGAACGACCTTCTCAAGAAGCTTGGACAGGAAAAAGATAGATTGGAGACTGGGCGATAGTTTTTGAGTTCGTTTGGGTCAAGGTTGTGTTTTTTGAGGAGAGGACGGACGATGGCGGACTTGAAGATATCAGGGACAGAGCCATTCTCTAGAGATGTGTTGATGATGTTGGTAATGAATGGCAGAAGTTTTGGAAGAACATCCCGGTAGAGAGAAGCTGGGAGAGGGTCTAGTTCGCAGGTTTTGAGAGGCATGGACTTTATGGTCATGAGGACTTCATCCTGAGAGACGGGCCAGAAGGACGACAGGGGGGGTGCCAGAAAAGGGGGTGTCGGGAGGGCAAGGCGGAGGAGGCAGAGTGTCGAGTGTGTTGCGCAGAGTTTGGATTTTGTCGGAAAAATAGGTGGAAAAAGCGGACGGGAGTTCTTCTTTGCTGTGTGTGTTGGGGAGAGGAGAGTCTTTAGAAATGCCTAGGAGTGAGTTCATGGTAGCGTAGAGGGTTTTGGAAGAAGTGGATTCCAGGATTTTGTTTTGAAGGTGTTTACATTTGGAGTCAGAGATCATTCTGCAGACTTTGGATCTAGTTTGGAATATCTGTCTGTAAACGGTAAGATCAGATGAGCGCCAGCGGCGTTCTGATTGTCGGCGCTCGCGGTTGGCCTCAGCTATGTCGTCAGTGAGCCAGAGGGAGGGGGGTCGGTTGGGTATGGAGCAGGTGGTGACAGGTGCATGGGTGTCTAGAAGTTTTTGCAGGGAGGAGTCCTTCCCTCACGCCTGCCCTCTCCTTGGCGCCGCGCCCACCCCCCCTGCTCGGACCTGGCCCAAGCCTGCCCGTCGCCCCGGGCAGGGCAGGGCCCACTGACTGCCGCACTCTTCGACCCCCGCCGGCCTCTTCCGGGTCTCCTGTCGGCGGGAGGCTGGCGTTTCGCAGCGACGTTTGGCGATCGCTACTACCAGACGACCCGTGGATTCTCAAGACAATCTCTGAGGGACTTCTCATCTCCTTCCGGTCCCCGCCCCCCCCTGCACCGTTCTCCGGTGTGGACTTCGATGCCGGCCTACCAGCTCAGAGCCGAGGCCCTGCACAGCGAAGTAGCTGCCTTGATTCAGAAGTCCACCACGGAGGTGGTGATGCGACACGACTCCCCAGCATTATACAGCCAGCTCATCGTGGTGCCCAAGCTGGGCGGCAAGTGGCGTCCCGTCATAGATTTCTCGGCGCTCAACAAATTCGTTTCGCCGTCCTTCCGCATGGAGACCGCCTGGGCCCTTCGCTCCGCGGTGCAGCCCATGGACTTTGCCGTGAGCCTGGACCTTGCAGATGCGTATCTTCACATTCCCATGCACCCAGCCTCCAGACGTTATCTATGCTTCGCTTTCGAGGGGGTGGTCTACCAGTTCCGCGCGCTGCTCTTCGGCCTCAACCTCAGCCCTTGGGTCTTCACTCGCATCATGGACGCAGTGGTAGCCAGAGCCCAACGAACGTCCACGAGACCCCCGTCGAACTACATGGACGACCTGCTGTTGAGGAACCAGGCCGAGTCCACCTTGAACGAAGACCGAGATGCCCTGCTTCGGCTCCTTGAGACTCTGGGCTTCCTGGTCAACTTCGGCAAGTCCGACCTCGTACCTTCGCGCCACTTCGTGCACCTAGGTATGGAGTTCTGCACCGACCTCAACATCGTCCGGCTGCCGGAACCACACATCCAGAAGTTGGCGAATCTAGCACAGCAGGTGTCCCAGACAACTACGATCCCCGCCAGGCAGTGGCTTTAGCTCTTGGGTCTGATGAGTGCCGCAGCAGATCTGATCTCTTTAGGACGTCTCTACTCCTGTCCGCTGCAGTTGCATCTCCTCCTTCACTGGCGGCCTACGATGTCCGACCTCGAGGCTCCGGTGCCGGTCCCATCTATGCTCCGTCCTCACTTTCTTCGCTGGGTGGATCCCACCTGGCTCGCGATGGGGAGTGCCGCTGTTCTCGACACCTCCCGCCCTCTCCCTCTGCGTCGACGCGAGCCTCTCTGGTTGGGTAGCACACCTCCTGCCTTCGTTCGAGATTGCCTCCGGCCTGTGGCCTCTGGAATCGCTGTCCCGACACATCAACTGGATGGAACTGAAGGCGGTCTGGCAAGCCCTCCTTGCGTGGGAACCTCGCCTTCTACATCAGGAGATACTGGTGCTGTCGGACAACTCCACGGTCGTCACCTACGTCCAGAAGCAGGGCGGGACCCGCTCTCCCTCTCTCTGCATCCTCCTCTACCAGGTGCTCCGGTGGTGCAAGGATCGGGACATCACTCTCCGAGCGCGTCACATTCCGGGTCATCTGAATGTGCTAGCCGACTCCCTCTCCCGACGCGGTCAGCTTCTCAATACCGAGTGGTCGCTGCGTCCAGACATTTTTCGGATGATCGGCGCAGTCTGGGAGACCCCCATGATCGACCTCTTTGCCACGAGATGGAATCGCCAGCTCCCTCTCTTCGTCTCACCCATCCCAGACCCTCTTGCCTGGGCAGTCGACGCTCTCTCCATCCCTTGGGACGGTCTGGTCGCCTACGCCTACCCGCCGACGGTGCTCGTCCCCAAGGTCCTACTCAAGCTCAGAGGGTGCAACGTGATCCTGTTCCTGGTGGCTCCGTTCTGCTGGACCAAGTCGTGGACGACCGACCTCCTGAACCTCGCCACGCCCCCCACCCCCCACTTCCGCTCCCCACACCCCGCACGATGCTCAAGCAACCACGGCAGGCGCTGTACCACCCGTGCCCCGAGCGTCTCCTCCTCCACGCCTGGAGGTTGTCCGGCAAGCCCTCTCCGTTAGAGGCTTCTCAGGTGCGGCAGTGGACGCGATTGCTACAGCCCGCAGAACCTCGACCAGATGAGTCTACGAAGGCAAGTGGAGAGTACTCTGTGCCTGGTGTGACGACAGACGCCTCTCCCCCATCGATTTGACAGTTCCTTAGCTGGCGGATTTCTTCCTCTGGCTGTTCAACGACCAATGGTTAGCGCCGATCACCCTCCGGGGCTACCTGGCCATGATCGCTGACACGTACAGGCATCTGGGACTACCCGACCCGGGTTCCTGCAAAGGCCGACCTCATGGCCCACTTCGGTCTACAGCGTCCCACTCTGCGCTCCCTTGTGCCGCGATGGGACCTGCCTTGGGTACTTACTTGGCTCAACTCAGCCCGATTCGAGCCGATCCAGTTGGCAAGACTACCAGACGTGATGCGAAAGACTTGCTTCCTTATGGCCCTCGCGTCAGCCTCCAGGGTCAGTCAGCTACACGCCCTTCAGCACGCCCCGGCTGTTTGCAGTTCCGGACAGACGGTTCGGTTCAACTGCTACCCGACCCGGCCTTCCTAGCCAAGACCAGATCTCCTTTGGCTGCCCATCAACTGGTCACCATACAACCATTAAGAGACCCAGGCTCCATCCATGAGTCCAGACAACAGGACCCGGTGCGAGCCTTACGCGTGTACCTGCGCCGGACCAAGCCGCTACGCAGGGGACGCACCCGCCTTTTTCTCCCTCTGTCCCCAGGTAGAAATGACATCTCAGCCCAGACGATACCCTCCTGGCTTCGGTGGGTGATACGATCTGCCTACCAGGAACTCGCCCCTGATACAGCCAATCGCATGAACATCAGGGCGCACGAGATCAGAGCCATGGCCGCAAGCCTAGCATTCAACCGCAACTGTGCTGTCAAAGATATTGTGGCGGCCATGGGTTGGCGAGCGGAGAACACCTTCGCACACTTCTACCTGAGGGACCTCTCCGGCCAGCGCCAGAACCTTTCGCTGGTGGGGGACATCGTGGCGGCGCAACACTCCCTCCTGGCGCCCTAGGCGCCGTAAGTATCTTTGCTAAAATTAGAGGGAGGTTGCTTGAGGAGGGCGGCTCTAGTAGCCTCGATGGCAGGGGGTAGGGGCGTTATAGCGGCGCCCGCCTCCTCTTCGGGATTCTTCCTAATAGTAATACCATCGGTAATGTGTTTTGAGAACACAAATGTATTTTTCTTTAAAATGAATTTACAAAAAAAAAACTTACCGATAGTATTACTCGAAGCTCCCTCCCACCTGCCCTGCTTGTCGCTGGTCCGCTAAAGAAACTGACTGGGGTATTAAGCGCTGTAGCGCATGCGCGGTTGAACCGGAAGGGAGGCTACCCGGGTTTCCGCCTAGGCTATGGCGCCCCTCACCTGCCATCATGACCATACTCGTACACAACAATTTTGGGCTAAAATTAGACTAGCTAAGAAACCATTCCTAAGAGTAATACCATCGGTAAGTATTTTTAAAAAAAAATTCATTTTAAAGAAAAATACATTTTTTGTCGCAAATCATCGCACAAAAAAAACCACTGACAGCAAAAGGTTTAACCCTTTCAGCCCCAAGGTCCCATTTCTCAAATTGTGGAGGTGTTCCCTAATGACTATGTACGGTACCAGTTGCAGTAGATGGCTTGACCATGACAATTCAAGGGTAGTGCCAGATTAGCTTGGCGCCTAAAGGCACCAAGCTAACCTGGCACAACCCTTGAATTACCAAGCGTGCACGAGTTGTGAGTGCGCGCTTAGAGTTATAATTATTATAAGATAAGCGCATTATAAATACCTTAATTATTATTATTATTATGTCAAGCCATCTCCTGCTGTAGGGATCTGGGGATAAAAAGGTTAAACCATTTCTTCCATTTTCAAGAGGCATAGATTTTCATGACCCCCTGCATATGCCTCTTGCTGACCAAGACTATCGTAACCCTCTGGCTGTCGGTAGCGGTTTTTGTGGCGAATCATCACAACATCGCTACCGAGATCCCTATGATTAAGTTGTTTTTCATATTTAGAATGTTATTTCATGGTTTAGTTTTTGACTGTCACAGGACATCTTTCCTCTCATCCCTCAACACACTCTCTCATGCGTGCATGCATGCGGGTTCACACACATGCACATGCACACAAACTTTTAAAGTCTTCAACACATATCTGTTGAGTCTTGAATTTGTGATGGCTGATCCATGTTGTAATTTGTTTTCTCAAAATACATTACCGATGTCATTACTATATGGAATACACTCTATAGCCTATCGATTTCAGCCTAAAGTTGTGTCCCCTGCACAACTGGGGAGGAGACACAGGGGATCTGTGCATAGGAGCCCCGGGTGGCCTCCCCTTACCACCCTATCCGGTCATGCGTTGGGCGAAAGCCCGCCAGTTTCACTCTTAGCTCGACCGAGGACGGTCGGGTGTTAGCCTTGCTCCGTGTTACGACCGGTTGCTTTGTTCTTGTGTTTGGATTTACTGAGAACTTTCCGGGGCTTTGCCTTGTGTATCTGCTGTGACTAGTGCTGAACCTTGCTTCGTTTTGGTGTGATTTTCTACACCTTCATCGGACTCCTGCGTGTGGGCTTGGTGCCGACCGGTTCTTCGGCCAGGTGTTTGACTTTCCGTGATTTCTTACATCGGCTGCGGCCTCGTGGCTTGGCTTGTGACTGGTACACTCCTTCGTTACTGTGTGGCCTTGTGGAGCGAGTATTCGGCACTTCGGTGAGCCCTTCCATGAGGACTGTGTGCGGCGGACATTATGGCAGCTTCACTTGTGAGAACCTGCCTTCGTTGTGGGGATTTCCAGTGGCCTTTGACGCTCACGACGCCTGCTTTCAGTGCTCGGGCTGCTCTTCCGACAGGACCTGTAATGTGTGCGCCAATTGGAGAGAGGACCGGTGGCCCCAGCTGTGGGATTTCTACAGATGCGACCGTCCTTCCCGGCCCCAGCAGGCTCCCCAGACTTCCCAACAGGATGGCGTCGCTCCATCGGCTCGTGGTACCCCACTTCGCTCCGTCGTCCGGGCTGTCCGACCCACAGGTAAGTCTCCTTCTTGTACCTTAACCACGCAGGTACTCCCTCCCCGCTCCGATACTTCTGAGCAGGGCAGGCGAGTCTTAGAGTCGCGCTCCCCACGCTCTGTTTCTTCTGAGTGTGGCCTGAGCGACGAGCTCAAGCATAAGAAGAGAGAGAAAAAAAGAAAGAGAGGTAGTAAAGAAAGAGACTCTCCCTCATGCTCCAAATCATCTGAGCGTGACCTGAGAGCAATAGACGTGCCGCCCCCCCCCACTTCGAATCGTCAGAGCGGGCCAGGCGAGCCACTCTTACGTCCCCCCCCCCTCCCCCACCCCCGTAATTTCCAGGTGGGCCCGGCGAGACTTAGGCACGCTCCCCCCACGCTCCGAGAGTTCTGAGCGTGGCCCACGAGCCCATTTGATGCTCCCTCCCCGCTCCGATGCTTGGAAAGCAGGCCTGGCGAGACACTTTAATGTCCACCCCCCCTCCCCTCCTCACTCCGAACTTTCCAGGCGGGCCTGGTGTGACTTAGAATCTTCCTCTCAGGACCGGACCCTCCGGATTGCTGATAAACTCTCACCCCCCCCCCCCCCCCCTCCGTGCTGGTGGTCTCCCGAGCAGGCTCGGCGAGCCAGGGATCTCCTACTGCCTCCCTTTTTTCGATCGGAGCACGGTCCCCGGCACCCGCGATTCCCTCACCGACCTTGCGTCGTACTCGACACGGGCAGCCCCCTTCCCACCCGCCCAGAGCCAGACTTTGCCTCTGGCCGTCGTTCGACCGCAGTCCTTCGTTCCACGCGATGCCCGTCCTCGCAGGCTTCGCGGGCGGCTCTGCCTGTCCCGCACTCGCGCCATGGCCTGTCACCTTCGGCGGACCTGCGCTCTCGGAGCCAGTCGCCCCTCCTTGTGGCACCGCGCGACAGGCGATCTTTGAACCTGGATCCAGACATAATCAGCTTGCATCCAGGGGACTCCGCGTTGGCGATCTGCCTGCGGGACTCTCCCTCCGGCTCACCCGTCCCCCGCTCAGCTTTGTCGTCGGTTTCCTCTTACAGGCTTCGCTAGGCTCAGACCGTCCGTCCACTAGTAGAGGTCTCCCGTCTTATCTCTACCTTCCTCCCGCCTGACTTCTGTACGCCATCACCCCCAGTGAAGAGGCAAGCTTCCGCCATGGTGGATGCGCAGAGGCCTGCCAAGCGTCGCAAGTCACTCCCTCAGCCGGCCGGCTTCCGGGATCTCGCGGAAGCTTCTCGTCGCAGCTCTGCCAGGACAGCTTTGGCGACAACGACTTTTTCATGGACTCGCAGTGGCCCGTGGGTATCAACATGAGTTTCCACTAGGCCTGGTATGCAGGACACTCCCAATCCTTCGCCGTCCCTCTTTTCATGGTGGACTCGGCAGCCATCAACCAGGCAGGCGGTCGCAGGGTGGTCCAGATTGCTTGGCCTCGCCCCTTAGACAGGATCGCGTCTCTGGTACGGAATTCGCTAGCTTGTTCCGGGTTTCTGGAGTTGGCTACACAAGCAGTGCTGCGCTGTTTGGAGGACACGTGGGACCTGGAGGCCTCGTCCCCGCTCTGCGACGTCCAGTCCATCCTTGTAGCTGCTAACTGGGCCGTCTACCACTCTTCCACTAACGCCATGGTGGCGGCCGCCAACTGTGACCTCTGGCGTTGGGACACCCTCCTGCGACTCTGCTCGGATCTCCCCAAGACTGTGAAGACTCCGCCAGGCCCCGCTCGGAGGTTCACAGCTGTTTGGGGACACGTGGCAGACGGTTAAAGAAGCTTCCAAGGATCTGTGGCCCCGTCCAGCCTCCGCCCCCTCTTTGACTCGCTTTCGCGCTACCCGCACGGCCGTGGGTCGCGCCCTGCTATACGGGGCACCATGCTATAGCCTCTGCTGCTGATTAGGTGCTTTACGCCAGTATTCCCCTGCATTCAACAGTGTGATAGAAGGCGGTGGCTCAAACGGTTTAATCGGGCTTACCCCCTTGAGTATATCTTTCGGGCAGTCTCCATTGTGCGTCGGCTGGAGACCCGCCGACATTTGCACTTTCCCTTGTTGGGCTCGGTGGCGGGTGGGGACCCCCGGGGGATGAATATCTCTACTAATATAATATGGAAAAAACAAAAAGACCTAAACTTGCACAGAAGCGGCACATAAGAATAAGAATAAGAGTACTTTATTATCTCGAAAAGAGAAATTCGGTTGTGGTACATTTATAACAAATAGTACAAACAAGACATAAAAACATTATAGCATAATTATGAACATTTTTCTCCCTGCACTTGCGCAGCTACAAATTCCAAATGGATATAAAGTAAACACTACAAAATCTTTACACATAACTCTTACACATCTCACACAAACATCTTTTATGGACTGAACTGAGCGGCACTTATACATTCACACCCACCTCTACATATGCATACATAATACGCGTGTTTCAACCTAGTCCTAACCCTCACTACTTATTATACAAACATCTCAGTACATTATTACACATTATTACACAAGCTGCATAATTAAAGTCTACCATAGTAAAATAATTAGTGGGTAAACACTCAGTAACAACATTGAAAATGACAGTGACTCGGACTGTGAGGAAGCGACGCCTCAGGCGTCGGCCCTATGGCCTCGCTTCCTCATTGTCCATAGCAAGGTGAAGGAGAAACCAGTTACCAAGCTGCATCCTTTTCTGGTGGGGGAGACCCTCAGGAGCCGTGTTGGCAGGCCTGACGCCCAGCGCCTCAGGTCTGGTGACTTGCTGGTGGAGTGCCGTACCCGGGCACACTCCAGTGGGCTACTGAGGCTCTCTTCCATCGGAGACACTCCAGTGGCGGTCACACCCCACAAAACTGTGAATTCGTCAAGAGGCGTAATCAAAGATCAAGCTTTGGCTGCACTGTCAGAAGATGAACTTGTACGGAACCTTAAGTCTCAGGGGGTGACTTACGTCAGGCGCTTCGCTTCCAAGAGAGGTGGTGGGGAGATCCGTCTCCCTACCATCATCCTGACGTTTGGCACCCCCACCCCTCCTACTACCATCTAGGGAGGTTACTACTCCTTGAGAGTGAAAAAGTACGTCCCTCTCCCCCTCCGGTGCTTTAAGTGCCAAAAGTATGGCCATGGGCAAAAGACATGCCGTCAGGCAGAGGATTCATGCGCCCGTTGCACTAAGCCCGGACACTCTGCTGAATCCTGCACAGCCACCCCCCTGTGTGTGAATTGCCAGGGGGCGCATATGGCTTCGGATAAGAAATGCCCTCGTTGGATATCCGAGTGCAAGATTCGGCAGGTGGAGACTGTCCTTGCTCGGCTCCACATCGGGCACACATATGTTACGCACTCTTACTTACTTAAACAGGATGAGCGTCCATGGTGTTTTGCCTGTGATGAGCAGTTTTCTGTTTGACACTTTTTGCTGTATTGTGCTGACCTAATTGACACCAGATATAAACACTTCACAGCAGACTCCTTGAAGGTTTTGTTCCGAGATGCTCCCCCGGACTAAATCTTCAATTTTGTGAGAGAATGCAATATTTTTAACAAGATCTGAGCATTCATAGACTATGTGAATTTTTTTATTTGCCCTTTTTGAGAGTCTGTAGATGTTTCTTTTAAAGACATGTGCGACATTTTCGCCTGAGATTTTTAATCTATATTTACATCTTGTCTTAAGACCTTGCTTTTAGTCTGGCTGACCAGATTTTTACCCATCCCGCCGTGAGATGGCCTTAGTCGCCTGCTCGGCGTTAAACCCAAATAACTAACTCTTCAGCAACCAATGGAGATCGCTGTTCCCGGACGAATCATAGATCATCTCGACTGTTTCCACAGGCCTGCAGCTGTCATTCCAGTCCCCTCCGCCGTTACATAGGTCCCCCCTTTGGACCCAGGCTCCAGACGACCGGCTCAAGGCAGAAGCTCAGCGCGGAGAAGTGACGTACTTGCTCAGCAAAGCAGCGACAGAAGTAGTCTCCTGACACAACTCGCCGGCGTTCTACAGCCGCCTCTTCATCGTCCCCAAGCCAGGCAGCAAGTGGCAACTGGTCATCGACCTGTCGACGCTCAACAAGTTCATTTCTGTGCCTCATTTTCGGATGGAGACAGCGAGGATTCTTTACGCAGCCATTCGGCCGATGGACTTCGCTATCAGCCTCGACCTATCAGACGCTTACCTATCAAATGCTTACCTGCACGTGCCTATTCACCCATCTTCTTGCCATTATCTGTGTTTTGCCTTTGGCGGGATCGTCTACCAGTTCCGAGCCCTCCCCTTCGGCCTTAACATCAGTCCTTGGGGTTTTCACGAGGCTCCTCAACGTGGTGATGGCCAGCTTCCGTCAGCGATTGTTGAGTCCGGCCTCCAATTACCTGGACGACTTGCTGCTGCGCAACCAGATCGCCACGGCTCTCGAAGAGGACAGAGACGTCCTACTTTCTCTCCTTTGCCGCCTCGGGTTCTTCGTCAATCCGGGCAAGTCGGATCACACCCCTTCGCGCCGGTTCGTGCACTTAGGAATAGAATTCCTGACCGACCTCAACCTGATCCGCCTGCCGGTAGCACGGCGGCAGAAGATCGCCGAGCTCACCCATCAGATGGAGTTAGGGGTCTCCTTCACAGCCAGGGTCTGGCTTCAGCTCCTGGGACTGCTCAGCGCAGCGGCGGATCTGTTACCCCTCGGCAGGCTCTACGCCCACCTGCTACAGCTCCACCTTCTCCTTCTCTGGCGCCCCTCCACTGGCTCCCTGTCGGATCCGGTGCCTGTGCTTCTGCTGGTCTGCCCTCACCTCCGGCGGTGGTCGGACCTTGCGTGGCTGGCGACGGGCGTGGCCCCTGCACTCCCCTCCGCCCCGGTGGTCCATCTGCACCGACGCGAGCCAGTTCGGGTGGGGTGTGCACCTGTTACCGGACTTTGTCTCAGCCTCGGGCCTTTGGCATCAGAAGCTCGCAGACAAACACAGCAACTGGCTGGAGTTGAAGGCAGTTTGGGTGACCCTCTGCGCCTGGCAGGAGACTCTGGCCCACGGACAACTCGACAGTGGTGGCCTACATTCAGAACCAAGGGGGCACGCACTCGCCTTCCTTGTGCATCCTACTGTACCATCTCCTGCTCTGGTGCAGGGACCGGGGCATTGCTCTTCGAGCCCGCCACATCCCGGGCCACCTGAACGTGGTCGCTGATGCCCTGTCCAACCGCGACCAGCTTCTCCACACCGAGTGGTCTCTGCGCCCAGACGTCTTTCGCATGATCTGCGCGCGATGGGAGATGCCGCTATGTCGACCTCTTTGCCACCAGGTGGAACAACCAGCTTCCGCTTTTTGTCTCTCCAGTCCCGGACCCTCTTGCCTGGGCGGTGGACGCGCTCTCCATTCCTTGGGACAGGTTGATCACATATGCCTACCCCCCTTCCATACTAGTTCCGAAGATCCTGCGGAAACTTCAGGGATGCTCCGCAGTTCTCCTGCTGGTGGCCCCCTTCAACTGACCAAGAGCTGGACCACGGACCTGCTCGCTCTAGCGACGGACCCACCCCTGGAGCTCCCCACCCCGCCCTCAATGTTCAAGCAGCCCCGCCAGACTCTTCCACCCGTGCCCGGAGCGCCTCCTCCTACATGCCTGGAGGTTGTCCGGCAAGCCCTCGCCGCTAGAGGTTTTTCGGATGCGGCAGTGGCGGCAATTGCGACAGCCCGCAGACTGTCTACCAGGACCGTTTACGAAGGCAAGTGGAGGGTCTTCCAGTCGTGGTGTGTCGCCCAGCGGCTCCCCCCCACAAATCTAACTACCCCCTAACTGGCGGAATTCTTCCTGTGGCTCTTCGACGACCACGGCTTGGCACCTATTACCGTCAAGGGCTACCATGCCATGATTGCGGACACTTTCCGCCACCTGGGCCTCCTGGATCCGGGCGCTTGCAAAGACCTTTCGGACATGTTGGCGCATTTTGAACTTCGATGTCCAGTCTCCCGTTCGCTCATACCTCGGTGGGACCTCGCCTGGGTACTGACGTGGCTAAATTTGGACCGCTTTTAACCCCTGCCCTTGGCACGGTTCTCCGATCTGACCCGGAAAAAGTGTTTCTTCCTCCTGGCACTCGCCACGGCGTTCCGCGTGAGCGAGCTTCATGCGCTCTCGGTACGCCCCGCATGTTTGCAGTTTCGAGCCGATGGCTCGGCGCAGCTGCTCATCGACCCGTCCTTTCTGGCCAATCCCGCGGGTCACATCAACAGGACCCGGTCCAGGCTCTGAGGATTTACCTGCGTCGCTCAAAGCCGCGCCGCCTAGGCTGCTCTCGCCTTTTCCTCCCACTTTCATCAGGCAGGCTGGATATCTCAGCCCAGACGGTATCATCATGGCTGCAGTGGGTGATTCAATCGGCCTACAAAGACCTCTCCGCTGACAGGGATAGAAGGTTACAGATCAGGGCGCATGAAGTACGAGCAGTGGCCACCAGCGTGGCCTTTGACCGCAACTGCTCAGCTAAGGACATCGTGATGGCGGTAGGCTGGCGTGCAGACTCCACCTTCGCCCGCTTCTACCTCCGTGACCTTTCTGGCCAGCGTGACTCCCTGGCCCTGGTGGGCGACATCTCCGCGGCCCAGCACTCCCTCCGTGCGCCTCAGGCGCCATAGGTACGTCTTAACTGAAATCGTCGGGAGTGCTCCTTCGAGGGCTCTGGGGGGGGGGGGGGGTTAAGTTCAGGGGGTTAGGTGTTGGCACCCTCCTCCTCTTCGCTATTGTTCCATATAGTAATGCCATCATTAATGTATTTTGAGAAAACAAATGAATTTTTTTCTAAAATGTATTTTTTGGAAAAATACTTACCGATGACATTACTCGGATAGCCCTCCCTCCTGCCCCGCTTGTCTCTTTTGGCTAAGTGTGAAACTGGCGGGCTTTCGCTCTATGCATGACTGGATAGGGTGGTAAGGGGAGGCCACCCGGGGCTCCTATGCATGGATCCCCAGTGTCTCCTCCCCAGTTGTGCAGAGGACACAACTTTAGGCTGAAATCTATAAGCTATACAGTGTATTCCATATATTAATGCCATCGGTAAGTATTGTTCAAAAAAATACATTTTAGAAAAAAATTCATTTTTGGCTCATATGCGATAGCAAAAGTGAGTTTATAATCATCTATCATCTTATTTCTGAAAGATGCTTGTAGCAAATCTTTTCTAAGCATACACCCCCACCCGGGTCTGCCCTGGGGGACTTGGGTGGGGTTAGGTATTTTTTAGTTCCCAGGGTCACCCTGGTCAGCCCCACAGGGTGGGTTTTTCTCTCTATTCTGGGGCATGTGTTTCTGTCTGCCCTTTGTCCAATCACCTGTATTTGCCTTTTTAAAACTCTCCCTACTGTCTGCACTGCCTGTAGCTCTTGATATTGGATGTGTGTTGCTAAATGGTCTTAGCTTTATTTAGGCCCCATGTGTTAGGTTTATTTAATGTATTTGCCGGCTGGCGACATACATTCAATGTTCTGTTTAGTTTTTTTTTTTTTTTTTCACAAGCAGTGCAGGCACGTCCTGAGAAAGCCTTGTTGCTGTCGGGACGTTAAGCAATGTACAATCTAAGCATACAAATTTGAGTGACCTCGTTCACAGGTCAAGGTCACAGTGGGTCAATAAATAGGTCAAAAATTGTCTTTCCTGAAATGCCATTTTCAACTTCAAACCCTAACTTGGTTAGAAAATAATGCGCATAATTATATGCACATAATATTGCCATTTGACATTTAAGCACTTGGTCACTTGAGTGACCTGTCGGAAAGGTAAAGTAACAGAAATTCTGACAAATGATGTGAATCAGTCATGCATGTGTGCTGTGAGGGTTTTGCCATGCTTATTCTTGTCTCTGTTGATTGGGCTTAATTTCTGTTAAGTTGCTGTTGCTTAACCTTTATCATTCGGAATACACCAGTGTGTGAATGAAGTTTGACTAAAATAGTTCAAGGGTAGTGCCAGAATAGCTTGGCGCCTCTAGGACTGAAGACATTGGTCTATATCCTTACCCGTAAGTACAAATTTGAAGCTTTTAGCCTCAGTATGATATGGGTTAATCTGGGTGTTCATTTTTGTCCCAGGTGCATTGAGTTGGAGTACCCCTTGCTTGCAGAGTATGACTTTCGAAATGACACAGTGAACCCTGACATCAAGTTAGTATTCTTATTTGCATGTCAAATTCAAGTGTGTAAAAAATAAAATACAAAGAAGTTCCCCCAAAATGAAAAAACAAACAAACATAGAAAGGACAAGTACAACACAGTTTATGGCCTAAAAAGGCCAAGTACATGTTGCCTATTTCTGTTTGTACATCTGTTTTGAAAAAGTAATTTAAAAATATAATAAATGGTGATAAATTGGTCCTCTCTAAGTATGTTTATTTTTTCATTCTTGGGAATTTTTTTACATGCTTGTCTGTTATTTTGGACCTTACAGGTGTAGGCCTAGTGGGCCGATATTGGCTGCAGTAGGCCTGTGCACAGCTGTGTGCTGTCCCACAGCAGTGAATGTTGGCCTGAGGACTTTTGTTTACTGGATGGTTCAAAACTGAAGACCAGCAGACAGAAAGTGGTATTCTCTAGATATACATCTTTTTTCCTGTATTGCCAGTGCTTATCCAAACCAATCCACGTTCTTAGATTGTCTTGATCCATGCATAATGCAGGGACGCTCGAAAATATGCATCTGTTCTTGACTGAGATCACTTTCTTTTGCATTTTCTTTGGTTGAAGGAAGTTATTTAGTCAATGTCTGTGACTGTGGAGAATGATAACTCAGCATAAATGGCACAGTGCACATGGATGAAAATACCCAACTGTTTGTACTGCAAGAACTGTGGTTTCTATATTTGCTGACTGCATTTTTACCGATTGCATTATTGATTCAACAATTCTTTTACTTTTTGCGTTTTTCATGTCTTATCTATCTGCAAATTTTTTCCAGCATAGATCTGAAACCCTCGACAGTGCTCAGACCTTATCAGGAGAAGAGCTTGCGAAAAATGTTTGGTAATGGGCGAGCAAGGTCAGGGGTCATTGTGCTTCCATGTGGTAAGTGAAGTTCTCTTGATCATGATTGTGGCAGGCTTTTCTTCATAATGAAGGATGATCTAACCTATCTTCTGCACAGTTTATGTATTTAGATGGACACAGACATTTTCACTTTTTGATGGGTTAATGTAAGGCAGAACTGCGTGATATATTTATGCAGAGACCTTGTTATCCGTCTGGTCTAACTTTTTGATCATACTGTTTTTGACAACTTGGTAACTCTCTGGCACCTCCCAAAAACAGTCTCCTTCTAGTGCTCACATACATGTATTTTCTTTATCTTGATTTTGAAGCTATGCTAAATTGTATCTCAGAAAGTGAGCACCCTTTGAGTAGACATGCATATTTTTGAAGTGAAACCTGCAGATACCTATTTACTTTTCTGTTAGAAAGAAAAATTCACCAGTGCTCTGGAAATTGACTGTTTGGGCTCATTGTGTTAAGCCTTTCACTGCTGAGAAAAAGTGAACATGATCCACTACAAGAGGTATAGATCCTCATGAGCCCCCACAACTTGGGGCTCATGAAGATTTATGCTTCTTGCTGAAACCAATTTGTGTTCATGGCCCTTGGATGGTTATGGTCTTTGATTGCTGATGAACAAATATTCCTCAACAATTTATGCATCCAATGGCAGTGAAGGGGTTACAGATTGAAAGACCCAAAATTGTTGCATGTTTACTAGACTTTTATTTTTAGGTGCTGGAAAAACGTTAGTGGGTGTAACTGCGGCTTGCACTGTGCGCAAACGCTGCATCTGTCTGGCCACATCGGGAGTGGCTGTGGAACAGTGGCGCTCGCAGTTCAAGATGTGGTCCACTATCGATGACAGTCTTATCTGTAGGTTCACATCAGACGCCAAAGACAAACCCATGGGTATGAAGGATTTGCTTAATGATTACAAGTAAACATTTCCAAGTAGGTTCTCAAAAATGGTAGGTATCCAATGGTTGTGGGAGACCATGGAGTGGCAGCATAAAGTACTTAAAATTAATGTGTTCTGCTTTTCCAGTGATTCTTGTCACCTCAGAGGGCTGATTAGCGAGTGTATGTCAAAAGTAAAATTTATCTTTGACATCAACTTGCTGATTGGCCCCGGCGTCGTTGCTGCCTTTTCACCTTTCGGGAACTCTTCTACAGAGCAAAAGAGAAGAAGAGCAGAGAAGTCTTTCATTTTCAGACTTGATCAGTTAGGTATTCTTTTTGTACAGTATTTTGGAAGGACATTACCAAAGCATGTATAAGGGGGATTCTGGGAACTTTGAACCTTGATTGCCTGGAGAAGGTTTCTTTCAATTTATGTGTTCTCTATCATGATTACAGGTTGTGCTGTCTGCATAAGCACATATTCCATGTTAGCGCACTCCACAAAGCGATCTTACGAGGCAGAGAAGATGATGGAATGGCTGCAGAAGCAGGAATGGGGGCTCATGGTCCTGGATGGTATGCATGCATAATGGATCACATTACCATGTAATCATTGCAACAAAAAATGCCACTGACAGCCAAAGCCCTCTTGCGCACACAGCTGTGAACTGTACTGGGTAACTTCATGTGCAAGAGAGTTAGTCATCCACTTAACCCTTTTAGCCCCAAGGTCCCATTTCTCAAATTTTGGAGGTGTTGCCTAACGACTATGTACCTGTTGTAGGAGATGTGGATTGATCATGATAATTCAAGGGTAGTGCCAGATGAGCTTGGCGCCTGCAGGCGCCAAGCTCATCTGGCACTACCCTTGAATTATCATGATCAATCCGTCTCCTGCTGCAGGGTCCTGGGGCTAAGTGGCTTAAAGCGATCTGCTCTGTGGTAGACTTTGATAGCTAATAGTCAATGGTGCAATTTTGCAATGCACAGTGTTGCCTTGCATCAGCTTAGACTTTTCTACTTTTCTTTTCGCAGCCCATCTGATAGGCACACCTACCAGATGTTTTTGACTGCCTTTTGAAATGAAATGAATTGAAATGAAACTTTATTTGTTTCCTCAAAATACATTACTGATGACATTACTGTTAGGAATCGTTACCTAGCTAGCCTAATTTTAGCCAAAAATTGGTTGTGTACATATATGGTAGTGTTGGCAGGCGAGGGGCGCCATAGCCTAGGCGGAAACCCGAGTAGCCTCCCTTCCATCCCCATCCAGGCACGCGTCCACCAGATGCTCGCCAGTTAGTTTCTTAGCTAGCCTGTAGAAGGTTGTGTACTTACGTCGCTCTTCGGGAAGCTACTGTGTGGTGTGACCGGTCCTCTTGTGACTTGCACTGAACTTTGGCTGCATTGGAACTGTGCTAGCTACCGAGTGCTCTGTGTGTTGAGCTAGCGTGGAATGTGTGTTGGAAGATTCCTTCGGACTTTCTTCTGTGGTTCGTGTGCCTTGGACTTGGCATGACTGTGGGCTGCCTCAACCGGTGTTGGTGACTGGGAGTCCCTTTGGTGCCTTGGGTGATCACTTCGACCGGCGTGGGTTGGTTCTGTCACCGTTATGGCAAGGTAAAGCCTCGGTTACTGCCCTCGACCGGCGCTCAGGGGAAGGGGAAGAGCGCCGGCGTCGGCACGCACTGTGCACTTGGCTGAGTTCATTCCTCGTCCTCGCGCGCATAATTTGGGGTGCGCGGCCTCGGAGGATGTGCTCGCTCGTCTTTCATTGTTCCCTATGTGTTGCAGTTATCAAGTCCGTACCTGCATGGGCTGTAGCGATTTTCAGTGGCCCAGTGACGAGCATGCCGTCTGTCTGCCCTGTTCAGGCTGTGCCTCCACGCATCCTTGTGCAGTCTGCTCCCCTTGGCTGGAAGAGCGGTGGTCCCAGCTGTGGGGATTCTACCACCGTGATTGCCCGACACCAGCCCGTGAGCGAACATCGGCCCCCACTCAAACTACCTCCACGGACGGGTCAAGTGGTCTTCCCCTGGTTGTGGAGCCTCAGGCCAGTCCAGCCACTACCGGGCCAACGCCGGATCAAGTACAACACGAACGTTCAGCGTCCTGCTCCCAGGTCGGTGACAAGGACCCAGGCAAGACTGCTGAACGGAGGAATGTACGCTCGTTGCACAGGGAAGAGAGGCACGAGCCGAGCGTCTTCACTACGAACGTTCGGCGTCCTGCTCCCAGGTCAGTGACGTGTTACCACGACCGGACAAAATGACGGAACGAAGAGCGCTCGCTCGCACAGAGTAAAGGGGCACCAGCCTAGCGCACGCTGGGACCACGAGTCTCATCTACAAACGTTTGGAGTCTAGCTCCCCGGCCATTGACATATTACCGCGGCTGGACAGAGCGACTGAACGGAATAGCGCACGCTCGCTGCACAGGGGAAAGGGGCATGAGCCGAACGCATGCCGGGACCGCGAGTCCCACCTAATCTACGAACGTTCAGCGTCGCGCTCCCAGGTCAGTGATGAGGTACCACGACCACACGAAACGACTGTACGGAAGAGAGCACACTTGCTACACAGAGTAAAGGGGCACGAGCTGAGCCCACGACGGGACCCCGAGTCCCGACCTCGACGCGTACGTTCACCGTCTTTACACCAGGTCAGTGAGGTGCCGCCACGATCGGACACGACGACTGACTTGAAAAGTGCATGCTCGGTGCACAGACATAAGGAGCACGAACCGAGCGCACAATGGGAACACACACCCCATCTACCTACCAGTACGGATTGGCCACGGGAGGAGGACCGAGTCGAATGCCGTTCCTCGTCGCCGTTCGCGAGCTCGGGACCAACCGCCATGCCTGCGCTCTCCTCCCCAGGACTCGCATTACAGCTGTCGCTCTAGATCTGCTTCTCAGAAGGTTGGAGACACGCTGCACCCCGCTATCTTGACGCTTCCTTCGAAGACTGGACCGATGGCACGGACCTCCCTTCGTTCCTCACCCTCACCTCACTGCCCTGGTCGTTCGGCTTCACCGTCTGGACACCAACCTCGCCGGGACTTCCGCTCTAGGCTTCTGCGTTCTCCTCGTCGCAGCCGCTCTCTTCGTGATCACCAATCTTCTCCTCGCAGTTCGGCTTCTTCACACAGGACCGCACGGGACACCTCCTCACTTTCCTCCTCGAGACTTCGCTCCCGCGGACGACGTACCCCTCCCAGCGCAATGGCCACTGGTCGCATCACTACCGTCCCTTCCCTTCCCCGCCGTACAGAGGAGTTTTCCCCCTGTGACCCTCCCGCGTGTTTGGCAGACGACTCCATCAGCTTGGCTCCGGAGGACTCCGTGTCGGCTTTGCTCAGCGATGGAGGCTCCTCCTCACCCAGACGTTCACGTTCTCGAGATGACATGGGATCGCTTTGCGCTACACTGAGCCATCGGATGGAGACTCTTCGGGCCTTGGACAAAGCTGCTCACCTCATCGTGACGTGTCTCCCGCGGAAGTCTGCTCTCCTTCTCCCCCCATCAAGAGAAAAGCTACGGCCTTCGTAGACTCCGAGCGCCAGGCCAAGCGCTTCAAGTCTCTTCCTCAACCTCCTGGATTCCGGGACCTGCGCGACGCCTTCTCCACCCACCTGCTGCAGGGCTCCTTGGGCGACTCCGGTTTCTTCTGTGACACCAAGTGGCCAGCGGACCTGGACATTTCCTTCCGTCAACGCTGGTATGCGGGCCATTCACAGAATTTCTCCTGTCCACTCCCGACGGTGGATCCTCCAGCTCTGTCCTGTGCTGGTAACGTTTGCCTGCGTACCCTCCTGCCCGGTCTTGCTCTGACTGCCTCCTTCGTTCGCAATTCCCTGGCCTCGGCGGGCTTCCTAGAGTTGGTGACACAAGCCATGTCGAGGAGGCCTGGAACCCATCCATCTCACCTCTGTTGAACGACATCCTTGCTTTGGCAGTTTCTGGCAACCGGGCGGCGTACCACACCGCTGTCAGCACCATGGCCACAGCTGCTAAATGTGATCTGATGCGCCGCGATGCCTTACACCACGCCTGCGCTCTGCCGACCGAGTTAAAGTTTCAGCTACGCCGGGCGCCTCTCGGTGGAGAGCTCCTGTTCGGCCCCACCTGGCAGGCAGTAAAGGATGCTAACAAGGACTTGTGGCCCAGCCGCATCGCTCCAGCCCGCTTTCAGACAGCCCACAAGGCCATGGGTCGTGCCCTGCGGTCCGTCAGACCCTCCTCTCGCCCCTTCACCAGACGTGGTCACCTATCCCCCCAGGCCCCGGCCTTTGGTCGCTCTCACACGCTCCCTGCCCCCGCCTCCGCCACCGTCCCCACCCCTGCTTGGCCTAGACCTGCCCGCCGTCCCGGGCGAGGCAGGGCCCACTGACTGCCTCCCTCCGCCGGCCCCGCTGACCGCTCCCGGGTCTCCTGTTGGCGGGAGGCTCGCACGCCGCAGCGACGTTTGGAGGTCGCTTCTACCGGATGACCCGTGGATCTTTTTGGCCGTCTCCGAGGAACTACAGCTCTCCTTCCGGTCCCCCCCCCCCTCTGCGCCGATCGCCCCTGTGGACTGCGGTGCCATCAGATCAGCTCAGAGCCGACGCCCTGCACAGCGAGGTCGCCGCTCTACTGCAGAAGAATGCCACGGAGGGGGTGACGCGGCACGACTCCCCAGCCTTCTACATCCGCCTCTTCGTGGTTCCCAAGCCGGGCGGCAAGTGGCGCCCCGTCTTCGACCTGTCCAGGCTGAACAAGTTCATCGTCGCCCTATCCTTCCGCATGGAGACCGCCCGAGCCCTTCGCGCAGCAGTGCAGCCCATGGACTTGCCGTCAGCCTCGACCTGTCGGATGCGTATCTTCACGTCCCCATGCATCCCACGGCCAGACGCTACCTCCGCTTCACCTTCACCGGCGTTGGTCTACCAGTTCCGGGCGCTTCCTTTCGGCCTTAACCTCAGCCCTTGGGTTTTCACCCGGATCATGGACGCCGTTGTAGCCAGGGCCAGGCGGACGTCTTCCGCTCCCATGTCGAACTACCTTGACGATCTTCTCTTGCGGAACCAGTCAGATTCCACCTTGGAGAAGGACCGGGATGCGCTCCTCGCTCTGCTAGACAGACTTGGGTTTCTGGTCAACCTTGGCAAGTCCGATCTCACGCCGTCTCGCCGCTTCATACACCTGGGGATGGAGTTTCGTACCGACCTCAACAAAGTGCGGCTCCCGGAGGCGCATAGTCAGGTGGCTCAAAAGGATGCTATTTCCGCCCAAGTGTGGCTTCAGCTCCTGGGCCTGATGAGCGCTGCGGCGGATCTCCTCCCCCTAGAACGTCTCTACTGCCGTCCGCTGCAGCTGCATCTGCTTCTCTACTGGCGACCCTCGAAGGACGACATCGTTTCCCTGATCCTGGTGCTCCCGATGCTCCGTCCTCACCTCCTTCGCTGGGGGGATCCCTCCTGGCTCGCGACAGGGGTTCCCCTTTACTCGCTGCCTCCCCAGCTATCCCTCTGTGTCGACGCAAGCCTTGCCAGCTGGGGTGCTCACCTGCTACTGATGTTCTCCACAGCCTCCGGCCTTTGGCCCACAGACCTTGGGACCCGACACATCAACTGGTTAGAGCTGAAAGTGGTGTGGAGGGACCCGCTCCCCCTCGCTTTGCATCCTTCTCTACCAGGTGCTCCGCTGGTGTGAGGATCGAGGCATTGCTCTTCGTGCGAGACACATCCCGGGACATCTGAATATTCTAGCCGACTCACTCGAGCGCTCGGCCAACTTCTCCACACCGAGTGGACGCTTCATCCGGACATCTTTCGGATGATCGGGACCAGATGGGAGGCTCCCATGATCGACCTCTTTGCGACGAGGTGGAATCGCCAGCTACTGCTTTTCATCTCTCCGATTCCTGACCCGCTCGCTTGGGCGGTCGACGCTCTCTCCATCCCGTGGCACGGCCTCGTCACTTACGCCTACCCCCCGACGGTACTCGTTCCCAAGGTCCTTCTCAAGCTCCGCGGTTGCAACACAGTCCTGTTCCTAGTGGCCTTCTTCTGCTGGACTAAGTCGTGGACCACCGACCTCTTGAACCTCGCCACAGGCCCCCCTCTGTGACTCCCCACTACTCGCACGATGCTCAAGCAACCGCGACAGGCGCTGTACCATCCGTGCCCCGAACGTCTCCTCCTCCACGCCTGGAGATTGTGCGGCAAGCCCTCGCCAGTAGAGGTTTCTCAAGTGCGGCAGTGGATGCTATCGCTAAAGCCTGGAGACCCTCGACCAGACAAGTTTACAAGGGAAAGTGGCGAGTGCTGTGCGACTGATGTGGCGACAACCTCCTCTCCCCCACGGATCTGACGGTGCCCCAGCTGGCGGAGTTCTTCCTTTGGCTCTTCATCGACCAGCTTCTGGTGCCAATCACCATTCGGGGCTACCTAGCCATGATCGCTGACACCTATGGGCATTTGGGCCAACCCGACCCTGGTAGCTGCAAAGACCTCGCCGATCTGATGGCCCACTTCAGTCTGCAACGCCCGGCCCTTCGCTTGCTGGTGCTGCGATAGGACCTACCATGGGTACTTATGTGGCCCAACTCGGACCGCTTCAAACCACTCCAGTTGGCGCGGTTACCTGACGTGACCCAGAAGACCTGCTTCCTGTTGGCCCCTCGCCACTGCTTCCAGGGTCAGTGAGCTCCACGCACTGTCGGCACGCCCCTCATGCTTGCAGTTCCGGACGGACGGCTCCGTACAACTGCTACCCGACCCGGTCTCCAAGAGCCAAGACTCGGTCTCCTTTGGCCGCCCCAAGGATGATGACCATTCGACCTTTACGGGTTACAGACTCCACCCGGGAGACCAGACAACAGGACCCGGTGAGAGCCTTACATGTGTACCTGCGCCGGACCAAGCCGCTGCGCAGGGAATGCACCCGCCTTTTCCTCCCTGTCCCCAGGTAGAAATGACATCTCAGCCCAGACCATATCCTCCTGGCTCCAATGGGTGATTCGCTCCGCCTACCAGGACCTCGCCCCCAATGCGGCCAAACGTATGAACATCAGGGCACACGAGGTCCACGCCATGACCGCAAGCCTCACATTTGACCGCAACTACGCTGTCAAAGACATTGTGGCGGCTCTGGGCTGGCGAACTGAGACATCCTTTGCCCGCTTCTACCTGAGGGACCTCTCCGGCCAACGCCAGAACCTTTCGCTGGTGGGAGACATTGCAGCGGCGCAACACTCCCTCCCTGCGCCCTAGGCGCCGTAAGTATCTTAGCTAAAATTATCGGGAGGTTGCCTCAGGAGGGCGGGTCTGGGGGCCAGTTTTTAGGGTTTAGGGGCGTTATAGCGGCACCCACCTCCTCTTCGTGATTCTTCCTAACAGTAATGTCATCGGTAATGTATTTTGAGGAAACAAATGTATATTATATACCGATGATATTACTGTTAGGAATATTGTCTAAGCTAGACTAATTTTAGCCCAAAAATTGTTGTGTACACAGTAGGGGAGGTAACAAGACTCCCCTCCATCCCATCCGGGCACGCACCCAGCACTCACCAGTCTGTTTCTTCGCTAGAAAGTGGAAGGTGTACACGGATTGCTCCTTCATATGGAAGAAACTAGCGTTGGTGTTTGCGACTTCTATGGACTCTTGCAAGTGCTAGTGGCTGTGTGCCTTGTGCTTGGATGCTTTAGCTGTGCTTTCTAGCCGGTGCTAGCGATTCTTAGGCCTAAAACGAGCCTTGTAGTGACTGGTGAACTGTGCTCATTTACCATAGCGGCTGTGTATGGTGTGACCGGTCGCTGTGTGTCCCGAACTTTCTGCTTCGGTGCTGTTCCTTGTGCCCCCGGCTCCGTGCCTGGGGCTAACCTGGGACTCTTGCCTGTGGAATTTTCATCGGGTTTGTGTTGTTCTCTACCGGACGATCCTGCGGCCTCTCCTGCAGCCACGAGCCACGGACTTGGCCTAGCCGGCGGCAGACTGGGTGCTCCTCCAGCGGTTTTTGTTGGGCTTCGCCGAGGTGACGCTGTTGGTCTTCACTCCTTTGTCGACATCGCCACTATGTCAAGGTAAAACCTTGCTCTCAGCCGGCGCTCGGGGAAGGGGAAGAGCGTCGGGCATTGGCTTGCGCCGTATGCTTGGATTTGTTTTGTTTCGTACACGCGGATTTTGGTTGCGGACCCGCTGGGGTCACGCTTACTCGCCTTTTATTGTGCGCTTTTATTGTGCGCAGTATGCAAGTCCGAACCTGCACACTTTGTGGGCAGTTTCAGTGGCCGAGTGATGAGCATGCTGTCTGCCTGCCCTGCTCCGGCTGTGCTTCTACGCACCCATGCGCGGTCTGCACCCCCTGGCAGGAGGTGCTATGGTCCCAGCTATGGAGCTTCTACCGGCGCGAACGGCCGACTCCTGTACGGGACCGAGCTCCAGCATCGGTGACTGCCACAGACCCGACGAGTGGTAGCTCACCGGTTGTGGAGTCGTGAGGAGCAAAGGATAGACGTGAGCGGCCGGTGCCAGCCCCAGTAACAACTCCAGCATCGGTGGCTGCCACAGACCCGATGAGTGGTATGTCACCGGTTGTGGAGCATCGAGCAGCGTGGGTTCCGATGCGAGAGCGGACATCGACCCGAGAACGCACTCCTGCATTGGGGCCGGCCACAGACCCATCGAGTGGTCCGGCACCGGTTGTGGAGCCTCGAGCAACGCGGGATGGACTGACACGTGATCGGCCTCTACCGTCCCGAGAATGCACTCCAGCATCGTTGACTGCCACAGTCCCGACGAGTGGTAGGTCATCGGTTGTGGAGCCTCGAGCAGACTGATGCGTGGAGGACGACATCAGCCCAAGAACGAATTCCAGCTTCGGCTACTGCCACAGACCCGACGAGTGGTACGTCACCGGTTGTGGAGCCTCGAGCAAGGGACCGTCTAACACGTTAAAAAGCCGACGTCAGCACAAGAACGAACTCCAGCAATGGTGGCTGCTACAGACCCGACGAGGGGCAGAATATCGGTTGTGGAGCCTAGTGCGGCACGGGAGAGACTGATGCGTGTTCGGCCGCCTTCTACCTGGCGCCAGACAACAGCCCGGGCACGGACTCAAGTGTCGGGGGATACCACAGACACGGCGAGTGGTGTTTCACCGGTTGTGGAGCCTCATAAGGAACGCTATAGACCAGCCTCTGCCTCCTATGCCTCAGCACGTGACCAGCCTAGAGTTTTGGCGCCCTGATCTAGGCTCAGCGACCGGGGACAGCATAAGGACTGGCATTCTGACCGATCGCGCGACCGCTCGCCGGAAAGAGATAGGCACGAGTCGGGGCCACGACGACTTCACTTACCCCGTCGACTTCGCTTACCCCGTCTAACCTCCAGGGAGGATGAGCCTTCTACGGTTGGTCGACCCGAGCGGACCGCCGCTTCGTTCACCTAGGCATGGAGTTCTGCACCGCCCTTAACGACGTCCGGCTGCCGGAGAAAAGCATCCAGAAGCTGGCGACCTTGGCGCAACAGGTGTCTCAAGAGCCGGCGATCCCCGCCAGATGTTGGCTTCAGCTTTTGGGACTGATCAGTGCGGCAGCAGACCTGCTTTCCCTAGGGCGTCTCTACTCTCGCCCGTGGCAGCTACACCTTCTTCTACACTGGCAACCCTCGACGGACGACCTCGAGGCTCCAGTCCCGGTCCTGCCGATGTTGCATCCGCACCTGCTTCGCTAGGCGGATCCAGACTGGCTTGCGACGAGTGTTCCCCTCTACTCGCCTCCACCCTGGCTGTCCTGGGGCGCTCACCTACTTCCGTCGTTTGTCACGGCCTCCGGCGTTTGGCCGTCGGATCTAGTGGCCCGACACATCAACTTGTTGGAACTGCAGGTGGTCTGGCAAGCCCTCCTCACGTGGGAAACATCGCTGAGTCGCCAGGAACTACTAGTCCTCTCCGACAACTCCACAGTCATCGCCTACATCCAGAAGCAGGGCGGGATGTGCTCTCCCTCCCTCTGCATTCTCCTCTACCAGGTGCTTCGCTGGTGCGAAGATCGAGGCATCACTCTCCGCGCGCAGCACATCCCAGGTCATCTGAATGTGCTGGCCGACTCACTCTCGCGGCGCGGCCAACTTCTATACACCGAGTGGACGCTTCGCCCAGACATCTTTCAGATGATCGGTGCTCTCTGGGAACCACCCATGATCGACCTTTTCGCGACGCGTTGGAATCACCAGCTTCCTCTCTTAATCTCTCCGTTTCCAGACCCGCTGGCCTGGGCGGTGGACGCTCTTTGGATTCCGTGGGACCGCCTGGTTGCTTACGCCTACCCACCGACGGTCCTGGTCCCCAAGGTGCTACTTAAGCTCAGAGGGTGCAATGCGGTCCTGTTCCTGGTGGCCCCTTTCTGCTGGACCAAGTCCTGGACCACCGATCTCCTGAGCCTTGCCACGGCTCCTCCGCTGCGGCTTCCCACGCCACGCACGATGCTCAAGCAACCGCGACAGGCGCTGTTCCACCCTTGCCCTGACCGACTCCTCCTCCACGCCTGGAGATTGTGCGGCAAGCCCTCGTGGCTAGAGGCTTTTCAGGTGCAGCAGTGGAGACGATCACTACAGCTTGCAGATCCTCAACCAGACGAGTCTATGAGGGGAAGTGGCGAGTCCTGTGCCTATGGTGTGACGACAACCGACTCTACCCCACAGATTTGACGGTACTCCAGCTGGCGGATTTTTTCCTCTGGCTATTCTACGACCAGCATTTAGCGCCTATCACCATTCGGGGCTACCTGGCCATGATTGCTGACACATACCGGCATCTGGGACGACCCAACTCTGGCGACTGCAAGGACCTCGCTGATCTTATGGCCTCCTTTGGGCTACAACGTCCCGCCCTTCGCTCGCTCGTGCCGCGATGGGACCTGTCCTGGGTGCTGACCTGGCTCAACTCTGCCCGCTTCGAACCTATCCAGTTGGCGCGGTTGCCGGACGTGACGCGGAAGACCTGCTTCCTACTGGCCCTTGCCTCGGCTTCCAGGGTCAGCGAACTGCACGCCCTTTCAACACAGCCCGCTTACTTACAGTTCCGGATGGACGGCTCGGTTCACTTGCTGCCCGATCCAACGTTTCTCGCCAAGACCCGATGGCCTTTGACAGCCCCGCAAGTGGTCACCATTCCACCATTACGAGACACCAGCTCTTCCCGAGAGTCCAGACAGCAGGACCCGGTGAGGGCTTTACGCGTCTACCTGCGCCGGACCAAACCACTACGCAGGGGGCGCACCCGCCTTTCCTCCTCTATCCCCAGGTAGAAATGACATCTCGGCCCAGACGATATCCTCCTGGCTCCAATGGGTGATACGCTCCGCCTACCATGACCTCTCCCCTGATGCAGCCAAACGAATCAACATCAGGGCGCATGAGGTCAGAACCATGGCCGCAAGACTAGCGTTCGACCGCAACTGTGCTGTCAAAGACATTGTGGCGGCCGTGGGATGGCGGACACAGTCGACCTTTGCCCGATTCTACCTGAGGGACCTCTCCAGCCAGCGCCAGAACCTTTCGCTGGTGGGAGGCATCACGTCGGCGCAACACTCCCTCCCGCGGCGCCTCTGGTGCCATTGGTAATCTTCGCTAAAATTATCGGGTGGTTGCTGGGGAGGGCGGGTCTCTTTTACAAGTGACTAGGGCTAAGGAGCGTTATAGTGGCCCCACCTCCTCTTCGTCGTTCTTCCTAGCAGTAATATCATTGGTAATGTGTTTTGAGGAAACAAATTAATTTTTCTCTAAAATATATTTTTTCGAAAAATACTTACTGATGATATTACTTGGATGACCCTCCCATCTGCCCCGCTTGCCGCTGTTCCGCTCAGAAACAGACTGGTGAGCACCCGGTGGATGCATGCCCGGATGGGATGGAGGGGAGGCTACTCGGGCCTCGACCTGTGCTATAGCACCCCTTGTTACCTCCCCTACTGTGTACACAACAATTTTGGGGCTAAACTTAGTCTAGCTTAGACAATATTCCTAACAGTAATATCATCGGTAAGTATTTTTTGGAAAGATTAGGTCACAGACCTATTTTCAACCTTGCTACACACTACAACAAATATGACAGTAACACACACACACACACACACACACACACACACACACACACACACACACACACACACACACACACACCTCATTCTCTCACATACACCCACAGGTCAATGGGCCACAGATCAATGGCTTGAATGTAATGGAAGGACCTCTCTTGTGCACCAAGGAGAAGAAGAGCAGCAAAGTCTTTCATTTTGTGACGTTCACACTGAACCCTTTTCGCCCCAAAATCCCATTTCTCAAATGTTGGAGGTGTTGCCTAACAACCATGTACCAGCTGTAGGAGATGTGGATTGATCATGATAATTCAAGGGTACTGCCAGATGAGCTTGGCGCCTGCAGGCGCCAAGCTCATCTGGCACTACCCTTGAATTATCATGATCAGTCCACCTCCTGCTGCAGGGTCCCGGGGCTAAAAGGGTTAATGACTTAAGCTAACCTTTTTTGTCCAGCATTATTGTAAGACATACTGAGAACATTTATAAAGGAGATCTAGGGATCTATTAACCCTTTGCTGGATTAACTCTTTCAAGACGTGAATCCGGATGCGTCATGTCTCGAAAGAGTTAGGCCGCTTTTACGATGCATACCGCTACAATGTGATTGTAGAGGTCCAGACAATCCCAGCAAAGATGTTCCGGCGTGTGCTGACCATCGTGAATGCTCACTGCAAGCTGGGGCTGACGGCCACCTTGGTGCGCGAAGACGACAAGATTGCAGACCTCAACTTCCTCATTGGTCCGAAGTTGTATGAGGCCAACTGGATGGAACTACAGAACAATGGATTCATTGCTCGTGTACAGTGTGCAGAGGTGGGGGAGTTTTTAATTGTTAGTTCAAAAGGAAATAACAAACAGAAAAAGAAACACCCTTCAGAGTAAGAAGGATAACACTAAAACTCTGCCATTATATGGCAAAAGCCAGTATGTCCATTATTTTCTCAAAATCATTACTGATGACATTACTACTAGGATGCTTCGCTTAGCATACCAATTTTAGCCCCCAAAACTCGTGTCCCTCACAACAGGGGAGGCAACTCTAGGGTGTCGTTGCCAGGATACCCCAAGTAGCCTCCTGTGCCTCCCTATCCGGTGGCGCATTCACTCTTCAATTAGCTACACCTAACCGGTCGTGTGCACCTCGCGTGCTCCGACTGTGTATGGTGGGATTACCTTTTGTGAACTCGACTTACATTGGAATTATGTTGGACGTGTGCTGCTACCTCTGTGGTGTTGGGTGCTTGGATTACCTTCAGTTTCTTAGGATTTACTTGGTGGTTGGCCTCTGTGGATTACTGGGTCTTGGGACATGACAAGGTAAAGCTTCGGTTACTGCCTCAGCCAGCGATTTACCGGGCGGCGGCATTGACCGGAGACTATGTATGTGACCAACCGGGAGCTCGGACCCTCGTAAGGAGGCTGTGTGCACTCGCGCCGGCCTTTGTCCGTCTTATGTTACAGTACTCAATGAGGAGATCAGTACGGATAAAAGCAAAGTGATGATCAACACCACAAGCGACAGCAGCACCAACATTCACATGAATGGCCAAAAGCTAGAAGAGGTCAATAGCTTCAAGTACTTGGGAGCCACCCTGTCCAAAGACGGTAGTTGCATAGCAGAGATCCGTATCAGGATAGGTACAGCAACATCCGCAATGGCCAGGCTGGACAGGATATGGCGAAGTAACTCCATCAGCTTCACCATCAAGTACAGGCTTTACAAGTCCCTCATAGTGTCTATTCTACTCTACGGCTGTGAGACTTGGACACTGCTTGCAGACTCAGAAAAGAAAATCCAGGCCTTTGAGAACAAGTGCCTGAGGAAGTTGCTCCGCATCTCATACCGCGAGCACAAGACCAACGAATATGTACGGAGCATCGTCACTTCCCTGGTGGGCCCACATGAACCCCTTCTGGCAACCGTGAAACGGCGCAAGCTTGCTTGGTTTGGCCACGTGACCCGACACAACACCTTGTCCAAGACTATCCTCCAAGGCACTCTCGAAGGAAGTCGTCGGCGAGGTCGTCAGAGAAAGAGTTGGGTCGCAAACATAAAAGAATGGACCGAACTCGAGATGTCAGACTTGCTTGCCACCGCCCAAAATAGAACTCAGTGGAGAGCACTGTCTGTTGCTGCTGCCTTTCAGTCCCCCCAACGCCCAGTTCGGGCAAGGGACTGATGATGATGATGATGACTCAATGAGGACCCCACACCAGGTTGCGCTCCAGTGGCATAGTGGTGCGCGCGATGTCGGCCTACCCTGCTTGGGCTGCTCCTCCAGTTGGACTGGATTCTAATGCACAACATGAGAGGTGAAAAGATGGTCGCATCTTTGGGCGTTTACCGGACTGAGAGACCGGCACGCAACCCCGCAGCAACCAAAGCCGTGAAGTTTTGCAGAGGAGGGCCACCTCAGACATTGTGAGCTTATCGGCGCAAAAAGGAACCTTCTGCCGCCACTGGTGCCTCAGACAGAGCTGCTCCACCTAAAGCGGTATAAAGAGTCTTAAAGCAGCCGATGAGACTTGCCATCCCGTCTAGCACCAAGAGCTCTAACCCGCCTTTTCGGCCAGGGATGTGCCATGACAGCCTCGCGCTGGGACCATATGGCGTTGAGGCGCGTCCCCTGGGTGGTGGATAGGGGGTCCCTCGTGAGAGGGGTGCACCGAATGAAATAAGGTGCCGTGAACCAACATGGTCTAAGGGAAGGTGACCCCGACAGAAAACCCCTGGTCCTCCTAGTAAGGGGGTTGGGCGTGGGGGTAGCTTCCCCACCCTGCAAAAAAGGAAATAGCTACAAAAACGCCGACGAAAAGACTAACAGTAATTCCTTTCCTGGAGGAGGAAGGTTCTTCTACCAGAAGACTTAGGACGTCCTGTGGTGAAAGCCGGAAGTCTTCGGAAGCCACAGGACCTAGCCGCCTCTCTCTATCCAAGGATACAACCATGGGCACCCCCAGGGAAAGAGGAAAAGAGGTAGGCCAAGAAACTCCTGGCGTCGAGACCTCCAAGCAGACATTAAGAGACTGGGAACCACCTGGAGTAGAATCGAAGGAGAAGCACAGGACAGGAGTTGCTGGAGGTCTCTCGTCGACGGCCTATACCCGGGTAGGGGTGACAGGCGTAAGTAAGTAAGTAATGTGCCATGACCGGGTTCGGCCCCCACGGAGATACAGGCATTGAGAGCTTGGTCCCCACGCAAGGAAATGTTGGGCTGCTCGCATGCCCACCAGGAAAACAAAGAGCCCAGGCAGCAGAAGTGAGGGAACACCCCTCTGAGATGACAGCGCCCTCTTGCCGTAGGCCAGACCAGTGCCTGGACAGTGCCTGGACAGGGCCGCACCAACGGTGCACCTCTCAGAGCGGGATAGGAAATTAAGCCACTGACGGATAGGCCATGAACAAAGACTTCAGGGGCCAGAGACTGAGAACGGAGCCACAGGCTGGAGATGGGTCTCGGTCAAAGCAAACTACCGAGTCCGAAACCAACAACGGGTAGGAAGGAAGCTCGGTCTGTCATTACAGCCGACGAGACATGGTTCATCGTCGAGGTCGCGCCCCCAAAGCACTACCCCCTGATGGAGCAGGCCACAAACACAGACTCCAGTGTCCTGAGACAATGGAAAGAATAAAAAGGAGAGAGGAAAGAGAGAGATTGGAGCCACATACAGGATGAGGTCCCCAGTCAGGGCAGATCCATCGAGACCGAAGCCCGCCACAGAGAGGGAGCATGCTCGGTCAGTATTACAGCCGACGAGATGTGGTTCCTCGTCGAGGGCGGACCCCGGAGCAAACATCCCCCCACGAAAGGAGCAGTGAGAGGGACACCCAGCGGCCTCGATCCACACGCCACACGGGGACGAAGTTTACACGTTCGTGAGAGCGATGGCAGCAGACGGGGACAGGGCACTACAGATACCCCACGCCAGTAACATCTCTTGCTCCTCCTCGCCGGACCGGCGGACAAGTTCGGTTGCGACACAGCGGAGAGCTCTTCACAGCACTGGACCTCCGAAGCACCCTCCAGGAGCAGATCTTCCGGCTGAACCTGCAGGGACCGATCTTCCTTAAGGACTTGACGGCCTCAACGTTGGCGCCAGGACCACTGGGATAGCAGCCGCAGGATGGAAGCAGCCTCCCTTCGGCACCAGCCCAGCCCTTGCCAGCGGTCCGCGACGATTCACAGGAACAGACTCCCCAGACTCTACGCTTCGGTCGGCGCACAGACTGGCAGTGTTTCCCTCTTCACGAGCAGAGATGGATGGCGTCGTCGGGCGTAGACGACAGACACCTGGCGGACGGTTGGCGCTCTCCACCCCCGCGGTCGACGTGGCCACGGCATCGCAGACCTGCCGTTCCATGGACGAGACTACTGCCCTCCGTCTCCGCCTCTGAGAGGCAGGCCTTGGCGATGGTCAACGCATCGCGGCGGCCCCAAGCACTTCGAGTTGCTCCCTCATCCGGCAAGCTCCCGGGATCTAGCGGAGGCAGTCTCGGCTCGCCAGCGACAAGACGGCTTCGGAGACCACAGCTTCTTCGCAGACTCCCCGTTGACCAGAGAGGATGGTGTCATCTTGCGCCAGCGGTGGTTGGAGCTCACTCCCAGGCATTTCCGGTGTCCTTTCAGCGGTGGGCTAGGAGGCGCTCATGCAGGCGGAAGTACCCCGCAGCCATGGACGCTGACGTGAGGCTTGGACAGGACAGCTACCTTGGCACGCTTCCCCATAGCGGGCGCGGGATTCCTCGAGATGACAACGAATCATGTGGTCACGTGGCGGGAGACCTGGGACCTCTCGGGGCGGCGTCCGCCAACGGCGACCTGATGCAACGGGACGATCTGCTGGGACGATGCCATGCTCTCCCAGTTTCGGTGAAGGCTTGGCGCCTGGCTCCGCGTGGGGGCACCCTACCTTGGGACCGACTTGGCAGACGGCAAGGAGTCAACGAAGCCCCCCCCCCCCTCCCAGCCCGCGCGCTCGCGTGCTTCCCCGCACCCTCCACTGTCTGGTCCAGAGGCTCCCAGGAGCACCGGTCGGTGGGAGGCTAGCCCTCCACAGAGCGGAGGCACAGCTATTGCAGGTCAAACCATGGTTGGTCGACGGTTACGGAGGACCGGAGAATCTCCTTCCAGTCGCCTCCTCCCTTGTGACTCCTCCCCTCTGTGGACACGAGTACCAGGGGATCGGCACAAGACAACAGCGCTGTGCGGCATGGTGAGAGCCGTACTCAAAGAGGTGGCCACGGAGGTGGTCTCGCGTCCCGATCCCCCAGCAGGCTACAGTCAGCGCTTCCTGGTCCCCGAAACCAGAGGCAAGTGGCGTCTAGTATCGACCTGTCGGCTCTTTACAAGTACTTCGGCCCCGCGTTTCAGGATGGATATGGCCAGAGCACTGAGGGGGCAGGGCGACCCCACGATTTTGCTGTGAGCCTGGACCCAGCGGTTGCATATCTTCACGTACTCTTCCATCCGACGGCATGGCGTGACCTACTCTTCTCCTTCTGCGGGATGGTCGACGAAGTTGTCTCAAGGTTCCGACAAGCGGCTTCCAGCCCACTTCCAACCGCCTGGTCGACCTGCTCCTCCGGTGTAGAAGAGGAGAAAGGATAGAGAGGAAGAGAGAGGTTTTGAAGAGGAAAGATAACAGCCAAATGGCGAAAGCATTGGAGGACACGGCTTCCTAGCTGACGGCCCCGCGGCGTGGATTACTGGTCATAGAGGCAAGTCCGACGGGATCCCGGCACGCAGGTTTCCACCTAGGCATGGACAGCAACCGGGTATGATCCCCCGCAGGGCGGATTAGAAAATAGCGAAGGCGGCTCTTGGAGCATCGCGCACGGAGCTCTCCCGGCCAGTACCTAACCCCAGCTGCCGGGCCTACATAGCGCTGCAGCGGATCGTCTACCCCTGGGCAGATTCTACTCTTGGCCGATACAGCTACACCCGCTCCTGCACTGGCGCCTCTCCTCAGTCAAATCTCATCTCATCCTTTTTGAAAGATATCAGTCTGTATGTGTGAATGGGATCATGTCTCAGCCTGTGCTTTTGAAGTATGGTGTCCCACAAGGGTCAGTTTTGGGTCCTCTGCTGTTCTCTCTGTACACTAAACCAGTTTCCCGAATCATCAGCCAGAATAGCTGTGAGTATCACAAGTATGCTGATGACACTCAGGTCTCTAAGTCTGACCATCCTGGTAAACTGCAGACCATTGTCTCCGATGTGGAGAAGTGTATAGTTGAAATCAAAGACTGGATGACTTGCAACAGACTCAAGTTAAATGATGACAAAACAGAGAGCATGCTTGTTGGTACTCGAGCTAGAACATCCGCCTCCAGCAGTGATCATATTTCCATAGGTGGCCAAGACATTTCTTTCAAATCCGATGTAAAAAATCAGGGTGTATTCCTGGATTCAAGTTTATCGATGGAAAAACAGGTTAGCCATCTTTGCCGCACTGCCTACCTGGAGCTCCGCAGAATAGGCATGATCAGACGCTTTTTGACAGAAAAGGCTACTGCCCAGCTCGTATGCTCTCGCATTCTGTCCCGTCTAGATTACTGTAATTCCCTCCTTGCTGGTATCTCATCTGATCAACTCACTCGCATTCAGCGTATCCAGAATAATGCAGCCCGGTTAGTCCTTCGCAAAAAACGCACTGATCATGTCACACCACTGCTAAAGCATCTCCACTGGCTACCTGTCAAACAGAGAATAGAGTACAAGCTGGCCACTTTGGCATACAAACACTATGACAATACGCTTCCTGCATATCTGTCTTCTTCCCTTGCATCACACAATCCTAGTAGAAGTCTACGCTCAAGCTCACAAAAACTGCTCGTTCAGCCCAGAGTCAGCCTAAAAACTGCTGGTGCCCGTTCTTTCAGTTATCAGGCCCCTCACGTCTGGAACTCACTTCCACTGCATGTCCGTCTTTCCCCTACCCTGTTGACCTTCAAAACAAAATTGAAGACCCATCTTTTCCAGGTAGCATATCAAGATTAGCTTAGTCTGGATGTGCTGCCTGGAAATGTTGGTTGTTTCCCCATGTAGATAGGCTGTGTGTGTGTGTGTGTGTGTGTGTGTGTGTGTGTGTGTGTGTGTGTGTGCGTGTGTGTTTCGTGTTAGGAATGCGCCTACATGGTGCGAGCAGATGTTTATTTAAAGAGTGAGTGCGTTCTAATTTTTTCTCCTTTTTAATTTTAATTTTTTATTTTTTATGTGCTGTGAAGCGCTCCTAGCTTGCTGTTCGTGGGGAAGGGCGCTATATAAAAACTATGTATTATTATTATTATTATTATCTCCAGCGGTGGATGGGCAGTACCGGGCTAATGTCGGGGGCACCACTCTTCTCCCTGCCGCCACAGATCCCCATCTGCACGGACGCAAGTCGCTAAGGCAGGGGAGCACACCTGTGACCAGAGTGTCACAGCCTCGGGCAGCTAGATGGGGTAGCATGCAGGCAGACCTATCAGCTGGCTGGTGGACTCTCGCCGGATAGGAGGAACGACTCGCGCAACAAGGGGTACTGGTTCTCTCAGACAACTAAACGGTCATGGCCTACATCGGGACCAGGGAGGAACGTGCTCACCCTCCCCTTGCATCCTCGTGTACCAGGTCCTCCGGTGCTGCACTGATCACGGCATTACTCTGCGGGCACGGCACGTCCCAGGCCATTTCAGCGTACACGGGGACTCACACAGAGTGATAACTGCGCCCGGATACCTTACAGCTACTCTTTGCGCAAGGAGAGACGCCGATGTTCGACTGTCCTCCACTAGGTGGAACCAAAAGCTGCTTCCTACGTCTCCCCCATACCAGATCCACAAGCCTGGACCATGGACGCACTCTTCATTCTGTGGGACGGATTCCTTGCTTACGTGTTCCCTCCCGCTTTGCGGGTACAGGGTGCTCCAGAAGCTCAGGGGCGACTACACGATACTGTTCCTTGGGGCCTAATTGGGCTGGACCAGGAACTGGACCACAGACCTCCTGAGCGCGCTACAGATCCCCCCTTGTGAAGCTCCCCACATCACGCTTGATGCTCAAGCAGCCTCGGCAGCAACAGTTTCCTCAAATAAGGGAAAGAAGCGCACCTGGAACGACCGCGGCTGTGCGCTTGGAGATGGTCAGGCAGGCCCTCGCACCCAGAGGCTTCTCGGGTGCGGCAGTGGAGACGATCACTGTGGCGCGGAGGGGCTTTACCCGTAACGGATACGTGGAGGTGGTGAGTACTCCAAGCCTGGTGGGCAGTAGAACGACTCGCCCCCTCAGACCTGACTAACCCCTAAAGGGCCGAAGTTTTAGGTGGTTATGCCCCAAGCAGACCTGGGCCCCGTCACCAGCCGAGGTTTCCTGGCAATGGTGGCACGCACTTACCCATTCCTGACAGGGCCGGAACCGGGCACATGCAAGACCTCTCGGATCGGAGGGCGCACTTCGATCGACTTGGAAACCTAGCCATTAAGACCTGCTTCCTGCTCACCCGCGCCTCAATCTGGGGTATGCGAGATGCACGCCTTCTCCGGGTGGCCCTCCTGTCTCCAACTCAGGGCCGATCGCTCGGTGCAACGCCTCACCGACCCTACGTGCTGGCCAAGTACCGCCTTCCAGCATCCGTGCCGAAGTATTGACCGTCCGTCCGCACAGGGCTATGGACCAGGCACAGGAGTCCCGTCTACGGGACCCGGTCAGGGCGCTTGAAGTGCACCCGTGCAGAACTAAGCCACTAGGACTAGGGCGCTCCTGCCCTTGGCTCCGGGCAGACGAGACAGGGCGGCGCAGACGATCCCTGCCTGGCCATGCTGGGTCATCCGGTTTGCGTACAAAGAGCTCTCCCCAGAGCAGGCTAGTACGATGTGCACTGCTGCGAGCATCGCCTTGGCCGCAACGGCGCAGTGAAAGACCTTGGGACGGCCGTGGGGTGGCGGGCCGAGTCTACCTTCGCCTGCCTCTACCTTCGAGACCTATCCTGCCAGCGCGACTACCTGGCCCTTTTGGGAGACATCTCGGCAGCGCAGCACTCCCTCCCAGCGCCACAGGCGACATGGGTAACGCCTAGCTAAAATTGTCGGGAGTGGTGCGTAGGGACGGGCCTTGATAGTTAACGAGCGGATCACTCGGGCATGGGAAAGGTGTACCAAGTTTGTGGCACCCTCCTCCTATTCACCATTCTTCGTAGTAGTAATGTCATCGGTAATGATTTTGAGAAAATAATGGATTTTTCTCTAAAATGTATTTTGTTTTGAAAAATACTTACCGATGACATTACTCAGAGGTCCCTCCTTCCTACCCCGCTTGCCGCAGTAGACCTAAGGCTCAGAGATTGGCGGAAAAGGGTGAGTGCGCCACCGGATGGGGAGGCACTGGAGGCTACTCGGGGTATCCTGGTAACGACACCCCACAGTTGCCTCCCCTGTTGTTAGGGACACAACGAGTTTTGGCGAGACTGGCAGAAAAGGGTGAGTGCGCCACCGGATGGGGAGGCACGGGAGGCTACTCGGGGTATCCTGGTAACAACACCCCACAGTTGCCTCCCCTGTTGTGAGGGACACAATGAGTTTTGGGGGCTAAAATTGGTATGCTAAGTGAAGTTTCTCCAGTAGTAATGTCATTGGTAAGTATTTTTCGAAAAAATCCATTTTAGAAAAAAATCCATTTTTTGAGAAAAGTTAGATTTGATGATGACGGCAGAACTACATACAGAAATAGGCAACAAATAAGAAACACGCTTCAGAAAAACTAGTACAGTTTGCTGCGTTGTCCTAGTTCCCCCCCCCCCCCCCCACAATCCTCCTTGATTTGCCAAAGGTTGAGCTCAGGAATATCTTGTGAGCATCTCAGTGGGCATTTGTCTGCTTACCACAGTATAACGTAATTAGACAACCGGCAGATGTGGCCATGTTTGATCAGTTTGTGGCAAGTCAACCCACAATGCAGTCGGTATATTTCATTCATGAATTCTTGGGTTTTGGCTTGACGTGGAGCCTGAGTTTGCAGCGGACAAGACGGTGGTCAATGTGGCACTCTGCGCTGGGCATCACTCTAGTGAGGAGGACGTCACTGCGGTCCCTCTGACGCACTAGGACATAGTCGATAAGGTGCCAGTGTTTGGAGCGAGGATGCATCCAGGTGGTCTTTCGACTGTCCTTTTGCTGAAAAGTAGTGTTGGTGATGACCAGTTGCTGCTCTGCACAGAACTCCAACAGTAGGCGGCCATTGTCATTGCAGTTCCCGACGCCATGCTTGCCGAGGACTCCTTTCCAGGCTTCAGAGTCCTGGCCCACTCTGGCGTTGAAGTCGCCAAGGATGATGACTTTGTCGTCTGCAGGGGTGCTCTGTATGAGGCTGCGCAGGTCAGTGTAAAACTTGTCCTTTTCAGCAGGCTCTGCCAGGAGGGTTGGGGAGTACACACTGAGAAGGGTGACGTGTTGCTGGTGTCTCAGTGGGAGGTGCATGGACATGATGCGGTCTGAGTGACCCGTTGGTAGGTTTTCCAGATTAGTCGCAATGGAGGTCTTGACCATAAAACCCACGTCTTGAACTGCTGGTCGGAGTACTTTCAGAGCCTCTTCAGCGCTGAGCGCACTGTTCATGAAGCAGTCGTCCTACAAATCCCACAACTCCCAGTAAAGGTTGAATTGGACGAACCGCCCACCGCTGAAGAGACCCTCACAGCCATCCACCAGCTCAAGAGTGGCAAAGCAGCAGGCATTGATGGAATACCACCAGAGATCTGGAAACATGGAGGCAGAGCACTGCACAACAAGCTCCATGACCTCTTTCTCTGCTGCTGGGAGGAAGGAACACTACCAAAGGATCTCCGTGATGCTGTCGTTATCACCCTGTACAAGAACAAAGGCGAGAAGTCAGACTGTTCCAACTATCGGGGAATTACCCTGCTGTCCATTGCTGGAAAAATTCTTGCAAGGCTGCTCCTGAATCGGCTGGTACCTGCCATCGCTGAAGACCACCTCCCAGAGGGCCAGTGTGGCTTCAGAGCAAACAGGAGCACCACTGATATGGTCTTTGTGCTGAGACAGCTTCAGGAGAAGTGCCGCGAGCAGAACAAAGGGCTGTACGTAACGTTTGTCAACCTAACAAAAGCGTTCGACACTGTGAGCAGGCAAGGCATGTGGCAGATCCTGGAGCGACTTGGCTGTCCCCCAAAGTTCCTCAGCATGATTGTCCAGCTACACGAGGACCAGCAAGGCCAGGTCAGACTCAACAATGTTCTCTCAGAACCATTCCCTATTCTCAACGGCGTAAAGCAGGGCTGCGTGCTGGCACCGACCCTCTTCACCATCTTTTTTAGCATGATGTTGAAGCAGGCCACAGTAGACCTCGATGATACATCAGGTATCGTCTCGATGGCAGCCTGTTCAACCTCAGACGACTGCAGGCCCACACGAAAACCCTAGATCAACTGATTCGTGAGCTGCTTTTTGCTGATGACGCTGCCCTCGTTGCACACACAGAGAGAGCTCTGCAGCGCATCACGTCCTGCTTCGCAGACGCTGCCCAGCTCTTTGGACTCGAGGTCAGTCTGAAAAAGACAGAGGTCCTCCATCAGCCGGCACCCAAGACAGTGTATCGCCCTCCTCACATCACCATTGGCGAGTCTGAACTAAAGTCAGTGCACCAGTTTACTTACCTTGGCTGCATTATCACGTCGGACGCCAAGCTGGACAGGGAGCTTGACAGCAGGCCGGCAAAAGCGAACAGCGCTTTCGGGCGACTTTTCAAGTGGGTGTGGCACAATCAACAGCTGAAAACAGGCACCAAGATCAGCGTGTACAGAGCTGTGGTCCTCACCACCCTGCTGTATGGTTCCGAGTCCTGGGCCCTCTACTGCAGCCAACTACGACTCCTCGAACGTTTCCACCAGCGCTGTCTGCGTACCATCCTGGGCATTCACTGGAGTGACTATGTCACCAACGTCGAGGTCCTTGAACAGGCTGAAACTGTGAGCATCGAGGCCTTGTTGCTGCGGACACAGCTCCGCTGGGCGGGGCATGTCTCCAGGATGGAGGATTATCGCCTACCAAAGATCACCCTGTTCGGCGAGCTTGCTACTGGACACCGTGACAGAGGGGCACCAAAGAAGAGATACAAAGACTGTCTCAAAAAGTCACTTAGTGCCTGCCAAATCGACCACCACCAGTGGTCCTCGCTTGCTGTGGACCGTGACACCTGGCGCTCCACCATTTACAAGGCAGCTGTCTCCTTTGAGGACTCTCGCAGAGCTAGCCTTAAGGACAAGCGGCTCAGGAGAAAAAACAGAGATGCCGCAACTCAGAACCCTGGCCATACCTTCCCTTGCAGCCACTGCGGTCGAACCTGCCTGTCCCGGATTGGCCTCCGCAGCCACGAACAAGCCTGCAGACGTCGTGGGCAACTCCTATAAAATCTTCGTTCGCGAAGTCAAGCCAAGAGGAAGACATCCCAAATTTTAAATTGAAGCTGAAAAGTGTGAAATACATAAGAATCTGTGTGGCAGTACACAAAACCAGTTATTTTTCTTTACCAGCAGATAGAAAGGTGATTTCCCATGTATTTACCTGGTTGATGTATTTAAAGTACTGCACTGCACATGAACAGAAGAGCTCCTCCATGTACAGAATGTAGGTGGTCATTATGAAGTTGCAAATGATACATTTGTAAATGCTAAGTGTTTATGTTTGTGTGAAAAAGAAGCCTACTCTAAATGTAAAAGGGATTGATCATGCAACTGGGATGCAAACCTGTTATAATATTAACTTTTCAGATCAATCACTTAGTCCAGGGGTTGTTTGTTCCAGAGATCAGTGGTAGCGAATTGAGGGAGACCGTTAGTTTTTCTGAAGTGTGTATCTTTGTTTCTTATTTGTCCTTGTTATGCCTTGTCATTAAAAAGGGTTTCAGTCTTTGTTGGTTTATTTCCTTGTGTTTTATACACTTAGCAGCCAGTCTTTTGGTCTAGATTTTGTTATTATTAGACGACCCCTCATCAAGTCGTCCTCTTCTGCTAAAGACACATTAACCCCTTCACCGCTGAGGAAAACTGAACACAATCCAGCTGCAAGAGGCATAGATCCTCATGAGCCCCCGCAGTTGCAGGGGCTCATGAGGATCTATGCCTCTTGCTGACACCACTTTGTATCCATGTTCCTGGGACTGCTGGGGCTCTTTGGTGTTGACATTTTGGAGATTTCAGAAACACACTCTGCGTTCACAGGCAATGAAGGGGTTAATCTAGATTCTCATGAAACCCTGCAGCCGCAGGAGGCATTCCTCTTGCTGACTGGCTTGTCACTAGCTGTTATTTAAAGTGAGGTGGTTATTTTGGGTTCTACCCACCCAACACCCCATCCTCTGCTTGGAAATTGTAAAATTGCAAAATAAACTGTTTTGTTTGATTAACCCATATACTGAGGCTTCAAATTTGTACACTGCCATATACAAGATACATTATAGTACGTGTAAGGATATAGACCAATGGCTTTAGTTCAAGGGTGGTGCCAGAATATTTTGGTGTCTGGAGGCGCCAAGCTATTCTGGCACTACCCTTGAACTATTTTAGTCAAACTTATTTCACAGACTGGTGTATTCCGAATGATAAGGGTTAACCACCACAGCCACCAACCCCCACTTATGACTCAAGTCGTTTCCTTTCCTTGTCTTAGGTTTGGTGCCCTATGACGCCAGAGTTCTACCGGGAATACCTCACTACCAAAAGCCAGAGAAAGTTGGTGAGTAAAGTGTTTGCACCGCATGATACTTTCAGCAAATGCATATAGTAGAACCGAACCTCTTGTAAGCGGTCACCCCTGCTGCAAAACAAACAAGATGGGATGAACCATAACCCACATAGTCCCTTCTATATGAGAGCTGTCTTCACTGTCAAGGGTCTCAACCTTTTGTCTTTGACCTGATTCTGATGTTGAATTATCTCCTATTAAAAAAGTCTCGCAGATCCGCCAATGCATTAGTGAGTTCAATAAGGGGCGCAGGACATATGCATCATTGATTTGTCAAACGTCATTTGTCATGACGCAAGTTTTAGTTTTTCCGAAATTTTATATTTTACGTGATATGAGTTTCACTTTTGCTTCATAGGCTTGAGAAAATGGTGACAAAACTAGAACTTCATGGTACAATTTCAGTCTTGCTATAATTTGTGTGAAAGCAGGTTGACTTTACCTAGCTACATGATATACTAAGTACATGGGTCACCTGCATGCTCTTCTGAAAGCGTGTCGATGTGTGTGTGCGTGTTAGTGCATGTGTGCTCGCGCACCCCAAACATCTCCAAGAGGCATAGATCCTCATGTGCCTGCAGGGCGCATGAGGCTCTATTCCTCCTGGAGGTGCGTGCATGTTTGTGTGAGAGAGAGCCGTGCGCGTGCGAGAGAATGACATCATATTTAGAGTATTATGTCAGTGTCTGCGTGGTGATGGAGTTGCCTCTTTTACGTCACCGCCACTGTCTGACTTTCTCTAGAAGTAAAGGTTTTTTTAGTGTTTAATTTTTTTCTGAACAGAATTAATATTTACTAAAGAAGTTGAAAGGATACAAAGCTGGCTAACGAACTCATCCAATGTCTTTCTCCAAACTAGCTATATGCAAAAGTTCAAGTAAATATCATATGACAAAAATTACGGACTCTAATCTGGGTCAACTGACTTCCTATAAACAGTTGTTTATGTCTTCAATGAGACATTCAATTACAATATGCTCGGAGGCTCAGAGGCTACAATATGCTTGGAGGCTCAGAGGCTCTCTTAGCCACCCACTTAAGAAAGTATTTCGCCAAGTTTAAAGCTTTTGTGTACAGAAATATTGGAGATTCTCTTGTTTACATACATATGCACACATATATATACACACGCACATACATACATACATACATACATACATACATATGCACATACGGCACTTTGCGCCAAATGTACGTTCAACAGCGAGGTGAGCGTAACTAGACATGACGTAATATTTATCTTGTTACTTCAATTGTTAGAGGTTTAGCCTGCCCGCCTTTGACATCATGGACATGCTATTAAATTTGCCCTACCACAACCCGTCCTAAAAAGTCCCTTCTATAAATAGAAGGGACTTAAAAAGTGACCATAAACAGCAGGTGGCCGTTCACAAGATGTTTCAAGGGAAACGGATCTAGGAGTGCTCAAGAAACTCTGATAGGAACGTTTGGACGATGTGTCCGCATTTTTTTACACCCAAATGGGACCGCCATCGACCTCTTCACGCATCTATGAAGTGTGATACATATAAATATTAGCGACATTGGAGTTTTGTCATCTCTTGTGGTAAAACAGAATAAACTTGAAGGAGAAAGAGTGGTATGCCGTTGTGTGCCTTTGCCATTGCCATGTTTGTGTCCTTGAATGAATGGAGAAAGGGGAGGAGATGGGTGGCAGGTACACATGGGCCGGGGTCAATGTCCGGTCACTTCCCCAGTGCTACAGTCCCGATCTCTGCTGGAGACAAAATATGTTGAGCGCCTTTTCCTATTTATTTATTGTTAGTATGTTTTCTCAGATAAGCCAGCAATGTGTAGCATGGCCTCAAACTCTAAAAACAGTTGTAGGCAACGAACAAATCTATACTGTATTATTAACAGCTTTTTTTTTCTTTATCAGCTATAACTTTGTAGTTATAATGCATTTTGTTTATTTGTTAGTTGTTGTACGGCATGAATCCCAACAAGTTCCGAGCTTGCCAGTTCCTGATCAGGTACCACGAGAGACGCAATGACAAGATCATCGTCTTCTCAGACAACGTCTTTGCCTTGCAACACTATGCTGTCTCACTGAACAAGTAAGTTGTTTTGTTATTTGTTTCTGTTTTTTGCCTTTTCAGTTTAATGTGCATTAGGTTCCTATTGCTAAATATGTGGTGATCTGTGATTTTGGACCTTATGGCGAAATGCTGTAAGGTTCAAAATCATAGAACAGCTCATAAAAGGTGTGAGTGAAATCTGAGTGACTTTTCACTGCCTAGCAGCTTTCTGTTTTTAAGGAAGCAAACCATCCATATAACCCAAAGACAAAACTTCGCAAACTGTAGAAGTGTCACCTAATGACTGTATACCAGTTGCAGGAGATAGATTGACCATGATAATTTAAGGGTCATTCCAGATTAGCTTGGCGCCTCATGGCGTCAAGCTAATCTGGCACTACCCTTGAATTATCATAGTTGATCCATCTCCTGCTGCAGTGTGTCAGAGAGAATTCAATGGTAATTTTGAGAAGTGAATGGTAATTTTTCTTGAGCTGATAGCATACTACTTATCTACCACCTTATCATGGTTTTCATGTGTATGCAGACATTTTAATTGTCCTTAAGGGATCAGTAAAGTTTATTTAATTGAATTGACAGGTAGATGGCACATTGTACTGGTCTGATGTACAACAAATACCAAATACCAGTGTACCGTACAGTGATGAAATTTTTGCTGCTTATTTGTCACCAGACCCTATCTGTATGGCCCCACTACACAGGGTGAGAGATTGCAGATCCTGCAGAACTTTCAGCACAACCCAAAGGTCAACACCATCTTTGTCTCAAAGGTGGGCAGCAATTACTGTATGATCACCTGTCCACTACTACAAACACACCTTAGAAAAATGCACATGTACACTTACACAAAATGCAAACATTTACATTCACAAACACACGCACGTGCTAGCACTCATGCAGACCTCTACAATATCGTTTTTGGTTGGTAAAAGTGATTTCAGCGGCCATCCATCCATCGTCGGGTCTTCGTCCAGAGTGGTAAACTTTAACCCATTCAGTGCCTGTTGAAGCAGATTGTGTTTCTGCAATCTTTAATAATTCAACACCAAAAGACCCTAGCTGTTCCAGGAATATGGATTCAAAATGGAGTCAGCAAGAGACATAGATCCTCATGAGGATCTATACCTCATGCAGCTTGGTGCTCAAATTTTCTCGGCACTGAACAGGAGGTTAACATGGGCATCAGAGACTACTCAAGCCATAGACTTCCAAACAAACCATTTTCTCTTTGCGCAGGTGGCCGACACATCCTTTGATCTGCCAGAAGCGAATGTGTTGATCCAGATCTCGGCCCATGGTGGTTCTCGCAGACAGGAAGCCCAGCGGCTGGGCAGAATTCTCAGAGCCAAGAAAGGTAACAAAGCTGGCTTTGAACAATTTCAATGTACAGTATATTTAGATCTATGACAGATCACTTTTATGGTAAAAAGAATAACTAGCAACACCACCCTTTCTTGCTTCTGGACACAACCCTCGATGACTTTCACCGTTAGTACTTTCTGACATAGATGGAACAGTCATGACAGCATAGCAGCAGAGCCTTATTAGCTTCCGCGGACTGACTTCATACTGCAGTTGTCCCAAGCATGGCTGTGCATCAGCCAGCTGTGGTCAACATCAGCTCTTTTTGTTCACCAGTCAGAATTCTATTATTTCTGGATTAACATCTTTACCCTTGATGCACTACAACAGGAGATAGATCGAACATGATAATTCGGCGCCAAGCTAATCTGGCACTACCCTTGAATTGTCATGTACGTAGTTGGTAGAAGACACTTTCACACTTGTTTTTTCAAAATACATTACCGATGGCATTACTATATGGAATACACTCTATAGCCTATTGATTTCAGCCCAAAGTTGTGTCCCACACTGGGGAGGAGACACAGGGGATCCATACATAGGGGCCCCGGGTGGCCTCCCCTTACCACCCTATTCTGGCAAGCGTAGGTCGAATTCCTGTCAGTTTTCACTCTTAGCTCGACCTGGACGGTTGAGTTTGTGCCTTGCTAACGTTCTCGAAGGATGTAAAGACCAGTGTCTTCTTTGGTTACTCATTCGAACTTTTGGGCTTTTGGCCTTGGGATTTGACTTCTCCTCAGACGCAGTGTGTTTGTTGGTGTGTTTCTACATTTCAACTTTTACTGTGTTGGCTTTGCGCCGTCCGGTTACGACCGGTTTGACTTTCAGTGACCTTCGTCCTTGGCTGCGGCTTGTGACTTTGCTCACGCGTCCTTGTGCCCTCGTGTAATGAGCTCGGCGCTTGAGTGTGTTCCTTCCTGCGGACTGTGTGCTGTGGACTATGGCGGCTTCTAGTTTGAAGTCCTGCCTCCTTTGTGGAGATTTTCAGTGGCCTTCTGATGCCCACGACGCCTGCCTGTCATGTTCGGGATGCTCTTCAGACAGGATGTGTGATGTGTGCGCCGAGTGGAGTGAGGACCGGTGGTCGCAGATGTGGGATTTCTACAGATGTGACCGGCCTGCCTGGACAAGATAGTCGCCCCGAACTTCTCCGCAGGATGGCGTCGCTCCATCAGCTCTGCGGGCCCCACTTCGCTCAGTCGTCCGGGCCGTCCGGCTCGCAGGTAAGTCCCCTTCGTTTACCGTAACCGCTCAGGAACTCCCTTCCCGCTCCGAGTCTTCCGAGCAGGGTAGGCGAGGTTCAGAGTCTCGCTCCCCACGCTCCGTTTCATTTGTGCGTGGCTTGAGCTCCTTGAGTCTGCCCCCCCACCCTCCCCCACTCCGGAGCGGGCCAGGCCAGCTGAGCGTTCGTCCACGTCCCCCCGCTCCGTTTCTTCTCAGCGGGCCCGGCCTGACTAGCGCAAACGTACTAAGAAAGAGAAAAGAAGTAGGTATAGAGGCTCTCCCTCACGCTCCGAGACTTCATGACCAGAGGCCTGTAGAGGTTTTGCCCACCCGCTCTGATTCTTCCGAGCGGGGTCAAGACTCGCCGGCGTTTTACAGCCGCCTCTTTCTCGTTCCCAAGCCAGGGGGAAAGTGGCAGCCAGTCATCGACTTGTCGGCGCTAAACAAGTTCATTTCAGCGCCTCACTTTCAGATGGAGACAGCCAGGACTCTCCGTGCAGCCGTCCAGCCTATGGACTTTGCGATCAGCCTCGATCTGTCAGATGCATATCTCCACGTTCCGATTCATCCGTCGTCTCGCCGTTATCTCCGATTTGCTTTTGCCGGGGTCGTTTACCAGTTCCGAGCCCTCCCCTTCGGCCTCAACATCAGTCCTTGGGTCTTCATGAGGCTCCTCGACGCGGTGATGGCCCTCTTCCAACAGAGATCTCTGAGTCCGGCCTCCAACTACCTGGACGACTTTCTTTTGCGCAACCTGATCGCCTCGGCGCTCGAGGTGGACAGAGACGCCCTTCTTTCTCTCTTGCGCCGACATGGGTTCCTCGTCAACCCGGGCAAGTCGGATCTCACCCCTTCTCACCGGTTCCTGCATTTGGGGATGGAATTCCTGACCGACCTCAACTTAGTCCGCCTGCCTTTGGTGCGGCGGCAGAAGATTGCCGAACTCGCCCTTCATATGGACATAGGGGTCTCCTTCTCGGCCAGGGTCTGGCTTCAACTCCTGGGATTACTCAGCGCGGCAGCGGACTTGTTACCTCTCGGCAGGCTTTATAGCCGCCTGCTGCAGCTACACCTTCTCCTCCACTGGCGTCCCTCGTCGGGCACCCTGACGGATCAGGTCCCAGTTACCCCGCTGACCCAGCCACACCTCCAGAGGTGGACGGACCTCGCATGGCTGGCGACGGGCGTGCCTCTACACTCCCCTCCGCCCCGGTGGTCTCTCTGCACCGACGCGAGCCAGTCAGGCTGGGGCGCTCACCTGTTACCTGACTTTGTCTCGGCCTCGGGCCTCTGGCCCCGGGACCTTGCGGACAAGCACAGCAACTGGCTAGAGATGAAGGCGGTGTGGATGGCTCTCAACTTCTGGCAGGGAACGCTGATCGGCCAAGAGGTCCTCGTTCTCTCTGACAATTCGACGGTGATAGCCTACATACAGAACCAGGGGGGGCACGCGCTCGCCCTCCCTGTTCATCCTTCTTTACCACCTCCTGCTCTGGTGCAGGGACCGGGGCATTGTTCTTTGAGCCAGCCACATCCCCGGCCACCTGAACGTGGTCGCAGATGCCCTATCACGCCGGGGACAGCTGCTACACACGGAGTGGTCCCTGCGTCCTAACATCTTTCGCCTGATCTGCTCACGTTGGGAGACACCTAGTCGATCTTTTTGCCACCAGATGGAACAACCAGCTCCCGGTTTTTGTCTCTCAAAGTCCCGGACCCGCTCGCCTGGGTGGTGGACACGCTCTCCATTCCCTGGGACGGACTGGTCGCGTATGCCTACCCCCCGTCTGTCCTGGTACCGAAGGTCCTACGGAAACTTCAGGGATGCTCTGCGATTCTCTTCCTGGTGGCCCCCTTCAATTGGACCAAGAGCTGGACCACGGACTTACTCGCGCTAGCAACGGACCCGCCCCTCAAGCTCCTGGCTCCGCCCACGATGCTCAAGCAGCCCCGCCAGGCTCTCTTCCTCCTCTGCCCGGAGCGCCTCCTCTTACACGCCTGGAGGTTGTCCAGCAAGCCCTCGCCTCTAGAGGTTTCTCGGATGCAGCAGTGGAGGCGATTGCGGCAGCCCGCAGACTATCTACACGGAAGGTGTACGAAGGCAAGTGGAGGGTCTTTCAGTCCTGGTGCGCCGCTCGGCGCGTCCCCCCCCACGGATCTTTCTGCCCCCCAACTAGCGGATTTCTTCCTGTGGGCTCTTCGACGATCAAGGCTTAGCCCCGGTTACCGTCAAGGGTTACCGCGCCATGATTGCAGACACTTACCGCCACCTGGGCCTTCCGGATCCAGGCGCTTGCAAGGACCTCTTGGGCCTGTTGGCTCACTTCGAGCTTCGGCGTCTGGTCTCCCGTTCCCTTTTACCTCGGTGGGACCTCGCCTGGGTACTGATGTGGCTAAATACGGACCGCTTTGAACCCCTGCCTTCTCCGACCTGACCAGGAAAACATGATTCCTTCTGGCTCTCGCCACTGCATCCCGCATGATCGAGCTTCACGCGCTCTCGATACATCCTGCCTGTCTGCAGTTTCATTCCGACGGATCTGCGCAGCTACTCACCAACCCGTCTTTTCTGGCCAAGAACCGCCTGCCCTCGTCGGCTCCCCAGATACTGACCGTGCGTCTGCTCAGAGGGACGGACCTTTCCCGTGAGTCGCGTCAACAGGACCCGGTTCGGGCGCTGAGGATTTACCTGCGTCGCTCTAAGCCACGCCGCTGGGGGCGCCTCTTCCTCCCTTTGTCACTAGGCAGGACCGATATCTCGGTCCAGACGTTTTCGTCCTGGCTTCGGTGGGTGATTAGGTTGGCCTACCAAAACCTCTCCCCTGACGGGGATAGACTTTTGCCGATTTGGACGCATGAAGTGAGAGCAGTAGCCACCAGCGTGGCCCTGGATCGCAACTGCTCGGTTAAGGACATTATTATGGTGGGCGGCTGGCGTGCAGACTCCACCTTCGCCCGCTTCTACCTCCGTGACCTATCCGGCCAGCGTGACTCCCTGGCCCAGGTGGGCGACGTCTCCACGGCCCAGCACTCCCTCTGAGCTCCTCATGTGCCTTAGGTACGTCTTAGCTGAAATCGTCGGGAGTGCTTCTTGGGGGCCTGCGGGGGGTTTAAGTGATGGGCTTTTGGGTCGGCGCCCTCCTCCTTTTCGCTATTCTTCCATATAGTAATGCTATCGGTAATGTATTTTGAAAAAACAAATGAATTTTTTTTTTTTAATGTATTTTTTTGAAATTTACTTACTGATGGCATTACTCGGACAGCCCTCCCTCCTGCCCCGCTTGCCTCTTTGGCTAAGTGTGAAAACTGACATGAATTCTCCCTATGCTTGCCATTATAGGGTGGTAATGGGAGGCCACCCGGGGCCCCTATGTATGGATCCCCGGTGTCTCCTCCCCAGTTGTGTAGGGACACAACTTTGGGCTGAAATCGATAGGCTATAGAGTGTATTCCATATGATATAGTAATGCCATTGGTAAGTATTTTTCCAAAAAATACATTTTAGAAAAAAAATTCATTTTTGGAAATGTGGCCCTGGGGTTAAGTTTTGATAAGCTGATTTTGGCATCATCTTTGTTTCATCTTTTAGGATCTGCGGCAGAGGAATACAACGCCTACTTCTACTCTCTGGTGTCTCAAGACACAGTGGAGATGGCATACTCTCTCAAGCGCCAGCGTTTCCTGGTCAACCAAGGTTACAGCTACAAGGTCATCACTCGTCTGGCTGGGATGGAGGAGGTGAGTGTACACACTCTATGCGGACATCATGTCTCAGGCTTTTGGGACCCCTGGCTCTTTCACTGTGGCCACACAGGGCAATTGCTTCCGGTGCATGTAGTAACAATTCCGTGAGACATAGTTCGAAAAATTTCCTCTGTTTTTGCCAATTTTTCAGAGTGTGAAAGTTCCCATTTTTGCCTGTTTTGGCGTTTTGAGGTGGTGTGAAAAATAGCAAAATCTGGGTAATTTTAGTCGACCTAGTGTGTTCATGGGAGCCTAATGGGGGCATGTGCACGGTTGTAAGCAGGCTTGCAGACGACAGTTTTGTCATGGGGTACTTAGTGCATTCGAGTGTTGTGAAAAATGCTAACTCTTAATTTTTTTAAGAATTGCTGAAAATGTTTCTCCTGTGATGTGCTTCGCGTGGATTTTTTGTTTTGGCAGAAAGGTTCTTTAGTTCATAGTTTTATGCTGCAAGAGGCTAACAGATAACAGTGTGTGAAAAGGGGGCGTAACCTATTTGCCCTGTGTGGCCTGTAAAGGCAGAGTGAATTTTTCTACTATTGGCGTTTGGAAGGAGATTGTGCCAAAAAATCGACATTTTTTGCTTTTTATGCCGATATCAGGTGTTTTTAGGCCATGTTGGCACTTTTTGATGCCATACAGATAGCTTTATTTAGTTGTATAAGGATTATAGTGGCAAAATGGTGCATATTTGTGCAAAATGGAAAGAAAAGGCAAAAAAACATACAGGAACAATCCCAGGTCACATTTTCTGTCATAGTAGTTATTCCAAAACACTTCTGACAAGGCAACAGTCATTACGGTGTGATCTAGATAAAATTTAGTTAAATTTGATGGTTGTCGGGTGGCCGATTTTTTGCTTTTGTTTTGACTGCATTCAAACATACCCGTTTATCCTGCACAGTGTATTTGAGGCTTTGTGAGATTCATCTTAGTGAAAACATGCTGTAAACTGCAAACCTCAGTATGGTGACACCAAAACATGTTGTTTTGACTGGTTTCTGAAGTCGGTTTAGATGGTGTTGTGCGGTGAAACGGCACGATTGTCATTTATACTATCGAGAAGTTTTAGTGTGTGAGAAATCTCTTTACCTTTTTCAAACACAAATCATCCTGCTGTATCCTGAGCATATCTATTATGCCTAAAAATCGATTCCACACATTTCCAACCACCTTCCCCCCACCTTCAACACCACCTTCTTGCCCCCATGCCCCCCCCCCCCCCCCCTAATATCCCTCACCCCAACCCTCAGTCATGGTAAGCCTAACCTTACTATGCTAACCCAGATCTTAAAACTACTATGTTAACCCTAATCCTAACTCTACTATGCTTACCCTAATAATACTAACCCAAAGCATTAACACACACACACCCTCTCCCGCCCCCCCCCCCCCCCCCCCCCCCATCCCACTATGCACGCACGCGTTCACATCAAATTTTTGCTACTTTTTCAAGCATTTTACATTATTTAAAGCACTCTGCTGCTTTGCAATGCAAAGTAGTCCAAGTCTGAGAAGCACCTTGGGTCCCTTGAGTTGGCTGGTACAAGGATTTGTAGCTGTTTGCAAGAAAAAGCATGTTGGCTGGTGATTCATTTTCAGAAAAAGTGCGGAACATGGCATCAGTTGTCTTCAGTATCTTAAGCCTTGTTTAAAGCTGGAAGGAGGAAATAAAAAAAATGACACCTCATGCAGACTAGTTGTGGTTAGGCAGCCGTGATGCAGTCGTTATCACCCTGTACAAGAACAAAGGCGAGAAGTCTGACTGTTCCAACTATCGGGGAATTACCCTGCTGTCCATTGCTGGGAAAATCCTTGCAAGGCTGCTCCTGAATCGGCTGGTACCTGCCATCGCTGAAGACCAACTCCCAGAGGGCCAGTGTGGCTTCAGAGCAAACAGGAGCACCACCGATATGGTCTTTGTGCTGAGACAGCTACAGGAGAAGTGCCGCGAGCAGAACAAAGGGCTGTACGTAACATTTGTCGACCTAACAAAAGCGTTCGACACTGTGAGCAGGCAAGGCATGTGGCAGATCCTGGAGCGACTTGGCTGTCCCCCAAAGTTCCTCAACATGATTGTCCAGCTACACGAGGACCAGCAAGGCCAGGTCAGACTCAACAATGACCTTCCCCTGCAGCCACTGCGGTCGAACCTGCCTGTCTCGGATTGGCCTCCGCAGCCACGAACAAGCCTGCAGACGTCGTGGGCAACTCCTATAAAATCTTCGTTCGCGAAGTCAAGCCAAGAGAGAGGCAGTTTGTTGAATTTTTTTAAACAGTGCAAGGGCTTTTCTATGTTGTCCAGTTGGGTTCAAAGTTGAAAAAACTGTCGAAAAAGTTCCTGCTTGGGGGGGTAGTATAGCAAATAAATTGCCCAAAAATAACCAACTGTTGAAAATTGTAGTTGCTGGTTGTTTTGAATGCGTAACATGTGTGTCTGCTTGTCTGCAAAATATAGGGTTGCTAGCTTGAACACAAGTCTTTATTTTGGGATCTTTACATGTGTGGTGCTGACAGTCAGCCGCGGGAGCGAATGGTACTCCGGGCACCAAGGGGTGCAGGTAGTAATTTTGGTGCAGCTTTAAAACCATCAGCGATTCATTTCTGAAACTTGGCAGTGTATCTTCTGATAGGGTACGGTTATCAGTGATAAAGGTTTGATTGCAGCTGACAACTTTTTTGATTTCATTACAGGCCACACAGGGCAATTGCTTCTAGTAACAATTCCGTGAGACATAGTTCGAAAAATTTCCTCTGTTTTTGCCAATTTTTCAGAGTGTGAAAGTTCCCATTTTTGCCTGTTTTGAGCAACAAAAGGCATGCCAGGTGGTGTGAAAAATAGCAAAATCTGGGTAATTTTAGTCGACCTAGTGTGTTCATGGGAGCCTAATGGGGGCATGTGCACGGTTGTAAGCAGGCTTGCAGACGACAGTTTTGTCATGGGGTACTTAGTGCATTCTAGTGTTGTGAAAAATGCTAACTCTTAATTTTTTTAAGAATTGCTGAAAATGTTTCTCCTGTGATGTGCTTCGCGTGGATTTTTTGTTTTGGCAGAAAGGTTCTTCGTTCATAGTTTTATGCTGCAAGAGGCTAACAGATAACAGTGTGTGAAAAGGGGGCGTAACCTATTTGCCCTGTGTGGCCTGTACTATTTGCATGGGTGGGACCGAAAAAAACAGTTGAATCCTAAAGCGAAGGTCTTGGGGCACTTTAAACAAACAAAAAAAATATATATATATATATATATTTTTTAAAATCTGGAAATCAGGCTGCAGCCAGAAAAGTCCCACCCATGTTATAATTTGTCTCCTGATGAAGTATTATCCATAAATAATGGTTGTGTCTGCGCATTTGTTGTAAATTTATGTCTGCGCATATATTTCAGTTCCAGTGCTAACCTTACAAAATAGTTTGGCCATGTCTCATTAGCATGGAGCCATGAGAGGCACTAGTCTGCACATTGTCCTCAGGGAACTGTTGCAGTGTTGAATCCTTTGGCTGTCGGTAGCAGCTTTTGTGATTTTGGACCTTGCAGCCTGGTTCTAGAATATATGTATGTGTTTGTCTATGATCTTTGGCCTTGAGGCCTAGAGCTGTAAGGTCCAAAATCACAAATCAGCACACATTTGCCATTATACAGTAAAAGCCAGTATGTCCATTTTTGAGAAATGCCAGACTTTCATCGCTTACAACAGAAATCTTACTTTCTAAAAAATTGACATACTGGCATTTGCCATTTAACAGCAGTGATATTCTGCAAACATTTGCTAAACACTGTACGCAATGCCTTAGGACTGAACTCACAAAGGCTTCAAGATCACAGACCAGCACAAATATATGTTAAGGTCAGCATCAGTAAATTGCAGTACCCAGGAGGTGTCGAGTCATAACAAATTATTCATGATCACATTGTAGTGCTGAATTGTATGGAGGTTTGTGAAGGAAAATTGCATGGTAAGGAAGAGGCCTTCAGGCTGATGTTAGACATCCGGAGAGGAAAAGGTCATCAGGCTGACATCAGCCTTAGCTGGCCATCATGCAGCATGGCCAGCTAAGTCTGCCGTCAGCCTGAGGACCCTTTCCTCACCGTCTGTCTCCGTGGGAGCCAGAGACCTGTTCGTTTTATATCAGATTCTTCGGTTTACTGAAGCGCATAGTATTGAGGCTGTATGTGCATAATCCTTTCAGGAGGACTTGATGTATCGCATGAAGGAAGAGCAGATGACGTTGCTGCAGAAAGTACTGGCAGCAACAGACAAGGATGCTGAGGAGGAAAGGGCTTTAGGGGAGGGTGGCAAGTCTCTGGTAAGTACATTGTACACCACGGTCAATGAACGATGACCATCGTTTCATCAAATCCCTGCTTGTTTTGTGAACTGCCCGTAACAACCTACTGCTGGTCTACTTTGTAATTCACAAATTGTCACAGGCATGTACCGCACATACATTGATACTTGTATTTACTTTAACCCTTTCATCCTGATACACCCATTGTTTGAAATAAATTTGACATTTCAAGGGTGGTGCCAGCATAGCTTGACGCCTGAGGGCCCACTGGTCCGGTTTTTAAGGAGCTGTACTAACCCAGGTCGTACCATGTTGGATTGGTCCTTAAAAATACTCGTGAACTTTTGGTCCTTTGTATCCCAAGTGTTTGCCGTGCTTGGAGACCCGTGTCGGGGGAGAAGAGGATCCTGGTGGCTGAAACACTCCACTTTGGCCTTGACTTCTGCCTAAACGGGAGGATAGTCGTACCGGCCTAGTCAATCGGCTCTTGTCACGTTGAGCCCTATCCCATTGTTGACATGCAGGCTGATATACGGAGCACCATGCTATAGCCTCTGCTGCTGATTAGGTGCTCTACGCCAGTATTCCCCTGCATTCAACAGTGTGATAGAAGGCGGTGGCTTAAACGGTTCAATCGGGCTTACCCCCTTGAGTATATCTTTCGGGCAGTCTCCATTGTGCGTCGGCTGGAGACCCGCCGACAGTTGCACTTTCCCTTGTTAGGCTCGGTGGCGGGCGGGACCCCCCTGGGGATGAATATCTCTACTATAATAATATGGAAAAAACAAAAAAACAAAAACTGGCACCAAAGCGGCACATAGCCACTGGCATTGACCTTGAAAATGATAGCGACTCCGATTGTGAGGAAGCGACGCCTCAGGCATCGGCTGTCTGGCCTCGCTTTCTCATTATCCACAGCAAAATTAAAGAGAAGCCTGCTTCCAAGCTGCACCCTTTCCTGGTAGGGGAGACCCTCAGGAGCCGTGTTGGCAGGCCTGAGGCCTCAGGTCTGGTGACGGTAGAGTGCCGTACCCGGGCACACTCCAATGGGCTACTGAGGCTCTCCTCTATCGGAGACACTCCAGTGGAGGTCACTCCACACAAAACGATGAATTCTTCTAGAGGAGTGATTAAAGATCAAGCATTGGCCGAACTCTCTGAAGATGAACTTGTACGGAACCTTAAGTCACAGGGGGTGACCTACATCAGGCGCTTTATTTCCAAACGAGGTGGTAGGGAGATCCGTCTCCCTACCATCATCCTGACGCTTGGCACCCCCACCGCTCCTACTACCATCTGGGGAGGTTACTACTCCCTAAAAGTGAAAAAGTACGTCCCTCTCCCCCTCCGGTGCGTAAGTATGGCCATGGGCAGAAGACATGCCGCCAGGCAGAGTCTCTGTGCGCCCACTGCACTAAGCCCGGACACTCTGCTGAGTCCTGCACAGCCATCCCCCTGTGTGTGAATTGCCAGGGGGCGCATATGGCTTCGGACAAGAAGTGCCCTCGGTGGATCTCCGAGTGCAGGATTCAGCAGGTGCGTGTGGAGAAGGGGCTGTCCTTTGCGGACGCAAAAAAATTGGTTGACGGTCCTGCTGCAGCTGAGGCTGCGCCAAACTCAAATAACACCTCTGTGTATACCTTCAGTGCTGCGGTGGCAGGCAAGCGCCCCACCAAAGACTTCTCTTGTCAAACCCCAACTTCTTGGTTGGGGGCGGAGCCTCGGATCCTCTCGCCCCTGGAGAGTAACCCTCCTCCGGTGGTGACGAGGAGCCAGGGAATGCAGAGGGTGGAAGCTACCGGTCCGGTGGCACCGCCTTCTGCTGCCCCTAAGCCTCAGCCCCCACCCAAACCTGCTAGTTTGTCAATGCCAAAGGCTTCTGGCTCTGGTCAGCCTTCTAAGGCCGCTAACTCTAGCGGCAGTAACGCTGCCCAGGACCAGAAGTCTAAGAAATCTATGGGACCGCTGTGCGCACAGGCCCAGAAGGGGAACACTAATGTCCCCCTTCAAAACAAATATGCTGCATTGGAGGAGCGGATGGAGGGAGTGAAAGTTGTTGTTGCCGATACTGCGGCAGCTCCACCCCCTTCATCTCCTAAGAACCAGAGGAGGCCCGGGAGCCGGCCCCCCTCTGTTTCTTCAACTCCTTCCAAGGCGAAGGAAAAAGGGGGGAAAAACTCCGCACCCCTAGATAAGACATAACCATGTACTCTCTGCTTCAGTGGAATTGTCGTGGTTTTCAAGTTAACTTTGAGGAATTACGTCTTTTAGTCAAGTGCTATAACCCCTCATTAATATCTCTTCAGGAGACTTACCTGAAGACTTCTGACCCTGCGTCCTTTAATGGTTTTAACGTTATACATAAAGGCTCTGATTCGGAGAGGCGCTCGGGTGGAGTGGCTCTTCTCATTAGTAGCCAAATTTTATGTAGCCCTGTTAGCATCGACACCTGTCTTCAGGCTGTCGCAGCTCGGGTGACCTTGAAGAAGACCATAACCATATGCAGTATTTACCTGCCACCATCCCTGCGGGTCTGTAGTAATGATATTTTTAATTTAGTAGAACAACTGCCCCCTCCCTTTATTCTCATGGGGGATTTTAATGGTCACGCTCACCTTTGAGATAGTGACCACTATGATGGCAGAGGTCAGATGTTAGAAGATGTTTTTTCTCAACTTAACCTATGTGTCTTTAACGATGGCTCACCTACATACCCTAACTCAGGTTCAGGATCTAGTTCTGTTCTAGACATCACTGTGTGTGATCCTTCTCTCATGCTGCACTTTGACTGGAAGGTTCACGATGACCTGTGTGGTAGTGACCACTTCCCAGTAGTCCTGTCATTGGTCAGCTGTGAGGAGGATTCACCAGTGGGGCGCTGGAATCTCAAGAAAGCGAACTGGCCTCAGTCTCGTCTTACAGAGGAGGTGGTCATGTCAGCTGAAGAACCTGTTTCTTGTTTTACTTCTATTTTGTTGGACGTAGCAGGTGACACCATCCCTAGGACTTCCGCATCAGTCCCTCAGAAGCCAAGAGTACCATGGTTCAACGAAGAGTGCCGCAAGGCCCAAAAAGCACGCAAATCTGCTCAACGACGTGCTTTCCATAATCCGTCGCAAGTGAATATTTTAACCTTTAAAAGACAGAGGGCGAAAGCCTGTTACATTTTTAAATGTGAACGCCATGCTTCCTGGAGACGCTTCGTCTCATCTTTAACTTCTCGGACTCCGTCCCAGAAAGTCTGGAAGGCTGTTCGGAGAATTAGGGGCAGGGGTGGCTCGGCTTTTGTCGGCCATCTTAGAGATGGTACCAGCTTGGTCACAGATAAAAAAGCTGTGGCCAATTTGCTTGCCTCCACCATTGCCCATAATTCTTCAACAGAGCATTATTCACCCTTCTTCCAGAGAGAGAAGGAGAAGCGAGAGTCTTGTATTTGTGATTTTAAGTCTGATAACTCAGAAGACTATAATGCCCCTTTTACATATCACAATTGCAGCAAGCCTTGCAGAAATGTAATGACTCTTCTGCTACCATACCTACCATCCACTATCAATTTCTAACGCATCTCCCTGAGAGGTCACTCCTTGTACTTCTCAAGGCCTTTAACCATATCTGGAGAACTGGCCATTTTCCGCCGCACCAGGCTGTGGTTGTACCGATCCCCAAGCCAGGTAAGGATCCTTCCGACCCGGGCAACTACCGGCCAATCGCTTTGACATCATGTTTATGTAAAACTATGGAGCGCCTGGTCAACGCCCACCTGGTGTGGCATCTTGAGTCACAGGGTCTCTTCACAGACCTCCAGTGCGGTTTCCGGCGCTTCCGTAGTACAACTGACCATTTAGTTCGCTTTGAATCATTTATTCGAGATGCTTTTGTCAATAAGCAGCATTTCTATGCAATTTTCTTCAATCTTGAGAAGGCACTACCTGGAAGTATGGCTTAATGTCTGACTTGTTGGACATGGGTTTTAAAGGGCACCTGCCCGTTTGTTTTTTCAAAATACATTACCGATGGCATTACTATCTGGAATACACTCTATTGCCTATAGATTTCAGCAAAAGTTGTGTGTAGCACACAACTGGGGAGGAGACACCGGGGATCCAAGCACTAGGACCCCGGGTGGCCTCCCCTTACTACCCTATCCCGGCGAGCACAGGGCGACCTCGTCAGTTTCACTCATAGCTCGACCGGGGACGGTCGAGTTTTTGCCTTTCTCCATTCAACGGGTTTTTTCGTCTTCAGTGGTTTTTGACTGTGGGCTTGAATTGGAGTCTTCGATTCAGCCCTGGACTCACTACATTCGTGGCTTTTCCTTTTGACAATTGGACTCATTGTGAACTGTGCGCCGACCGGTTTTTACCGGCTCTGACTTTGTGAGTTCACCCTTGGCTAAGCCTTGGGGTTCGACGACGCACGTGACTTGTGCCCGGCTGTTTGTGCACGGTTGACTTTCTTCGCCGGCGTAGTTGGCTTAGGGCCTTATGGCTTCTTCTGTGTCGAAGACTTGCCGCCTTTGCGGGGACTTACAGTGGCCGGACGATGCACACGACTCTTGCTTGCCGTGTTCGGGCTGTTCTTCGGACGGAACGTGTGACGTTTGCGCTGCTTGGACGGAAGACCGGTGGTCGCGCATGTGGGACTTCCACAGGCATGACCGGGCCCCTCGCCCGCTTCTGTCTCCCCGGGATCCTCCACGGGTGGACGTACTTCCCTCGGCGCTTCGGGCTCCTCTCCGCTCCGTCGTTCGGGCTGTCCGGCCCACAGGTATGTCCCCTTCTTGTACCGTTACCTCGCAGGTTCTCCCTCCCCTCTCCGAGTCTTCGGAGCAGGGTAGGCGAGTTTCGGAGTCACGCTCCCCACGCTCTGCTTCGTTAGCGCGTGGCTTGAGCCCCATATTGTTTCCCACCCCCCGCTCTGCTTCGGTTATTTGGTTATTTGGGTTTAACGCCGAGCAGGCGACTAAGGCCATCTCACGGCGGCGCTCTGCTTCGGGCGAGCGGTCTGGGAGAGATGAGCGTTCGTCGGCCACCCCCGGCTCTAAGTCTCCGGAGCGGGGGCGGGTGACTGAACGCAAGCATAAGAAAGAGAGTAAACGTGATAAGAAAAGCTCTCGCTCACGCACCGAGGCTTCGGTACATGACTCGAGACCGTTATTAATGCTGCCTCCCCGCTCTGTATTTTCCGAACGGGCACGGCATGCTTCGCTTTCTTCCCCCCCCGCCCGCCCCGTCTCGCCTGGGCGGGCCCGGGGTGTGGTCGACTCTCGCCCTCCACGCTCAGAGGCGTCGGAGCGGGGGTCGCGTGCACATAAATTGTCCCCTCCCCGCTTCGCTTTGCCTGAGCGGGCTTGGCGTGACCTTAGACTGTCCCCCCCCCCCCCCCCCCCCCACCCCCCGTCTCGTATCGACCAGACGGGCCCGGTGTGACTTGGACCCTCGCCCCCCTCGCTCCGAGGCTTCGGAGCTGGGGCAGCGGGCACATAAATCGTCCCCTCCCCGCTCCGCCTTTCCTGAGCGGGCTTGGCGTGACCCTAGACTGTCCCCCCCCCTCCCCCCGCCTCGTATCGACCAGGCGGGCCCGGTGTGACATCATCGCGCGTCCTCCACGGTCCGAAGCATCGGACGGGGGGCCGCGTGCCCGGTATTCGTCCCCTCCCCGCTCCGCCTTTCCTGAGCGGGCTAGGAGAGACACTTTGCGGTCCCCCCCCCCCGCACCGGTTCTCCCGGGCGGGCCAGGGGTGACCAGGCCACTTCCTCGGTTTTCCAATCACGGTTTTGTCACTCACGTCGGCTTCCGCGTGCGGATCCCGACTTCGAGGTGGACCGTCGCTTTGCCACGGTCCCTCCGTCGCCGCGGCGCCCCTCTTTGCGTGCGTCGCGGGTCGCTGCGTCTACCTCGCGCGCGGCGGTGCGGCGCTCTCGTAGCCGCTCGCCCCTTTCGTCTTTGCCGCGAGAAGATCAGTTTTTGGAACCGGACGTCCTCAGCCTTCATCCGACGGACTCGGCCTCGGCGACCTTCTTGCAGGACTCGGCGGCTGGTTCTCCTTTCCGCTGTCTTGTCGGCCTCCGCCTCGTCAGACGTTGCCGGCCCTTCGCTCGGATCGCAGACGGTCCACGCTCTGGGTGAGGCTTTCAAGCTTATCGCCAAGTACCTACCGCCCGACTTCTGTCCGCCTTTGCCTCCTCCGAAGAGACAGGCTTCGGCCATGGTCGACGCGCAGAGGCAAGTCAAGCGCCGCAAGTCCCTCCCGCAGCCAGCCGGCTTCCGGGACCTCTCCGATGCTTTCTCCGCCCAGCTGCGAAACGACGCTTTCGGCGACACGGGATACTTTACCGCCGCTCGATGGCCGGTGGGAATCAACTTAAGCTTCCATCAGGCCTGGTACGCTGGACACTCCCAAGCCTTCGCCATACCTCTTCCAGCGGTGGATGCGGCGGCCTTAATACAGGCGGGCGGCCGCAGACTCGTCCAGAACTCGTAGCCTCGGCCTCTCGACAGGATCGCCTCCTTAGCGCGAAACTCGCTGGCGTGCTCGGGTTTTTTGGAACTGGCTACCCAGGCAGCCCTGCAGTGCCTACAGGATACGTGGGACCTGGAGGTTCAGTCCCCGCTTCGTGACGTGCAGTCCATCCTGATAGCGGCCAACCGGGCCGCCTACCATTCTTCCGCCAACGCCATGGCAGCAGCTGCCAATTGCGACCTCTGGAGGAGGGATACCCTTTTGCGCCTCTGCTCGGACCTTCCCTTGTCAGTGAAGACCCAGCTCCGTCAAGGCCCCTTAGGTGGTCCTCAGCTGTTCGGCGACACTTGGCACACCGTTAAGGAATCTTCCAAGGACTTGTGGCCCAAGCCTGCATCTAACCCAGCCTCGACCCGCTTTTTCGCGCCCCCCGCCCGGCCGGGGGTCGTGCCCGGCGGTCTTTCAGGCCCTCCGTTCCGACAGTCGGATCTTCACGAGGTCGGGCCCATCCATTCCAGGCTACTCAGGCCGGCCCCGCCCCTCGCCCTGCCTGGCCCCGCGGTGCCCGTAGATCGGGCCGCGGTCGGGCTCATTGACTCGCCCCCGCCTCCGCCCTCAGTACTCGGGTCTCCTGTCGGCGGGCGGCTGTCGCTCTTCAGCGATCTTTGGAGATCGCTGTTCCCGGACGACCCCTGGATTCTTTCCACCGTTACCGCAGGCCTGCAGCTTTCGTTCCTGTCGCCTCCGCCTCTTCGCAGATCACCCATGTGGACCCAGGAACCGCTCGACAGCACACAGGCGGACGCTCTGCGCGGGGAAGTGGCGGCCCTCCTCACCAAAGCGGCGACAGAGGTGGTTTCGCGGCAGGACTCTCCGGCGTTCTACAGCCGACTCTTTCTAGTCCCCAAACCAGGCGGCAAGTGGCGTCAAACAAGTTCATTTTGGCCCCTCGCTTCAGGATGCACGATGGAGACGGCCAGGACACTCCGTGCGGCCGTCTGGCCGATGGACTTTGCGATCAGCCTCGATCTGTCAGACGCCTATCTGCACATCCCGATTCATCCGTCGTCTCGCCGGTACCTGCGGTTTGCCTTTGGGGGGATCGTCTACCAGTTCTGCGCCCTTCCTTTCGGCCTCAACATCAGTCCGTGGGTATTTACGAGACTGCTCGACGCCGTGATAGCCTACTTCCGTCAGCGCTCCTTGAGCCCGGCCTCCAATTACTTGGACGACCTTCTACTGCGCAACTTGGTTTCCGCAGCCCTCCAGACGGACAGGGATGCCCTGCTTTCCCTTCTGCGTCGTCTCGGTTTCCTCCTCAATTTGGGGAAATCCGATCTTTCTCCCTCTCGACGGTTTCTACATCTGGGGTTGGAATTCCTGACCGACCTCAACCTTGTCCGCCTGCCTCTGGCCAGGCGACAGAAGATCGTCGACTTAGCGACTTCGATGGGGATGGGATCCTCTTTCACCGCCAGGGTCTGGCTTCAACTCCTGGGCCTCCTCAGTGCGGCGGCGGACCGGCTTCCCTTGGGCAGACTTTATGCTCGGCCTCTCCAGCTACATCTCCTTCTTCACTGGTGACCCTCCTCGGGCGCTGTCGGATCTAGTACCAGTCACGCCTCTGGCTCGTCCTCACCTCGAGAGGTGGGCGGGCCTCGCTTGGCTGGCTTCGGGGGTGCCCCTACACTCCCCGCCGCCTCGGTGGTCTCTCTGTACAGATGCGAGCCAGGCCGGCTGGGGCGCGCACCTGTTACCGGATTTTCTCTCGGCCTCGGGCGTTTGGCCTCGGGAGCTGTTAGGGAATCACATCAACTGGCTGGAGCTGAAGGCAGTTGGGTTGGCACTCGACGTTTGGCAGGAGACCTTGGCCAATCAGGAAGTCCTCGTGCTCTCCGACAACTCGACGGAATCAGGGGGGCACTCACTCGCCCTCCCTTTGCATTCTTCTGTACCACCTTCTCCTCTGGTGCAGGGATCGAGGCATTACCCTACGAGCCCGCCACATCCCTGGCCACCTCAACGTGATTGCGAACGCCCTGTCTCGTCGCGGACAGTTGCTCCACACAGAGTGGTCCCTACGCCCGGATATTTTTCGCCTGATCTGCTCTCACTGGGAAACGCCGCTAGTGGATCTGTTTGCCACCAGATGGAACAACCAGCTCCCAGTCTACGTCTCTCCAGTCCCGGATCCACTCGCTTGGGCAGTGGACGCGCTCGCCATTCCTTGGGACGGCCTGATTGCTTACGCCTACCCCCCGTCAGTCCTCGTTCCGAAGGTACTGCGGAAGCTTCTGGGATGCTCGGCGGTCCTCCTGCTGGTGGCCCCCTTCAACTGGACCAAGAGCTGGACCACGGACCTCCTCGCGCTTGCGACGGACCCTCCCCTGGAGCTTCCTACCCCTCCCACGATGCTCAAGCAACCCCGTCAGCAGCTTTTCCATCCGTGCCCGGAACGCCTCCGCCTACACGCTTGGAGGTTGTCCGGCAAGCCCTCGCCGCTAGAGGTTTCTCGGATGCTGCAGTGGCGGCAATTGCAGCAGCCCGCAGACTCTCTACAAGGAAGGTGTACGAAGGCAAGTGGAGGGTCTTTCAGACCTGGTGCACCTCCCATGGGCTCCCTCCCACTAACCTAGCCTCCCACCAACTGGCGGAGTTCTTCCTGTGGCTCTTTGACGACCAGGGCTTAGCCCCGGTCACCATCAAGGGCTACCGCGCTATGATCGCGGACACCTACCGTCACCTGTGTCTTCCAGACCCAGGCGCCTGCAAGGATCTGTCGGATTTACTGGCTCACTTTGAACTCCGACGTCCGGTTTCACGTTCCCTAGTACCCCGGTGGGATCTTGCCTGGGTACTGACGTGGTTGAATACGGACTGGTTTGAGCCCCTCCCCTTGGCTCGGTTCTCAGACTTGACCCGGAAAACCTGTTTCCTTCTGGCTCTCGCTACAGCGTCCCGAGTCAGCGAGCTTCACGCGCTCTTGATGCTCCCAGCCTGTTTGCAGTTTCGTTCCGACGGCTCTGCGCAGCTGCTCCCCGATCCGTCCTTCCTGGCCAAGAACCGCTGCCCCGCGGCGGCTCCTCAGGTGCTAACTATACGGCCCCTCCGTGGAGCGGACCTCTCCCCTGGATCGCGGCAACAGGACCCAGTGCGGGCGCTAAAGGTTTACCTGCGACGCTCTAAGCCGCAGCGCCGGGGGCGCTCGCGCCTCTTCTTACCTTTGTCCGTGGGCAGACACGACATCTCGGCCCAGACCGTGTCATCCTGGCTGCGGTGGGTGATTAGGTCAGCCTACCAGGACCTCTCCCCACGCGGCGCTGAGCTTTTACAAATCCGGGCGCATGAAGTGAGAGCAGTAGCCACCAGTCTAGCCCTGGACCGCAACTGCTCGGTCAAAGATATTGTGACAGCGGGTGGCTGGCGCTCAGACTCCACTTTCGCACGCTTCTACCTTAGAGACCTATCCGGCCAACGTGACTCCCTGGCACGAGTGGGCGACATCTCCGCGGCCCAGCACTCCCTCCGAGCGCCGCTGGCGTCTTAGGTACGTCATAGCTGAAATCGTCGGGAGTTCTCTCTCGATGGGGCCGGCGGAGTGGTTGGGTTATGGTTATATACGGCACCCTCCGCCTGTTCGCCATTCTTCCAGATAGTAATGCCATCGGTAATGTATTTTGAAAAAACAAATGAATTTTTTTTCTAAAATGTATTTTTTTGAAAAATACTTACCGATGGCATTACTCGGATGGCCCTCCCACCTGCCCCGCTTGCCTCTTGTGGCTAAGTGTGAAACTGACGAGGTCGCCCTGTGCTCGCCGGGATAGGGTAGTAAGGGGAGGCCACCCGGGGTCCTAGTGCTTGGATCCCCGGTGTCTCCTCCCCAGTTGTGTGCTACACACAACTTTTGCTGAAATCCATAGGCAATAGAGTGTATTCCAGATAGTAATGCCATCGGTAAGTATTTTTCAAAAAAATACATTTTAGAAAAAAAATTCATTTTTATTCACAATTTTTGGACTAACCGGTCGTTCCATGTCTGTGTGGGCTGCACCCTCTCCGACTCCTTTGAACAGGAGATGGGTGTCCTGCAGGGCAGCATTCTATCTCCTGTTTTATTTAGTATTAAAATTAATAACATTGTAAAGGCTGTCAAGGATGATTCTGAATGCTCTTTGTTTGTTGACGACTTTGCTTTGTGCGCACGTGGTCGAGGACTTGCGTCCCTTGATTGGCGCCTGCAGCTGTGCGTTGATCGCATCCAGCAGTGGGTGTCTCTCAATGGATTCAAGTTCTCGCCCTCCAAGACAGTCTGTGTGCATTTTACTAACCAGACGAAATTTTTTTCCAGAACCTAGCCTGAGCATTGCCGGAGTGCCAATTAAGGTGGCCGAGGAGGCAAAGTTTCTGGGGGTCATTTTTGACAAAAGGCCTTCCGCAACCATGTTAATTACCTCAGAACCTCTTGTCAGAAGGCTCTCGACGTTCTTCGTGCCGTTGGTCGGTCTGACTGGGGTGCGGACCGTACTTTCTTATTTTGACTGTACCGAGCCCTTGTTCGGTCCAAACTGGATTACGGCTCTGTGGTGTATGGCTCAGCTTCCAAGTCTGTGATACAGCGTCTGAACACAATTCACCATCAGGGTCTGCAGATATGTCTTGGGGTCTTCAGGACGTCTCCAGTTCCTAGTCTGTATGCCGAGGCAGGGGAACCTTCTCTCAAGCTCCGCCGCATCCGCCTCATGCTCAGCTACATTCTGAAACTGAAGGCCCATCCAGACAATCCTGCCTATGATTGGGTTTTTAAACCAACGTTTGCAGAGATTTACGATACCCATCTGGGAGCTGTCCGTCCACTTTCTTTCCGTGTCCGACCTCATCTGCAGGTAGCCGGATTGGACCTGGACAGAGTTTCGGAATCCCTGCAACACATCACTCCACCTTGGCTCTTACCAGTTCCTGACATCTTGCTGGACTTGACTGCCCACAAGAAAGACTCTACTCCACCAGCCATATACCAACAGAGCCTCAATGAACTGCTTTCAATTTTTCCTGGCTATTGTCGTATCTATACGGATGGGTCAAAGTCTGAGGATGGGAGAGTGGCTGCGGCCGCAGTGTCCTCTTGCCATCCTAGACGCCCATTTAAGCACCGCCTCCCAGACCACTCATCTGTATTTAGTGCAGAACTGCAGGCGGTCTGCTGGCAGTAAGGAATGCTTATCAATCTAGAGAAAGGAACGTCCTGATTCTGTCCGACTCTCTTTCTGCCCTGCAGGCCCTTCAAGGCATGGGAAATGACCACCCACTGCTGGTGCAGATCAGAGAGCTCTACGCAGACTTGATGAAGGAGTATTATGACATCATTTTTATGTGGGTCCCAGGGCATGTGGGCATCGAAGGCAACAGGATCGCAGATTCTGTTGCCAACGATGCCCGCAACGACCCTGTCCCTGACACACAGACTGTTTATAGTGATTTTAGATATGTGGTTAGTGCGTACATAGCCCATGAGTGGCAGTCCGAGTGGGACAAAGAGGAAGCTAACAAGCTGCATGAAGCCCTTCCCAAGTTGTCCGACGGTTTACCTTATTGCTGCGGCAGCCGCCGTGAGGAGACTGTCCTTGCTCGGCTCCACATCGGGCACACGTATGTTACGCACTCTTATTTACTAAAACAGGAGGAGCGTCCATGGTGTTATGCCTGCGACGAGCAGTACTCTGTTCGACACTTTTTGCAGTCATGTGCTGATCTAATCGACACAAGGTATAAACATTTCACAGCAGACTCCTTGAAGGTTTTGTTCTGGGATGTGCCCCCGGACAAGATCTTCAGTTTTCTGAGAGTGCCATATTTTTAATAAGATTTGAGCGTTTATAGACTATGATGTTTCTATTATTTTGACCTTTCTGAGAGTCCGTCAACGTTTTCTTTAAAGACCTGTGCGACATTTTAGCCTGACATATTTTTAAGGTATATTTACATCATGTCTTAAGACCTTTCTTTTAGTATGGCTGGCCAGATTTTTACCCTTCCCGCCGTGAGATGGCCTTAGTTGCCTGCTCGGCGTTAAACCCAAATAACTAACTTGACGCCTGAGGCACCAAGCTATGCTGGCACCACCCTTGAACTAAAACAGTTGATCCATCTCCTAATCAGTAATGCAGCCTTTGTAGGGCAATAAGCACATTTTACAAAATCAACCTCAGGATGAAATGGGTTTAACAGAGAACACAGCCAGGATTGAGTTGGAAAAAAATGTGTTTTTGTGCGCGTGTGTGTGTGCGCATGACCAAAAGGGCAGTGTTGTGGCAATTTAGTATCTGATCTTGCGCCTGCCAACAAAGGTGCATCACCAAAAGGCAATCAGAAGCAAGAGGTACATTATCTTGAGCTTGCGAAAATCTCTGCCTCTTGCACCTGGAAGGGGGGGGGGGGGGAGATAGAGGAGGAGGAAGAAGAATGAGTTAGCTGTGGTCAAGGAAGGTCTTTTTGCTTTTGCTTACAGATCAATGTCATGTCGGTACTGAGAATTTAATTGATTGAAAAGAAGTACATGTAGTAGAATTGATCAGCTCTTCTGCTGTCAGTAGCGGTTTTTGTCATGATGATTCCTGCAGGAATCATCGTGACAAAAACCGCTACCAACAGCCAAAAGGCTAATCACAGTCAATGTTGATTTTTATGTTCACAGATCCAGAGAAAGTCAGGAAACATGAGCTCCATGTCTGGAGCAGACGACACCATCTACATGGAGTATCGACGCAAGCAGGTCCACCCTCTCTTCAAGAAATTCAAAAAGTCTTGAAGCTTGCGCCCGTTACAGGGAAATTACCTTCAGACACACATGGCCTCATAAGTGCTTCCGATCTGACAGAGAATGCATGTCAGAAAATGTTGTTTGAATGCTCTGATTGGGTGCACAGTTACATTTAATCTCAGCCTAATTTCGCAGAAAGAGGAGGTTATTTTATGGAGCTTCCCTGAACTGCTGAGATTTATTCCCAACTAGTATATTGAAGAAAAAAAAGTTATCTTAAGAGTTCTTCGTGGTCATGAGACTTTTGTTTTGAGATGCTGAACTCTGAAGTTGCTTTATTGGGTGTTGTTCATTCTAATGCAAGCAGATTAACCCTTCGGCTTCCTGCAGGGATCTCTGGGACATGAACCGATACCGACAGCTAAAGGGTTAACACATTTCAGGAATGATCTATTAAAGATATGTAGCTTTATGCTACGTCTCCAGATGCGGCATATCACAAATGATTTAACCCCATGGCCACATTTCTCACATTTTAGAGACTATTATAAGAGTTACATATGAGTCCACCATGATTAATCAAGGGCAGTGCCAGATTAGCTTGGTGTCATCAGGTGCCAAGCTAATCTGGCACTACCCTTAATTATCATGGTCAAGCCATCTCCTGCAACTGGTACATAGTCGTTAGTGCATTGGGGTTAAAGAAGATGGTTGATTTTCTATGTATATTCTCATAAATATGTATGTGAGCTAGTCTTTGGTTTTAAACCTAACAGCCAAGAACTGCAAGATCTGAATGGCAGACCATCCCACATGCTTGTGCATGTTTGCCGAGTGGTGCTTAACAAGATTTCCGGTAAATCAGTATGAGATATAAATTGTACGTTTCATCATAGTGTCGTAAAAACATACATGAGTGATTTCCGCTTGGATTTGGAAGCATGTCAGTAATAAATTTGCCAAAGTGTTTGTACCGTATGTGCAATTTGTTTGAAAGCAGTAACGGTCTCAAATCGACATTCACATTTGTGTACATACATGCATTAAATTACTTTCCTTAACTCGGCGTGTTTCTGGTTTCATTTTATCATGCATGCCTTCATACACACAGCTAAACAATAGATACATGTAACATAAATAAAATTGTTTTTGCAACAATTTTCAACACAAGCAGACTTATCAGACAAAAACTTCTACTACCACCAAAGCACAACTTATTTACTTTCACAATGTGATCCACCAATCCTCCACACAGTTTACAGCACCAGAATCCTTCAAGCTTTTCGCTTCTTCTTTGGTGGTGTGTCATGGCAACTGCTGCTTTTGGGGGTCGCTGTTTCCTCAATCTCTGCATCCAGGACCCACTTGTCCGATGCTGAAAGCTCAGAGGATTTGATGGCACTAATGACAGACTTGGTAATCTTGCGAGCCTCTGCAACACAAGTCATAAAAGTAGATTGTTGCTTGCACGTTTTATATCGCTCTCACTTCCACTGTTCAGCGCCAAGAAAATCTGACTACCATAGATCCTCATGGTTTTCAGGGGCTCATGAGGATCTATGCTTCTTGCTGACATCACTTTCAATCAATTTTCCTGGGACTGCTAGGACCGTTAGGTGTTGAATTAACAAAGATTGCAGAAATATAGTCTGCATAAACTGGCATTGAACGGGTTAACCCTCTTGTGCTTCTAGCTATTGGTATTGTTTACGGTACCAGCCGCTGCAGAAGCAGGTTAAATGGCTCACATTTTTAGCCCAGGAAGCCCCTACATGCCATGAAAGAATGTGGATCGACCATGATAGCTCATGGGTGATGTCAGAATAACTTGGCGCTTGTAGGCACCAAGCTATTCTGACACCAACCTTTAACTAGCATGGTTGATCTGTCTCCAGAATTGTGATGCAGACCTCAAAAGATATCTAAATACACTGATAGTTCCATCCCTCAATCTTTCAGGCACCATAATCAGGTACCAACACCCATAATCAGGTACTACCCTTGAACTATCATGGCCAAAGCATGACGGACAGCTTGAATGTTATCGGTTATGCACTGTCTGCACGTGGCAATTGATGGACTGACGGCTACCTGTAAGGAACAATTTGGCTGCTGGTAGCGCTTTTTTGTGGCCATGATCCCTACAGGAAAAGCACTACCGACAACCAAAGGGTTAGCAATTAGCAAAACCACAAACAAATTGATATTTTATGTACCAGCAGAGGTTTTAGAAACTGCGGAATATAGTGGCATTCCAGTAAGTGCCAACATGACATACAGTCAATTTACAACCAATATAAGAAAAGATGGACCTATATACAAGAGATGATGTACTTGTACCTGCATGCATTATGACTGCTCGACATGACTTGCACACTGCATCTTTGCTTTGTGGAGATGTGAGCCCAAACAACTGGCCGCTGTCCAGCTGTCAAGGAGAAATGACATTGCCTGCTTTGCAAAGTACATCACACGCGCACCCAAACGCCACTAAAACACATCCTGCAGTATTGGATATAAACCTGATTTTAGTTGAAGTTCTCTCTCTCTCTCTCTCTCTCTTGGCTTGACTTCGCGAACGAAGATTTTATAGGAGTTGCCCACGACGTCTGCAGGCTTGTTTGTGGCTGCGGAGGCCAATCCGGGACAGGCAGGTTCGACCGCAGTGGCTGCAGGGGGAGGTATGGCCAGGGTGGATGTTTCCTAAAGCCTGCGCGGTGGAGCTTTTTGGTGGAGTGCAGTGTGCGCAGTACTGGCCCCACCCTTTAAACCCTTGGTTCATCTGCCATGGCCTAGCAAGCTGGGACGATGGCATCGAGGTCCTCGGGTCGTAGGTTTTATATCAGACTGTCCTTGTCCTAGTCTCCGGCTCAAAAGCCTTCCCCGGAGACACGGGGGCTTTGATGTCAGGGGTTTCCTCCCTTAGCCTTTCCGCAGCCAAGCGGCCAGGCCTGCAAGGCAGCAGGGGACTTGTGGAGGGCGGGGTCGTCTATGTTGAAGTACATTTAATAATAAAACCTTTACAAAACTACACTTTTTAAAACTGAAGGATACAGGTTGCTCACATCGTACGGCCCTCGGAGCTCAATCATCTGTAACACAGCATGTAAAATTGTAACAAATATGTGCTGAGAAAATCTGAGCATCACCCAACTGCAAGAGGTATAGGAGGCTAATGAGGATCTATGCCTCTCGCAAACACCAAAGAACATGTACACATATTGCATAAATTCCAAAACTTTACAAAGTGTCCACATGAAACTGGTGTCGCCCATAACAAAATACATAATCTAAAAGGAAAACAAAGGCATATTTTACCTTTTCACATCCACTGCTGATGATAACATTCTGAAACAGGAAAGCAGAAAAACACTTCAACATCCCAAATTTACCAGCCTCCTGCAAATCGCCCACATACAAGTGAGTACCAAAACCCCCATGCCTTCAAGTTCATCCTTTAACTCGTTCACGGCCAGCCACATCTGGATACACGGTATAAGCTGCACATCAGGATGTGGCTGGCCGCGAATGAGTTAATGCCACTGAAAGACTTCAATCATCAATGACATTTCAGCTTACAGAAATTACAAATTGGGCATTTGCCCAAAAAGGAAATGAACAAAAACACAAAGTGAGCTTGCTACTAACCTTCCCCTTACATGCTGATGTCAACTGCAATGCATTGGATATGGTGTTCTGACGGAAAGTGCTGTCTCTCACTGCTGGACTGTACAGGATTTCAAAATGGATGCCCCTTTCAATGGCCTAAAAATAGAATAAAAAAACATACAGGCGTGAACATATGCAAGAATCTGTACATAATGAAAACCAAAAAGAACAAAAAATAAACCAAAAAATCTCTGCCAACACAAAGACAGGATTTTTAGTTTTAAATAAGAAAAGATGCCAACCATAACCCCTTAGTTACTGATAACTAAGAAGGTATAGACAACTGAAGTCTGCAACTCATCCAGCCAAAATCTAAATTACCAATGTACCTTTTCCACTCTGAGACTGAGAGAATCAACCGTGTGAAAGCAATGAAAGACTCAAATCTTTTAAGATTCAAAAACAAAATAAGTACGCATACCAGATTAACAAGAGGTCGTTTGATGTAGAATGGAAGTTTTTCTGTCATGTCCAGTTGAATGATGTCCACTTCAAGCGTGGTACAGGCAAGCTGAAAGTGCAAGACTCAAGAAATGGTTCTCGTGAATACCCTTTCACCCACTGCAGGGACTCAGCACAATATAATTCTAAGCCCCTTCAGTCAAGTGAAATCTCAAAATTCAACGGGCTTTTATAATCCGTCTCAAATTTCTAAAGATCTCATGGGGTTTTTGGGTGGAAGGTTTTGAAAAGATATAAAATCTTTGAATACACTGAAGTTAACTTTGCAGCTTAACCTCCCCACTGCTGAGAAAAACTGAATATGGTTCAACTACAAGGGACATGATCTATCTTCATGAGCCCCTCATAGTTGTGTGTGCACATGAGGATCAATGTCTCTTGCTGACGCCAGTTTGTATACATGTTCCTTGGACAGCTGGCATTGAATTAAACCTTTCAGTCCCAGATTCCTACAGCAGGGGATGGCCTGACCATGATAATTTAATGGTAGTGCCAGATTAGTGCCAAGCTAATCTGGCACTACCCTTGAATTATCATGGGCAAGCCATCTCCTGCAACTGGTACATAGTCGTTAGGCAACACCTCCAAAATTTGAGAACTGGGACCTGGGGCTAAAAGGGTTAACAAAGCTTTTCATAACACACTCTGTGTCCAGGGTTAAATGATGCAAAACAAAAGAAAAAGCACTCTCTGATGACAACAAATCCACAAGTGGCAAGTGTTTACTGTTTTCATTTCAGGGTTATGTAAAACAAGGATGTGGAAAAGACAAGCATGCACCTTGAATGTTGTTTCATTGGTTGGTCGCACTGCCAACAAGTCATAAGCTTGAACCTCTGCACATGTCTGAAACATTTACAAAACAGCAACCAAAATTACAGCTCACTCGTGGTGTCCATCTACACGTGAGTATTGTTTATTAACCCATTTAACCCCTTTAAACATGATCCAATTGCAAGAGACATAGATCCTCATGATCCACGACTACAGGGACTCATGAGCTATTCCTCTTGTCAAGACCAATTTGTATCCATGTTTCTTGGACAGTGTTGGCTTTTCGTCATTGAATGATTTCAAGAAACAAGAATAAATGCACAGTGGCAGGGAAGGGGTTAACCCTGATGTGCTACAGCAGGAGATGGATCAGCCATGGTAATTCAAGGGTAGAGCCAGATTAGCTTGGCGCCTGAATTATGGTTGTTCCATCTCCTGCAACTGGTGCATAGTCCTTAGGTGACACCTCCAAAATTAGGGAAATGTGGTCTTGGGGTTAAATGAATCAGATTATTCATTTTTAAGTCCCTTCTATTTATAGAAGGGACTTTTTAGGATGGGTCGCAGTGGGGTGAATTTAATAGCATGTCCATGATGTCAACGGCGGGCAGGCTAAACCTCTCACAATTGAAGTAACAGGATAAAAATTACGTCATGTATAGTTACGCTAACCTCGATGCTGAACGTACATTTGGCACAAAGCGCCATATGTGCGTATTATGTATGTATGTGTGTGTGTATGTATGTATGTATGTTCTTGGTACGTGGAACATATGTACGAACCCTGTTGGACATAGATCAGACACAGAGACTTCACAGAAGAACAGCCCTCATAGCCAGGGAGCTGGCGAGATATAAGATCGACATTGCGGCTCTAAGTGAAACCAGATTTGCTGACGAAGGCTCGATCTGTGAACCTGAGGGTGGGTACACCTTTTTCTGAAAGGGTAAAGCTGAGAACGAGGACAGGATACACGGAGTTGGCTTCGCCATCTGCACCATGCTCCTCCAACAGTTGCCTTCTCTTCCCACAGGCATCAGCGAACGAGTGATAAAGCTCCGTTTCCCCATCTCCCACACCCGACATGTCACTATCATCAGCGCCTATGCTCCGACACTCACCAACGCCAATGACGACAAGGAGGCATTCTATGAGAGTCTCGACTCCCTTCTGAAGTCCACTCCTGCAAGTGACAAACTCATCGTGCTTGGTGACTTAAATGAAGGAGTTGGGCGCGAATGTGACTGCTGGAAAGGAGTGATGGGAACACATGGGCTGGGCAAGATGAACAGCAATGGCCTGCTGCTGCTTACATTGTGCGCTGAGAATGGACTCGCCATCACCAACACCCTCTTCAGGCTGGCTAGTAAGTACAAGACAACATGGATGCATCCCAGGTCCAAGCAGTGGCATCTCATAGACTATGTCATTGTCCGCCAGCAGGATACTCGTGATGTCAGAATCACCAGAGCCATGAGAGGAGTCAAGTGCTGGACCGACCATCGGCTGGTGCGGTCTGTCCTCAATCTGCACATTGCACCAGCACACAGGAAGAGGCCGAAGCTCACCCGACCTTCATTCAACCTGGCCAAGTTGAAGCGCCCTGACATCAAGGAAAACTTCCAGTCCCACCTTGATGACCTGCTAACTGCCCATGGACCGTTGACTGGCAACCCAACTGAAATGTGGAACCAGTTCAAGGGGACGGTGATGAAGTCTGCCAAAGATGTGCTTGGACCCAAGCAGAGGGTACACCAGGATTGATTTGATGAGAACAATGAAGAGATCAACAAGCTACTGGAGCAAAAGCGCAGTGCCTTCATCGAGTGGCAGAACGACATGAACTCCTTGTCCAAGAAAGACCACTTCAAACATCTCCAGAGAAAAGCCCAGAGAGAGCTCCGCAACATGCAGGACATCTGGTGAGACAGCAAGGTAAATTGATTGATTGATTGATTGTACATTGCTTAACGTCCCGACAGCAACAAGGCTTTCTCAGGACGTGCCTGCACTGCTTGTGAAAAAAAAAATAAACAGAACATTGAATGTATGTCGCCAGCCGGTCAAATACATTAAATAAACCTAACACATGGGGCCTAAATAAAGCCAAGACCATTTAGCAACACACATCCAATATCAAGAGCTACAGGCAGTGCAGACAGTAGGGAGAGTTTTAAAAAGGCAAATACAGGTGAATGGACCAAGGGTAGACAGAAACACATGCCCCAGAATAGAGAGAAAAACTCACCCTGTGGGGCTGACCAGGGTGACCCTGGGAACTAAAAAGTACCTAACCCCACCCAAGTCCCCCAGGGCAGACCCGGGTGGGGGGAGCAAGGTAAAAGAACTTGAACACTTTGCTGAATCCAACAACTCCAAGGAGTTTTTCAGCGCTGTGAAAGCTGTCTACGACCCTGCCAGACCCAGCACAACCCCTCTCTTTTCCGCCGACGGCTTCACCTTGCTGAAGGACAAAGGCAGCATCACTGAGCGCTGGAGAGAGCACTTCTCAAATCTGCTGAACCTGCATTCCACTGTCGACCCCAGGGCCCTGGACATGATTCCTCAGAACTGGATGACCTTGACCTCCCGCCTACCCTGGACGAGGTCAAGAAAGCGATCAACCAGACTAACTCTGGCAAGGCTGCAGGCATGGACGGCATCCCCGCAGAGCTCTTCAAAGCAGCTGGACCTGAGACCCTTGACCCTTTCTCAACATTCTGACATGCATCTGGGCAGAGGAGAACATTCCACAGCAATTTAGAGATGCTACAATCGTCTTCCTGTTCAAGAACAAGGGCAGCAAAGCAGACTGTGCCAATTACCGAGGGATCTCACTCTTGCTGGCAAGATCCTTGCGACAGTCATCCTCAACCGCCTGATCAGCTCTGTATCTGAGGAAGCACTCCCAGAGGCTCAGTGTGGCTTCAGACCCGGCCGCAGCACAGTCGACATGGTCTTCTCTGTGAGACAGGTCCAGGAGAAATGCATTGAGCAGCACATGGACCTCTACGCTGTCTTCATAGATCTGACCAAAGCATTTCACACCGTGAACAGAGAAGTGCTTTGGGTCATCCTCGCAAAGCTCGGCTGCCCCAGGAAGTTCACCAACATCATCTGCCTCTTCCATGATGAAATGGTAGGAGTTGTCCAGTCAAACGGCGACACATCCGCACCCTTCGACATTTCCAAATGGTGTGAAACAAGGTTGTGTTCTTGCCCTCGTGATGTTCAACCTGTTCTTCACGTGTGTCCTGACCCATGCAGTACACGACCTTGAGAAGGGAGTGTACCTGAAGTACAGACTAGATGGCTCTCTCCGTCCACTGAACGCCAGGACCAAGACCATCAAGAGACTGATCCTCGAGGCGCTGTTTGCCGATGACTGTGCGCTGATGGCGCACACAGAGTCTGACTTCAGACCATCGTCAACAGGTTCTCGGAAGCACTGTTTGGCCTCACCATCAGTCTCAACAAGACCGAGGTCCTGCACCAACCAGCCCCAGGCATAAGAGCCCCCCAACCCAAAGTGTATATCGAAGGTACCGAGCTGAAGACTGTCGACCAGTTCAGATACCTGGGCAGCATTATCTCTTCTGATGGTACTATCGACAAGGAAATTGCAGCTCGCATCAGCAAAGCCAGCCAAAGCCTGGGTCATCTGCGCACTCGTGTGTTGAATAACAACGTCAAGCTCTCCAAAAAGATCAAAGTCTACAAGTCAGTAGTCCTCCCCAGCCTCCTCTACAGCTGTGAGTCATGGACGCTGTACACTCGCTCTCCTCCTTCCAGTCCACCCTCAAAACTCACCTCTTTCAACAGTTCTAGCACTATATCACCACACTCCCCACCCCAAGCTGACCGTCGTAATGTATTTTTCACTATTTGTGTTACGTGAGTCATTGTCTAAAGCGTGCGCATGCGTGTGCGAGTTGTGAGTGCGCGCTTAGAGTTATAATTATTATAAGATAAGCACATTATAAATACCGTAATTATTTTTATTAATTATTAAAGCACCTCAAGCAGCTTGAACGTTTCCACATGAGATCCCTGCTCTCACTCATGGGCATCAAATGGCAAGACAAGGTGACAAACTTGGAAGTGCTGGACAATGCTGGCTTAGTGAGTGTTGAAGCCTTGATCTTAAAGACAACTCCACTGGACAGGTCATGTCATACGCATGGATGATTCTCACATGCCACGCCAACTCCTGTATGGTGCACTCTCAAAAGGCCACAGGAAGCAAGGACGGCCAAAGAAACGCTTCAAAGACAGCATAAAAGACAGCCTCAAGTACTGCGTCTTCCCGGTAAAGGAACTTGAAGCACAAGCACAAGACAGATCCGGCTGGCGTGCTGCCACCAGGAAAGCCTGCATGCTCTTTGAACACAATCGGCGCGAACGGATCACCAGTGCCAGAGCTTGCAGAAAGACAGCGTTGACTCTCCCCACAGCTACATTCCAGTGCCCCAATTGCCCTCGCAGGTGTGGCTCCAGGATTGGCTTGGCCAGCCACACCCGCACCTACAAATAGAAGTCATGCACAATGACGACATCATCGGTTTTCGATGGTCTACCCATTATGTATGTAAACAAGAGAATCTCCGATATTTCTGTACACACAAGCTTGAAACTTGGCGAAATACTTTCTTAAAGGGGTGGCTAAAAGAGCCTCTGAGCATATTGTAACTGAATGTCTCATTTAATACATACACAACCGTGTATAGAAAGTCTGTTGACCCAGATTAGAGTCCGTAATTTTTAATCTGGAGAAAGTCAGAGAGTGGTGGTGTCGTAAAAGGAGCAACTCCGTCACCACGCAGACATACTCTAAATATGTTGTCTTTACCTAGCTACATGCTATGCTAGTACATCTGCATGCTCTTCTGAATATGTTGAGTTGCCACATTCCTTCTGTCAATGAAGATAAGTAGCGGCTAATCTCTCTGTTTGTTTGTTTGTCTATTTTGACAAAGGGTATTTACCCGAAATATTAATAAATTGTGTTGTACCCGTCTTTTCTAAGCGTGTTTCTTCTCCGTTGGGTACTTCTTTGCATATTACACGCTTGGCAGTCACCTTTTTGGTCTGGATTGATACTCTAAATATGACGTAATTCTCTCTCTCTCTCGCTTGCTCGCTCTCTCTCTCACATATGTGTGCATCTCCAAGAGGCATAGATCCTCGTATGCCTGGAGGGTGCATGAACATCTATGCCTCTTGAGGATGTTTCGAGTGCGCGCATGCATGCACGCACATGTATACACACACATCGACGCGCATTCAGAAGAGCATGCAGATGTACTAGCATAGCATGTAGCTAGGTAAAGACAACCTGATTTCACACAAATTATAGCAAGACTGAAATTCTACCATGAAATTCTAGTTTTGTCACCATTTTCCCCAAGTCTTGAAGCAAAAGTAAAACTCATATCACGTTAAATATAAAATTACGTAAAAACCAAAAAATACATCATGACAAATGACGTTTGACAAACCAATGTCGCGTATGCGCGCCCCTTATAGAGTTCACTACGACGCATTGGCACATCTGCGAGGCTTTTTCAAAAGGAGCTATTTCAACATAAGAATCAAGTCAAAAACAAATGGTAGAGACCCATGACAGCGAAGACAGCTCTCACATAGAAGGGACTTTGTGGGTTATGGTTTATCCCATCTTGTTTTCTTTTGTTAAAGTGTCGAATTATTTCTCAATACTTACAAGTTTGTGTGTGTTGCTGGCATCATCAAGTAGAGCAGTCAGTCTTGTAAACTGGCGAAACTTGCGCCCCTCAACCTAAAACAGGTATAGCATGTATCATGAATGAAAAAGTGGAAAAATGCATGTATGTTTCCTTCCATTATTTAGTTAAGATCATTTAACGGATATCGCAATTGCCCTAATGGCCAAGTTGAATGAATCTGCAAGATGTCATACATTTCATATTGCACAGCACAGACAATTTCCTAATGTATTTATACATATGGCAATAAAGTTCTATCTTATCTTATACAAAAAATCAATCCAGACCAAAAAGGTGACTGCCAAGCGCGTAATATGCAAAGAAGTACCCAACGGAGAAAGAAACACGCTTAGAAAAGACGGGTACAACACAATTTATTAATATTTCGGGTAAATACCCTTTGTCAAAATAGACAAACAAACAGAGAGATTAGCCGCTACTTATCTTCATTCAATTGGCAGAAAGAATGGGGTTGCCACATTCTTTCTGCCAATGAAGATAAGTAGCGGCTAATCTCTCTGTTTGTTTGTCTATTTTGACAAAGGGTATTTACCCGAAATATTAATAAATTGTGTTGTACCCGTCTTTTCTAAGCGTGTTTCTTTCTCCGTTGGGTACTTCTTTATCTTATACAAAGACTAAAACCCTTTGGTTCAAAGAAATGATTTGGCACCAACAACTCCAATGAAATGGCACTTGGGAATGCACCAAGAAAATCTGGAATTACCATTGATCTGTTGTGGCTGACCCATCTCCTGTGTCCTGGTCAGGGCTGAAGGAACTTAACCCTTTGCATTTCGGTTGTATTTTTTGTCACGATATCTGTAGGAATCATCACGATAAAAACCGCTACTGACACGCAAAGGGTTAAACAGTGCATGCAAGCAAGCAGTCAAATGTGTGCTGGACTATGATTTGGATCTACAGCCAAGAGCCTGTATGACCCAACATCACAGACCAGCAAACACATGTATAAATGTGATTGCTAACTGCATACCATCAGTCTATCATTCTCAATACTGTTGCTTTTCTACAGAATATTTCACTCACCTTCAGCAACTGGAGACTCTGATCACTGAGTTCAACTCTTTCTGGTGCATTTATCAAGTTCTGCAGAACAAATCACAATGAATAAAACTAAACTGAAAAAAGAAGGAAACCAGTCAAGTGAATGCAAGGGCTGAGGGGTGTTTTCAACTTTGCATGCATACATATAATTACATAAATAAGGATCTGTAAAAATATGTATGACACAAAAATGTGACACTCCGGCAAATGGTTACTGAACACACCATAGCATAACAGAACCTTTAAAGACCACTTTTATACAGATAGCATCCCCACACTATATTTCCTAGTCTTACCGCGCTAAGCTTTCTGGGATATAAGCTAGTATACCACTCCAGTTTGGGGAGATTTGGTCTTTGTCCAAGTCATGAACACAGATTCCAAACAAGATGCATTTCACTCACTGTACAAACATTTGTACACACCTTCAAGACAGCTCTGTTCCTCAGCAGACATTAAACTATTACACTTTCCAAGGATCATTTCTTTGGAATAAACTCCCACGGTCTCTCAGATATGTTGAATCAGCCACTAGTTTCCAGCAGTCTTTAAAGACGCATTTATTTCTTTAAATGTGCATTCACTGTTATAATTCTTCTTTTTGTCAACATTTCTTTGTCGGTGAGGGCTGTCTGGTGTGTCCGTTGTTGGTTTTATGGTAAACGTCTGTCTTTTTGTGTGTGAGTATTTTTTGTTGGTGTGTTCTTTTTAAGTCCCTTCTATTTATAGAAGGGACTTTTTAGGATGGGTTGCGGTGGGGGCGAATTTAACAGCATGTCCATGATGTCAAAGGCGGATAGGCTAAACCTCTAATAATTGAAGTAACAATATAAAAATTACGTCATGTCTAGTTACGCTAACCTCACTGCTGAACATACATTTGGCATGAAGCGCTGTATCTGCGTATGTATGTATGTGTGTGCGTATGTATGTAAACAAGAGAATCTCCGATATTTCTGTATACACAAGCTTGAAACTTGGCAAAATACTTTCTTAAGTGGGTGGCTAAGAGAGCCTCCGGGAGAGCCTCCGGGCATATTGTAATTGAATGTCTCATTGAAGACATAAACAACTGTTTATAGAAAGTTGGTTGACCCAGATTAGAGTCTGTAATTTTGTCATATTTACTTGAACTTTTGCAAATAGCTAGTTTGGAGAAAGACATTGGATGCGTTCATTAGCCAGCTTTGTATCCTTTCAACTTCTTTAGTAAAAATTAATTCTTTTCAGAAAAGAATTAAAACACTAAAAAACCTTTACTTGCAGAGAAAGTCAGACTGGTGGTGACGTAAAAGAGGCCACTCCGTCACCATGCTGACACCGACATAATACTCTAAATGACGTCATTCTATCTCTAGAGTGCGGCTCTCTCACACAAACATGCGCGCATCTCCAGGAACAATAGATCCTCATGTGCCCTTCAAGTGCATGAGGATCTAAGCCTCTTGGAGATGTTTGTAGCGCGCACGCACACACAAACACATCAACGCGCTTTCAGAAGAGTATGCAAGAGACCTGTGTACTTAGTATATCATGTAGCTAGGTAAAGTCAACATGCTTTTACACAAGACTGAAATTGTACCATGAAGTTCTAGTTTTGTTACCATTTTCTCAAGCCTATGAAGTGAAAGTGAAACTCATATCACGTAAAATATAAAATTACGTTAAAAAAAAAACTTACATCATGACAAATGCCGTTTGTCAAATCAATGACACATATGTCCCGCGCCCCTTATAGAACTCAAGGACACATTGGCAGATCTGCGAGACTTTTTCAATAGGAGATAATTCAACATCAGAATCAGGTCAAATACAAAAGGAAGAGACCATTGACAGCGAGGACAGCTCTCATATAGAAAGAACTTTGTGAGTTATGGTTCATCCCATCTTGTTGTTATTCTTATTTTTCTTGTATATCTTGTTGGGTGAGTGTATGTTAGGGACTATTTATGTGTTGTAGGATGCAAGGTGTATGTATGTTAGTATGTCATTTTACGGCGGCCTAGAGCTTTTCTATCGAAAGTATAGGTGCCTTAAAAATATACAATATTATTATTATTTCACTTCAATATTTTCAGATTTGTAAACACCCAGTGTTACGGACTATTCTACAGTTGTCAAGAAGTTTACCATTACGTCATTGCCCAGGAAATGTTGTGAACAAGCGCCAAAGATTGCAAACTTTAGCTTTGTATGTCCGAATATCAGTGTGTGTGGACTGCACTCTGTGGATATTTTTGTTATCATGATGCAGTATATTTTAGGCAAAATACATTCATAAAATTGATGTCATGGACTTCCCATATAACTTTACTCTGCATCTCAGATGACGCTTCGTTTTGTGTCCCAAACTTTGACATCACACATGTATCCATTTGTTGTGCAAATTCCCATGGTCCAGGGGCTGGTTGCACAAGGTTCCATGGAGAATGTGCAACCGGCACCAGGGTTGTCTGCTTGCAGACATTGAATGAAAAGTTTAGGACATAATGGTTGACCCGTATTGCTGATATTGTGAAAGGTTCTATAAAACACAGAAGTGGAGTGTTCGTATACTATCATTTCTTGATAGACCTCATGACTCCCATTCTCAAACTTTTATATTTATAGTCACCTCAAGCTTCGCTCTCAGTGACTATGAATCAAACAGTCTGAAAATGGGATTTACGCGGTCTGTCTAGAAATTAAAGTATACAATCACTCCACTTCTAAGTGGACTGCACTCTGTGGACATTTTGATCTGGTGATGCAGTTTATTTGGCAAAATACATTCATAAAATTGACGGCGGTCTGTGGTGCAGCGGTAAAAGCGCCTGCCACCAATGCTAGAGGTGCGAGGTCCGATACCCGGTTCCAGCGTCGGACTTTTCTCCTCTAGTAAGTGTCACCGTTAATTCGGACGGAGTGTTGGGGTTCTTTCTCCGGGTCTTACTCCCCCACGACTTTGGTATCAATTTCTGCCCACTTAATATATTTCAAATATAAACGATTTGGATTTCCAAAACTTCAGTAGCTCGCTTGAACTTGCCCTTAGAACCACGTAAATGTTCTATGTTTATGTACAGTGTGTGAGTGAATGCGCGATTCACATGAGCGTGCTTGTTGGGTTCAGTTCGCGGCGGCGCTTTGAGCCGATTTTCAATTGGGATAAAGCGCCTATTTAATGCACTGATTTATTATTCTATGCTGTATTATGACTCCAGTCAAAGGTTACAAAATTCACTTGTAAAAAAAAAATCGTCATTTTATTTGGCTGATAAATGCTCCTGTGCTCAGTCACCCCCATTCTTCTGCTGACCCACCCAGCAACTGTCTAAGTCACCAAAGTGACTGAATGGTGTGTAGCTGACAAAAGCACTTACTGCAGATGCAAAAGGGGTACCCCTTTTTACATCTGGATAAAAAATTTCAAAGATGCATGCTTGCATCCAGACACCCCAGAAAAATGCATAAGGGCTAACAAGAATACATGATTTACACACAAACAAAACAGCAACAAATTTGAAAAAAAAATGTTTGGCAGAGATAGTTTACTTTATTCACAAATTTCACGTTTCACTTCCCACCAGTCTACTCACCTGACTCCCGAATGTAACTAAATTATCTAGGATGTTCTATTACATTTTAGACAGTGTGACCTCACCTGCTGCTGCTGCTGTTTCTTCCCTTTTCTGCTCAGCTCAGCCACAAAGGTGCTCACTGACAACCAGTCATATCCCACTAACATAATCAAAAGAGACAATTCATATACAGTTGCTAACTTTCATGATAATGTTTCGAATTATTTTTTATTGATTCATGAAATAATCAGAATAAGTTAAAAAATAACTCACTGAACAAAGATAATTAGAATAAGTTCAAGAGGTCTTCTAACATAAAAGTATATTTTAAGAGACATTCTGGATCACATTTTTAGCAGACTTTTAAAATAATAATTTAAGAAAGTATATCTCAATAAATCATAAGGCTGAGTTAGTGGGTAACAACATTCTTGTCATTATTGATACAGGTGGACAAGCTGGAATTGGGCATGGCACTGATGACAGTGATGTAAAAGCTGATGAAGTGGTGTATGGCTTGGAGAATGTGTAAAATGCATTGTGCTGAACAGGATGATTCGTTTCATGTTTGTTTTCAAAGTGTGTATGTTACAAACTGTACACTTCTGGAGTGCTAACTCTATCAGTCTATGTGACTGTGTTGATTTCAGCATCAGTGATGCATTATAGGTTACTTTGCATCTGATAATTTTTTATTTTGTGTGCTACAGATATATATCTGTTGCTGTTTGTATATAAAGTTAGATGAACAAACTTTTATCTGAATGCCTCTTTGTCATTATTTTGTCTACTGTATCGAAAATATGGTAGACTCTGAAATGGGGCTGGCTGCAGTGCATTCTATAACTAGTATGTGACAACATGGGCGGGCAGGTGTCAATAACAGTGTGGCAACAAGATACAATTACGTCAGCACTGATGTTGAATGCAGATCAAGTGCCAAAAGCGCTGTATGTGTGTATGTGCATGGGAAAGCTACTAGAGCCTGCATTTGTGGATGGACATTGTAACTTTAGGATATTGTCTTTAAAAGAATTATCTCAAAGTGGTTTTTATTTATATTTTAATTAGAATACACACTGACGAGAAAATTACCATTTCACAAAAAACCTAGTTCATCCCCATTCGAGTCCTTAATTTCTCTTATTCTTACTAGATATTTAGCATATAGCTAGATCAAAGGAAGACATTGAATGAGTTCATTAGACAGCAAGTTTGTATCTCTTCAACTTTTTGAATAATAATGAATTCATTCTTGCAAGTTTTGGAACCATATTTCACTCCTATCATTGTATCAAACAGTCAGCCGTGGAAGAGGCTGCACGGAAGAGACCCTTGCATGCCTTTTAGTCTAGCAGCTGCCCTTCATAGACGATCAGCCGTTTACGAGATAGTGATTTTCTAGAGAGTAACAAAGGTTTGGGTATATCAAAATGAAGTCTAGTATGAATAAAAGCAGTGCGCACTCGTTTTAAACCGCCGGAGGATGGAGACATTTTTCTGTAGCACATTTTGTTTCCAGTATGGCTGCAGACGAAACCAGGACCTTCGCGGCCATGTTTACAGGGGATCAGTAGTTTACACTGGTCTCATTGTTCCTGTATTCAGTGGTAGTATGCACTATATGTCACTTAAAAGGATTTCATTTTTTAAAGTAATATTTTCACACTTAGATATATTAAGAGAAGAAACAATTACGAAAACGCTTGCCTTGAACGCAAAATTAATATCGTTTTGCAACAATAAGGTATCCCAAAATCACGTGATCAAAACATCACGTGATGCCGTCTCCGCGGACGTGAATTTCTGTGTGCCGACGGGTTCTTTTTTATTTGTTCTACATAAGCTTGTTTGTTTAAAAAAAAAAAAAAGCAAACGTGTCAAGTTGCTGTGTGCATTTTTACGGCTTGATAAAGGTTTGTCACGTTTATTTCCATTCACTTTACCATCGCTTTGCCCGTTTCATTTCGACAACACAGCACCAAAACAAAACGTAACCCACAACACAAACGCTATCTTCAAAACCTATGCTGCATTCTGTAAAAGAAAAAGAGTGCCACACCACTTGGTTTTAACTGTCATGGCTGAGCGAAGTTTCGGAACTTGATTAATTATTTTATGCAGCAGTAACATTTATTTTAATCAGTTGCACTGACAAGCTATGTTGTGATGTGCGATCACTGCCAGTGCCAATTTTGCAGTCTCAGTGATCACTGATGGTACAGTACACTTCACACTAAAAAAAAAAAATACACAGCACAATGTGAACACGCTTGGAAGTTCATGCAATGCTTTGTTTAAAATTGAACCCTATCTTGCTAGCAGTAGCTTACTGCACAAAAGAGGAACTTATTTTGCTGCTGTGTTATTTGCAGTTTGTCTGCATATAGACATTTGCAGTTCGCTGCAAGGATTCTTAGCAGCTGACATTAGCACTGACATATTGGGATTAAAACGAGAAAGAAAACGGAGAAAGGTGACACAGAGATGATTTAATAAATCAGTCAAGTGATCAAATGAATGAGATATCTATGTTTTATGATAAACAGCTAGTTATGGGAGGGGGGGGGGGGGGAAGGAGGCACATACTTTATAATGTACACGTACTATTTCTTTCAGTGTTTCCATCACCCACTCATAACACCATTAGACTCGATGAGTTGTCATGTTTTGAGTGGTTTACAAAATACATGTACTTGTTGCTGTTACATTATCTTCTTACTGGTTTTGACATTTCGCTGTAAGATTTACAGTCACATACTTTAAGCGTGTTCCCCCTAACGCACACAGAGGTTAACTGTATCATTGATATGTGCGTGTAGGTAGCGTTTGGTTTTGTTTGAGGTGGCAGTTTTGGCCTCACCTTTAAGTTTGGTGCCGCTGTGCATGTGGCCACCAGTACTATTTACAGAACTGATGACTGCATGTGCAGGCTAGTTCACGGTATCAAAATGTGAACTGGGCAGCCTATTGTTTAAAGTGATCAGTGGTAGCAACATCCATGATGTATGTGTGCATTTGGCCACTGGTACTGTTTACAAAGGTGCTGTTTACAGAACTAGTGGCTGAGTAGGCATATTATTATTAGTATTGTTATTGTTATCAGGTGTGGCCTTATCTCTAAGTTTTGGTGCCCCTGTGCATGAGGCCAACAGTACTTTTCACAGAACTGATGGCTGCATGTGCAGTGTGGTTAACTGGACACATGAAATTTGTAGGTGGGCAGCTAAAATACAGGCAGTCAATACAAGCCACTTGCTTAACCTGAAGTCTCTATATAGATTTTACAGTCCACTAATGCCCTTCAGTATACAATTGTGCATGTCTTTTGTGGGTATTCTGTGGTTTTGTATGTGGGCTGGGGTTGAAAGTGGGGCGGTATGGCACCTATTACCGTGTATGTACAAAACCTTCATTACAAACAAACATAAATTAATAATTTTAATAAATAGTTATTTGGGTTTAACGCCGCGCGGTAGACTACGGCCATCTCATGGCAGTTAAATAAATAAGATAAAGTAAGTCAAAGATACCTGGGACATAAGAATGCTAAGTAAAGTATAGATTATGATCATGCACAGATGTACATTGGTGGATGTTCTGCGGTTTTGTGTGTGTAACTGGATTGGGGTTGGGAGCGAGTGATACTGCAGCTATTACCATGTACGTGTATAAGACATAAGACATTTATTCACCAAGTAAAACGTTACAAGGATTTTTATGTGGCATGGCGACAGTAAAATATGTCCTCACTTGTAGGGCATTCATCATGTCATACACTTAGTTGGCGATCATCCTATATACAGCACTAAAAGATAAACACAATATTAAACACAAATCAGTCATATGTCACAAATCATGGAATCACGTTGTTCCGTGCATGGTGATGTATTGAGGACAGCTTCTTGAAAAAAAATTGCATCTGAATCGAGAGGTTCTGGCTTTAAAAGCACGAAACCGCCGGCCAGAGGGCAGAAGCTCGAAGAGATGATTGGCTGGGTGTGACAGATCTGACAGAATAGTACTGGTGGCCACATGCACAGGGGCACCATGGTGTATGTTCTTGATCTGTATGCTGATGTGTATGTACAAAACCTACATTACAAACAAACAAAACAAAACAAACAAACAAAATAAATAAATAATTTAAATAAATAAGATAAAGTAAGTCTAAGGTACCTGGGACATATGCATGCTAGGTAAAGGATAGATTAAAAATTATGAACATACACAGATGTGTATGTCCTTCTTTTGGTAGGTGTTCTGCGGTTTTATGTGTGTATTTAGGTAAGGGTTGGGAGCAGGCAGTATGGCACCTATTACCATCTATATATGTGTATATTTTCTTGTTTGCTGATGCCCCCACCCGGGTCTGCCCTGGGGGACTTGGGTGGGGTTAGGTACTTTTTAGTTCCCAGGGTCACCCTGGTCAGCCCCACAGGGTGGGTTTCCTTTCTATTCTGGGGCATGTGTTTCTGTCTACCCTTGGTCCATTCACCTGTATTTGTCTTTTTAAAACTCTCCCAACTGTCTGCACTGCCTGTAGCTCTTGATGTTGGATGTGTGTTGCTAGACAGTCTTAGCTTTATTTAGGCCCCATGTTGTAGGTTTATTTAACGTATTTGACCGGCTGGCGACATACATTCAATTTTCTGTTTAGTTTTTTTTTTCATAAGCAGTGCAGGCACGTCCTGAGAAAGCCTTGTTCCTGTTGGGACGTTAAGCAATGTACAATCAATCAATCATTGTTTGCTGATGTGTATGTACAAAACCTTCATTACAAGCAAACAAAATAAATAAATAATTTAAATATATACTTATTTGGGTTTAATGTCGAGCAGGCGACCAATGCCATCTCATGGCGGTTAAATAAAAAAGATAAAGTAAGTCAAGATACCTGGGACATATGAATGCTCAGTAAAGGATAGATTATGAACATGCACAGATGTAAGTGTCGTTTGGTGGGTGTTCTCTGGTTGTGGAGTGGGGTTGGGAGTGGGCAGTATTACCATATATATGTGTATGTGAACATCAGCATATGAACAAAACCTACTTTTCAAACAAATAAAAATAAATAATAAATTTAAATAACTAGGACATATGAATACCAAGTAAAGGATATATTATGAACATGCACAGATGTTTGTTCTGTGGTTTTGTATGTGGGGTGGGGGAGCGGGTGGTATGCACCTATTACCATATGTGTACATGTTATGTTCACATCATATATGTGTATATGTATGTTCTCATACCCACCCAGGTCTACCCTGGGGGACTTGGGCGGGGTTAACTACTTTTTAGTTCCCAGGGTGACCCTGGTCAGCCCCACAGGGTGGGTTTTCCCCTCTATTCATGGGCGTGTGTTTCTGTCTACCCTTGGTACATTCACCAGTATTTACCTTTTTTAAACTCTTCCTACTGTCTGCACTGCTTGTAGCTCTTGATATTGGATGTGTGTTGCTAAAGGGTCTAGTTAGGTTTATTTAGTGTATTAGACCAGCTGGCGACATACATTCAATATTCTGTTTAGTTTGGGTTTTTTCACAAGCTGTGCAGGCACGTCCTGAGAAAGTCTTGTTGCTGTCGGGACGTTAAACAATGTACAATCAATCATTTTATGCTGATGTGTATGTGCAAACATACATCACAAACAAACAAACAAACAAACAAAAAAATAATAAATTAATAAAATAAGTTGGGGATACCTGGGACCTATAAATATGCATTTTAAGTAAAGGATAGATTATGAATATGCACAGATGTATGCATATTGAAAACAAATTTCCTCTCCTTGGTGACCACTACCATACCACTATAGTGATCATGTGCATCAAGGAATTCCTTCCATCCATAATTAAAAGGATAAATAATAAATAAATAAATATGTAAGTGAATACATACATGAATCAATAAAAATAAATAAATAAAACATGTAATATAATAGAGAGGGCTACTATCTGTATTGTGTCTCATGCAGTCCTGATAAAGCTTAATCATAAGAGTCCTTGTGAGTACTTGAGTGCGGATTGATTGAATTGGTTGCAAAAACTAAAATTTTATATTTAGGTGTTTAGCTGAACATGGTGATTTTGATGGAAACGGTTCGGAGATGGATTTCACTCTGCCTGGCTTGTGCTTAAGACCAGTCGGATACGAGTGTGCTTGACCAGTTAAAAATCCCATCTCCACTAATAAAATAAATAAAAAAAGAGCAGACCTGCACTTAGAGCCGTTAGGCTGAAAAACAGACGAACAACATGCATGTTGTATCCGGCCAAAGAATGTTGAAGATGGTCGGCAGACACATTGCACAACATGCACAAAGGGAGTTTACTTTCGATATGCTTTCCTCCCACAAAAGACCGAGTTCTGTGGAAAAGGCTGTTTTCAAGACCAGGAAAAATAATGTATTTGACGTTGATAAGATGTTCAAATCGATAATAATCTCTGTTTCAATTCAGGAGCAAAGTAAAGCTTCATTAACCGTGCGCGTCTGATTGACTTCTTTAGAAGGCTTCTCGCGGACCGCCATTTTGAAACTAGCGACGCGACTATGCTTACCGCATTAAAAATAATACTTTTAAACTTATTTTATCGTATATATGTATGCATGTTTACTTGCTGATGATTTTAATTTACTCACTGGAATAAACTTGTAACTTGTATGCTTGAAATTTTCAATGTTATGCACAAAAAATGTCTTGCACCTTATCCGGGCGGTGTACGAGGACTGGTTCCCTCACATCGAAAAATAGCTTTCGAAAAACACTTCTACAAAAATGTCTCCATCCTAAGGACAAATATTGTTGCCATGCATAAACTATATGGCATTAGTACTTTCGTTTCGTACCTGCAAACCATTGTTACTCTTTTGACGAACTACTTAGTCTGCAGAAATTGCGAAAAGCTGCTGGACTATTTGGGACATTTTTATTCTGACAGTGTCCTAGCTGCTTCTGTAACACTGACTCGCTCAGCTCTCTGATTAGGTTATTGGAAAACACATATGACCTCAAAACAACATGGTATACTGGTTTGGGATGAAATCCTCATCATGTTTTTCTGTTGCCTGCAAAAATGTGTAAAAACAGGCAACCTCCTCTATTCACTATCCTTCTTAAACTAAAAGTATGAACAGAATTATATATATTTAAAAAAAACCCCAAAAAAACAACAACAAACAAACACACACACACTAGCAGTTTGTCTCCAGACTCAAGTTTGCACTGCCGTGAACATATACTCATAGTGAGTATGAACATCACGCTATTCTATGCCGCAGACCTGGGACGGTCGTCAAATCGCGTGTGTTGACAGCCATGAGTGTCTGGTTTGTGGCTTGGTGGTCACGATTTTATCCCGGAAAATCCCGGCTGCGTGAACATAGCAGCATAGAGGCAACACTAGCCAGCACGATACATACAGATTCTTATATGAGCATAAGCCACTCTAGTAGCTGTCGACATTTTGCCTGTGTTCTTTTAATTGCCACAACCCGATTAAATTATGTAAACATAGCAACATGAAGGCAAATCGACTCAGAAATACACATAACTTCTCACAAGCCCTCGCACTCTGCGCAGAACTCATGAAGATCTATGCCTCTTGGAGAGTTTTGTCTATGGTTATAGGTGAACATTTCTAAATAGTGAATGCCATTCATCTGATATAAAAACAAGAATATATTTATCCTTGTGAAAGTATGCAGTAACAGTGGAATGAATGTTTCTTGATAGGTTCATTTGTCTCTGTGCACATTAGACGGAACAGAGTAGAACCTTCTGCCGTACCATCTGACGGCAGTTCCACTGAAAATGAAAGCCTTCAAGGCTGGCTCTAGCACCACCTTGTACTGCCCCCAGCCCTCCACCAAATTACAGCCCTGTCCATGCCCATGTCAGTATATAGTTTTAATTTGTAACATGGCTTTTAAATTTCAGAGTTTTTAGAAATGAACCCAGCCGTATATGTGCCTCAGCAGGTCCAAGTATATATTCCTTAGTGAACCCGACTCTGTCTTTACCAGAATGAAAGATAGGGGAAACGTGTGTTCATTTATATGGTCAATGATGTACGGTTACTTTAAAACAAAAGAAATGGCTGAAACTCCCTCCCCCCTCCCCCTCTTGGCCTGGAAATTAAAATTGTGTAAACTGAAAAAGCAAAACATAGGCACAGATTCTCATTGGTCACGGTCCTGTAACTTGCATGATGGACTGCTGAGGATCATCTATGCCTTTTCCCATCTGTAGAAAGGGCCACTATCACACTGTCCTACTCCTAGATACACTCACTGATAAGCACCTCCTGTCTGAAATAAACATAGATCCTCATGTTGCCCGCAGATGCGAAAGCTAATGAGAATCATGCATCTTGCCTGTCTCTATCATTATGCTGGTCCTTACATAGAACTAGAAGAAGCTGCGTGAGCAGATTCAGTGATGGCCTTCCTTAGTGTATTAGACACATTGACAGCAATTATAAACAGACCACTCTGCTGGAAAAAGGGGACAGAAACTGAGAATAGCGCGAGCTCACATTCAAGCGTATCAAAATGATTCTAAGGCATTTCGGAGTCTGAGTTAGAACTCCTTAGACTCCTATACAGTTGTCTGCATGCATTTTTATATCAATCCTGTTAAAATCAGTGGCGCTAGAGTTTACTGCAGCCACTCTGAAAACGTTTCTTGGATCCAAAGTGAGGGGCGCTGGCAGATGCAGCTTTTCGATCTGGCTGGGGCTGTCAGTGAGTGATTTGGATTATGTGTCTTCTTCTTCTTCTTCTCGAACGCCGTCACACTTGGAGTTTGGCTCTCAAAATGAAATCTGTGGTCTTCTGTAGCGCCTCCACAGGCCCGTACAGTTTCTCTTGTAGAGTGGCGGGCTTCGGCCATATCTCCTCCCTCAGCGGCTGGTGGTTCCCACAGTCCTGGAGGATGTGCTCTGCGGTCTGCTCTGCTTCTCCACAAGGGCACAGGGGAGATGGCACGAGGTGGAAGCGTCTGTGCAGGTGGAAATTGAGTCGGTTGTGCCCGGTCCTCAGACGAAAGATGGTCACCTGCTCCTGTCTGGACAGCTGATGGTAACTGTCTAAAGGCCGTTGTGGTGGTCTGTACACAGACTTAATGATGGTCTTCATCTCTGTGAAGCTGACTCCATTTTCATCTTGTTCTTTCTCTGCGCCCACTTTTGCCATTCTGTCAGCTTCTTCATTGCCGTAGATGCCACAGTGTGAAGGGATCCACTGCAGCACCAGTCTGGTGCACTTGATGTTTTGCAGTGCCTCTTGTAGACGTGGCAGTTTGCTTGCTGTTGCTGCCTCAAGGACAGACATGGCATCAGTAAGGAAGACAATCTGGGCATCAGGGTCTGCAGTGCCACTAAGGGTGTTAGCTGCGCGGACTAGGGCTTCCACCTCAGCTCTGTAATTTGTGCAGTGAAGGCCTGTTGGTACTGCCTCTGCCTGCCATTTTCCGTTTGGGTACTGAATGTACACCCCAGCCCCTCCATCCTGAACTGCATCTGTGGCTGATCCATCGGTGTATGCCCGTATCCATGCTTCCTGGGGATACTTTTCTTCGAGCATGGCCAGTGTCAGGGCTTTCTTGCTCACAGTGCTGTGCTCATCTCTGGTGGTGATGTAGGGTACCGTGGAAGAGATGGTGATGTTTTCTGGCTTACTTTCCCAAGGTGGAAGGTCGCTAGCAGGATTCAGAGCCTCTACCTGCGCAGGCAGCTTTGCCTGGTGTTTTCTCTGCAGTGCTCTCGTCTCCTTCACAAAGCTTGATCTTTTCAGTCTCCCTGAGGTTGGTTGTTTCATCCTAGCGTTCATAGGATGGTCTTTGGAAGACTTGACCTTTGTGGACTGTATCAAGGCTTTGCAATCTCTTCTCATGCGCAGGGGTGGGATGCCCGTTGTCTCTTCCATCTTTTCAATTGGTGTGGATCTCATTGCGCCGGTGATGATACACAGTGCCTGGTTCTGAACTCTGTCAATGGTCTGCTGGTGTGACTGGGCTGCCGTCAACCATGCATTAGATCCGTACTCAAGGTGTGGTCTCACTGTGCCTTGATATACATTTTTGAGGATCTTTTCATTGGCTCCCCATTGTGTTCCAGCCAGTTTTCTCATGATGTTCAGCTTTCTTCTAGCTTTCGCTTCTGCATTCCAAATGTGCGGCTTCCACGTCAGCCTCTTGTCAAGGGTGACTCCCAGGTATGTCTGTTGGTCTTCATACCGCTGCGGGGTGTTGCCCAGTGTTAGGTTGCCAGCCTTTGCCTTGTTGGAGAGAGAGAAGAGTGTGGCTGATGATTTTTCTGTGTTGATGGTCACACACCAGTTGTTGGTCCAGTCTGTCAGCCTGTCCAGGGCTAGCTGCATCCTGTATGTAGCAGTTGTTGCATACTCTTCTGTGCACCAGAGTACCAGGTCGTCTGCGTACAGGGCTGCGTGTACTCCTTTTGGTAGCTCTGGCACAAGGTCGTTGATGAAAAGTATGAACAGTGTCGGTGACAGGACTCCCCCCTGTGGCACCCCCTGACGCAACAGCACTTTTTGGCCACAGTACCCATCCACTGTCACACGGGCTCTGCGATTATGCAGGTATGACTTGGTCCACCGATACATATTCCCTTGGATGCCACTGTGAAGGAGTTTCACAAGGAGACCATCCTTCCACACCTTGTCGAAAGCCTTCTGTAGGTCTAATGTCACCTTCTGATCTTGAAAGGCATCTTCTATGACCTGTGCAAGGTGTGTTGTCTGGTCTTCTGTACTCTTGTAGCTTCTGAAGCCAGCTTGCTCTGGCACGATAATGCTCTCAGAGTCCAGGTACCACTGCAGGCGCTTGTTGATAATGCGCTCCATGGTCTTGCACACACAACTTGTCAGGCTGATGGGGCGATAACTCAGGGCTTTGGACTTATTCTTTCCTTTCTTCAAAATTGGGATCATCCTGGCTTCCTTCCAGCACTGGGGTACCTGACCTCCTCTCCAGCTGTGGTTAAAGATGTCCAGTAGCTTCATTAAGGCAGTGTTGCCAAGGTGTTGTAACATCTCGTTTGAGATGCTGTCTGGACCTGGATATTTTTTCTTCTTCAGCTGTTTGATGGCCATCTTCAGTTCTGGAAGGGTGATGTCCTTCTTCATTGCATCATGGATGTTCACATCTCTTGTTCTCTCTCTTTCTTCCTGTCTGATTTCTTTCGCAAGCATTCGTGGGACAGTGATGTCACTTTCTTTCGCATAGATCTGTGCAAACATGTTTGCAGCTTTCCTACCAGTCAGTGCTTTCCCTTCTTCTTCCAAGGTGATCTTCTGTTCCCTGGTGCCCTCATCATTCAACGCCTTGGTCAGTCTCCACAACTTCGTGGTGTCCCTGTCCATGTTTAGTCTTGCAGTCTTCTCTCTCCAACTTCTTCTTGTGCACTCCAACTTCATCTTCAGATACTGGGCCTTACTGTGTTGTAGCTTGATGTTGTTTTCTTGGCTGGGGTTGGTTTCAGCGTCTTCTCTGGCCCTAGTGAGGTTGTCATGTGCTTTCTGAAGATCTGCGGTCCAGTATGGGGTGTAGTTTTTCCGGACCCCTCGAGGTATGGATTCCTTGGCTGCCTTACTGATAATGTCATTAAACTCTCTGACCACATTGTTGATGTTCCTTCCAGACACAGCGAGGTCTTGCATTAGCTCATTTGTTCGGATACTGAACAAGCGCCAGTCTGCCTTTCGGTAGTTCCATCTTGGCCGGTGTGGCGAGCTAGCTGCTGTGCATCCTTTTAGGGTTAGGAGGATAGGGCGGTGGTCACTTCCTCCTAGCTGTGGTCCTACTGTTCTGCTGAGGCACTTATGAACATCTTCAGTGCAAAGCGCCAGGTCCGGTGTAGTGGTGGTGTGCCAGCGGCGAGAGTAGAAGGTAGGCTGGTCCTCAGGGTCATTGGCAAGTATCAGGTGGTTTTCATCTTGCCACTCCTCAATGTCTTCTCCTCTCTTGTCCAGTGTGTCATATCCCCAACTCTGGGACTGTCTGTTGAAGTCACCAGTGATGAGGAATCCACTGTCCGGGACCTGGATAGTGTTGAGGGACAGCAACTTATCATTAGGGCAGTAGTAGTTGACAAGGTCAAGGGTACTGTCACTGGTGGTTACCTTGACCTGGATGTATTCTGCCTCTTCCATGAATCTCCTGGTTTCACTGGCATTCAGGTTGTTTCTAACTAGGGTCATAACCCCCCCTTTCTTCCTCCCTTGGCGATCACTTCGGAAGACCTGATATCCTCTGACCTTAAAGGGTTTCCCTTCTTGCAGGTGTGTCTCTTGTATACAGCAGATGTTTATGCTGTTTTCATGCAGAAAGTGCTCTAGTTCTGTTTTCTTGTTGGTAACCCCTTCGGCATTCCAGTGCATGATGTTCACATTGGCTTTTTCTTTGTCTCTGGTCTTGTTTTTTCGCTGGCCAGTCGCTCTACTTCCCAGTCCCCTGGCTCCTCGAGACAGTCGGGAAGGTCCTCCAGTCGCTGGGGGTGGGCTCTGAAGAGGCGCAGAGCCCGGTACTGCACCTGCCTGGTGAGACTCCACAGGGCGAGCACCATTCCTCTTGAATCCATCTCCAAGTGTCATATGGCTGTATATGCATGGTACTGTGGTTTATTAGAGTGCGCTGTGCAGCCCAGTACCTCCGTCTTCAGCACTCGGGGTTTCTGTCGGGGTTACCTCACCCTTAGCTCCTGGTCAAAAGGCCTTTCCTGGGAGCACAGGATGGTTTAGTTTTGGAGTATCCTTCTCCTAGATGGATTGCCGACCAAGGCTTATGGGTCCCATCTACTCAGGTTTTTCCTCGGAGTTTTCCTTCTCGAAGGAGATCTGCCAACCAAGGCTATCGAGCATCCCTGCCCGGATTTATATAGGGTTTACTCCCCTAGCCTTTGCCTCTCCCAAGGCACCCACAAGGCAGTGGGGCTATTTACCCATAGCTGGGGATCTGGTTCATGGGCATCAGGGCTTGTCCACACATCGATGGGCCTGCATGCCGCATGTCTGGAGGCCAGATCTCCTCCGAGTCCTCTGTAGTTCAGCCCGAGTCCGTAAGGTGCTCGGTTACCATGAGTCACCACGAGGAGGCACTACATGAGGCTTGTTGTTGGAGAGGCTGTGTACTGGCAGGGAGAGACTGACATGTTCTGCTCCCCTTTTCGCAAAACTGCTAGCCAGCGGTGGGAGCTGAAAGCGAGAGCGATAAGCACAGACGCTACACTACCACACTAGACGCATCACAACAACCATTTGACCCACGGATTATGTGTCGAAGCGTTTCAAAAATCTGTGGAACCATATGCAGTTGGTTTGTGTTCGAAAAGAAAGACGTTTTTGACATCATAAAATATCCACTCAGCGTATTTAGCAATTACTTAAGCAACCCTGTTTACGCCTGAATTAATAGTGAAAAGGGTATGAAGGCTTTTTACGTTTTATCGCTGCGTGGAAGACCTCTTGGAGCGCTGAATGATCTGAGCATACCACCACATGGAAATCTGTAAAAGCCGCCATACTTGTTTACAACCGAACGTGACCTTATGTGACCCAAAAATTAGAAAAAAACAACATACTTTTGATTTAATGTGTATGTATTATTGCTAATATCAGCGTTGATTTGCACGATTTTGGAACAAACATTGTAAAATAATATTCTTTCAGCCGTTCCCTGACATCTCGTCATGCTGTGACCTGATTGTGACGTCATGAATTTTCTGTCCCGAAAAAGGGAAACTCGCCAGGGTGGATACCGCAACTTAGAAATTTCGGTTTTAGTTTGTGTAGTGTATAAGAAATAAGGTTACGAAGGATGTCAGAATCAGAAACCAACATGGAAACGTGTAGTCTACCAGATGAGCGGATAGAAGACAGAAAGGTAAGGTGTAGTTTGATGAAATTCGGTTTGACAATGTGTTTCCTTGACTTGTCAATGGTTTCTACGAAGATCGGAAAAAGCCAGTTGACTACCGTTCGGGTTGTGTTTTTTTAGTGATAGTCGATTAATAATTGAAACGTTTGATGCTTCAGTTGTTAAAGATCGTCTCTTTGTGTAGATAGTTTAATGAAGAAATACTATTTATGACTGAAGTCAGTTTGTCATCTCAAAATTCTCAGGCACAAGAAACTGATTTCAGGTGGGACAGAAAGACAAACATTTGTTTTGGCGAAGGAACAACAGATGGCCATTGTTCTTAGGAGACTGACATTACAAACTTCAAAAGCTTGATTCATAATGCTTGTATTCAAATCTGAGGTTTAATCAAAACAAAATTATTTCACTTGATGAGTTGATCATACACGTTCCTATTGAGATACAGCGTGCGATACCAAGACCAGTGATCTTGCATCAGGAAGCCACGTTTTTTTCAATGGAATGACTTTTCGTAGGGGGGAGGGGGGTTTGCTTGTAGATGCTACTCAGCAGTATCATTTAAACAAATGAGCAGTACATGAGGCTAACTGCAACCAAGGAAGTAAGCAACGACATCGTGAAACTATTGTTTAGTTGTACAACTCACTAAACATGGACTATGATAGAGTATGTTTGGTTTAGTGGCCCGTTCAGATGACATCCAAGCAGTACAAGGAACGACTGTGATGATGGACAGTAGGGGTGATGCCTTGTGGCGTGATGGTGCGATTGTATGTGTGTCTGAGTGTCAAAGTGTTTAGTTTGCTTTTCTTTTATTCATCCATGATGTAAACCTGAAAACGCCTTACTTAAATTTATTAACCAGATATATTTTCTAGTCATTGTGTCATATACGGCTGAGAAGGCTGTTGTGAACTCTGCTCACCACTTCTGTTTTCCTCCACTGCGATGCCACTTCTTGTAAATTGTACTGTCAGTGTTACCACTAGTTGTTCTTTGGGAAGACACTGACAGTTGGAGAGAGAGATTCTTCCACTGTCTTCCAGCGTGATGTTCTTTTTTTTAAAAAAATTTTTTTATTGATGATATACAGTGTTGATTTTTTTTCTCAAATATAGGGGGTCAGATCGACTCATCGAGCGCGGCAGATTAAGTTTACAGAACTTTGCCAGAGGGTCAGCAGGGGTCTCAGAAATTATGAAGTCTTAGATAATCACATACTTTGTAACACACACACAAACAGAATAGATCAGTATATATATACTTGTGTACAAAGTTTTTTGTTGACATTATGTCAACAAAAAACTTTGTACACAAGTTTTCTGCGAATGCGGTACTGTTGCTGCCTTGGCGTTCGGCGCTGTCACAAAAGCTTTGTTCTGCTCAGCACGCGCTTCTGTAAAACGTGTTCATGATGCATTTTTCAATGGGTAAAGATAAGCTTAGTGCATCAGAGTAAATTTTGTTACATCAGTCTGACGCAGAACTCGGAACACTAGTGCATCAGAGGTGGCTTTAGAGGGTCAGATATGCACATTGATCAACCATTCATTTTTAAGTCCCTTCTATTTATGGAAGGGATCTTTTACAATAGGTCACAGTAGAGCAGATTCTGATAGCATGCCCATTTGTTTCCTCAAAAACATTACCGATGACATGACTTTATGGAAATGTCTACTTCTAGCTCAATTTTAGCCTACTTACCCGTTGTGTGCCCACACAACCCGGGAAGCACTCGGGGAACCCCCCTAGAGGGGCCGAGAGTTGTCTCCCGTTTCCCGCCTTACCGGCTCCGGTCACGAGACCGGCCAGTTTTGCTACTTCGCTCGTACAGAGAAGACGTGTCTGGCCTTGCGCTCGCGCCGCTTCGACCGGTCCTTCTCTTGCCTACGCTCGTTGCCTCTTCATGTGCCCTGCCTCTACTGGCTTTGTTCTGCTGCTCTCCTCTACGCTGTGGAGGTGTATGACTACCCTTCCCCCTGTTCCCGATTCGTCTCGGAGGTAAGGTAGCGGTAGTTTCCCACAGCCGGCCCTCGGGCCGAGAGCCGGCTACCGTTGGGCTTTCCTTTCGGCTTTGCTACTACGTGGGCGCCAGTTGTTGAGCTTACGCTTCGGCGCCTTGCACGACCTTTTTTACGAACCTCCTCGAGGGACGTCGCCTTCTCTCCTTTGGTATTTCACTGTTACGAGAAGACGTTGCCTTGTAGACTAGGGTTTCTGTTCTCGTAGGGCCTTCGGGCACCCACACGCCGTTCGTCTACCTTAAAGGCCCTTTAGCTCTGGGAGACTGTAGCCACTATTTACGCGCCGGTGGTCACGGCGCTTGGAGTACCTTGGTGTGGGGCTAGGCTCCCTTGTCCGCCTTTGCGACCTTGTGCTCTTTGTCTGTTGCAGGAACCAAATGCTTACCTGCGCTCAAGGCGGCGACTTCAAGTGGCCGACAGACGACCATGCGGTCTGCCTCCCCTGCTCGGGCTGCGCCTCGACCATCTCTGCGATGTCTGTGCGACCTGGCCGGAGTTCCGTTGGTCTGACCTCTGGAGTTTTTTACCGGCGAGAGCGACCTCCGTCTGCTATCTCTCGTCCCACTCCTGTTGACGTCGCCCCTGTGGTAACGACCGCTCTTCCTCGCCTCGGCCTCTCGGAACGGATTGATCGTCGGGACTCTGCGTTGTTCGCTGACCAGAGGACTGCCACTGCTGCCACGCCCGCTGACCCTTCCGGAGGGTCTGTTTGCCGGCAAAGCGCCCGCCTCACTGAGCCCGGCCTGCAGCAGTTCGCCACGAGCCGTCCCACGTTGACTGGCCTTGCTCCTCTCTCTCTCCACGATAAGCCCGCTGATCCTTCCGGAGGATCTGTACACCGGCATAGAGCCCTTCTCACTGAGTCCGGCCAGGAGAGACGTCAGCCTCAACCTACGCGACACAGTCGCGCCCCCGACCTTTCCCGTTCCACCGTCAGTGCTAGACACTCGCGCTCGCCCGCGAGCGCCGCCGGAAGGATCGTTCCCCCCGCCGGGAGCGTCGCCGCTCCCCCCGCCACTCCTCGTCGCGCGCTCGGTCGCGCTCGCCTTCGCAGTTCGATGCGTTCGCCGCGTCTCCGCCGTCGTCGACCTTCTTCCCGTGATCGGCACTCCTCTTCGGTTGTCCGCCGTACTTCACCCAGAAGAAGCCACGCACCGGACAGGACCCCTCCTCGCTCCTTCCCGCGGTCGCCTCGGCGATCCCCGCCTCCGTCGTCGCTGCCGGCTCGTGCCCGGGCTTCCCGTGAGGTTCGAGATGCGCCCCCGCCCAAGCTTCGACCTTCCTTGGTGCCTCACCCGCCTTCTCGCCACCCCCTGGACGAAGAAGCCCTCAGCGTGCTGCCCGAAGACTCCGTCTCAGCCCTGTTGGAGGAGGATGCTCGCTCCCTTTCGCCCTCCGACGTCGGTGATGATGTCCCCTCGTCCCTTCCGTCGTCGTCCCGGGCGGAGACCCTCCTAGCCTTGGATGAAACCGCCAGGATCATCGCGGCCACTCTGCCAGCGGACTCCTACCCAGCCTCTCCCCCCCTGAAGAGGAAGGTCTCGGCCTTTGTGGATGCCGAGCGTCAGGTGAAGAGGTTCAAGTCGCTTCCCCAGCCGCCTGGATTTAAGGAGCTGCGAGATGTCTTCTCAGCGCTCCTGCAACTTCCCGCGTCTCGAGAGCCGGTGTTCTTCTCCGATCGTCGCTGGCCGGCTGGCCTGGACATCGCCTTCCGGCGGGATTGGTATGCCGGTCATTCCCAGGCTTTCTCCATCCTTCTTCCTGCGATCGACCCCCCGGCCGTGTCGCAAGCTGGCGGCTCCGCCCTCCTTCGCCGTTCCTTCCCTCGTGGCCTGGATTGACTGCGTCTCTGGTGCGGAACACCTTAGCCTGCGCTGGGTTCCTGGAGCTGCTCACTCAAGCCCTGGTTCGTCGTGTGGAAGACGCTTGGCAGCCTTCTATCACGCCTCTCCTTGGGGATTTACTCGTCTCAGCGGAAGTCGCCAACCGAGCCGCCTACCACTCATCCGTTAATGCTATGGCTGCCTCCGCCAACTGTGACCTGATGCGTCGAGACGCACTTCTGCTTGCCTGCCGAGGGATACCACCTGACCTGCGTGCGCAGCTTCGTCGTGCTCCGCTGGGTGGCCCCCTGCTTTTCGGCGACACCTGGTCATCCGTTCGAGCCTCCAACCCCGACCGCTGGCCTGTGAGTGCTCCTCCTCCCCGCCGCTTTCCGTCCTCCCGACAGGCTAGGGGTCGCGCCTCGCGGTCGGTTAGACCCGCTGCTGCGTCAGCCCTGCTTCGGCCCTGAGCAGGCCCCCGCCTTGGCCGTCCTAGACCCTCCAGGGCCTGTGTCCCTGCCTGGCCCCGTCCCGCCCGGCGTCCGGGTCGCGGGCGGGCTACCTGACTGCCCCCCAGCCTTGGCCCCACCGACCACTTCGGGGTCTCCGGTCGGTGGGAGGCTAGCCTTTTTCAGCGAAAATTGGCTCACACTCTTTCCCGACGACCCCTGGATTTGCGACACCGTCTCGGCCGACCTCCGGATCGCCTTTCGCAGCCCGCCTCCTTTGCGTCGCTCCCCCCTTTGGACCGAGATCCCCAGCGACCCGTTGAAGGCCTCCGCTCTTCGGGGAGAGGTCTCCTCCCTCCTGAGGAAAGCCGCCACGGAGGTGGTATGCGTCCCCTACTCCCCAGCCTTCTACAGCCGCTTGTTCGTCGTTCCGAAGCCTGGAGGGAGAGGGCGACCGGTATCGATCTCTCGGCCCTGAACAGGTACATTACAGCCCCCTCCTTCCGGATGGAGACTGCACGAGCCCTGTAAGCCGCGGTCCAGCCTCTGGACTTCGCAGTCAGCCTGGACCTTTCAGATGCGTACCTGCATGTCCCGATGCACCAGGCCTCCAGGAGGTTCCTCCGCTTTGCGATCGACGGCGTGGTATACCAGTTTCGCGCGCTCCCGTTCGGTCTCAACCTCAGCCCCTGGGTGTTCACCCGGCTGATGGACGCCGTAGTCGCCAAGGCCCGACAGTCCTCCTCCAGTCCGACGTCGAATTACCTAGACGACCTCCTCCGACGCAACCAGTCAGAGACCTCGCTAGCGTCGGACAGGGATGCGCTGCTACTGCTTCTGGCACACTTGGGCTTCCTAGTGAACGACGGCAAGTCAGATCTCTCGCTATCCCGCCGCTTCGTGCACCTGGGCATGGAATTTGCGACCGACCTCAACATGGTGCGCCTCCCAGCCCCCCGGATCCAGAAGATTGCGGACCTAGCCGGTCAGTTAGCACGACAGGACGTGGCCCCCGCCAGAGTCTGGCTCCAGCTTGGGCCTGCTGAACGCCGCAGCGGACCTTATCCCCCTAGGTCGTCTCTACTCCCGGCCGATCCAGCTGCATCTCCTACTCCATTGGCGCCCGTCGTCAGGCGACTTAACGACGTTGGTTCCGGTGCCCCAGATGCTGATGCCTCATCTTCGTCGGTGGACCGACCACTCGTGGCTAGCGTCGGGAGTTCCCCTGGCCGCCCCTCCACCCCAGACCTCGCTTTGTGTCGACGCCAGCCTCACGGGGTGGGGCGCCCTTTTCCTTCCTCGGTTCCTCTCGACTTCGGGGCCCTGGCCCGCGGACTTAGCGCACACTCACATCAATTGGCTGGAGATGCAGGCTGTGTGGCAAGCCCTGCAGTTCTGGGAGGATCTCCTCAGACACCAGGAGCTACTCGTCCTCTCGGACAACACGACTATGGTGGCTTACATCCAGAAACAAGGTGGCACACGCTCCCGACCTTTGTAGGACCCTCTACCGGATGTTGCGTTGGTGCGAGGACCGGGGTATTACCATTCGAGCCCGACACATCCCCGGACACCGGATTGTCTTAGCCGACTCGCTGTCTCGCCGCGGCCAGCTCCTGCACACGGAATGGACCCTTCGGCAGGACATCTTTCGGATGATCTGTTCCCGGTGGGAGACTCCCCAGGTCGACTTGTTCGCCACGAGGTGGAACCATCAGCTGCCGCTCTTCGTCTCCCCGATTCCCGATCCACTTGCCTGGGCGGTCGATGCACTCTCCATTCCCTGGGACGGCCTGGTGGCTTACGCCTTCCCCCCGACGGTTCTCGTACCCAAAGTCCTTCTCAAGCTTCGGGGATGCTCGGCGGTCCTGCTGTTAGTTGCGCCGTTCGCCTGGAACCGCTCCTGGACCACCGACCTTCTCAGCCTCGCCACGGACCCGCCCCTGCTGCTTCCCGCCCCACGCACCATGCTCAAGCAACTGCGTCAGCCGCTGTTCCACCCCTGCCCGGAGCGGCTCCTCCTTCACGCCTGGAGGTTGTGCGGCAAGCCCTCGGAGCTAGAGGCTACTCGGGTGCAGCAGTGGAGGCGATCGCTTCGGCCCGCAGACCTTCCACCATCCGAGGCTACGAGGGAAAGTGGCGAGTCCTGTGTTCCTGGTGCTCTGAGCACGGCCTGTCACCCACGGAACTGACTAATCCTCAGCGGGCGGTCTTCTTCCTCTGGCTCTTTCGAGACTTAGGCCTGGCCCCCATCACCGTGAGGGGTTACCTGTCCATGATCGCTGACACTTATCGACACCTTGGACACCCAGACCCGGGCGCCTGCAAAGACTTAGCCGACCTTATGGGTCACTTCGGCATCCAGCGCCCAACACACCGCTCACTCCTTCCCCGCTGGGACCTGCCCTGGGTGCTAACGTGGTTAAATTCTGACAGATTTGAACCCTTACCTTGGCCCGTTTCGCAGATGTGACACGAAGACGTGCTTCCTGCTGGCCCTTGCTACCGCCTCTCGGGTGAGTGAGCTACACGCACTCTCGGCGCGGCCTACCTGCCTACAGTTCCGAGCGGATGGGGGCTGTTCAACTCCTCACTGACCCTGCCTTCCTGGCCAAGAACAGGTCTCCTCTGACGGCACCTCAGGTTATCACCTTACGGCTGCTAAGAACCAACCCTCTGTCTCAGGAGACCAGGCAACAGGATCCCGTGCGCGCCCTTAGAGTTTATCTGCGACGATCTAAAGCCTTCCGCAGAGGGCGTTCGCGCCTCTTCCTACCTCTGAGACCCAGCAGGAATGACATAACAGCCCAGACGATCTCGTCCTGGCTCCGCTGGGTTATACGCTCCGCGTATCAAGATATCTCCCCGCAGGGAGCGAAGAGGCTGCACATTCGTTCGCGCACATGAGGTACGAGCCATGGCCACGAGCCTCGCATTTGCTCGAAACTGCGCTGTCAAGGACATCGTGGCAGCCGTGGGCTGGCAGACTGAATCTGTATTCGCCCGCTTCTACCTCAGGGACCTGGCAGGCCAAAGAGAGAATCTCGCACTAGTGAGGGACATCGCCGCGGCGCAACACTCCCTCCCGGCGCCACCGGCGCCTATCTATGCACTTCGCTAAAATTGTCGGGAGGTTGCGACTGGGAGGACGGCGCTGTTTACCATTAAGAGTTGCGCGGCACCCTCCTCCTCATCGCAATTCTTCCATAAAGTCATGTCATCGGTAATGTTTTTGAGGAAACAAATTCATTTTTCTCTAAAAGGTATTTTTTCGAAAAATACTTACCGATGACATGACTCGGAGGACCCTCCCTCCTGCCCCGCTTGCCGCTTTCGAGCGAAGTATCACAAAAAACTGGCCGGTCTCGTGACCGGAGCCGGTAAGGCGGGAAACGGGAGACAACTCTCGGCCCCTCTAGGGGGGTTCCCCGAGTGCCTCCCGGGTTGTGTGGGCACACAACGGGTAAGTAGGCTAAAATTGAGCTAGAAGTAGACATTTCCATAAAGTCATGTCATCGGTAAGTATTTTTCGAAAAAATACCTTTTAGAGAAAAATGAATTTCAGCATAGGTGGACAGTCTCAACATATAACAGCTGAAGTAACCAGATAGAATTACCTCATGTCTAGTTATGCAAACCTCGCTGCAGACTGTATTTTTGGCGCGAACGCGGTATGTGTGTGTGTGTGTATCTGTGGCTATTTTTGTTTTCTTTGTACATAGCAGACTGTAGTCTGTAGAGCCACTCATGACGACTGTGTCATGGACAAATATGCTGATGACACGGCACTGACAAGACAGATTACGAATGAGGACGACAGACACTATTGACAAGAGATCGACGACTTTGTAGAGTGGTGCGATAGAAACTATCCTGAATTACATGTTGGCAAAACAAGAGAGATGATCATAGATTTTATAAAAACAAACATCATCCTGATCCTGTCATCAAGGGAACAGAAGTTGAGCGTGTAAGTCCTACATGTATTTAGGTGTTCTTTTTGACAAAGCGCTGAACTGGAAATAAAGCTATTGTGAAGAAAGCGCATACCTGTCTTTACTCTTTGAGAAAACTCAGATCATGTAATGTAAGCACTCAGCTTTTATTTACAGATGTTTTACTGCTCCAGTATTGTTAGTGTTCGAACTTTTGGACTGACGAGCTGGGGTAGAAATTTATGTAAAAGATATCAAGATCATCTTAACAAAGTAATCAGGAAAGTGGGCGTGGTGATTGGTAGAGCACAACATACTTTGGACACAATATACAACAGACGGATTATGAACAAACTGGCTGACATTCTTGACGACAAAACACATCCACTTAGAATGAATTTGACAGCAGACTTATCGAAGTGGCAGACTTCGAGTACATCACGTTATGCCAACTCTCTTTTGTCCCTCAGGCTGTTATCCTTTTCAACAGTAATATCATTATCAGTAGATAGTGTCTGTCAACATTCTTTATTTGTTTAGTACTAGCTCATTCAGTAGTTTACTGCAACATTGCTGACAGCAGAAGCACAGGGGGCATAACCTATAAGTGTTTCTGATGCCAACAGCCAAGAGTGTTACAAAGGTAACAGTACCTCTGTTACAGTTCATCTCTTTAACTGAGACTTATTGGTTATTTAATTAATTGAATTCGAGTGAATGATGATGCCATAATCAAGTAGAATTCAATTCACCATGACACTGGTTCCTATTCATAATTTTTTTTTGTTTGTTCTGTGTCCTCAATGTGTGACTATCTTTTGGCACTCACTGACTCAGTCATATCGCAAAATGAAATACCTTTCTGCAGTTTCAAGTGTTTGTAGTCTTTGTAGCACTTAAACCTCTTACATCCTGAGGCTGATTTGTAAAATCTGCTTATTGTCCTATTAATTAAGGCTACATTACAGATTATGAGAAAGAACAACCATTTCAGTTCAGGGGTGGTGGCAGAATAGTTTGGCGCCTCAGGCACCAAGCTATTCTGGCACCACCCTTGAACTATCGTAGTCCAATTTATTTCAAGCAATGGGTGTATCAGGATGAAAACTGTTCATTGTGTATGGGGCATCATGGTCAAATTAATCCATGTTCTTTGTAGTGCTTAATTGCGCAGCTCGGTTAGTGTTAGTTACTGTTAATGTTACAGTTACTACTTGCCTGTATTGTGAAAGGTATATACACATTTTGGTTGAGGCAAGACCATTGTACCTTTTCGTCCTGATACACCCATTGCTTACCGTACTTCAAGTGTGGTGCCAGAATAGCTTGGTGCCTCGGGCACCAAGCTATTCTGGTACCGCTCTTGAACTAAAAGTAAACAGTTGAGCTAGCCCCTAAGCAACTTTTAAAAAAATCAGCCTAGGATGAAATGGGTTAAAGTCTGCCATCTAAGATAAGTCAGTTGTAAGTTGAACTTGAAAATGGGAGTTTGCTGCAAGCAACTGAGCTTACTGGTTTTTCATTTTATTTGCAGATTGAGCCAACCACAGTTGTAAAGAGTCTGTCAGATCCAGTGCATGAATCAGAACAATTTGTGAAAGAGCGTGAAATTTGCCTGAAAATGTTTGAAAAATGGAGTGAAACTGAACAAGTGACTTATGTGGAGAACTTGCTTTCTCGAATGTGCCATTACCAACATGGACAGATCAACACATTTCTCAAGCCCATGCTGCAGAGAGATTTTATTTCAGCCTTGCCAGGTATGGTTTGATTTATAATTTTATTAGTGGAGGCTTTAATGACTCATCTAGTTTAAAATTAAGGCTGCTGTTTGTAATTCATTTCTACGCTTGTGTGAATAGAACACACTGCATGGTGAACATTTTTAGGAATTCAGTTTAGTTCTGCTGTGAAATGTTGATTGTGTGCGCTGTGCCTTAATTAAGTATTGCTTTGTGACAGCAACTTCACAGGTCGCTGACCCCAACATTTGTGACTGGATGATAGTGACTATTGATTTTAGTACATTAAAATGAAATGAAACTTTGTTTTACAAATACAAGGATAAAAGATTAGGCCACAGATCTATATTTCAATCTTGTCCTTGCTACACACTTTCATCAAATATAACCAGGGTTCCCACAGAGTCATGGAAGTCTGGAAAAGCTATGGAAAATACAAAAATATTTTCCATGGCTGGAAAAACTATGGAAAGTTCGTTTTTGTTACGCTATGTATGGAAAAGTTTTGGAAAATTAAAAGTATGGCAATCTTACATTAACATGTAATTTTCTTTAAAGAAAAATCTGAAAGTTTTAAAACGTAAACTAAAGACTATAATTTAATTCTTAAGCTGATTGTTTATCGCTTGAAGGCTGCCCTTTTTTTAATCCGCAGTGACTTTCCTTGCAGAAAAGCTGCACATCCGTAGTTAGAATCTTTCAACTTCCTTTCGTCCTGTGGCCACATAGGGCAATTAGGTTATGCACCCTTTTCACACACTGTTATCTGTTAGCCTCTTGCAGCATAAAACTATGAACGAAGAACTTTACTGCCAAAACAAAACATCCACGCGGAGCATATCACAGGAGAAACATTTTCAGCAATTTTTAAAAAAATTAAGAGTTAGCATTTTTTCACAAGACTCTAATGCACTAAGTACCCCTTGACAAAACTGTCGTCTGCAAACCTGTATACAACCGTGCACATGCCCCTATAAGGCTCCCTTGAACACACTAGGTCAACTCAAATTACCCAAATTTTCCGCTTTTTCACACCACCTGTCATGCCTCTTGCTGCTCAAAACGCCCAAACAGGCAAAAATGGGAACTTTCACACCCTGAAAAATTGGCAAAAACAGAGGAAATTTTTCAAACTGTCTCACGGAATTGTTACTACATGAACCGGAAGCAATTGCCCCGTGTAGCCTGTGCATGGAAAGTCACGCAGATTTTTGCCAAGGATAGAAATGGGGAAGTGCATCTTTAGCCACTTATGGCTAGAAAAAAAGTCAATTCTAAGCTTGGTTAGCGCCAGCTTCGGATGGAGCAAAGCTCGATGCGAGGCACACATGCCCAGGGGGATTGCCTCAGCATATCTCACATTAAAGATAAGATATCTCACATTAAATAAAATTTGCCCCGAAAAATAGGTTCCATATTTAATTATTACACAAGTTTGTATTATATTAGTGAGCTTTGGAAAACTGTTGTGTCAGTCTTAAAAGGGTCTTTAAAAAGTATGGATTTTTTTTCCACCAAACTTGTGGGAACCCTGTATAACAGTAACACACACACCTCATTCTCTCATGTACACCCACAGGTCAATGGCATCACAATACAGAAAGATACACATGTATATAATATGAACAGGATATAAGACTACAGTTACATATATTCATATAAATGTACACGTATCAAATCAATAGTACTAGAAAGAAACAAACAAACAAAAATGATATGAGATTAAAAAGAAATAAAAATCAGGTTACACATCCACTCATTCAACCCCTAATGCACGCACCCACACACTCGGGAAGAGCCAGCACATTTCCAACTGCGCTGATGAGCACAGACCATCCAGACAACTTCCCGAGTCGGTTGTTATTGGAAATAACACTTCAGGACTCAGTCTTTACATTAGTGCTATTGGTACATATTGTAAACTCATGCTTATTTACTTGTTACATTTGCAGCGTTATTTAACGCCTTGCACCCTGAGGATGAAATTTTCTGAGGTCTATATCTGGAGACAGATCGACCATGATATTTCAAGGTTGGTGTCAGAATAGCTTGGTGCCTAAAGGCGCCAAGCTATCCTGACGCCAACCTTAAATACCATGGTCGATCCACATCCTGTCTAGTCTTTCAGGGCTTTTTGAGTTAGTACTTCCTGATTACGCCAACAACATGCTTTACATTGAAAAAAATGTTGCTACTGAATCAGGAAGTATCTTTAGAACTAGTACTGTAGTGTTTCAGTCCCTCCTCCAGTCCCTTTCACAGACTGCAAGAAACTTAATACTAATAGATAACTGACAAAGATAGACTTCCTTTATGTCCTTTGGGATGCGCTCACTCACTCAGCATCGTTTCACAACATACTGGTATGCGATGTGAACTGTGATGCATTGAGTTCACAGGATGTTATCTTTATGCCTCTCTCGAGGGCCATCTTTATATTCCTCTCTCAAGTGTCAAGTGGACCACTCCCTCTGTTGCATTAACCCTTTGCGTGTCCATAGTGGTTTTTGTCGTGATAATTCCTGCAGGAATCATCATGACAAAAACTGCTACCGACACGCAAAGGGTTAACATTTTAACCCCACAGCCCCGAGATTTTGGAGGTGTTACCTAACGACTATTACCAGTTGTAGCAGATGACTTGACCATGATGATGATAATTCAATGGTACTGGTAGTGCCAGAATAGCTTGGTGCCTTCAGACACGCCAAACTAATCTGGCACTACCATTAAATTATTATGGTCAATCCATCTGCTGTAGGGTGTTGGGGCTGAATGGGTCAATTACCAATGTGACAATACTCTGCTAAGCGATTATAAACATATGAATTCACTTACATCTAGTTCTAAGACACACATTTCAATTGATGTGGATGTCAGTTTATTATATTGTGAGTGCTTAGTCATAAAACCCTGGCTGGACTTTCAGTTTCACACACTGGTACAGAATGATTTAACCCTTTTTGCCTCACGGGTGCATTTCCCAAATTTTGGAGTGTTACTTAACGACTATACGTACCAGTTACAGGAGGTGGATTGACCATAATAATTCAAGGGTAGTGCCAGATTATCTTGGCATCTGAAGGCACCAAGCTAACCTGGCACTACCCTTGAATTATCATGGTCAATCAACCTCTTGGGTGTTTGGGCTAAAAGGGTTAATTTGTTTTTCTTTTTGTCTGTTACTGTGTTAGTCTAGTAGATAACCTTTGTACACAAAAAATTGAAAATGGTTGAGTTTTAAATCTTCTTGTGTTGTACTGTGATATAGGTCATCTGTAAATTGTGTAACATCTAATCTGTCTTCTGCAGCCAAGGGCCTTGACCACATAGCAGAAAACATTTTGGCCTACCTGGATGCCAAGTCACTGTGTGCCGCAGAGCTGGTCTGCAAGGAGTGGTACCGAGTTATTTCAGAGGGAAATCTGTGGAAGAAGCTGATTGAGAGGAAGGTCCTCACAGACACCCAGTGGAAGGGACTGTCAGAACGACGCTCTTGGTAAGACCTGTAGCATTGTTTACATTTGTGCAGAAAAGCATTATTTTAAACCTCCACAAGAGTAAGACATAATTAATAAAATAACAATTTTTATGCCAGTTGATCAGTAAATGTTGCACTGAGTGTAAGCAGTTTAGTGATGGGTTTTTTTTTCTTCCAGTCTGTCTGCGTGCTTGAAATTACCTTCCCTCAGTACAATGCTCTGTATACCCATGTTCCTAATGATGCTGCACTGTCTATTGATTGACTTTGCTGTGAGCCAGTAATGCTTGAAATTTCTATTATTAACATTTCTAGGGACCAGTATTTGTTCAAGCAGAGGCATGGTGAAACGCCCAAAGATCACAAGTTCTACAGAATGCTTTACCCACAGATCATTCAAGATATTGAGGCAAGCACATGTTTTACTTGCACTGTAATAAAATTAATTGTTAACTCATTCAAGACATGCCACCTCCAGATACGCGACATAAGCCGCGTATCCGGAGGCGGCACATCTCAAACGAGTTAATGAATGCTGTTCATAAATATTTGAGGGCAATGAGTGCTGTTTAAATCATAACTTATGCATTAAGCTATGTCTCAAGAATAATTTTCTCTTTGCCAGATACGGGTTTTTGTGAAAGTTCATCATTTCATGTAGGAAACAAGCCTTTCCTTTCATTTTATGTAGTCTGTTTTATTATCACGAGTTGCAGCTGAGTGAAGTTTCTTTACAAATACAAGAACCCTACGTGAGTGCCTCTGGTGTGATTGCATCATACTACGACTACCACGTAACATTCTTAGACCTTTTGCAGTTATCATACACATAAATGTATAATATTAACAAACTTTAGTGTCGCTGGCAGTGTGTATCTTGTGCAACAATGTTTTCCATGATTGAGAAATATTTAAGTTTTTAATTTTGACTTGGTGATTCTGCAGAGGATAGAAAACAACTGGCGGACAGGCAGGCACGCCTTGCAGCGCATCCACTGCCGCAGCGAAACCAGTAAGGGAGTCTATTGTCTGCAGTATGATGACCACAAGATCATCAGTGGCCTCAGGGACAACACGATCAAGGTGGGTCTCTTCAGTACATTTAACCCCTTTGCTGCAAGTGCTTGCAGATTGTGTTTGTGAAATCTTTGTTAATTCAACACCAAATAGCTCCAGTCCTGCAAGGGACATGGATACAAAATAGTGTCAGCAACAGGCATAGATCTTCATGACTCCCCACAATTGCGGGGGCTCATGAGGATCTGTGTGTATTGTAGATGGTTTCTGTTCAGCTTTCCTCACCAGTGAAAGGGTTAATCCTGACACTTTACATATGAATTAACCATGCTAGTTAACTGCACCATGGTGGCACCACCCTTGAGCTATTGTGTGTGACCCTTGAGCTATTGTGTGTGATCTGTTTCCTGAAAGGATTTGTACCGGAAGTCTTCTGAGGACAAACACCCAAATGAAGGAATCTTCACCTATCAGCTCAATAGGTTTGCACCATGAGAATTTGGTTTCTGGCAGTGATTTCATCTGATTTTTGATATAATGCTGAATGGTGGATTATGCCTTCTGTGTGCTTATTCTTCACAGCTAGCTTGATTACACATGAATCGGCCAATATATTCGAGATATCATGGTCTACCCACATTCTGCTATTACTTACTTACTTATGCCTGTCACCCCTCGATGAGAGGCCTCCAGCGACTCCTGTCCTGTGCTTCTCCTTCAATTTTACTCCAGGTGGTTCCCAGTCTCATGATGTCTGCTTGGAGATCTCGACGGCAGGTGTTTCTCGGCCTACCTCTTTTCCTCTTTCCCTGGGGGTTCCATGACAGTGCCTGCCTAGTGATACTAAAAACTGGCTTTCTCAGACTGTGACCAATCCATCCCCATCTTCTTCGCCCAATTTCATTCTCTGCTGTTATCTGCTCTGTTCTCTCCCAGAGTCTGACGTTGCTGATCTTCTCTGGCCAGTGGATTTTCAAGATTCTTCTAACTTACTTACGCCTGTCAACCCTCCCAGGGGATAAGGCCGTCGACGACAGACCGCCAGCGGCTCCTGTCCTGTGCTTCTCCTTCGATTTTACTCCAGGTGGTTCCCAGTCTCTTGATGTCTGTTCTCTCCCAGAGTCTGGCCAGTGGATTTTCAAGATTCTTCTAACTTACTTACTTACGCCTGTCACCCCTCCCAGGGGATAAGGCCGTCGACGACAGACCGCCAGCGGCTCCTGTCCTGTGCTTCTCCTTCGATTTTACTCCAGGTGGTTCCCAGTCTCTTGATGTCTGCTTGGAGGTCTCGAGGCCAGGTGTTTCTCGGCGTGCCTCTTTTCCTCTTTCCCTGGGGGTTCCATGACAATGCCTGCCTAGTCATACTGAAAACTGGCTTTCTCAGACTGTGACCAATCCATCCCCATCTTCTTCGTCCAATGTCATTCTCTGCTGTTATCTGCTCTGTTCTCTCCCAGAGTCTGACGTTACTGATCTTCTCTGACCAGTGGATTTTCAAGATTCTTCTAAGGCAACTGTTTATGAAGATCTGTACTCTGTTGACTGTGGTTTTTGTCAACCTCCAAGTCTCTGCTCCATATAGGAGAACTGCTTTTACGTTGAAAATCCGGACTTTGGTATGTTGTGACAGCTCTCTGGAACTCCACACTTTTTTCAGCTGGAGAAAGGCTGCTCTGGCTTTACCGATTTGTGCTCTGACATCTGCATCAGTGCCACCTTTTTTGTCGATGATGCTCCCAAGATAGGTGAAGGACTCCACCTCCTCCAACGGGGTGCCAGCAAGCAAGACTGGTTCTTCCCTGGTTGCGTTCAGCCTCATTGTCTTTGTTTTCTGTTTGTGGATGGTGAGGCCCACTTGGGACGAGCTATGTCAACAAGCCTCGTGTTCTTGTCCTGCATTTGTTGATGAGTGTGGGACAGTAAAGCCAAGTCGTCTGCAAAATCGAGGTCATCAAGCTGTGTCCACAGTGTCCACTGTATTCCGCTTCTTCTCTGCTCTGTGGTCCTCTTCATGACCCAGTCTAAGGCCAGTAGGAAGAGGATCGGAGACAGCAAACACCCCTGCCTGACCGTGACGCCGGTTCTGACCTGGAGCTCCCTGGTGAACTGCCCTTCAGGGATTGCACGACATGTCATGCCATCGTAGCTGCTCTTGATCAGGCAGACAAGTTTTTGTGGGTACACCGTAGTGTTGTAGGAGTTTCCACAAAGTCTCTCGGTCCACGCTGTCAAATGCTTTCTCGTAATCCACAAAGTTGATGCGGAGAGTGGCAATCTGGTCTGTACATGATCGATTTTTCCTGAATCCTGGTTGCTGGTCTCTCAGCTGGGGGTCGACGGAGCTCTTCATTCCTACCAGGATGATCCTGTTGAAGACCTTTCCTGGTACTGACAGCAAGATGATTCCTCTGGAGTTGGAACACTTGCTGAGGTCGCCTTTCTTGGGAAGCTTGATTAGGTACCCCTCCTTCCAGTCAGCCGGCATTCTCGTCCCAGATCTTTCCAAACAGTGGGTACAGCATCTCTACTGTTGTTTCTAGGTCTGCTTCAGAGCCTCTGCTGGGATGCCATCTGGCCCTGCTGCTTTGCCGTTCTTCAAAAATGCTACTGCTCTTCTGATCTCTTCACAGCTGGGTCTGTCACAGCTGATGGGTAGGTCAGTCTCTGCTGGCTGGATGTCTGGGGGGTCGGGTGGGGTGGGTTTGTTCAGTAACTCTTCAGAATACTCGGCCCATCTGTCGAATTGGTCTGCTCTGTCTGCAATAGGCTTGCCTTCTTTGTCTTTTACTGGTCTTTCTGTATGGCCATACTTGCCCGACAATCTTCTGGTAATGTCGTAGATCTGTTTCATGTTGCCGCTGCCTGCTGCCTTTTCTGCCTTTGCTGCTAGGCTGTCTGTGTGGGCTCTCTTGTCTGCCCTGATACTCCTCTCCACCTCGCGGTTGGCTTCCGAGTATTTCTCATGTGCCCTTGCTTTGGCTGCTCTCGTGCGACTGTTTCTTCTGCTTCCTCACTTCTATCTTCTTCAAGGTCTGTGCTGACAGCCAGTCCTTGTGATGGTGTTTCTTGAACCCCACAGTGTCTTTGCAGGTTGAGTGCAGTGCAGTGCCTCTCTAACTGCCTTCCACTGCTGCTCTGTGGTGACCGCCTCCTCTTCATTTACTAGCTCATGTAGCGCTTGGAACTGGTTGGACAGCACTAGTTTGAACTCTTCTCTCACTCCAGTCTCTCTCAGGAGGCCTACATTATAGCACTGTCTTCTTGTTGTCCCTATGCTGCTTTTCTTTAACTTGAGCTTTATTCTTAAGATAAGCAGCACTCTGGAGTCGGTCGTGCGAGGAAGATTTTTCTATGGCAACTATTTACAGTGGAGTCCAGTTAACACGAACTCGCTTTACACGAAATTCCGGTTAACACGAACCGTTTTTGCATTCCCGGCCGACGGCCTTCTTATTCTGTATTAAAATTTCACTGACTGATAACACGAAATGCTTAACACAAAATTTCGCTTTACACGAAGCTGGTTTCGGTTCCCAACCAGGGCAATTTCACTATTATTCACCTGTTTAACATGAACACAGATTCCATTCACCGACAACCAATTCACATGTCGCTCTCGCGCTGTGGTGGTACAAATGACGGATCAGAGCGAACTCTAGTCTGTGATTGGCTGAATAGCCTTCGGCTTTTGTAATCCGTCTTTTCATTGGCTAGCATTTCTGAACTGTATTCATGTTGTATCATTCGTGTACCAACACGGGATTGTGCTTCAGCCTGTGTTGCTTTTACCTGATGGATTGTAACTTACTATGGAATTTACATTAAATACGCGAGCTGTACACGTTTCCTTTTGTTTTCCTAGCGAGCTGAAGGTATGCACATAAAGTATGATAATGTGCACCTTTAACCTCGTACTCATTCACGCACACGTCTTACACACGTCTCCTTGAGGGCCGTGATCAATTTTGAGGCCATATTGGTTAATATTTGGGGGGGGGGGGGGGGGGGGGAGGCATTCTTCTCTTCAGGACCTGAATACAGAATCATCTCCCCACTTAACAGCCTTTTCTGCCCTGACTGTGTCCATCTGGTTTCACTGATACCTAGCAGGGAAAGGTTGTACTTTTGCATTTCCGCTATCTGGGCGGCCTTGCCGCTCTGGTACATGGTCTTGACATTCCATGTGCCCATGATTGTGTCTCTGGATAGAGAGAGGCGGCTCGGTCCTGTGGCTTCCAAAGACTTCCGGCTTTCACCACACGACGTCATAAATCTTCTGGTAGAAGAACCTTCCTCCTCCAGGAAAGGAATTGCTGTTTGTCTATTTGTCGGCGTTTCTGTAGCTATTTCCTTATTTGCAGGGTGGGGAAGCTACCCCCACGCCCAACCCCCTTACTAGGAGGACCAGGGGTTTTCTGTCGGGGTCTCCTTCCCTTAGACCATGTTGGTTCACGGCACCTTATTTCTTTCGGTGCACCCCTCTTGTGAGGGACCCCCTATCCACCACCCAGGGGACGCGCCTTCACGCCATATGGTCCCAGCGCGAGGACATTCTGCTATTGACATACTTTAAATTTTATGATCTGCTGATGATAACCCTTGTGCTTGCAGCCATTAGAACTATTTACCAATACTGCTTATGATACCAGTGACTACATGTGCAAGGGGATTAAAATGATTTTGCACACCAGCAATTGGTGACTTAAAATTCTGTCTCATAATGTTCATGGAAAGTTTTGTTTTACTTTTTTGGGTGAATGTTTTCCTGCTGTTTTAAATTTAATGTAAGCATGTATTGACTTTGAAGTTGTCGTGGGTACTGTAGCTTGTAAAATGTAGCACATCTGTAAATGTTTTGCAGGTTTGGGATCGACACTCGCTGGAGTGTGTTCAAGTGTTGACGGGCCACACAGGGTCAGTCCTCTGCCTTCAGTATGACGAGAACATTATCATCTCAGGGTCCAGTGACTCCACTGTCAGGTAAGATGCAGTGCCTGAGCATAGTCTTTGACTCATTTGTGATGCAACACACACACATCAAAACACCCTAATCTCAGTTCTCACTCTCTTAGACCTCTCAGCTATATTTAACACCATTGATCCTCACATTAACCCTCTGAACCCCACGGCCGCATTTCCAAGCTTGTTGAGGCGTTGTCAAATGGCTGTACCAGTTGTAGGAGCTGGATTGATCATGATAATTCAAGGGTAGTGCCAGATGAAGCTCATCTGTCAGCACCCTTCAATTATCATGATCAATCCAGCTCCTGCTGTAGGGTCACAGGGCTCAATTGGTTAACAAACTTGTAATCAGCTTTTGCGAGTGTGTATATTATTTCTTTATGGTGAGATGTGTATCTGTTTGACAGAGTGTGGGACGTGAAGACGGGAGAGATGATGAACACACTCATTCACCACTGTGAGGCTGTCCTCCACCTTCGCTTCTGTGATGGTATCATGGTCACCTGTTCAAAGGTACACACACATTCATTGCATCATTCGTCTGGTGTGCTTTTCTACATTATTTGTGCAGTCTCTTTGGGCTTTGGGATTGTTACGTTGCAATTTGTTTTGAATTGGTTTTTAGAGTAGGTGACTAAGGCCATCTCACAGCGGGTTTCTTGTTGTTTGAATGGGGATGTTCATGAGATTACTATGCAGTTTCTGTCTTCGGGTGCTTGTGAAAAATAATTTTACATTCCTAGGGGGGGGGGGGGGGGAATCCTCGGAAAAAAAATTATTGTTACAATTTCGTTTTTCACCCTCTTCCAAATCATGTCACTCCACATTTTCTAGAAGTGGATTTCATTTCCGTCACTGCCACCTTGGTATTTTTCATTCGAAGAAAAGACAGTGTTTTGAGTTCAACACATGACGATAAATTATGTCTTCAATAGCTCAAATTGTCAACTGCGGTGATCCGTTTGAAGATGAATGTGTTCGAGACAGGTGGAAGTGAGAGTGGCTTTCCAAAATGGTGGAAACGAATAGCAAGGCAGACAAGACTGAATGCTTGGGAACTCACTTTCGGAAGATCAATGATGTGGGAATGGCACAATGTCTTCTGTGTGCAAAAATTGTCGTGTACGGCAATCGGGGACTTGTGGCCTTGACTGAACACATTCAGACACGACACATTAAATTTTTGTTAATGTTATTACACAAACCTTCAAATTAAATAAATAAGTTGTTTGAGCTTTTCTTTGTGTGTGTGGTAATTTCCACAAACTGGTACCCAGGGGTTGAATGAGATGGGATCGGGATCTGCTCAGTATATTTTTTAAATTTAAAAAAATCATTTTTTGTCAGTACACAAATAAATAACAAGATGTTTCAGCTTTTCTTGTTACATTGGTCACTTTGTTTTCACTGAATACAAATACACATAATATGCTCAGATTGCACAGATTTTCATGTTCGCTTTTTTTTTTCAGGGTGGGGTGGGGGGGGGGGGGGGGGGGGGGCATGCCCTGGACCCACTAGTTTCAGCTGATTTTTCGCTTGGCAATTCCCATGTCTGACTGTGGAAGTCGGTATTCCATGTCTGTGTTTATTGTTCATTTACACAGGTTTTTGAGGCACCCATTTTGTATTTTGCTGATAAGAACCAACGAAGAAAGAAACATGCTTAGAAATGGACATACAAACAAGTACACAATTTGCAATTTATTTTTTTGTTGATGGGAAGATGATCAGAACAAACAACACCAAAATGAGAGAGAGGCACAGGGACTTCCAAGAATATATGCTTCTGGCTGCCTCTTTGACAACAATATGCCTCAGGAAGATAGTTTTTTTTTTGGCTCACATGGGAAGCAAAAGTGAACCTATGTTTTGGACCAGTGGTTGTCCGTCTGTTCAGTTCTAACTCAGACTCCAAAAAGCCTAATCATTTTGATTGCTGGAATGTGAGCTCGTACTATTTTGTTTCTGTCCCCTTTTTCCAGCAGAGCGGTTTGTTTATAATTGCTGTCAACGTGTCTAATACACTATGGAAGGCAGTCAGTGAATCAGCTCGCGCAGCTTCTTCTATTAGAGGATGGAAATGATCGTCTTATTCTATACCTGCGTATTTCTCTGTGGGCTGGCGATTGGGTGCCTGATAGGCGGGGGCAGGGGATCTAACTGTTGTCTGTCCAGCGCTGTGATTCCCCTTGGTTTGCATACAATTCTGCCAGCGCTAGCCTCACCTATCTGGTTTGTGAGCTTCTTCTATGTAATGACCAGCATAATCATAGAGGCAGGCAAGAGGCATGATTCTCATTAGCTTTCGCATCTGCAGGCGCCATGAGGATCTATGTTTATTCCAGACAGTACATTCAGTGAGTGTATCTAGTTCAGTGTGATAGTGGCCCTTTCTACTGATGAGAAAAGGCATAGATCCTCAGGAGTACGACAATGCAAGTTAAGGACCATGACCCATGAGAATCTGTGCCCAAGCTTTGCTTTTTCAGTTCACACAAATTTAATTTCCAGGCTGAGGGGGGTGGGGTGGTGGGGTGGAGATGCGCTATAGTGGTTTGCAGTGAGTTTCAGCCGTTTATTTTGTTTTTCAGTAACCGTACATCAATGACCATATAAATGAACACTTTTCCCCCCTCTTTCATTCTGGTAAAGACAGAGTTGAGTTCATTACGGAATATACTTAGATCTGCTGACGCACATATACGGGCAGAAATTTAAAAGCCAGGTTACAAATTAAAATATATATACTGAAATAGGTCTTGGATATAGCTGTTATTTGGTTGAAGGCTGGGGACAGTACAAGGTTAGAGCCAGCCTTGAAGGCCGCTTTCAGCGGAACTGCCGTCAGATGGTACGGAAGAAGGTTCTCTGTTCCGTCTGTGTACAGAGGCAAATGAACCTATCAAGAAACATTCATTCCACCGTTAATGCATACTTTCACAAGGATAAATATATTCTTGTTTTTACATCAGACAGATGGCATTCACTGTTTAGAAATGTTCGCCTATAACCATAGACAAAACTCCCCAAGAGGCATAGATTTTCATGAGTTCCGCGCAGAGTGCGGGGGCTTGTGAGAAGCTAAATGTATTTCTGAGTCGAATTACCTTCATGCGTGCTATGTTTACGTAGTTTAATCGGGTTATGGTGATGAAAAGAACACAGGCAAAACGTTGACAGCTGCAAGAGTCGCATATGCTCTAGGAGTAGGCGCGGTCATAAGAATCTGTATGTAGCTTGGTGGCTAGTGTTGCCTCTATGCTGCTATGTTTACGCAGCCGGGATAAAATCGTGACCACCGAGCCCAAAACGAAACACCCATGGCTTTCAGCGCACGATTCCATGACTGTCCGGCTATGCGGCATAGAATAGCGCGATGCTCATGCTCCCTATAGGTTCACGGCAGTGCAAACTCGAGTCTGGAAACTAACTGTGTTGTCTGTCTTCCGTCCTCTGTTGTCCGTGGTACACTTTAATGTTGGCATTTTCTCAGACTATTCAAGCCACCGTCTTCAAACTTGGCCCAAATATACTTTGTGGCAAGATCTTTCTAAACATACCAATTTGAGTGACCTCTTACAAAGTTCAAGGTCACAAGGGATCAGGAAATAGTTAAAAATAACTATATTTTGACATTTATTTTTTCTCAAATACTATTCACAACTTCAAACTAAAACTTGGTACAAAGATACCTGGTGGTAAGACCTTTCTATGCATACTAATTTGGTTGATCCTTCAGAAAGGTCAAGGGTCACAAGAGTTCAAGAAATAGGTAAAAAGTAACCATATTTTGACAAAAGATGTTTTTTCTCAAATACTATTCACAACTTCAAACCCAAACTTGCTTCAGAGATACGTGATGGGAAGACCTTTCTATGCAAACTAATTTGGTTGATCCCTCAGAAAGGTCAAGGGTCACGAGCTAAGGAAATATGTCCAAAATAGCCATATTTTGACAAAAAATGGTTGTTTTTTTCTTAAATACTATTCACAACTTCAAACCCAAATTTGGTACAGAGATACCTGATGGTAAGACCTATCTATGCATACTAATTTGGATGACAGCTCGGAAAGGTCAAGGGTCATAAGAGGCTGACGTGTGTAAAATGCCAAATTTTGATAAAATTATAGGTATTATCAATGTTTTTGCAAATTTAAATCAGATTTGGTTCAAAGGTAGCTGATGATTATAGATAAGACCTTCCTATGCATACTAATTTAGTTAACTCATAACAAAGGTCAAGGGACATGGTTTGGGGGGGGGGGGGGGGGGGTTGACAGGTGTGAAAAATGCTTACATTTTGAGAAAACCTGAATTTTGTTGGTGCAGAAGCCAGCCCTTTACTTATTGTCACAAAGGTCACACATGTAAATAGGTCATACACTTGAGGCATAATGGCTTTGCTTTTTTTTGTTAGTAGAGTGAATCTGTGATGGTTTCTGATGCATCTTTCACAGGCATTGAAGGGATTAGGATTATTAACCCGTTTTGGCTGTCGGGAATAGTTTTTGTTGCTGCCAACAACCAAAGGGTTACACATTGTATAAATTTTGGCATATCGTTCAAAATGTTCATGTGTGTCTAATTATGCCTGTGCAGATCTTATGTCTAGAGTGTCCTGCAGGGCGCTTACTGTAGTATTGTTTGCAGGACCGGTCCATCGCGGTGTGGGACATGCAGTCACCAACTGAGATCAACCTTCGGCGTGTGCTGGTTGGCCACAGAGCAGCTGTTAATGTTGTGGATTTTGATGAGAAGTACATTGTCTCTGCCTCTGGTGACAGGACCATTAAGGTAAACATGCATTGCGTGGCTACTTCAAGCCCTTCATAATATACTGACTTCCATTAAAAACGCGAATTATTCACCATAGCGCTTTTCTTCATAAATATGCTTTAATCGGAGTTATTTTGACATCATTTATTAGAAAATGTTATAAGAGTGTGTTATGTCGTGTGCACATAGAATGTTTAGTCTTAAAAATCGCACATCGATGACTTATGACGTCATTGGTGACACTACCATCACAGGATATTGAAAGTGAAATGGGAGCATCAGCAGAGGACACAGCTGAATGACAACTGATGTGCAGTGTCACTAGGGTCCGTGTGCATGAAAATCCGGCCTGTTTGGTCTTGACCTACTTTGTTTGTCAAAGGCACCTAAATAATCAAGAAGCAGGTAACAAAATTACAGCTACAGTGCTAAGGATTCAAAAGTAAACCAAATCATATTAATAAATTGGGGCGGTCCGTGGCGCAGTGGTTAAGGCGCCTGCCACCAATGCTAAAGGTGCGAGGTTCGATTACGGGTTCCGGCGTCGGATTTTTCTCCTCTAGTAAGTGTCACCGTTAATTCGGGCGGACTGTCGGGGGTTCTTTCTCCGGGTACTCCGGCTCTTCCTCCCCCTCCACTTTGGTATCAGCTTCAGCCCACTTAATCAAATTTCAAATACAAACGATTTTGAATTTCCAAAAACTTCAGTAGCTCGCTTGAGCTTGCCCTTAGCACCACGTGAATGTTCTGTGTTTACGTAAAGTGTGTGAGTGAATGCGCGTGATTCACGTGAGCGTGCTTGTTGGGTTCAGTTTGCGGCGGCGCTTTGAGCCGATTTTCAATTGGGATAAAGCGCCTATTTAATGCGCTTATTATTAAGATCAAGAGATTGCTTCAGCGATTCTTTTGCATTGTTTCTTGCATGTTCTGCCTCGGCCTTTTAAGCCATTACATCCTGAAGCTGATTTTTTAAAATTTGTTTATTGTCTTATAAAGGCTACATCACGGATTAGGAGATGGATCAACCATTTTAGTCAAGGGTGGTGCCAGAATAGCTTGGCACCTCAGGCGCCATGCTGTTCTGTCACCACCCTTGAACTATCATAGTCAAACAAATTTTTAGCTGTAATGTAGGAATTGTTCGGGGAGTTAGGCATCCCCACCCACCACAGTCTCGGGCAGATGGGGCTCGTAGGCCTTGGATGGCAGCCCATCTAGGAGAAGGAAAACTCTGAATCAAAACTTCCGCTGCCTTGTGGTCATATCCTGACATGGAAAAGGCTTCAGGAGTAAACCTCATGGAAAAATCAGGAGTCAGACCCCTAAGGCCATTGCATTCAACTTCGTTCTGGCAGCTCCTGCGATGGCGCCGGTGCCAAACTGTAATGGCTCTGCCGTTCCTTTGGATCCATCAGCGTCGTGGAGAGGGGGGACGTGCTGCATGGGCAGCAGCCTGTCTTCCATATCACACTGCCCAGGCTTGCATCTGAACAGCATTCACCCACAACTACAACCTGGAGAGGACACTCCAGCTTCGCCTTTGGTGTAGACACAACACGGGGAGCAGCAGATAACGGTCATAAGACATAAGCCATCGCTCAATTGGTGTAGAGCGTGGCGCCAAGGGTTGCTCCCGACGGTGTGGGAGATTCTCAGATCTCACTGGACAGCTACCGCCAGCCTCAAGCTGGGCAGCCCCCAGCCAGTAATGTGCTGTCTCGCCAGTCTGCTTTCTTCATTGGGTGCATGGAGATTAGGAACCATCCCGAACAGCAGATCGCAATCTCGCACCAGGCAACAACAGTAGATAAAGAAAGAGACCAACTCTAAAACTGGGAAGTTGGAATGTCCAGACAAGAGACTCAGTGTAGACGTAGCCACCCTTCAAGAAACTCGGCTAGCGGATGCTGGCACACTAAAGGAGAAGGACTATACGTTCTATTGGCAGGGGAAGAGTTCAGAGGAGCGAAGAGAGTATGGAGTAGGCTTTGCAGTGAGGAACTACATGCTGAGTACGGTTGACCCAGGCAGCAAGGGCTCGGAGCGATTCCTCACTCTTCGCCTCAACACCACCGAGGGCCCCGTTACCCTTGTCAGTACGTATGCACCAACACTGCTCGCCACGCCAGACGCCAAATATGAGTTCTACGAGAACATCGCAACTGTCATCAGGAGCATCCCAAGCAAGGAACAGATTGTTATCCTTGAAGACTTCAGTGCCAGAGTGGGTGCAGACCACGACTCCTGGCCTTCCTGCCTCGGCCAGTTTGGTGTGGGCAAGATGAACAAGAATGGGCAGCGGCTGCTCGAGATGTGCTCCTACCACGGCCTGTACATCATCAACTCCTACTTCAAAACCAAGACTCAGCACAAGGTCTCCTGGAGACACCTGTGCTCCAAGCACTGACACCAACTGGATCTGATCCTGGTCAGGTGCGCCAACTTGAACGTTCTCCTACCATGGCGCAGACTGCGACACAGACCATTCTTTGGTGTGTTGCAAGATCAGGCTTCAACCGAAGAAGTTCCATCACACCAAGCAGCTAGGGAAACCTCGCATCGATGTCAGCAAAATGTCCCAGCCCGACCTCGTGGAGATGTTTGCAGAGGCCTTCCAGAAGGAACTTGAAACCTCACAGCCTGGTGACTGACTCTGCCACAGAGAAGTGGGAAACCCTGCAGGACACCATGCACCACACAGCCTTGGCCACCTTTGGGAAGAGGACCTCGAAGACACAAGACTGGAACGAGGCCAAGTCGACCTAGATGTCCCCTGATTATCGTAGCAAAGCGGACTGCCCTTGCTGAGTACAAACGGTCGCCCAGCAAAAAGAACCTGCAGGTTCTCAAGGCTGCCATGAGCAAGGGCAAGCAGACTGCCAGGCGTTGCGCCAACGAGTACTGGACGGAGCTCAGTGAGAACATCCAGATTGCAACCGTTACAGGTAACATCAGAGGAATGTACAAAGGCATTAAGAAGGCATTAGGACCAACCCAAAACAAGACAGCTCCCCTCAAATCCTCCACCGGGGAAGTCATTACGGACAAAGGCCAGTAGCTGGAGAGATGGGAGGGATGCCAAGATCACCACCCTCTACAAGAACAAGGGCGAGAGAAGCGACTGTAACAACTACAGAGGCATCTCCCTTCTCAACGTTGTCGGCAAAGTCTTTGCCCGGGTCATCTTGATCTGTTTGCAGAAACTGGCAGAACGTGTCTATCCTGAATCATAGTGTGGCTTCCGAGCTGAGCGGTCAACGGTAGCCATGATCTTCTCCCTCTGTCAATTCCAGGAGAAGTGCAGGGAACAACACATGCCTATGTATGTCGCTTTTATTGACCTCAACAAAGCCTTCGACCTGGTCAATAGAGACGGTCTGTTCAAGATCTTCTCAAATATTGGATGCCCACCCAAATTGCAGAGTATGATAGAATCCTTCCACACCAACATGAAGAGGACAGTGCAGTTCAACGGCAGCACATCCGAACCCTTTGACGTATGCAGCGGAGTCAAACATGACTACATCCTGGCCCCTATTCTCTTTGGGATCCTCTTCGTTGTTCTGCTCAAGCATGCCTTTGGTAATGCAACAGAAGGAATCTACCTGCGAACCAGATCAGATGGCAGGCTTTTCAACCTTGCCCGCCTCAAAGCCAAGACAAGGATACGCGAAGCCCTCATCAGGGACATGCTGTTTGCTGACGATGCGGCAGTGTCGACCCATATCCAGCAGGAACTGCAGTCACTGATGGACCGATTCTCCCAGGCTTGCAAGGACTTCAGACTGACAATCAGTCTAAGAAGACGAACGTCCTGGGACAGGACACAGACACACTGCCATTGACAACTTAGCCCGTCATAATCCACCAGTTCACGTACCTCACCGATAACCTCTCATAGAGATTGACAAGAGGATCGGGAAGGCTGCTGCAACTCTTGCACACCTCACCTTGTGTGGACAAATCCCAAGCTGACTGTGAAGACAAAGATGGCTGTATACAACGCCTGCATCATCAGCACACTGCTATATGGTAGCGAAACATGGACCACATATGCTAGACAGGAGAGAAGACTCAACACCTTCAACCTAAGAAGCATCTGCCGTATCCTGGACATATCTTGGCAAGATCGAGTGACCAACACCGAAGTCCTGCCACACACTGGCCTTTCCAGCATGTACACCCTACTCGGACAACGCAGACTACGCTGGCTCAGCCACGTTCACCGCATGGAAGATGGCTGCATCCCAAAAGACATCCTCTACTGAGAACTGGCAGCTGGGAGAAGAAACACTGGACACCCCAAGCTACGATTTGTAGAAGTCTGCAAGAGAGACATGAGAGCACTGGACATTTATCCTGGGTCCTGGGAACGCCTAGCGGATGACCGTGCAGAGTGGAGAAGTATCCTCCACCAACATCTCAAGTCAGGGGAAGAGAAGATGTCAAAAGCAGCAGCAGACAAGCGGTCACGCAGAAAGGAGTGCAACAACTCCATCAGACCTTCAACCACATACATTTGTGATCTTTGCAGCAGGGACTGCGACTCCCGCATTGGCTTCTACAGTCGCAAAAGATGCTGCTTCAAATCCAGCTGAACAGGCAATCAGGTCAGAACAACTAGGATGCATTATCTATGGTCGATTCAGACTGACAGAGGCCCATTAATTAATTAATTATTAATCAGGATGAAAAGGGGTAATGGTAAACAGTAGTACTAATGCATTGTTGTGTGACAGTGTCCTTTAGTATTTGATGCAACTTATATATTATTTTGTACAACAGGTATGGAACACATCGACGTGCGAATTCGTGCGGACCCTGAACGGACACAAGAGAGGCATTGCCTGCTTACAGTACCGAGATCGCCTGGTGGTCAGTGGCAGCTCAGACAACACCATCAGGTATGTTTTCTTGAACCCCTTTGGGTATACAGTTGATGGTATTTCTTACTGCACAGTGGGCTGCATTTATAATTACAAGGGCGTTAACCAATACAGTGCCAGCTGACAGAGACTGCATCTCTGCAAACTTTGTTAAATTAAAGACAAAAACCTTAGATGTCCAGGAACATGGATTCAAAGTGATGTCAGCAAGAGGCATAGATCCTCATGAGCCCCTGCAACTGCAGGGGCTCATGAGGATCTATACATCTTGCAGTTGGGTGGTGGTCAAATTTTCTTGGTCAAATGGTCAAAGTTGGGTGGTGGTTAAACTTTGGACTGATTTGTACATTTTTCTGGCCAGCTTAGCAGCGTTACAAAGACAGTACATTATACGTTTATATGACGTGTATAACAATGAAAATCTTGCTTTTCTAAAAAATGGACATGTTGGCTTTTACCCCTTAACGGCAACAACTTTTACATACTACTACAGGGATGAATGGACCACAACAGTGCAAGGTTGATGCCAGAATAGCTGGCACCTATAGGCACCTAGCCATTCTGGCACAATCCTTGAACCATCGTGGTTGATTTGTTTCCTCAAAATACATTACTCATGGCATTACTGTATTGAAGATAAACTTAGCTTAACGATTTCAGCCTAAAAGTCATTGTGTATAAATACATAACCAGGGAGGTAACTCATGGGCCGTTACCAGGGCCCGAGTAGCCTCCCTTCCCTCCTCATCCGGGCACAAGTGCTGGTGTTATACCAGTTGAACGCTTAGCTTAGTTGCGATAGGTCGTGTCTACCACGTGCTCAGCCTACCTTCAACTTTTTCTTGGATTTCTTGGATTCTTCTTAGAATTTCCTCTCCACCGGTGCCTTCACGGCTGTTCAAGGCCTCTCATTTAGTTTTGAGGTGCGCGCGCGTGCGTGCGTCGTCGTAAGATAAGGAGCCACGCAGCGTGTAAGCTCCTTGAATACCGCCTGTTGACAACGCAGAGCTGAGCGCAATCTGTTACGGCTGTGCAGCTATAGTCGCGCTATTCTTGTCACTGTTTTACTCAAGCACGCTATGTGTGTACACACTCAGCACTGTGTACTGCACGGGATACATTTTAATGGCGCCGGTCATTTACGGCATGTTGTTTAAGCTGTACTGAACGTATGTTGTATTTATGACATACACTTAAAAGCTAAGAAAATGAGCTTTCTGTAGACACTAAACATGCATAGTAAAATGAAGATGAGCAATGCATGCAACGGACTAGAAGACAGGCAACCGGCGCGCAGTTACCGTGAAGACAATGCAGATCTGTTGCAAATGACACGTCTTTCAACTGTTCTAACTCATGCAAAGTACTTTTGCAAAAATAATGGTTCAGGCCAGCGATCTTCGTATTCAGGCACTACGCTATGCACTACTCAAAATGTCAGATAGATTTACCTTGCGATCTCAGTGGGTCCTGAAATGGGATGATGCGTCAGCGGTAATCCAGTGTCATACAGACGGAAAGTTCTTGGGTCAGTGTAATCTCCACACGTAGTTAATTTCGGAAGAAGTGAAAATGTTCCCAATAATTCAAAGTTCATATACAGGGTTAGCGGCAGTGTCAGTTGCACACTTTGTATAGGTGATTTGTCTATAGCATTCTACTAAATTAAAAACAAAATCGGAAGCGCAATCCACTTTACTAAATCTTACAAATCAGTTGGATGGGGCACCCACAGTGAAAATAATAAACACTCTTAATGGTAATCAAATGGCTATTTTGACTAGGCATAAATCAGATGAACACAGAACAGTTCTGGCAAAAATGTATCAGTCTCAAGACAGTTTATTTCACAGAGAGACTTTTTGTTCTGTGTGTACTTGGTACCGGCGGCTCAACAAGACCTTTGAAGATTGGTGAAACTGTTGACATGTGTTCTGTCATGATGACACAAATTTTTTCTTGTTCATTTTTCATCCCATATGCTCTTCGCTTGAGTCGATTGATGACTGCGTGTGTTTCTTCCCCTCCTTGCTCACCATGCAGTGCAAGTCCAAAACCGTATTTACGAATGAATGGCAGACAATGATGTTCCAAGAGATGTTGTTTGCGGTAAAATAACATTTATTGCTTGATGTCTCTGTCAAGAATGTCGATGTCTTCTTCCTTCACAGGTCGTGATTGGGAAATATTGGCATGTATGTTTGAGTACAGGGTGTTTTGAACTTGCGGCTTATCTCTGCGGCTCTCCTTTTGATATTAGATTCACCAACAAGATCTGCTGTTTTGCTAACGACGCTCTCAGACAGAAGGCTGATGGTATCTGCTTGCATGTACTTGTGGCAATGATTGCCAATAAATGAGCGACCATGATAAGCTTGTTTACATATTTTACTCTCCCGCAGCACGGCATCCAAGTGGCATGTTACAGGTCCTGACAAGAGCGGCAAGTGGAGTTTAGATTTCATCTCTTCGATTTTGTCTTCTTTTGCAAATATTTCATCCTGGAGTTCACTGTATCTAGCCTGCAATTCGGCTAGTGGTGTTTCATCGTCGCTGACTGGTTCATCATAGAGAAATACAAGTTGGGTTTCAAGATCTCGCTTTTCTGTTTCTTCGTTTTCAATTTGTTTGATCTGTTGGACGTAATCGTTGAATGCCGGGCTGCAGTCTGCTGTTTTATCTCTGACACTGTCACTTTCAGCTAGTGACTTGCCGATTATTTTATCTAAAGAATGACAGTCATTTTCCAGCAAATCGTGATGTTTCTTTGTGATTCCAAACAGTATGTGCAGATACTGCGGCGCAACATAGTCAAGCTCAATATCAATCGGTCGTCGAATTGCGTTGTTATGCAGTTTAGCGACTTTATTTGGATGTTTCCTTCAAGGAACTGGGGTGGAGCTTGAATCTGTGCTTTAGACGTTTGACAGTAAAGGCATGGATGGGTGCTCTGTGCGCCCGAAATCCCGTACAGTTTTAAAAGAAAATCATAGTCGCCATACAGGAAAAGACGAATCTTCCTGTTTTTCCATGTCATTGTCTGCAACGTCTTGAGGTGGTCTTTGTACGGCTTTAGCAGTCTGCGGAGGTTATCAGGACTGTCTTTGCAGTCGACGATGAGTAGAAAACATGTGCTATTCTTTGAGTTTGGGTTTCTAATGTTTGCAATCTGTAGTGTTAGTTTGAATGATCCACCACCATGGTCCCCGCCCAATTTCACCCACACCTCATCTTCAGGGATGGTGTTGTCATGCCAGGTCAACTTTCCTGCTTTGTCATATCCATCCAAAAGATTTGTGACTAAGTTCGGAACATTTTTAATTTTCCAACTGTTGTCAGCTTTTCTTCTCGTGTTTCTTCATTGATGAAAACAAGATTTATTTGTTCGGTTTCTACTTCTCCAAACATGGCCGTTTTCTGCTCTTGACGTTCCTTTCTTTCACTCTCAAATTGGACTCCAACTGTTTTCAGAAATCTTTTCTGAGTTTGGTACTGAGACCAGCTTAGTCCTGTTTGGGTTCAAAAGGCGGATCCTTGTAGGCTGGTCAAAGATGCTTGGTGACAATCTACCGCTTTCAGGATTTGTTCTCTGGCTTGTTTCGTTTTAATTTTAAGCTCCGAACTCTGTTGTGTGAAAGAATCGTCGGCATTTCCTTCAGAAACATTTTGCCTCATTTTGTGAAGTATTCCTGATCGTTTTTTGCTACCCCTGACAATTTTCTTGGCTGTGGAATCTTTTTCAGTACAACGGGCTGACCTCCTGTTTTGCATTTGACGGTCATTTTGTCATCAGATTCTTGCATTTTTGCTTTAGCCAGCTGTGTAAGATAGACTTCTTCGACACAGGTCAGAGGTGTCTGGATGTGATAAGGTTGTTTTTGCTGATGAAATGGTGATGTGGCGATGTCTCTGACTGTGGGTTTTGGGGGTGTTTTGAATATTATGACTGGAGACACCTGAGGCAATATGTCGGCTATTTTCTGTTGTTTTGCTGGCGTTGATGTCAACGGACGTGTCTGGTCATCAGCTATAATGTTGCAATCAAACTGAGCCGCCTCAGCAGAAATTTCGGACACATTTCGTTTTGGTGCACCCACTTTTGATTTCTTTGGCCGGCCACCTTTACATTGTAACTCAAAATGATTACATGCGCTGCATTCACTTTCTGACATTGAGGGGTCAAAATTTGTCCAGATGTACAGCGGAGTCCGCTTAACACGAATTTCTGGGGACACGGAAAATCACTTCGTGTTAACCGTATTTCGTGTTAACCAATATGGCCTCAAAATTGATCACGGCCCTCAAGGAAAAAGTGTGTAAGACGTGTGCGTGAATGAGTACCAGGTTAAAAGTGCACATTATCGTACTTTCTATGCATACCTTCAGCTCGCTAGGAAAACACAAGGAAACGTGCACAGCTCGAGTATTTAATGTAAATCCATCAGGTAAAATCCATAGTAAGTTACAATCCTCAGGTAAAAGCAACACAGGCTGAAGTACAATCCCGCATCGGTAATGAGGGTTGTGTTGGTACACGAATGATACAACATGAATACAGTACGGAAATGCTAGCCATTGAGAAGACAGATTACAACAGCCGAAGGCTATTCAGCCAATCACAGACTAGAGTTCGCTCTGATCTGTCATGTGTACTTCCACAGCGCGAGAGCGACACGTGAATTGGTTTTCTGTGAATGGAATCTGTGTTCGTGTTAAACAGGTGAATAATAGTGAAATTGCTCTGGTTGGGAACCGAAACCAGCTTCGTGTAAAGCGAAATTTCGTGTTAAGCATTTTGTGTTATCAGTGAAATTTTAATACAGAATAAGAAGGCCGTCGGCCGGGAATGCAAAAACGGTTCGTGTTAACCGGAATTTCGTGTAAAGCGAGTTCGTGTTAACTGGACTCCACTGTATGTGGATCTTTGAATATCCTCTGCAGCGTGATTGACAGTGGTTGTTATGGTAGATGAGTGTGCACGTTTTGCATGAGTTTCAAATAACACTATTACTTTCGGATGTTTGTCTTCTTCATCTTTACATACGTCAATACCATGAAAAGCAGAAAGATCGTCTACATAATCAACACACAGTTTAAAGTGTTTAAGTCTGTCTTTCTTTTGCCTTTTTACTCGCCCTGCACAAATCCTGCACAAACTACTTAATCGTGCCATGTGGTTTGAATAGGAATGTTGTGCGTCAGACTCCATTTTAAACGTCTGCGAAATACACTCATATGCTGGTCTATAAAACTTTCTATAACAAATCACAGGTAAATCTATCCAGGAAAAGAAAAGCACTTACTTGTAGCACTATGTTACACTAACACATCACTCATTGAAAATCCAAACAAAAGTATTTTGAAAGTACAGTAAAGCTCTAAAGCCAGCACAAATTTGGCACTCTGCCCACATAAAATAGTAAGTGTATAGAAGGCCTACTACCTAGCGGTACCACATGCCCATCGGAATGCGCTGTAACTAGGTCACCTCGCCACTTGATAAGATAGCGCGGCACTCCCCAACTAAATGTGTTGGTTTGTAGAAGAACTGAAAAGCCGTGCCTTGTGCTCGCGTGTGTTTCCTGGGATTTAAATGGTGCTCTGCGCTTCCCTTGGACTTGTGTGTTTTGTGTGGCGGCGTGCTTCGTTTCTTGCAGGAACACGTGGCGCCATTTTCCTCCTTCGAGACCACGTGGCGCCATTGCTTCTGCATGGACTATTTGCGGTGTGTCATTTCCTAGCCTCCTTCCTTACCTTCCGTTGCTTGGGATATGGCCAGGTAATATCTCGGGGCATGTTTCAGCCATCGGGTTTGTGACTGGCCGGCACACTCCTGGAGTACGGTTCGTTCATTCACGTTTTTCCCCGGTACGGCACCGGTCGTAAATTTCGCTCATGTGGCCCTTTCCTCGATCGGGCCACGTGCCTCTCATGCCTTTTGTTTTATGTTTCAGTGCACAGCTTGATACCTGTAGGCGATGTAAAGAGTTTCAATGGCCCTCAAATACTCACGCATTGTGCCTTCCTTGCTCGGGCTGTTCCTCCGCACGGCCGTGTGAGAGATGCGCTTCGTGGAAGGAGCAACGGTGGTCTCAGTTGTGGGAGTTTTACCGCCGTGAACGCCCGTCTACCCCCCGGGAGCCCCTTCTCCCGACGGCTTCCCCGCCCCCTCAGCGGGTGATTTCGGACATCGTGGGACATCTAGGCCTTGGCGGTAGCGGCTAACCGGGCGGCCTACCACGCTTCTACCAACGCCCTCGCCGCGGCCGCGATCTGTGACCTCATGCGCCGCGATGCCGTGCTGGATCTGTGCCCCTTCTTCCTGCGGCCGCACGTGTCCAGCTCCGTCGTGCTCCTATCGGGGGCCCTCTCCTCTTGGGCCCCACTTTGCAGTCTGTGCAAGAGACCTTTAAGGAGTCATGGCCCTCCGCCCCGCGGGCTGCTGCGGCTCGCTTTCCGACTTCAGACCCTACCCCCGGCCTGCCCTCCAGAATTTGCCCGCTTCTCCGGCCGTCCTTCCTCCTCCCACTCTTGAGCTCCCGCTCCTGCTTGGTCACGACCCACCTGCAGAGCTGGGTGGGGCAGGGCCCACGGACTCTCTCCCTCCCCCACCCCCGCCAACGTCTCATGAGCCCCCAGTCGACGGGCGGCTTGCCATGCACAGCGACGAGTGGCGGTCGCTATTGCCGGACGACACTTGGGTGCTCACTACCGTGATGGAGGGTCTGCGGATTTCCTTCCAGCGTCCCCCTCCCCTACGCAGGACCCCTGTTTGGACGCGCGTTCCGGGAGACCAGACCAAGGCTTGCGCCTAGCACGACGAGATTGCGACCTTGCTTCTCAAATCTGCGGCGGAGTCATCTCGCAGCACGATTCCCCAGCCTTTTACAGCCGCCTCTTCGTTCCGAAGCCGGGTGGCCACTGGTGCCCTATCATTGACCTGTCGGCCCTCAACGGCTTCATGTCCGCTCCCTCCTTTCGGATGGAGACGGCGCGGGCCCTAAAGGCCGCAGTGTGCCCCATGGACTTTGCAGTCAGCCTCGATCTGGCCGACGCCTATCTTCACGTCCTTGTGCACCCCGCCTCCAGGCGGTTCCTACGCTTCGCCTATTGCGGGACGGTCTACCAGTTCCGGTCTCTCCCCTTCGGCCTCAACATCAGCCCGTGGGTGTTCACCCGGATCGTCGATGCGGTGGTCGCCAAGGCTCGCCAGACCTCCTCCAGCCCCACCTCCAACTATTTGGATGATCTTCTTCTCCGGAACCAGGACTCCGGCTCCCTCGCCAAAGATCGGAACGAGTTTCTCGCTCTTCTTCGCCGCCTCGGCTTCCTAGTCAACAGCGGAAAGTCCAATCTCTTTCCGTCCCGCCGGTTCGTGCATCTTGGCATGGAGTTCTGGACCGATTGCAATCTCGTGCGACTGCCGGAAGCTCGTGTCGCGAAGTTGGTGGAGTTTGCCCACCAGATCTCCAGCGCGGATGTAGTCCCAGCGTGGGTTTGGTTACAACTGCTAGGCCTCTTGAACGCGGCCGCGGACCTGTTACCCCTGGGTCGGCTCTATTCGCGCCCTCTTCAACTCCATCTCCTTGCCCATTGGCGCCCTTCCTCAAGGCGACCTCTCGGCCCCAATTCCTGTCCCTCCCATTTGTCCAAGCCCACCTCCAGCAGTGAGCGGACCCCTGCTGGCGTCGTTCAGGGGTTCCTCTCTCCTCCCCCCCGCCTCGACTTTCCCTCTGCACCGACGCCAGCCGCTCCAGCTGGGGCGCACACCTCCTGCCGGTTTTCTCCGCCGCCTTAGGCCCAGAGTTTGTGGACAGACACATCAATTGGTTGGAGTTGAAGGCGTTTTGGTTGGCCCTCGACCATTGGCAGTCTTGGCTTCACCGTCAAGAAGTCCTCATCATGTCCGACAACGCCACGGTTGTCGCATACATCCAGAAGCAAGGGGCACCCTGCTCCTTTACCAGTTACTTCTGTGTTGCGTGGACCGCGACATCTCCTTCTGGGCTCGTCACATTCCGGGCCGTCTGAACGTCCTAGCCGACTCCCTCTCGCGGAAGGGCCAGCTCTTACATACCGAGTGGTTGTTGAGTCCAGAGATCTTCCGCATGATTTGCGAATGCTGGGAGACCCCGATGATCGATCTGTTCGTGACTCGTTGGAACAGGCAGCTCTCCATCTTCATCTCCCCCTTCCCGGACCCTTTAGCGTGGGCGGTCGACGCCCTCTCCTTGGATTGGGAGGGACTGGTCGCCTAAGCGTACCCTCCATCCATGCTGGTGCCCAGAGTTCTACAGAAACTCCGGGGGTGCAACGTGATCCTTCTCCTGGTCGCCCCCTTCAGCTGGAACAGGAGATGGACCACCGATCTCCTCAGCCTAGCCAAGGATCCCCCGCTCCCCTTGCCCACCCCCCGCATGATGCTGAAGCAACCCCGGCAGCCACTCTTTCACCCGTGCCCAGAGCGGCTCCTCTTACACGCCTAGCGGTTGTGTGGCAAGCCCTCTCCTCCAGAGGTTTCTCGCTTGCGGCGGTATAAGCTATCGCTGCAGCCCGCAGATCTTCCACCTTCCAAGTGTATGAAACGAAGTGGCGAGTCTTCTGGGATTGGTGCGAGACAGCCATAATCGTGGACAGCTACCGCCATTTGGGACTCCCAGATCCTGGGGCTTGCTTGGATCTTTCGGACCTCATGCGGAACTTTGAGTTACAGCGACCAGTTCCACACTCTCTGATTCCTCGCTGGGACCTCGCCTGGGTCCTTACCTGGCTAAATTCTAGCAAATTCGAGCCTCTACGCTTGGCTAGCATGGCGAATCTCACCTGGAACACCTGCTTCCTACTTGAGCTTGCCACGGCGTCCAGAGTCGGTGAATTGCACACGATATCTATGGACCCGACCTGTCTTCAGCTCAGGGCCGACGGCTCTGTACGCCTCCTAAGGAATCCCGCCTTCTTGGTAAAGAATCGGCTCCCTTCGGCCAGGGCTTCAGTTCTCACCTTGCGACCCCTCAGGGAACCAGACCAGACTCAGGATTCTCGCCATCAGGACCCTATCCGGGCGCTACGACTCTACCTGCACAGGACAAAACCTATCCGGCGTGGCCGGACCCGCCTTTTCCTGCCGCTTTCCCCTGGCAGGCATGACATATCTGTGCAGACGATCTCCTCGTTGGGTCATCCGTTCTGCCTATGAGGAGCTCTCTCTGGCGGGTGCTAAGACGCTGCGTATTTGTGCACATGAGGTCATGCAGTCTCCACCAGTGTTGCGTTTGATCGAAACTGCGCGGTGAGAGACATTGTGGCGGCTGTTGGGTGGCGGGCCAATTCCACCTTTGCCCGCCTCTACCTCCGTGACCTTACAAGCCAGCGGGAAAATCTGGCCAAGGTTGGAGACATCGCTGTAGCGCAACACTCCCTCCCGGCGCCTCTGTCACCGTAAGGTACGCTTAGCCGAAATCGTCGGGAGGTTGCTCCTGTTCGCGACCGTTAAGTACGAGCGATGACGGGACCTAGTAGGCGGCACCCTCCTCCTTTTCGCTATTCTTCCATACAGTAATGCCATCGGTAATGTATTTTGAGGGAAAAAATGTATTTTTCTCTAAAATGTATTTTTTCGAAAAATATTTACTGATGGCATTACTTGAATGGCCATCCCACCTGCCCCGCTTGCCGCCAGAGCGCTTTAGCGTTCACCTGGTATAACACTTGTGCCTGGATGAGGAGGGAAGGGAGGCTACTCGGGCCCTGGTAAGGGCCCATGAGTTGCCTCCCTGGTTGTATATTTATACACAATGATTTTTAGGCTGAAATCATTAAGCTAAGTATATCTTCCATACAGTAATGCCATCGGTAAGTATTTTTCGAAAAAATACATTTTAGAGAGAAAAATACATTTCCCTTGTGAACTGTATGCAGTCTTCAGAGAACAGCTTTACCAGACTATTCTTGTTTCATCCTTGAAGTTCGTGACAGCCAAAAGGTTAATCTGGCACAGAAGTAATCACACTACTGTCAACAGTTGTTGGACAGTATCCTTGAATTATCAGGACTACCTCACTTTCTACTGTAAGATATATGCCAGGTGCTTGCAATGGTGCTCAGATGATCTGTAACATGTAGTCTTTTGTACACTGATTATGGTAATGTCTGTACCTTTTCCTTTGCAGACTGTGGGACATCGAGTGTGGGGCCTGTCTGCGGGTACTTGAGGGCCACGAAGAACTTGTTCGCTGTATCCGATTTGACAGCAAACGCATTGTCAGTGGGGCTTACGACGGGTAAGTGTCAGGTGCCTTCTAAGCTGCACTGCCAGCATGCACCACATGCAGTGACAGGTGTAATTGGAAAACATTACTCAGAGATCATACTCCCACCATATCCCCCTGCCCCAACCCCCCAGTGCTGGTGGATGTGTGCTTAACCCATTTAGCCCCGAGTCCCTACAGCAGGAGAGTGATTGACCATAACTCAAGGGTAGTGCCCGATTAGCTTGGTGCCTGAAGGCGCCAAGCTACTCCATCTCCTGCTTCATGATTAAGTCGTTATCTGTGGTGCAGGAAAATCAAGGTGTGGGACTTACAGGCAGCACTGGACCCTCGTGCACCGGCCGGCACGCTCTGCCTTCGCACTCTGGTGGTGAGTCGAGCTTGACTTTTCTTCTCTTTGTAATGTGAACTATAGTTATGCAATAAAATTTCAGGGAACACAAATTTATGTTATCTTAACCCTTTTAGCCTCAAGGTCCCATTTCTCAAATTTTGGAGGTGGTGCCTAACAACTGTACCAGTTGCAGGAGATGACTTGTCCATGATAATTTAAGGGTAGTGCCAGATTAGCTTGGCGTCTGAAGGCGCCAAGCTAATCTGGCACTACCCTTGAATTATCATGGTCAAGTCATCTCCTGCCATAGGGATCCGGGGCTAGGTCAATTCATCTCCTGCCATAAGGATCCGGGGCTAAAAGGGTTATGTTTGTTAAGAGCTCAAGAAATCATGGATTTTGCTGGTGCAGAAGCCAGCCCTTTGCTTATTGTCACAAAGGTCACACATATGTACATAGGCCATACACCTGAGCCATAATGGCTTTGCCTTTCTTGTTTTGCATGTATTGCAGTCAAAGTCAGAAATAGATATGCCTGTTCCATGATCATGGAGTGCTTTTGCATGCAGGTGCATTGCTGAAGTGTGAATCGTGGTGAAAGTGGTTCTATGGACACAGTTCAACTCATTACATCCTGAGGCTGATTTTGTAAAATTTGCTTATTGTCCTATGAAGGTTGCGTTACTGATTTGTGAGTAGGAGATACCTCAACTGTTTTAGTTCATGGGAAGTGCCAGAATAGCTTGGTGCCTGAGGCGCCAAGCTTTTCTGGCGCAACCTTTGAACTATCGGTCAAATTTATTTCAGGCAATGGGTGTATCGGGATAAAAAGGGTGAACGCATAGAACCTTCACAGCCAGCTCACTAAAAGGTAGTTTCACAATAGCTTGCTGTTTAGATGCACCAATATAGCACGGAATTAAGGAATTTTGACATCAACGCCGAATGCAGATTTTGTGCAGCCTGATTATAGGGTCAGGAAGGCCAAGTGTGCTTTTTTGTTAGTCTTTTGTCTTTGTCTTTGATAATTGAAGAATGTCTTGTCTGTTTGCAGGAGCACTCTGGAAGAGTCTTCCGTCTGCAGTTTGATGAATTTGAGATTGTCAGCAGCTCTCATGATGACACTATTCTCATATGGGACTTTTTGAATGTGCCAGTGCCTGAGGGCACTCGATCCCCTGCAAGAACCTACACATACGTCACAAAATGATGCATCTCAACCATCCTCTCTACTCTCAAAACCAGAATGTTTTGAATTTTCTTTTTCTGCGGCCAGCAGCATCATTTCACTTGACTGGCTTCTTGGGGAACTTACCTGTCAGTTGGCTGGAGAACGTTGATTCTGTTGTATGTACTGGGCACTGGGCTTGCCTGTCAGCGCTGAGCGCACAGCAGCAGCAGCAGGAAGTGTATATGTGGTCGGCTGGCTTCGACGGTGTTTATCCGTCCCAAGAATGGTTGTGGTCCCCCAGCGGGTCAGGTCTGTGACAGAGCTGATCTGCAGGATTGTGGAGTGAATGGAGCTAGCTGTTGCCTGACTTATCGCAATGCATGTCCAGATGGCTTAGTCGTGTGAAATGAAACTTTATTTTTCTTGGAAAATAGAGTTATTTCAATTCATGTGACAGGCCTTCAGGTGGCAAGTTCTGAGAAATGAAATGAAACTTTATTTTCATTTGAAAATATAGTTTTATTTATTTTATGTGAAGGGTCCGGTCTCTTTATGCTTGTAGTGTGGTTTTGTGAGTGAACTTCTACCATTTGAAACACTCTTCATTTTGTGTTGCTGGGTTGTTGCATCGTCTTGTGTGTTGACCCACTGATTTTTCATTATGCTAAATATGAAGCCTATAATATTTGTTTATCTTTGGTGTAAACTTATATAGTAGGTTTTATTTTCTGCTTGTGTAGACGCTGTATTTCGAGTTGAATTATGTGGCACTTCAATCCATCATGTAGCAGGCTCGACAAAATGGGGTCTGTATGGATAGGCAACAGCTGACTTACATCTGAAGGATATCATTTATTGCTACTGGTTGATTGAGCCAAATCGTGCTTGGGCTGTTCATACAGTTGATTATTTTGTGTCAAGCTTACATGGTCTCACAGGTAGCTAAAAATGCTGTTTGTAAGTACTGTGGTTCATTGTTATGCTGTTTGTCACATACAAGGTTTTTAAGCAGGCAAGCAGTTGGGGCTAGTGGTTTCTGGTGTGAGAATGAAAGACGGACAAAGCAGGTAGAAGTAAAACTCCCAGTTTTGAAAATTGAAGTGAACCCTCATGTGCATGCAGCCACTGGTACTGTAAACATAAATACCTACTCTATTTAACCATCAGTAGCGATTTTTGTCATGATGATTCCTGCAGGAATCACTGCAACAGAAACTGCTTCTGACAGTTAAAGGGTTAAATTAATTCTGTACTTCTGGGTGCAGATGTTCCCAAGCTTGCATTGTTCTCTTGCTCCTCTGTTTGCTGTCTGCTGGTATATTTGTTGTATGCAGCTCATGAAATAATGATACATTGTTCTCTTGACTGCCTGCCACATTCCTTCTCAGACCTCAACGAGTTAGACCCTTTAGTAACTGGTGTCTTCTTTATTTACTGTTTTGTTTGATTGCTTCCATTTCTCGTTGTAGGTTGGTGTACTCAATGTTTTTGTTCCTTTGATCTTGTAGTGTTTTGTTTAAACCCTTTTAAGAATTTGTTTTATTTTTAATGGAAACTAGCCTGGAGTTACGGGGTGTGGTGACTTTAAAAGCAGGATAAATAGAAAGCATGCCTGACAAGATGTGAGGAAGACACACTGGCATTTTGTTGCGCGGATTTCTAGGTCATGGACCTCTTGTGTAGCCGATTTCTGTTTTTGTCTGCCTCACGATTGATTAGATGGCCATTTGACAAGTTAGTAGCCATGTCAGTTCACTGGGGCTTTTAGGGCTAGTATTGAATCACCGATTTTAAGTGGGTATTGGTTCCTGTTTGTCATGTTTTTTTTGTGAGATTGGTATGATCCCCATTTGATTCTAGACCATGGAATAGCTGTCATCCCGATTTTTTTTTTACACACTGGTATGTCTGAAAATGCGTCGGGTGTGAACATTAGAAGAAGAAGAAAAAGTATTGTGTTTGCGGTCATCATGGCTTTGCAGTAGTCATGAGTATCCACCCTGGATTGTTTCCATTTTTTAGAAGAGAAAAATTTATTTGAATAAAGGGAAGGCATCGTCTTGTATGAAGGGTATGCAAGGCTAGACAAGAAATCCTCCTCCTACAGGTGTATATTCTTGCCTGTTTACCATTTTCCTTTGAGAAGATATGATCTTGTCATTGCTTAGTGTATCTTAAAAGTATGTATGCATGGTGAAATGTTTTCAAGATGAACTTTTTGTTGTTTGATGGCTGATTAAATGCACGCTACAACCTGCCTTGTTGTAAGAGATGCAAGTCGACTCCCTTTTTTTGGTTATTTTTAATGGATAAAGAGAGCAGAGTATATATATATATGTAAAACTGTGTAGCTACAGAGTTTATGAATGACACACAAAGTATTGTTTATTTGCTGCTGATGTGGATGTCAGTTTGAGCCAGTGACAAGTCGAGGGCACGGTTAGGCTGAGATGAAAAAGATCCTAGCGTTTTATGCGATACATTAATTCTGGTATAACCATTATCGTCACTTGTAATTGTATTACTGTGCAACTTACATGATTTCCTGTTAAGTGTGAGTGGTTTGTCCATGCCACTTTTGCTTGTATTTCTTTACTCGTTTTCAATATGCCAGTTTATCTTACTTAAAGCGATGAGTGGTTTTAGGTGAATGTGTAAGTGAGCGAGTTATTTATGATTTTTTTCTTTTGTGTCATTACACTGTGCTTGGTTTTAAAGGAATTTAGTCATGTATATACGTGTTGGCAAGCTACATAAGTACTTCTAGTAGTAGTTTGTTTTCATTTTTCCAGATCTCTTGTCACAAAGAAAAAATAAAGTATGACTGTGAGAGTGTACTTGTTTTGCTTGGTTTGTTTTTTAAAAAATAATAAACAATAAGTTACCAAAACTTATGAAGAGCTTTAGGTGTTTGACAAGGTGCACAAAAACATAACATTCAACTAATAAATTTTATAATATTAACAAAAATGATGGCACAAAAAACGAAGTGTATTTGTAAAAACAATAAAGTGTGTATCACAAGGGCATGACTTGACTGACCCCTTCACTGAAAAGAAAAAGTGAACACGATCTAACTTCAAGACATGTATGAGCCCCCACGACTTTTGAGACTAATGAGGGGGGGGGGGGGGGTGGAGGAACAATGGTCACAGCTATGGAGATTTGTTTTTTCAAAATACATTACCGATGGCATTACTATCTGGAATACACTCTATTGCCTATAGATTTCAGCAAAGTTATGTATAGCACACAACTGGGGAGGAGACACCGGGGATCCAAGCACTAGGTCCCCGGGTGGCCTCCCCTTACTACCCTATCCCGGCGAGCACAGGGCGACCTCGTCGGTTTCACTCATAGCTCGACCGGGGACGGTCGAGTTTTTGCCTTTCTCCGTTCTCCGTTTTCAGTGATTATTTGACTTTGGGCTTGAATTGGAGTCTTTCGATTCAGCCCTGGACTCACTACATTCGTGGCTTTTCCTTTTTTGCTTGGACTAGTTGTGAACTGTGCGCCGACTGGTTTTTACCGGCTCTGACTTTGTGAGCTTCACCCTTGGCTTGGCCTTGGGGTTCGACGACGCACGTGACTTGTGCCCTGCTGTGTTTGTGCACGGTTGACTTTTCTTCGCCTGTGTAGTTGGCCTACGGCCTTATGGCTTCTTCTGTGTTGAAGACTTGCCTCCTTTGCGGGGACTTACAGTGACCGGACGATGCACACGACTCTTGCTTGCCGTGTTCGGGCTGTTCTTCGGACGGAACGTGTGACGTTTGCGCCGCTTGGACGGAAGACCGGTGTTCGCACATGTGGGACTTCTACAGACGTGACCGGCCCCCTCGCCCGCTTCTGTCTCCCCGGGATCCTCCACGGGTGGACATCATTCCCTCGGCGCTTCAGGCTCCTCTCCGCTCCGTCGTTCGGGCTGTCCGGCCCACAGGTAAGTCCCCTTCCTGTACCGTTACCTCGCAGGTTCTCCCTCACCTCTCCGAGTCTTCGGAGAAGGGTAGGCGAGTTTCGGAGTCACGCTCCCCACGCTCTGCTTCGTTAGCGCGTGGCTTGAGCTCCATATCGTTTCCCACCCCCCGCTCTGCTTCGGGCGAGCGGTCTGGGAGAGCTGAGCGTTCGTCGGCCACCCCCAGCTTTAGGTCTCCGGAGCGGGGTGGGTGACTGAACGCAAACATAAGAAAGAGAGAAAACGTGATAAGAAAAGCTCTCGCTCACGCACCGAGGCTTCGGAACGTGACTCGAGACCGTTAATAATGCTGCCTCCCTGCTCTGTGTTTTCCGAACGGGCCTGGCTTCGCTTTCTTTCCCCCCCCGTCTCGCCTGGGTGGGCCCGGGGTGAGGTTGACTCTCGCCCCCCACGCTCCGAGGCGTCGGAGCGGGGGTCGCGTGCTCATAAATTGTCCCCTCCCCGCTTCGTTTTGCCTGAGCGGGCTTGGCGTGACCTTAGACTGTCCGCCCCCCCCCCCCCCCCCCCCCCCCCCGTCTCGTATCGACCAGACGGGCCCGGTGTGACTCGGACCCTCGCCCCCCTCGCTCCGAGGCTTCGGAGCTGGGGCCGCGGGCTCATAAATCGTCTCCTCCCCGCTCCGCCTTTCCTGAGCGAGCTTGGCGTGACCCTAGACTGTCCCACCCCACCCCCCCCCCCCCCCCGCCCCGTATCGACCAGGCGGGCCCGGTGTGACATCGTCGCGCGTTCTCCACGTTCCGAGGCATCGGACGTGGGGCCGCGTGCCCGGTATTCGTCCCCTCCCCGCTCCGCCTTTCCTGAGCGGGCTAGGAGAGACACTTTGCGGTCCCCCCCCCCCGGTTCTCCCAGGCGGGCCAGGGGTGACCAGACCACTTCGTCGGTATTCCGATCGCGGCTAGGTCACTCACGTCGGCTTCCGCGTGCGGATCCCGACTTCGAGGTGGACCGTCGTTTTGCCACGGTCCCTCCGTCGCCGTGGCGCCCCTCTCTGCGTGCGTCGCGGGCGGCTACATCTACCTCGCGCGCGGCGGTGCGGCGCTCTCGTAGCCGCTCGCCCCTTTCGTCTTTTCCGCGAGAGGATCAGTTTTTGGAACCGGACGTCCTCAGCCTTCATCCGACAGACTCGGCCTCGGCGATCTTCTTGCAGGACTCGGCGGCTGGATCTCCATCCCGCCTTTCCGCTGTCTCGTCGGCCTCCGCCTCGTCAGACGTCGCCGGCCCATCGCTCGGATCGCAGACGGTCCACGCCCTGGGTGAGGCATCCAGGCTTATCGCCAAGTACCTACCTCCCGACTTCTGTCGCCTTCGCCTCCTCCGAAGAGACAGGCTTTGGCATGGTCGACGCGCAGAGGCAAGTCAAGCGCCGCAAGTCCCTCCCGCAGCCAGCCGGCTTCCGGGACCTCACCGATGCTTTCTCCGCCCAGCTGCGAAACGACGCTTTCAGCGACACGGGATACTTTACCGCCGCTCGTTGGCCTGTGGGAATCAACTTGAGCTTCTGCCAGGCCTGGTACGCTGGACACTCCCAAGCCTTCGCCATACCTCTTCCAGCGGTGGATGCGGCGGCCTTAGTGCAGGCGGGCGGCCGCAGACTTGTCCAGAACTCTTGGCCTCGGCCTCTCGACAGGATCGCCTCCTTAGCGCGGAACTCGCTGGCGTGTTTGGGATTCTTGGAACTGGCTACCCAGGCAGCCCTGCAGTGCCTACAGGATACTTGCGACCTGGAGGTTCAGTCCCCGCTCCGTGACGTGCAGTCCATCCTGATAGCGGCCAACCGGGCCGCCTACCATTCCTCCGCCAACGCCATGGCAGCAGCTGCCAATTGCGACCTCTGGAGGCGGGATACCCTTTTGCGCCTCTGCTCGGACCTTCCATTGTCAGTGAAGACCCAGCTCCGTCAAGCCCCCTTAGGTGGTCCTCAGCTGTTCGGCGATACTTGGCAAACCGTAAAGGAATCTTCCAAGGACTTGTGGCCCAAGCCGGCATCTACCCCAGCCTCGACCCGCTTTCGCGCCCCCCGCCCGGCCGGGGGTCGTGCCCGGCGGTCTTTCAGGCCCTCCGTTCTTCCAGTCGGATCTTCGCGAGGTCGGGCCCGTCCATTCCAGGCTCCTCAGGCCGGCCCCGCCCCTCGCCCTTCTTGGCCCCGCGGCGCCCGTAAATCGGGCCGCGGTCGGGCTCATTGACTCTCCCCCACCACCGCCCCCGCCCTCAGTCCTCGGGTCTCCTGTCGGCGGGCGGCTGTCGCTCTTCAGCGATCTTTGGAGATCACTGTTCCCGGACGACCCCTGGATTCTTTCCACGGTTACCTCAGGCCTGCAACTTTCGTTCCTGTCTCCTCCTCCTCTTCGCAGGTCACCCATGTGGACCCAGGAACCGCTCGACGGCACACAGGCAGACGCTCTGCGCGGGGAAGTGGCGGCCCTCCTCACCAAAGCGGCGACAGAGGTGGTTTCGCGGCAGGACTCTCCGGCGTTCTACAGCCGACTCTTTCTCGTCCCTAAACCAGGCGGCAAGTGGCGTCCAGTTGCGCTAAACAAGTTCATTTTGGCCCCTCGTTTCAGGATGGAGACGGCCAGGACACTCCGTGCGGCCGTCCGACCGATGGACTTCGCGATCAGCCTCGATCTGTCAGACGCTTATCTGCACGTCCCGATTCATCCGTCGTCTCGCCGGTACCTTCGGTTTGCCTTTGGGGGGATCGTCTACCAGTTCTGCGCCCCTCCTTTCGGCCTCAACATCAGTCCGTGGGTATTTACAAGACTGCTCGACGCCATGATGGCCTACTTCCGTCAGCGCTCCCTGAGCCCGGCCTCCAATTACTTGGACGACCTTCTACTGCGCAACTTGGTTTCCGCAGCACTCCAGACGGACAGAGATGCCCTGCTTTCCCTTCTGCGTCGTCTCGGTTTCCTGCTCAATTTGGGGAAATCCGATCTTTCTCCCTCTCGACGGTTTCTACATCTGGGGATGGAATTCCTGACCGACCTCAACCTTGTCCGCCTGCCTCTGGCCAGGCGGCAGAAGATCGTCGACTTAGCGACTTCGATGGGGATGGGATCCTCCTTCACCGCCAGGGTCTGGCTTCAACTCCTGGGCCTCCTCAGTGCGGCTGCGGACCTGCTTCCCTTGGGCAGACTTTATGCTTGGCCTCTCCAGCTACATCTCCTTCTTCACTGGCGACCCTCCTCGGGCGCTCTGTCGGATCTAGTACCAGTCACTCCTCTGGCTCGTCCTCACCTCAAGAGGTGGGCGGACCTCGCTTGGCTGGCTTCGGGGGTGCCCCTACACTCCCCGCCGCCACGGTGGTCTCTCTGTACAGATGCGAGCCAGGCCGGCTGGGGCGCGCACCTGTTACCGGATTTTCTCTCGGCCTCGGGCGTTTGGCCTCAGGAGCTGTTAGGGAAACACATCAACTGGCTGGAGCTGAAGGCAGTTGGGTTGGCACTCGACGTTTGGCAGGAGACCTTGGCCAATCAGGAAGTCCTCGTGCTCTCCGACAACTCGACTGTGGTGGCGTACATACAGAATCAGGGGGGGCACTCACTCGCCCTCCCTTTGCATTCTACTGTACCACCTTCTCCTCTGGTGCAGGGATCGGGGCATTACTCTATGAGCCCGCCACATCCCCGGCCACCTCAACGTGATTGCGGACGCCCTGTCTCGACGCGGACAGTTGCTCCACACGGAGTGGTCCCTACGCCCGGATATTTTTCGCTTGATCTGCTCTCACTGGGAAACGCCACTAGTGGATCTGTTTGCCACCAGATGGAACAACCAGCTCCCGGTCTACGTCTCTCCAGTCCCGGATCCGCTCGCTTGGGCAGTGGACGCGCTCGCCATCCCTTGGGACGGCCTGATTGCTTACGCCTACCCCCTGTCAGTCCTCGTTCCGAAGGTGCTGCGGAAGCTTCTAGGATGCTCGGCGGTCCTCTTGCTGGTGGCCCCCTTCAACTGGACCAAGAGCTGGACCACGGACCTCCTCACGCTTGCGACGGACCCTCCCCTGGAGCTTCCTACCCCTCCCACGATGCTCAAGCAGCCCCGTCAGCAGCTCTTCCATCCGTGCCCGGAACGCCTCCGCCTACACGCTTGGAGGTTGTCCGGCAAGCCCTCGCCGCTAGAGGTTTCTCGGATGCTGCAGTGGCGGCAATTGCAGCAGCCCGCAGACTCTCTACAAGGAAGGTGTACGAAGGCAAGTGGAGGGTCTTTCAGACCTGGTGCGCCTCCCATGAGCTCCCTCCCACTAACCTAGCCTCCCACCAACTGGCGGAGTTCTTCCTGTGGCTCTTTGACGACCAAGGCTTAGCCCCGGTCACCATCAAGGGCTACCGCGCTATGATCGCGGACACCTACCGCCACCTGAGTCTTCCGGGCCCAGGCGCCTGCAAGGATCTGTCGGATTTACTGGCTCAATTTGAACTCCGACGTCCGGTTTCACGTTCCTTAGTACCCCGGTGGGATCTTGCCTGGGTACTGACGAGGTTGAATACGGACCGGTTTGAACCCCTCCCCTTGGCTCGGTTCTCAGATTTGACCCGGAAAACCTGTTTCCTTCTGGCTCTCGCTACAGCGTCCCGAGTCAGCGAGCTTCACGCGCTCTCGATGCTCCCAGCCTGTTTGCAGTTTCGGTCCGACGGCGCTGCACAGCTGCTCCCCGATTCGTCCTTCCTGGCCAAGAACCGCTGCCCCGCGGCGGCCCCTCAGATGCTGACTATACGGCCCCTCCGTGGAGCGGACCTCTCCCCTGGATTGCGGCAACAGGACCCAGTGCGGGCGCTAAGGATTTACCTGCACCGCTCTAAGCCGCAGCGCCGGGGGCGCTCGCGCCTCTTCCTACCTTTGTCCGCGGGCAGACACGACATCTCGGCCCAGACCGTGTCATCCTGGCTGCGGTGGGTGATTAGGTCAGCCTACCAGGACCTCTCCCCACGCGGCGCTGAGCTCTTACAAATCCGGGTGCATGAAGTGAGAGCAGTAGCCACCAGTCTAGCACTGGACCGCAACTGCTCGGTCAAAGATATTGTGACAGCGGGTGGCTGGCGCTCAGACTCCACTATCGCACGCTTCTAGTTCTACCTTAGAGACCTATCCGGCCAACGTGACTCCCTGGCACGAGTGGGCGACATCTCCGCGGCCCAGCACTCCCTCCGAGCGCCGCTGGCATCTTAGGTACGTCATAGCTGAAATCGTCGGGAGTTCTCTCTCGATGGGGCCGGCGGAGGGGTTGGGTTATGGTTTAGGTACGGCACCCTCCGCCTGTTCGCCATTCTTCCAGATAGTAATGCCATCGGTAATGTATTTTGAAAAAAAATGAATTTTTTTTCTAAAATGTATTTTTTTGAAAAATACTTACCGATGGCATTACTCGGATGGCCCTCCCACCTGCCCCGCTTGCCTCTTGTGGCTAAGTGTGAAACTGACGAGGTCGCCCTGTGCTCGCCGGGATAGGGTAGTAAGGGGAGGCCTAGTGCTTGGATCCCCGGTGTCTACTCCCCAGTTGTGTGCTATACACAACTTTGCTGAAATCTATAGGCAATAGAGTGTATTCCAGATAGTAATGCCATCGGTAAGTATTTTTCAAAAAAATACATTTTAGAAAAAAAATTCATTTTACTGGCGCGAAAGACCTGCGCCTTCGCAGGCCTACCCTCCTACACCCGCCCCCCCCCCCCCCCCCCCCCCCCCTTTTACAGCAGAAGGGATCGTGGATCGTCCGGCGCACATGCTCGGATTTTGGAGATTTGACTTCTTGTCGGGCCCAATTATTACCTTCAGGTCCCAGGACAGTCATGCCCTCTCTGACCTTGTCCGCTCGCTCCATGGCGGAGTGCGGCCGACAGCGGCCTCGGTCGCCGCGCTACGCGGTTGAACTTTCTTTGGGCCCCGACGTGTCCTCTAGGGCTTTGTCCGCCCGCTCCATGGCAGAGCGCAGCCGGCAGCAGCTTCGGTCGCCCCGCATCGTGGTGAACGACAGACCTCCTATCTCTCACGACTCCACTGGCACTTTGTCCGCCCGCTCCACTTCGGAGCGCGGCCGGCAGCGGCTCAGGTCGCCCCGCAACGCGGTGAACAACAGCTTCCCCATTCATCATTTAGCCTCTAAGGCAGTGCCAGTGCATCCTCGACACACAGCCACACCCCACTTGTGCCACGAGACCGAGAGGTGCGGCGCGCAAATTACAGCCCCCGGTCCATCACTTATTCGGGCTCTCGCTCTGCCCGTTTTGCCGCCCCGAGGAAACGGACGGCTTCACGCCCCTGGCGGCATTCTTCATCGCACAAGCGGCACCGCTGTCCTACGGCGGTGCGGGAAACTTTTCGGGAATCCTCTTCTTTTAAAGATGAGTGCACTAGGACCCGACGGGCAGTCGTTCCCCCAGTAGTCGCCGGTCCTCTCACCACAGTGATCGGGCTGTCCGCTGCAGTTCGAGGGAATCTTCTCCTTCGCTTCACAGCCTCCCCACTCGTCGAATCAGCCATCAGGTGAGCCATCTTTCTTCCCCCATAAACACCGATCGTCGGCCACATGCTACAAAGGAAGTCCCCTCATCCCAAGCTCGCTCTTGTGATGTGCACATGCTACCCTCTAGCAATTTTCCTTCTTTGACCGGGTCGTGGCTTCCCTCCTGGCGGTCGGCTGATGAGGAGGTCCTGAGTATACTGCCAGAGGATTATGTCTCAGCCCTGCTTTTCGATGATCGTCGGTCTGCGACTCCGGTCTCTCAGACATCCGGCAGATCCTCGACACGGGCTCCCTTCGTAGCCCCGAGCACAGAGACTCTGCGGTCCTTAGACGAAGCCGCACAGCTGATTTCGTCCATTCTTCCTCCGGACGCCTGTCCCCCATCTCCCCCTCTCAAGAGGAAAGCTTCCGCTTTCTTGGATGCCCCCAGGCAAGCCAAGAGGTTCAAGTCCCTCCCACAGCCCCCAGGATTCCGGGATCTTGCAGACGCATTTTCGGTGCACTTACAGCAGGTCTCCTTCAGAGACTCCAGCTTCTTCGCAGACTCCAAGTGGCCGGAGGGGTTGGATATCGCCTTTTGCCAGTGTTGGTATGCTGGGCATTCTCAGGCCTTTGGTTGCCCCCTTCCAGCAGTGGATATCGCAGTGGAAAGTCAGGCGGGCGGCCGCATATCCCTGCAACTCCAGATGCCACGAGGGCTGGACAAGACAGCGGTCCTCATCCGCAATGCTCTCTCCTATGCTGTTTTTTTGGACCAAGCGATGCAGGCCATGGTGAGACGCGTGGAAGATGCCTGGCACCCCTCTATTTCACCTCTGTTAGGAGACATCCTCGCCTTAGCGGTGGCTGCTAACCAGGCTGCGTACCATACTTCCGTGAACGCCATGGCCGCCGCGGCTAACTGCGACCTGATGCGCAGAGACGTCGTCCTCCGGGGTTGTTCGACCCTCCCCGCGTCGGTGAAGACACAGCTCCGCCAGGCGCCGCTCAGAGGTGCATGGCTTTTTGGACCCACCTGGCAGTCGGTCAAGGACGCGTCTAAGGACATCTGGCCCACCCGCTTCGCTCCCGCCCGTTTTCAGGCTGCCTGCGGACTGCTAGACCCACTTTTCGCCCCTACTCCAGGGGCGCCCACTTCGCCACTTGTACCCCAGCTGCCGGCCACTCCCGTCCTTTCCCAACCCCGACTCCCTCCTGGCGGACCAGCCGTGGGAGGGCCCTCTGACTCACACCTGTTCCTCCCCCCGCCACTCTCTGCAGGGTCTCCAGTTGGCGGGAGACTAGCTCTGCACAGCGACGCGTGGCGTTCGCTACTGCCGGACGACCCTTGGGTCCTTTCTACCATCTCAGAGGGCCTCCTAATCTCATTTCGCTCCTCTCCGCCTCTGGGGAGCTTCCCTCTCTGGACCAGAGAACCGGTCGATCGGATCAAAGCGGACGCTCTTCTAGGCGAGATCACAGCTCTGCTTCAGAAGGCCGCCACGGAGGTGGTCTCTCGACACGACTCACCGGCCTTCTACAGCCGTCTTTTCGTCGTCCCCAAACCCGGCAACAAGTGGCGTCCCGTCATAGACCTCTCGGCTCTCAACAGATACATCTCCGCTCCGTATACTTCCGGATGGAGACAGCCAGGGCTTTGAAGGCGTCAATCCAACCGCTGGACTTTGCAGTGAGTCTCAACCTGGCGGAAGCATACTTTAACGTTCCTGTGCATCCGGCCTCCTGACGGTATCCGCACTTCGCGTTCCACGGAGTGGTGTATCAGATCTGGACGCTCCCCTTTGGCCTCAATCTAAGCCCTTGGGTTTTCACCAGAATCCTCGACGCAGTCGTCGCAAAGTTCCGCCAGTCGTCCTTGAGTCCAACTTCCAACTATCTGGACGATTTGCTCCTCCGGAATCAGATTGCCTCCGCTCTGGAGAGGGACAGGGAAGCACTGATCATCCTCCTCCACCAGCTCGGTTTTCTGATCAATTTCGGCAAGTCGGACCTTGCGCCATCTCGCCGATTCGTACACCTCGGCATGGAATTCCTGACCGACCTCAACCGCGTCCGGCTTCCCGCAGCTTGGATTCAGAAGCTGGCAGCACTGGCGCTCTAAGTCTCGCATGCGGATGCGGTTCCGGCCAGGGTTTGGCTACAACTCCTGGGACTATTCAGTGCGGCAACGGACCTTCTGCCCCTCGGCAGACTCTACTCCAGGCCAGTACAGTTGCATCTACTCCTCCACTGGCGCCCGTCGTCTGGCGATCTGACGACCTCTATTCCAGTGTCTCCTTTGGTCAGACCTCACCTCCAGCATTTTGGATGGATCCTTCCTGACTTGCATCGGGGGTTCCCCTCGTCTCCCCCTCTCCTCTACTCTCCATCTGCACGGATGCGAGCCTAGCTGGCTGGGGTGCACACCTACTGCCGGAGTTCATCACAGCCTCGGGCAGCCGGCTGCAAGATCACATCGGCAAACACATAAACTGGCTGGAGCTGAAGGCCGTTTGGCTTGCCCTTGTTGCCTGGGAAGATTGTCTCTCTCAACAAGCAGTCCTGATTCTCTCCGACAACACCACGGTAGTCGCTTACAAATAGAACCAGGGCGGGACGCGGGCGCCCTCTCTCTGCATGCTCCTGTACCAAATTCTCCTGTGGTGCAGGGATCGCGGCATCACTCTTCGAGCGCGACACATACCCGGCCACCTAAATGTCCTCGCGGACTCCCTCTCATGGTGGGGCCAGCTTCTCCACACAAGTGGTGTCTCCGTCCGGACATCTTCCGGCTCATCTGCACCTGATGGGAGACGCCGATGATCGATCTCTTCACCACACGGTGGAACAAGCAGCTCCCCCTCTTTGTCTCTCCCATTCCGGGCCCGGGCGGTAGACGCTCTCAATTCCTTGGGAGGGCTTGCTGGCATATGCATACCCGCCGTCCGTTCTGGTACCCAAAGTCCTCCAGAAGCTCAGGGGCCTCAATGCAGTTCTTCTGTTGGTGGCGCCCTTTAGCTGGACCAAGAGTTGGACCACAGAATCTGGCCACAAATCCCCCCTTGCGACTGCCCACCCCCCGCACGATGCTCAAGCAGCCCCAACAGTCTTTACCACCCGTGCCCGGAGCGGTTGCTCCTTCACGCTTGGAGATTGTGCGGCAGGCCCTCGCCGCAAGAGGCTTCTCGAGTGCAGTGGTGGCGGCTATCGCAGCAGCCCGCAGAGCTTCTACCTGGAACGTTTACGAGGGCAAATGGAGAATACTACAGTCTTGGTGCGCTTCCCAGCAGCTCTCCCCCACAGATCTGACTATGCCCCAGCTGGCCGAGTTCTTTCTGTGGCTTTTCGTCCAGCAGAACCTCGCGCCCATCACCATCAGGGGATATTTGGCCATGATCGCAGACACTTACCGCCACTTGGGTCAACCGCACCCAGGGACCTGTAAAGATATATCGGACCTGATGGCACACCTAGACCTTCAGCGGCCGGTCTCACGATCTCTAGTCCCGTGCTGGGACTTGGCCGGGTTCTGACGTGGCTCAACTCTACCCTACCCGCTTTGAACCTCTCCCCTTGGCACGGTTCAGTAAAACATGCTTCCTGTTGGCACTCGCCACAGCATCCCGGGTGAGCGAGTTACATGCACTCTCAGCACGCTCCACCTATCTGCAATTCCGGACCGATGGTTCGGTGCAGCTTCTCACCGACCAGTCCTTCTTAGCCAAGAATCGCCCACCCACAGCTGCTCCACAGGTCATAACGATACGACCCCTCAGACATATGGACCATTCCCTGGAGTCACGTCAATAGGATCCGGTCCGAGTGCTGCGAATTTACTTGCGCAGAACGAAGCCACTCAGACAAGGGCGTGCCCGCCTTTTCCTGCCCTTGGCCCCAGGCAGACGTGGTATCTCCGCACAATCTCATCCTGGCTACGCTGGGTCATCCGGTCTGCCTATGCAGAACTCTCCCCCGAGGGAGCAAAGACGATGTGCATACAGGCACACGAAGTAAGGGCAGTGGCAACGAGCATCGCATTTGATCGCAACTGCACAGTACGCGACATTGTGGCGGCCATGGGCTGGCGGGCGGAATCCACCTTCGCCCTCTTCTACTTGAGGGACCTATCCAGCCAGCATGACAGCCTGGCCATGGTGGGGGACTTCTCGGCGGCGCAGCACTCCCTCCACGCGCCGCCGGCGCAGTAGGTACGCATAGCTGAAATCATTGGGAGTTGAGCGCATGTGGAGGGCCTCGATAACCTAAAGCACGGGGAGTGCACTTCCTGGAGATTTTCGCTTGAGGGTTGGTGTTAGGCGGCACCCACCTCCTATTCGCTATCCTTTCTATTAGTCATGCCACCGGTAAGAGTTTTGAGAAAACAAATGTATTTTTCTCTAAAATGTATTTTGTCGAAAAATACTTACCGATGGCATGACTCAGAGGTCCCTCCCTCCTGCCCCGCTTGCCGCTATTGAGCTAAGGCAAAAAGACTGACGGGAAGGACGTCACCGGATATGGAGGAAGGGGAGGCCACTCAGGGCTTGGTAACGACGCCCTGAAGTCGCCTCCTTAGTTGTATAGTACACACATCGGATGCTTGACCTTTGCGGGTACTGAATCAATACAATATGCACAGAAAGGCCTTATCAGCTACCTTTTTGTCAAATTTGGTTAAAGTTTGCAAAAGTGCTGACTACTTTCCACATCATTTGACGATCGCTTGTGAACCTTGACCTTTCTGAGGGGTCATCCAAATTAGTATGCATATAAAGGTCTTGCCATCAGGTATCTTTGTACCAAGCTTACCATCATCATCATCATCATCAGTCCCTTGCCCGAACTGGGCGTTGGGGGGACTGAAAGGCAGCAGCAACAGACAGTGCTCTCCACTGAGTTCTATTTTGGGCGGTGGCAAGCAAGTCTGACATCTCGAGTTCGGTCCATTCTTTTATGTTTGCGACCCAACTCTTTCTCTGACGACCTCGCCGACGACTTCCTTCGAGAGTGCCTTGGAGGATAGTCTTGGACAAGGTGTTGTGTCGGGTCACGTGGCCAAACCAAGCAAGCTTGCGCCGTTTCACGGTTGCCAGAAGGGGTTCATGTGGGCCCACCAGGGAAGTGACGATGCTCCGTACATATTCGTTGGTCTTGTGCTCGCGGTACGAGATGCGGAGCAACTTCCTCAGGCACTTGTTCTCAAAGGCCTGGATTTTCTTTTCTGAGTCTGCAAGCAGTGTCCAAGTCTCACAGCCGTAGAGTAGAATAGACACTATGAGGGACTTGTAAAGCCTGTACTTGATGGTGAAGCTGATGGAGTTACTTCGCCATATCCTGTCCAGCCTGGCCATTGCGGATGTTGCTGTACCTATCCTGATACGGATCTCTGCTATGCAACTACCGTCTTTGGACAGGGTGGCTCCCAAGTACTTGAAGCTATTGACCTCTTCTAGCTTTTGGCCATTCATGTGAATGTTGCTGCTGCTGTCGCTTGTGGTGTTGATCATCACTTTGCTTTTATCCGTACTGATCTCCATGCCATAAGACCCTGCGCTACTTGAAAGTTTGTCTGTCAGGTTTTGGAGCTCACTATTGCTGCCTGCCATGAGGTCAATGTCGTCTGCGAATCGAAGATTGCACAGGGATCTGCCACCAATAGAGATTGAAGTATGGTGGTGGTGGAGGGTTTCCTGCATGATCTTCTCCAGGAATATGTTGAAAAGGACAGGAGAGAGCAGGCATCCTTGACGGACACCGATCGTCGTCCTGAAGAACTCGCCTGACTGATTGTTAAGTAGAACCGCACTGCAGGCGTTCTTGTAAAGCGCTTCTATCATTTGGATCAGTCCCTCCTCTATGTTGAACGATCTCATGACTTGCCAGAGTCCGTCGTGCCAGACGCGATCAAATGCTTTCCTGAAATCAATGAAGTTGTGGTAGAGTTCGCGCTGATGCTGCAGATGTTTCTCGATCAGGACGCGGCAGTTGAAAATCTGCTCTACAGTGCTTCTTCCAACTCTGAAGCCAGCGTGTTCTTCTGCCAGCAGTTCCTCGGCGAAAGTTTTGAGGCGGTTGAGAATGATTCTAAGCATTACTTTGCTAGGGTGACTTATCAGACTGATAGTTCTGTAGTTCTGGCACTGTTTCAGGTTTCCTTTCTTGGGGAGCGGGATCACTAGAGACTGTGTCCATTCTACTGGCCATTTCTTTTGCTCCCAGATCTTTTGACAGAGTGTAGTGAGGACCTTCGTTGTTACTTCTCCTCCATGTTTCAACAGTTCAGCAGGTACGTTGTCTACACCTGGAGACTTTCCTCCCTTCAGGCCGCGTACGGCTGCTTCCACCTCTTCAGCTAACACTGGCAGGTCTTCAGCCTTCCTGGCCCCAGCCTGGTTGTTTTGGAGGATGCTGGTGTCTGGCTCAGCCTTGTAGTTATACAAGTCTCGGCAGTACTCAGTCCATCTGTTTAGTACAGCAGTGTTTTCCGTAAGGAGTTGGCCGCTGCTGTCTTCGATGACTGTGGCTGTTCGCTGTTGAGTCTTGGTGAGGGTCCTTAGCGTTTCATAAGCCTTCTTGCTGTTGCCATTTGCCATGCCCTCTTCCACGCTACAACACTGGTCTTCAATCCAATCTTCTTTGGCTTCTTTCATCCTCTTCCTGATCTTCTTGTTGACAAGTCTGTACTTGTTTGCTGATGTGAGGTCTTGGCCTCTCTTTTTCTTCCAGGCTCTCCTCTCATCTCAGAGATCGAGGATGTCATCGGTGACCCAGGGCTGTTTGCGCTTCCTCTGCTTCCCCAGCACTTCTTCTGCTTCCCCAGCACTTCTTCTGCTGTAGAAAGTAACACCTCTTTTATATTTCCAGCAAGGGTGTCTACGTCGCAGTCCAAAGTAGCCAAGGCTGCAAATCTGCCTCCCACCTGGGCTTGGAAGAGCTCTTCTACTTCCGGGTCTTTTAGCTTCTGGAGGTCGAATCTGATGCGAGGGTTCTTGCTATCTCGTTTCAATGCCAGCTTCAACTTGAGGCTAGTAAGGACGAGGTTGTGGTCGCTGCCAATATCAGCGCCAGGAAAGGACCTCGTTTGTGCTTTGTTAACGCTGGATTTGAATCGTCGAGGCAGCAAGATGAAGTCAATCTGGTTATGGACCAGGCCTCCTGGCGATTGCCATGTCACTGTTCTTGACTTCTTGTGTGGATGGAGGGTATTAGCAACGGTGAGACAGTGACTCTCTGCGAACTCTAAAAGTCTCAGGCCTCTGTCATTTGTTTCTCCAAGGCCAAACTTGCCAGCTGTTCCTGCCCATTGTTGGTAGGCGTCAGGGCCGATCTTTGCATTCCAGTCACCGAGGACAGTCAGAATGTCTTTCAGTTTCTTAGGTGTTTTCTTGATGATGTTGTCCAGTTGTTCGTAAAATTCTTCTAATTCTTCATCATCATGGTCTGCTGTTGGAGCGTATACTTGTATGATAGTGATGTTGTGCGGTCGGGCGGAGATGCGGATGGAGATTAGTCTGCTTGACACGGGGGTGCAGCTGATGACAGTTCCAACCACCTCTTTCCTTACGATAAAAGCTACGCCATGTTCGTGCTTGGTTTCTTTTCCGCTGAACCAGATTTTATGGCCTTCATCTGTTGTTGTTTCTCCGAAGCCTGTCCATCGAACTTCTGCAAGTCCTACAATGTCCCAGCGATATCGCTTCAACTCGTGGGTGAGTTCCTTCACTTTGCCGCACTGGTAGAGTGTGCGAACGTTCCAAGTTCCGATAGTTATTCCTTGCGTGGGCAGCTTGATGGTGGGTTTGGTTCCAGTAACACACTTGTCGCCCCCACCCTGAAGACCTCCAATGGGGTGCGCGGTCGTTGGTGATCCGGGCCCCGACCGATCCGGCATGTTATTCTTATTCTGTTGCTTGTCCATCAGTCCTTTCAATGGGCTTAGGCGAACTTGGCGGCGCCCGTCTCCTCTCCAAGTATTTCAACTGACTGAAAGACGCGTCAGCCCCTCACAACGTTTCGCCCGCCAGCAGAAACGGTTACCGGGGTGTGGCTAGGTAAAGGACCTGGAGCCAGCTGTGAGAGTTGAGTGCCATGTGAAGACCAGTGCTCCCGCCTGCCCCAAGAGGCGCTGCTGGCTGAAAAGTCAAAGGTACTAGACTACTACTTCTCCATGAACACTCTACACCCCATACCATAATTACCTAAATATTTAACCCTTTTTTACATGCAAAATTTCTGAGTTCTGGTTGAATATTTATGATTTTTGAAAAAGTTGATTGCCTGCAGAGGTGGTGTGGTCGAAATTTTGATGCACTAATTTTACCTTTCACAGGCATGACAACTGAGTTGAAACACCAACAGCCGTCATTCATAATAATAATAATAATGTACATTTATATAGCGCTTAACCTCAAAATGAATGGTGTTGATAATGCACTGAAAATGCCTCATATGCATAAGAAAACAGATAGGTCTTGAGCAGTGATTTAAAAGCAGACACAGTTGGAGCATGTCTGACATGGGCTGGAAGGTCATTCCAGGTGACTGGACTGAAATAAGAAAAGCATGCTGGCCCTGGCTAGACTTCTTTCGCCTAGGAACCCTGAAAATATGCGTGTCTGATGCTGAACGGAGGGATCTTGAAGGCGGTTAAATATGAACCAGGTCGGACAAATATGGGGGAGCAGAACTGGTAATAGCATTGGAACAAGTAACCGAGACCTTGTACACAATTCTTTGAGATACAGGCAGCCAGTGCAGGTCAATAAGACAAAACTAGTAAGGGTGTTATGTGCTCACGTTTTGGTACTGTGTAAATAGTCGGGCAGAGCAGTTCATAACTCTTTTAAGTTTATCAAGAAGATTCTGAGGAACACCAGCCAAAAGGGAATTACAAAAAAACTATGTCGATGTGTGAAAGAACAAGGGAGGTAAGAAGCGTTTTAGTTGCTTCGGTAGTGAGATGCTGTCGAATTGAACTGATCTTTCTCAATTCAAAGAAGAAACATTGGCAAACCTTGTTGACATGCTCTCTCATGGTCAGCCTATTGTCAAAGATAACGCCAAGATTACGGGCTGACTCGGAAAAGGGGATACTGTTGTGACCAACCCTGATCGAGTCTGGGAGATCAGTGGAGGTTGAACAAGAAAATCTTAAGGCCTCAGTTTTGTCACTATTCATTTGCAATTTGTTCGGTGTGGTCCAATTCTGAACGTCTGTGACACAGGACTCTTAAAGACTGGAACATCTAGCTAACATGTTTGCGTTGGGCACTGGCATACAGCTCTGTGTCATCAGCATAAAAATGGTGAGAAACAGAGTGACATTTGATAACACTAGATAAAGGCTGGGTATACAATATGACAAGAAAGGCAAAACCATTATGGCTCACGTGTATGACCGATTTACATGTGTGACCTTTGTGACAAGGGCTGGCTTATGCAGCAGCAAAATCCATGTTTTCTGAAAATGTAAGCATTTTTCACACATCTGTCAACCCCCAGTGACCCTTGACCTTTGTGATGAGTCGACTAAATTAGTATGCATAGGAAGGTCTTATCATCAGCTATCTGTATACCAAATTTGGTTGAATAATTTGCACAAATTTTTAGAATACCTACAATTTTATCAAAAATCAGCATTTTACACACATGTGCCAGCCTCTTTTGACCCATGACCTTTCCAAGGGGTCAACCAAATTAGTATGCATAGATAGGTCTTACCATCAAGTATCTCTGTACCAAATTTGGGTTTCAAGTTGTGAATTATTCAATAGTATTTGAGAAAAAACATCTTTTGTCAAAATATGGCTATTTTAGACCCATTTCCTGTGCACTTATGACCTTTCTGAGGTATCGACCAAATTAGTGTGCATAGAAAAGTCTTCCCATCAGATATCTCTGTAGCAAGTTTAGGTTTAAAGTTGTGAATAGTATTTGAGAAAAAACATCTTTTGTCAAAATATCAGATTTGTAGGGTTTGGCTGTTCCAAAGTTCTGGGCTCTGGTATGAAAAACATTGTAGAAATGGTGTTCTTAAGAGGAAGAGTGAAACTGAAGAGGATCTATAGAAGATCACAGACAGACATGGCCAAAGATGCAAGTGTAACTCGCTTGCATGCACACACACACACACTCGATCACACATGACATTACAGGAGTCTGTCCTACCACCAAATAATGAGAAAGTTTCGTTTAAAACAAATGATTCGCAACAACAAACACAAGCGAAATCACGGCGAATGTATACTGTGTATCATAAGCATAAACAACACTCCGAACATCTCCAAGAGGCATAGATCCTCATGAGCCCGGAGTTCTCATGAAGATCTATGCCTCTTGGAGATGTTCAGTTTTGTCTTTGCTCATGGTAGAAGCTGGATATCCACCGTGACTTCACTTTGTTCGTTGGTGGGAGTTACTCAATGCAAACGAAACGTAACTCAAGCCATCCCAAAAGTACAGTATCTGAAAGAAAAAAACACCACTTTCAAACCGAAATTCTCTCAAAATTTATTGCACAGAATGTAAAAATATTCACAGGGTTGACAGAGGAACAAGTGATCGGTCTGTGAAAAATCGATGCCTCTCTAGTTTTGGGTCATCTCCAGTCTTCTTGAAAAACTGCAACAATGATGCGCTGCCTGAACTTTGGGAATTTTCATCATCATCTTCCCTGTAACAGAAAAATAGGAAAACTCAAGCTTAAAAAAAAAAAAAATTTTTTTTGAAAAATACTTACCTATGACATTACTGTACGGAATATACCCCTTTACTTACCCGATTTCAGCCTAAGCACCCTTGTATATACCTACCCAACAAGGGGCGTAGGAAAGAGAGGGAGTGTAACCAAGTGACCGGGTAGTCTCCCCTCCTATCAGGTCATGCGCCATAACTTGCCCCCAGTCATACACTTTGCGAAGGGGCGGCAAGCAGGGCAGGCAGGAGGGACCTCCGAGTAATGCCATCGGTAAGTATTTTTCGAAAAAATTTATTTTAAAGAAAAATACATTTGTTTCCTTAAAATCCATTACCGATGGCATTACTGTATGGAATGAATGGCGAGAAGGAGGGGGGTGTCGCCCCCAACCCGGCATGGCTGTAAGCTGAGCATCGAGGGGCAACCTCCCGACGATTTCAGCGAAGGGTTACCTTAAGGCGCCAGCGGCGCATGGAGGGAGTGTTGCGCTGCTGAGAGATCTCCAACAAGGGCCAGGTTGTCCCGTTGGCCGGAGAGATCCCAGAGATAAAAGCGGGCGAAGTGGACTCTGATCTCCAACCGACCGCTGCGACAATGTCCCTGACTGCACAGTTGCGGTGGAACACGACGCTGGCAGCAACCGCTCAAACTTCATGAGCCTGTATCCGCATGGTCTTGGCCACCTGTGGGGACAGATCATAGTAAGCGGAACGAATATTGCAACGCAACCAAGATGATATTGTCTGGGCAGAAATATCAGTCCGGCCAGGGGACAAGGGTAGGAAGTGGCGGGAGCGACCTCTTCTCCAGGGCTTCACCCTGCGCAGATAGACCTTTAGCGCTCGGACCGGGTCCTGCAGTCGTGATGCCTGGGACCGGTCAAATCCTGTAAGAGGCTGAAAACTCCATGCCTGGGGCGCGGCCGAGGGGAGTCTGTTCTTGGCCAAGGAGGGGTTGGTCAGAAGCTGAACCGAACCGTCCGCCCTGAACTGCAAGCAGGCCGGGTCGACAGAGAGGGCATGCAGTTCGCTGACTCTGGCAGCTGTGGCGAGGGCCAGAAGGAAGCAGGTCTTTCTAGTCACATCCGCAAGGCTGGCATGACGCGGAACAAGAGAACGAGTGACTGGCCGTTGGAGGTCGAAATGGGACATCAAGTCAGAGAGGTCTTTGCACGCTCCAGGGTCCGGGCGGCCTAAGTGACGATAGGTGTCCGCCACCATGGCGAAATAACCGCGAATGGTAATCGGCGCCAAGTTCTGTTCATGAAACAGCCACAAGAAGAACTTGTCTAGCTGCGGAGTAGTCAGTGCCGAGGGGTCCAGATGTCTGGTCTCGAACCAGGCCCGAAGGACGCTCCATTTCCCTTCATACACGCGGAGGGTGGAATCTCTGCGGGCTGAAGCGATCGCCTCCACTGCAGCATCCGAGAAACCTCGGGTTGCGAGGGCCTGCCTGACAACCGCCAGGCGTGAAGCAGCAGTTTCTCCGGCCAGGGGTGGAAGAGGTTCTGTCGAGGCTGCTTCAGCATCGTCCGAGGCGTGGGAAGCCGAAGAGGTGGATCGGTGGCAAGACTCGGAAGGTAGGTCGTCCAAGTCCTGTTCCAACTGAACGGAGCGACGAGCAGTAGGACCGTGTTGCATCCCCGAAGCTTGAGTATAATCTTGGGTACAAGAACCGAGGGAGGGTACGCGTAGGCTACGAGGTCCTCCCATCGATAAGGCGTCCACCGCCGAGGCGAGAGGGTCCGGAATGGGGGAGACATAGAGCAGGAGCTGCTTGTTCCATCTGGTCGCGAATAAGTCGATCATGGGGGTCTCCCAATGAGTGCAGATCATGTGGAAAATGTCCGGCCGTAGAGACCACTCGGTGTGGAGAAGTTGTCCCCGTCTGCAGAGGGAGTCCACAAGAACGTTCAGGTGTCCTGGGATGTGACACGTGCGGAGTGACATGCCGCGATCTCTGCACCAGAGCAAGATCTGGTAGAGCAGCATGCAGACGGTCAGCGATCGAGTGCCCCCTTGCTTCTGGATGTAGGCCACGACCGTCGTGTTGTCGGACAAGATCAGGACCTCCTGTTCCCGAAGCCGTGCTTCCCAATGGATGAGGGCCAAACACACCGCTTTCAACTCCAACCATTTGATATGTCGGTCTCGAAGGTCCGCCGTCCACAGGCCTGATACGGAGTCGAATTCCGGCATCAAATGGGCCCCCCAACCTTTGCGACTCGCATCCGAGCAAACGGAGAACGTCGGGGGAGGGGAAGAGAGAGAGACTCCCATCGCCAACCAGGAACGGTCCGTCCAGCGGAGAAGGTGAGGTCGGATCAGTAGCGGGCGAGCATAAAGCCTGCCCAGCGGTAGCAAGTCCGCTGCTGCGCTGATGAGGCCTGGGAACTGGAGCCAAGTCCGGGCCGGAAGCGTCTCCACGAAGTAAACTTGCAGCGCCATGGCCAACAGTTTCAAGATGCAAGGCTCCGGAAGACGAACTCTGTTGAGGTCGGTCAAGAACTCCATCCCCAAGTGGGTGAAGGGACCAGGTCCGACATGCCGTCGTTGAGGAGGAATCCGAGACGACGAAGTAGAGCTAGAAGTGCGTCTCTGTCCGTCGCCAGCGCGACCGAGTCCTTGTTCTTGAGGAGCAGATCGTCGAGGTAGATGGACGTCGGGCTGGAGGAATCCCGCCTAGCCTTTGCGACTACCGCATCCATAATCCGAGTAAAAAGCCACGGGCTGAGGTTGAGACCGAAGGGGAGAGCCCGAAACTGGTAGACGACGCCGGCGAAGGCAAAGCGAAGGTAACGGCATGAAGCGGGATGTATGGGAACATGAAAGTATGCGTCGGAGAGGTCGAAACTGACCGCAAAATCCAAAGGCTGGACTGACGCCCGCAGGGCCCTTGCAGTTTCCATCCGGAAGGAGGGCACGAGAATGAATTTGTTCAGGGCGGAGAGGTCTATGATCGGGCGCCACTTGCCGCCGGGCTTCGGGACAACGAAAAGCCGGTAGTAGAAGGCTGGAGAGTCGTGGCGAACCACCACTTTCGTGGCCGTCTTCCGAAGAAGGGTTGCAATTTCGTCTTGAAGCGCGTCTACCTTGTCTTGATCGGAAGGTACGTCTGTCCACAGAGGCGAACGTCGCAACGGAGGGGGACTCACAAACGAGATCTGAAGCCCCTCCGAGACCGTGGCAAGAATCCAAGGGTCCTCCGGCAACAGCGAACGCCACGCATCGCTGTGCAACGAAAGCCTCCCGCTGACTGGAGGCCCTGAAGGGGTTGGCGGGGGCAGTGTCGGAGAGAAGTCACTGGGCCCTCACGCGCGCAGGCCTCTGGGAGGCCCGGGGCCAGGCGGGGGCCGCTGCCTGGGAGGGACGAGCTCTACCAGCCCGTGGACCGGAACGGGGAGGAAATCTGGCCGGAAGACGGGAAGAAGGTCTAGTCCCGAAAGGCACGCTCCCTGTCCCTGCGCTGGGCTGGGGGCCGAGAGGAGTCCGATCTAGGAGCGCTGGGCCAAAGGTCCTTAGTTGACTCGAACCTGCTACCAAGTAGGGCCGAAGAGGAGGGGTCCCCCCGAGGGGGGGCACGGTGCAGCTGAACCACGGCGGTGGAAGGGATGCCCGGACAGCCCTTCAGCACGGCATCCTGTCTGATAAGGTCGCAATTCGCCGTGGCCGCCAAGGAATTCGTCGCAACGTGGTGAACTGCGCGATAAGCTGTGATGGCTATGGAGTGAATGTCGCGAAGACGAGACTCATCTGGCCGCTCCCAAAATTCTTCTATGCTTCTAACCACCACCCTCTTCCTACTGGCCATAGACTGGGTCATGAAGATGACCACAGAGCACAGACGAAGTGGAATACAGTGGACACTGTGGACACAGCTTGACAACCTCGATTTTGCAGACGACTTGGCATTACTGTCCCACACTCATCAACAAATGCAGGACAAGACCACGAGGCTTGCTGACATCTCGTCCCAAGTGGGCCTCACCATTCACAAACAAAAAACAAAGACAATGAGGCTGAACACAACCAGGGAAGAACCAATCTTGCTTGCTGGCACCCCGTTGGAGGAGGTGGAGTCCTTCACCTATCTCGGGAGCAACATAGACAAAAAAGGCGGCACTGATGCAGATGTCAGAGCACGAATCGGTAAAGCCAGAGCAGCCTTTCTCCAGTTAAAAAAAGTGTGGAGTTCCAGAGAGCTGTCACAACACACCAAAGTCCGGATTTTCAACTCCAATGTAAAAGCAGTTCTCCTATATGGAGCAGAGACATGGAGATTGACAAAAACCACAGTCAACAGAGTACAGACCTTCATGAACAGTTGCCTTAGAAGAATTTTGAAAATCCACTGGCCAGAGAAGATCAGCAACGTCAGACTCTGGGAGAGAACAGAGCAGATAACAGCAGAGAATGAAATTGGGCGAAGAAGATGGGGATGGATCGGTCACAGTCTGAGAAAGCCAGCTTCCAGTATCACTAGGCAGGCATTGTCATGGAACCCCCAGGGAAAGAGGAAAAGAGGTAGGCCGAGAAACTCCTGGCGTCGAGACCTCCAAGCAGACATCAAGAGACTGGGAACCACCTGGAGTAGAATCGAAGGAGAAGCACAGGACAGGAGTTGCTGGAGGTCTCTCGTCGACGGCCTATACCCGGGTAGGGGTGACAGGCGTAAGTAAGTAAGTCTAACCACCACCTGAGTAGCCAAGTCCAAAAAACCTGCACACGCCAGGGAATTACGAGCCAGGGTAGCAGTGTGCTCCAGACCGGGAGGAAAAAAACGACGGACCGGAACCTTGCCGAGCGTCCGGATCCACAGGCGGAAGGGGGCAGGCAAAGGCTTGAGAATGTCCCGTGTACCAAGCCTGCCGAAACTTGATATCGATGCTGGAGGGCCATCGCGTGTCGGCGAAGAAACCACGATCACGGAGCTGGCCTAGGGCGAGGTGTTCGTTAAAGGCTTCCATCAGATCTTTAATTCCCGGGGGCTGAGGCAAGGACTTCAAACGCTTCGCTTAAAGAGGAACATCGACCGAAACTGCGGCTTTCCTCTTGAGTGGGGGAGACGGAGGGCAGTTCTCCAAGGGAAGAATCTTAGCGATCAAATGCGCTGCCTCGTCTAGTGCACGCAAAGTATTCCTGACGGTCCCCCTGGTGCATCCAAGTCCGAAGCGTTACGAGGGCCAGGATCCAGAGATAAAATGGTGAAAGCGGAGTCCTCCGGAAATAAGCTAAGAGCGTCGTCGTCCCCCAAACACAGGAGAGGCTGCAACTCTGTCCCGAGGTGGTGAATCAACATCCGAACGTTGGCGCGGCGAGCTAAAGGAAGGCGAAAAGCTAGCCAACGCCTGCGCTGTCGAGAACCGGGCACTACCGTAGCGCTAACCGGTGGACCTGCACGGCTGACGTGTAAAGGAGGAAGCTCTGTAGAAAAGGCCCGAGGGGACGCATCCGACCGACGCGCAGCGAGCCTCTCCCTACACGGCTGTTCAAGGCCTCCTATTTAGTTTTGAGGCGCGCGCGCGTGCGGCGCCGCAAGATAAGGAGCCACGCAGTGTGTAAGCTCCTTGAATACCGCCCGCTGACAGCGCAGAGCTGAGCGCAATCTGTTACGGCTGTGCAACTATAGTCGCGCTATTCCTGTCACTGTTTTACTCGAGCACGCTATGTGTGTACACGCTCAGCGCTGACTGTGTGCCACACGGGATACATTTTAATGGCACCGGTCATTTACGGCATGTTGTTTAAGCTGTACTGAACGTATGTTGTATTTAAGACATACACTTAAAAGCTAAGAAAATAAGCTTTCTTTAGACACTAAACATGCTTAGGAAAATGAAGATGAGCAATGCATGCAACGGACTAGAAGACAGGCAACCGGCGCGCAGTTTACCGTGAAGACAATGCAAATCTGTTGCAAATGACACGTCTTTCAACTGTTCTAACTCATGCAAAGTACTTTTGCGAAAATAATGGTTCAGGCCAGCGATCTTCATATTCAGCCACTACGCTATGCACTACTCAAAATGTCAGATAGATTTACCTTGCGATCTCAGTAGGTCCTGAAATGGGATGATGCGTCAGCGGTAATCCAGTGTTAGACAGACGGAAAGTTCTTGGGTCAACGTAATCTCCACGTAGTTGATTTCGGAGGAAGTGAAAATGTTCCCAATAATTCAAAGTTCATATACAGGGTTAGCGGCAGAGTCAGTTGCACACTTTGTATAGGTGATTTGTCTATATCATTCTACTAAATTAAAAACAAAATCGGAAGCGCAATCCACTTTACTAAATCTACAAATCAGTCGGATGGGACACCCACAGTGAAAATAATAAACACTCCTAATGGTGATCAAATGGCTATTTTGACTAGGCGTAAATCAGATGAACACAGAACAGTTCTGGCAAAAATGTATCAGTCTCAAGACAGTTTATTTCACAGAGAGACTTTTTGTTTTGTGTGTACTTGGTACCGGTGACTCTACAAGACCTTTGAAGATTGGTGAAACTGTTGACATGTGTTCTGTCATGATGACACGAATTTTTTCTTGTTCATTTTTCATCCCCCATGCTCTTCGCTTGAGTCGATTGATGACTGCATGCGTTTCTTCCCCTCCTTGCTCACCATGCAGTGCAAGTCCAAAACCGTATTTACGAATGAATGGCAGACAATGATGTTCCAAGAGATGTTGTTTAGGTGTGATTCGCGTGCGTACAAACTCTCTGCGGTAAAATGACATGTATTGCTTGATGTCTCTGTCAAGAATGTCGATGTCTTCTTCCTTCACAGGTCGTGAGTGGGAAATATTGGCATGTATGTTTGAGTACAGGGTGTTTAGAGTTTTGAACTTGCGGCTTATCTCTGCGGCTCTCCTTTTGATATTACATTCACCAACAAGATCTGCTGTTTTGCTAACAACGCTCTCAGACAGAAGGCTGATGGTATCTGCTTGCATGTACTTGTGGCAATGATTGCCAATAAATGAGCGACCATGATAAGCTTGTTTACATATTTTACTCTCCCGCAGCACGGCATCCAAGTGGCATGTTAAGGTCCTGACAAGAGCGGCAAGTGGAGTTTAGATTTCATCTCTTCGATTTTGTCTTCTTTTGCAAATATTTCATCCTGGAGTTCACTGTATCTAGCCTGCAATTCAGCTAGTGGTGTTTCATCGTCGCTGACTGGTTCATCATTGAGAAATACAAGTTGGGTTTCGAGATCTCGCTTTTCTGTTTCGTGGTTTTCAATTTGTTTGATCTGTTGCACGTAATCGTTGAATGCCGGGCTGCAGTCTGCTGTTTTATCTCTGGCACTGTCACTTTCAGCTAGTGACTTGCCGATTATTTTATCTAAAGAATGACAGTCACTTTCGAGCAAATCGTGATGTTTCTTTGTGATTCCAAGCAGTATGTGCAGATACGGCGGCGCAACATAGTCAAGCTCAATATCAACAATCGGTCGTCGAATTGCGTTGTTATGCAGTTTAGCGACTTTATGTTTTGAACGCCTGTATTTTCTGTTGTCACTCCTGATGTTAGCAACGCTTCGCTTTGGGATGTTTCCTTCAAGGAACTGGGGTGGAGCTTGAATCTGTGCTTTAGACGCTTGACAGTAAAGGCATGGATGGGTGCTCTGTGCGCCCGAAATCCCGTACAGTTTTAAAAGAAAATCATAGTCGCCATACAGGAAAAGACGAATCTTCTTGTTTCTCCATGTCATTGTCTGCAACATCTTGAGCTGGTCTTTGTACGGCTTTAGCAGTCTGCGGAGGTTATCAGGACTGTCTTTGCAGTCGACGATGAGTAGAAGACATGTGCTATTCTTTGAGTTTGGGTTTCTAATGTTTGCAATCTGTAGTGTTAGTTTGAATGATCCGCCGCCATGGTCCCCGCCCAATTTCACCCACACCTCATCTTCAGGGATGGTGTTGTCATGCCAGGTCAACTTTCCTGCTTTGTCGTATCCATCCAAAAGATTTGTGACCAAGTTCGGAACATTTTTAATCTTTCCAACTGTCGTCAGCTTTTCTTCTCGTGTTTCTTCATTGACGAAAACAAGATTTATTTGTTCGGTTTCTACTTCTCCAAACATAGCCGTTTTCTGCTCTTGACGTTCCTTTCTTTCACTCTCAAATTGGACTCCAGCTGTTTTCAGAAATCTTTTCTGAGTTCGGTACTGAGACCAGCTTAGTCCTGTTTGGGTTCGAAAGGCAGATCCTTGTAGGCTGGTCAAAGATGCTTGGTGACAACCTGCCGCTTTCAGGATTTGTTCTCTGGCTTCTTTCGTTTTAATTTTAAGCTCCGAACTCTGTTGTGTGAAAGAATCGTCGGCATTTCCTCCAGAAACACTTTGCCTCATTTTGTGAAGTATTCCTGATCGTTTTTTCCTCAGAGGGGAATTTGCTACCCCTGACGATTTTCTTGGCTGTGGAATCTTTTTCAGTACAACGGGCTGACCTCCTGTCTTGCATTTGACGGTCATTTTGTCATCGGATTCTTGCATTTTTGCTTTAGCCAGCTGGGTAAGATAGACTTCTTCGACACAGGTCAGAGGTGTCTGGATGTGATGAGGTTGTCTCAGTTGTTTCTGCTGATGAAATGGTGATGTGGCGATGTCTCTGACTGCGGGTTTTGGGGGCGTTTTGAATATTATGACTGGAGACACCTGAGGCAATATGTCGGCTATTTTCTGTTGTTTTGCTGGCGTTGATGTCGACGGACCTGTCTGGTCATCGGCTATAATGCTGCAATCAAACTGAGTCACCTCAGCAGAAATTTCTGACACATTTCGTTTTGGTGCACCCACTTTTGATTTCTTTGGCCGGCCACCTTTACATTGTAACACAAAATGATTACATGCGCGGCATTCACTTTCTGACATTGTGGGGTCAAATTTTGTCCAGATGTATGTGGATCTTTGAATATCCTCTGCAGCGTGACTGACAGTGGTTGTTACGGTAGATGAGTGTGCACGTTTGCATGATATGAGTTTCAAATAACACTTTCTACACATTCCTTTCGGATGTTTGTCTTCTTCATCTGTATATACGTCAATACCATGAAAAGCAGAAAGATCGTCTACATAGTCAACACACAGTTTAAAGTGTTTAAGTCTGTCTTTCTTTTGCCTTGTTACTCGCTCTGCACAAATCCTGCACAAACTACTCAATCGTGCCATGTGGTTTGAATAGGAATGTTGTGTGTCAGACTCCATTTTAAACGTCTGCGAAATACACTCATATGCTGGTCTATAAAACGTTCTATAACAAATCACAGGTAAATCTATCCAGGAAAAGAAAAACACTTGTAGCACTATGTTACACTAACACATATCACTCATTGAGAATCCAAACAAAAGTATTTTGAAAGCACAGTAAAGCTTTAAAGCGAGCACAAATTTGGCACTCTGCCCACATTAAATAGTAAGCGTAAAGAAGGCGGTACCAGATGCCCTCCGGAATGCGCGGTAACTAGGTCACCCGGCCACCTGATAAGATAGCGCGGCACTCCCCAACTAAATGTGTTCGTTTGTAGAAGAACTGAACAGCCGTGCCTAGGGCTGCGCGAACGGCTGGGACGAAAACAAGTCCGAGGGGCGCGAGGGGACCGGCTACGGCCGGGAGCCCTGACAGCGCCGGAGGAAGGAGACCGACGTCGTGGAGATGGGCTCCTATTGAGATGGCGCGAGAAGGTGCGCCAGTCCAAAGTCGGCCACCCCTTGCGGAGGACCGGCCATCACTGTGAGAGGGCCAACCGGTACCGAGTCTAACAAGCGCCGAGAGGAGGGCCCCACCATCTCCGAAGTCGCCCGTCGGCGCGGAGATTTAAGGGGGGGGGGGGGGGGGGGGAGGCGGCTACAGGAATAACAATGATATGCACTGAACTGTCCTCCATCGGCGTAGTAGCTTCCGAAGCCCCAGGGCGGCGACGTTGATAAAATTCCCACATCTGCGACCATTTGCGTTCCCTCCAAGTCGCACAAACCGCGCAGGAACGAGCGGAGGAGCAGCCAGAACACGGCAGACACAACTTGTGGTCATCCGTAGGCCATTGAAATCCTTTACAACGTTTGCATGTGCGAAGTTGTACACTGCAACACAAAGCAGACGCCATTAGAGACAACACGAGGGCCGTACACGAAAGGCCCGTGAACAGTACTCTGTTAACTCACGACCGGTCAAGGGCTAAGCCCACAATGAACGAAAAAATTCCAACCGAGGTACCGACGAGAAGTAAACGGACCGTTTACTCGTAGGCATAACCCGAGGCCTTACCTCGTCATCCTTATAAGCCACCAAGGTGAAGTATAGAGAAGAGAACAATCCAAACGAGAGAGGCTGAAGCCGGTGACCATCCACGTGGGAGCAAAGGGTACGTCTGGGGGTAAGTTACGGCGCATGACCGGATAGAAGGAGGGGAGACTACCCGGTCACTTGGTTACACTCTCTCTTTCTTACGCCCCTTGTTGGGTAGGTATACACAAGGGTGCTTAGGCTGAAATCGGATAAGTAAAGGGGTATATTCCATACAGTAATGCCATCGGTAATGGATTTTGAGGAAAAAAAAAGAAATCACCAAAAATTTGCCAAGCATTATACTCGTTCTCCCACTATGGGCATGACGTCTCCGTATTCTCCTTTGATTTCTTCGTATTCTCTGCTCGGTAACAAATCAGCACAATTTGTCTTTCTGCACATGTGCGACTGATACACTTCAGCAGCATCTGCAGCATACACCTGATCTGCAGCAGTCTCCAGCTCAAGCTTAGAGAGCTCCAGAACGAGTGGTGGTCCAGACTCGCACAGAAGACCCAGCTCTGCGCTGACAACGGTGACTACAGGGGCTTCTATGAAGCACTGAAAGCAGTGTATGGCCCTAGGCACCTGGTACAAAGTCCCCTGCGAAGCGCTGATGGACAGGCACTCCTCACAGATAATACCTCCATCTTGAACCGCTGGGAAAATTCTCGCAAGGTTGCTCCTGAATCGGCTGGTACCTGCCATCGCTGAAGACCACCTCCCAGAAGGCCAGTGTGGCTTTAGAGCCAACAGGAGTACCACCGACATGGTCTTTGTGCTGAGACAGCTTCAGGAGAAGTGCCGCGAGCAGAACAAAGGGCTGTACGTAACGTTTGTTGACCTAACAAAAGCGTTTGACACTGTGAGCAGGCAAGGTATATGGCAGATCCTGGAGCGACTAGGTTGTCCCCCAAAGTTCCTCAACATGATCGTCCAGCTCCACGAGGACCAGCAAGGCCAGGTCAGACTAAACAGTGACCTCTCAGAACCCTTCCTCATTCGCAACGGAGTGAAGCAAGGCTGCGTGCTGGCACCAACCCTCTTCACCATCTTCTTCAGCATGATATTGAAGCAGGCCACAGTGGACCTCAACGATGACGACGCAGTGTACATCAGGTATTGTCTCGATGGCAGCCTGTTCAACCTCAGATGACTGCAGGCCCACACAAAAACCCTAGACCAACTGATTCGTGAGCTGCTCTTTGCTGATGACGCTGCCCTCGTTGCACACACAGAGAGAGCCTTGCAGCGCACTACGTCCTGCTTCGCAGATGCCGCCCAGCTCTTTGGACTTGAGGTCAGTCTGAAAAAGACAGAGGTCCTTCATCAGCCGGCACCCAAGGAAGAGCATCGCCCTCCCCACGTCACCATCGGCGAGTCCGAACTGAAGTCTGTACACCAGTTTACCTACCTTGGCTGCATCATCACGTCAGACGCCAAGCTGGACAAGGAGCTGGACAACAGGCTGGCAAAAGCAAACAGTGCTTTCAGGCGACTATTCAAGCGGGTGTGGCACAATCAACAGCTGAAAAAAGGCACCAAGATCAGCGTGTACAGAGCTGTCGTCCTCACCACCCTGCTGTACGGTTCCGAGTCCTGGGCCCTCTACCGCAGCCAACTACGACTCCTCGAACGCTTTCACCAGCGCTGCCTGCGTACCATCCTCAGCATTCACTGGAGTGACTATGTCACCAACGTCGAGGTCCTTGAACAGGCTGAAACTGTGAGCATCGAGGCTTTGCTGCTGCGGACACAGCTTCGCTGGGCGGGGCACGTCTCCAGGATGGAGGATCATCGCCTACCCAAGATCACTCTGTTCGGCGAGCTCGCCACTGGACACCGAGACAGAGGGGCACCAAAGAAGAGATACAAAGACGGTCTCAAGAAGTCACTTAGTGCCTGCCAAATCGACCACCGCCAGTGGTCTTCGCTTGCTGCGGACCGTGACACCTGGCGCTCCACCATTCACAAGGCAGCCGTCTCCTTTGATGACTCTCGCAGAGCTAACCTTAAGGACAAGCGGCTCAGAAGAAAAAACAGAGTTGTCATAACTCAGAACCCTGACCAGACCTTCCCCTGCAGCCACTGCGGTCGAACCTGCCTGTCCCGGATTGGCCTCCGCAGCCACGAAAATGCCTGCAGACGACGTGGCAAGCCCTATAGAATCTTCGTTCGCGAAGTCAAGCCAAGAGACACTTCATGTATGTCAATTACATTGCTAAGCATGTCCATGTGAGGTTCTGATTTTGTGTTCACACAGCCCCGATCTAAATGTACGTTCTATAAAAGAATTCTTGTGAAATTCAGTGAAGTGTTAGAGAAAGTGGAACAGTATGCATCAATGAATATATTAGTTGTCTTCTTCAATGCCTTGTCTATTTTATTTGTTTGGTTATTGCTTACAAAAGACAAGCTCAAATTTTCATTTTTTAAACTCTCCCTACTGTCTGCGCTGCCTGTAGCTCTTGATATTGGATGTGTTGCTAAATGGTCTTAGGTTTATTTAGCGTATTAGAGCAGCTGGTGACATACATTCTATATTCTGTTTAGTTGTTTTTTTCACAAGCAGAACAGGCACATCCTGAGAAAGACTTGTTGCTGTCGGGGCGTTAAGCAATGCACAACCCACCAACCGCTTTTATGCTAGGTAATTATACATATAAAACTGTGTTTTTATGTCTATATGTTTCCAAAATACTTACCGGTACATAGGAGCATTTAAGAAACACCTACACATTGACCACAACTCCAAAGCCCAAGAAGGTACTAACATGGATCGACCATGACAGTTCAAGGGTGGTGCCACTGCCAGAACAGCTTGGCGTATAGGTGCCAAGCTATTCTGGCAACTTCCTTGAACAACCATGGTGAAATTTATCTCCTCAGCTTGTCTGTGTTCTTGAAGACTCTTAAACCTGGAGTCGATGTGTGAGTTTGTGCATCGAGTGTAAGTTATGTATAAGCTGCACAGCACATGACCTTGGGAAGAGTTGTACTTTTAAAATTGAATGTTATCACAGAACTCAAGAAAAAGGAAATCAATCAACCATAACAGTTCAAGGATAGTGCCTGCTTTGCTTGAGACCTGGAGAGGTGCCAGGATAAACAGGTACTACCCTTGAGCCATCATGGAGGCTCCATCTAACAGAGTGTTTTTCAAATGAAAGGAAAGGCTAGCTGCGTAACAATCTGCTAGTACCCACCAAGACACAGCAGCTGCCTCTCGCTCCAAGATCTGAGCAGCAGTGGACCAACTAAAGCGTACAAAGTCCGGGAACCCAAACACAGGGTCGATGTTTCCTGCCAGGAATTTCTTGGTGGCTGGATCTGCAGGAAGAAATGCACTGTACACACAATATAAATTGGTCTAACTAAGCAACACAGCAATAGTTCTGAAGAACTTATTTCACATGCTAGGCATAAAACCACATCAATACATTTAGATATCCTCACCTCCTGGATATCCTGACCCAAAGTTATTGTCTTCTATTCTGATGCCCTCAGCAAAATGCCAGTTCTTGACTGCTCTGTCTCTTGCCACCTTGAGAACACAATTTACAACGGGTGACTAAGTGAGACAAACATACATGAATTACTCTTTCTCGTACTCATAAACAAACTAATGATGTGACATTGTTAGAGTATTTTATTAAGTACTGTGCATGGCATTAACCCTTTCGCTGTCAGTATCACTTTTTGTTATGATGATCATCGCAATAAAAAGTGCTACCGACAGCAAAAGGACTAAAATTCCCCCCCAAAGATGGTTTTGACAGGCATGATCAATACTGTGTATCCACTGATCTGTGATTTCAACCATATGTTTCTAGGCTTCAAGCCCTAATAAAGTACTAATTAACCTCTTTCCTACCAATGGACACAGACACTGTTTTGAAGACTTTGCCAGTTCAACGCCATAGAGCTCCAGCTGTCACAGTAAAGTGGATAGAAACTGTTGGGGCTCATGAGGATCTATACCTCTTGCAGCTGGGTGGCGTTCAATTTTTCTTGGCAGTCAATGGGTTACAAAGTTTGAGTGTGGGACCTAATGGCATAAATTTGTACAACAGTATAGGCATTTTTGTCATACTGAATTCATGTTCATGCCAGGCAAAACTGATGAAGACTATCTCAAACCAGTTTCTCTGCCACAGAAATACACATGACCCCTTATACATTTATTTCATCANCATTTTTTTGACTTTACGTTCCACGTGGAGCGATCTCGCCAAGTTGATGTCAGTTAGCTCCCTTGTGTATGCAGCCATTGGTAATGTTTATCTCACCAGTTGCTGCATGGACAAGGGGGTTACGTGAAACACACATGGGCTGCGGGAAACGCACCTTGGCACAGATGCTGGCAGCACTGACAACGGGGTACAAGGCATCAGCTTTTTTGGCAACAGTGATGTCTATGGATGGGAAGATGTCTTTCAGCTTCTCTTGGTATTTGCCAGGGTCACCCACCGTGTCCACAAACACCTACACAAAACACACATGAAACATAACTTACAGTATCCATGTACAATGGTGCGAAAACACTGTACACTTCACAGCCATCCCTCTGCAAGAGGGACAGATTCTCATGAGCCCCTGCAGCTGCAGGGGCTCATGAGAATCTATACCTCTTGCTTGTAGGGATTGGCCCCATAATTTATTTTTAAAATCTGCGATCTTTTGACTTTTAAAGGAAACTTCCAGACGTAAGCCTGTTTCTGAAAAATAAAATGGTTTAAGCATGTAAACAGCAGCTAAATCAAAACTGAGGAAGCAGAGTTAGAGAACATTATGACACATGGGCCCAACACACACATCATTAGTCCTGCCGCAACATAGATTCAACAAAGAATAGTTGATGCTGACAGTGACCTAAATTGCCTGCTGGCAGCGGGGAGTGCCTGCATACCACAGCAGCAGGTGGCTGGCCAAACTAATGTGTAGGCCTGGAAATAGGGCTAATTACACTGCTGTGTCTATGATGCTAGTGACGTGTTCAGTTTTATATTATGATATGTCCTATGTAATTTGCGTTACTGTGAAATCGTATTTATTGTCTTTATGCTTAGACCACAATAGTTCAGTACTAAGGCATATGGTGTGTGTGTGTGTGATGGTGTGTATGTGTGTGTGTGTGCACGTTAATAGCTTCATTATATTTTGACGTGTATTTTGAAAAGGAGTCCTCGGCAAGCATGGCGTGGGGAACTGCAATGACAATGGCCGCCTACTGTTGGAGTTCTGTGCGGAGCAGCAACTGGTCATCACCAACACTACTTTTCAGCAAAAGGACAGTCGAAAGACCACCTGGATGCATCCTCGCTCCAAACACTGGCACCTTATCGACTATGTCCTAGTGCGTCAGAGGGACCGCAGTGACGTCCTCCTCACCAGTGATGCCCAGCGCAGAGTGCCACACTGACCACCGCCTTGTCCGCTGCAAACTCAGGCTCCACTTCAAGCCAAAACCCAAGAAATGGGGGCCCCCCAAGAAAAAGCTTGACGTTGCCAGCCTTCAGCGTGACGATGTGAAAGCTGCCTTTCAGACAGATTTACAGCGCAGGCTCAAAGACAGCGGACCCAGTAGACTCCTCCCCTGAAACACTTTGGGAACAACTGAAAACTGCTATTGCAAAATCCTCTGCAGAAGTCTTGGGTTTCGCCAGAAAGAAGAACAAAGACTGGTTTGACGAAAACGATGTAGAGATCCAGGAACACCTAGCAAAAAAAAGAGCCGCCCATCAGGCCCACCTAGCCCAGCTTTCCTGCCCTGTGAAGAAATCTGCCTTCCGCCTCGTCTGCAGCAGTCTCCAGCGCAAGCTCAGAGATCTCCAGAACGAGTGGTGGACCAGACTTGCACAGAGGACCCAGCTTTGTGCTGACAATGGTGACTACAGGGGCTTCTACGAAGCACTGAAAGCAGTGTATGGCCCCAGGCACCTGGTACAAAGTCCCCTGCGAAGCGCGAATGGCCAGGCACTCCTCACAGATAATACTTCCATCTTGAACCGCTGGTCGGAATACTTTCAGAGCCTCTTCAGCGCTGAGCGCACTGTTCAAGAAGCAGTCGTCCTACAAATCCCACACCTCCCAGTAAAGGTTGAATTGGACGAACCGCCCACCGCTGAAGAGACCCTCACAGCCATCCACCAGCTCAAGAGTGGCAAAGCAGCAGGCATTGATGGAATACCGCCAGAGATCTGGAAACATGGAGGCACAGCACTGCACAACAAGCTCCATGACCTCTTTCTCTGCTGCTGGGAGGAAGGAACACTACCAAAAGATCTCCGTGATGCAGTCGTTATCACCCTGTACAAGAACAAAGGCGAGAAGTCTGACTGTTCCAACTATCGGGGAATTACCCTGCTGTCCATTGCTGGGAAAATCCTTGCAAGGCTGCTCCTGAATCGGCTGGTACCTGCCATCGCTGAAGACCAACTCCCAGAGGGCCAGTGTGGCTTCAGAGCAAACAGGAGCACCACCGATATGGTCTTTGTGCTGAGACAGCTACAGGAGAAGTGCCGCGAGCAGAACAAAGGGCTGTACGTAACATTTGTCGACCTAACAAAAGCGTTCGACACTGTGAGCAGGCAAGGCATGTGGCAGATCCTGGAGCGACTTGGCTGTCCCCCAAAGTTCCTCAACATGATTGTCCAGCTACACGAGGACCAGCAAGGCCAGGTCAGACTCAACAATGATCTCTCAGAACCATTCCCTATTCTCAACGGCGTAAAGCAGGGCTGCGTGCTGGCACTGACCCTCTTCACCATCTTTTTTAGCATGATGTTGAAGCAGGCCACAGTGGACCTCGATGATGACAATGCAGTGTACATCAGGTATCGTCTCGATGGCAGCCTGTTCAACCTTAGACGACTGCAGGCCCACACGAAAACCCTAGACCAACTGATTCGTGAGCTGCTTTTTGCTGATGATGCTGCCCTCGTTGCACACACAGAGAGAGCCCTGCAGCGCATCACGTCTTGCTTCGCAGATGCTGCCCAGCTCTTTGGACTCGAGGTCAGTCTGAAAAAGACAGAGGTCCTCCATCAGCCGGCACCCAAGACAGTAAATAGACAGTGTATCGCCCTCCTCACATCACCATTGGTGAGTCTGAACTAAAGTCAGTGCACCAGTTTACTTACCTTGGCTGCATTATCACGTCGGACGCCAAGCTGGACAAGGAGCTTGACAGCAGGCTGGCAAAAGCGAACAGCGCTTTCGGGCGACTTTTCAAGCGGGTGTGGCACAATCAACAGCTGAAAACAGGCACCAAGATCAGCGTGTACAGAGCTGTGGTCCTCACCACCCTGCTGTATGGTTCCGAGTCTTGGGCCCTCTACCGCAGCCAACTACGACTCCTCGAACGCTTCCACCAGCGCTGCCTGCGTACCATCCTGGGCATTCACTGGAGTGACTATGTCACCAACGTCGAGGTCCTTGAACAGGCTGAAACTGTGAGCATCGAGGCTTTGCTGCTGCGGACACAGCTCCGCTGGGCGGGGCATGTCTCCAGGATGGAGGATCATCGCCTACCAAAGATCACCCTGTTCGGCGAGCTTGCTACTGGACACCGTGACAGAGGGGCACCAAAGAAGAGATACAAAGACTGTCTCAAGAAGTCACTTAGTGCCTGCCAAATCGACCACCACCAGTGGTCTTCGCTTGCTGCGGACCGTGACACCTGGCGCTCCACCATTTACAAGGCAGCTGTCTCCTTTGAGGACTCTCACAGAGCTAGCCTTAAGGACAAGCGACTCAGGAGAAAAAACAGAGATGCCGCAGCTCAGAACCCTGGCCATACCTTCCCCTGCAGCCACTGCGGTCGAACCTGCCTGTCTCGGATTGGCCTCCGCAGCCACGAACAAGCCTGCAGACGTCGTGGGCAACTCCTATAAAATCTTCGTTCGCGAAGTCAAGCCAAGAGAGAGAGATTTTGACGTGTTTAATGTTCTTCCTTTCATGTTGCGCAGCACCGCAACGATTTCCTAATGTATTGTTACATATGGCAATAAAGTTCTATCATCAAATGCAGTGTTCCGCATGATGTGCATACATGCATTATGCACACTTTAAATGCATTCATGCAGATTATTAGAAATTTCACATTTTTTTAACAGAATGTTTTTAGTTGTTTTGAACAGGAATCAGATCAGTCACTTGGGCAACCCTCATGCTGCATGCGTTTGTGTTCTTGCTTGTCAGCAGTACTGTGTGCCGGGGTAGACCGTACAGTCATTTCAATTTTCATAATCATATTTACATGCGTGTCAGTATTTCAGAAGCTGCAAGGTGAAGTCACACCTGTTGTAAGACATTTTCAGGTGAAATATTCTCTAAAATCAAAACTTGGGGGTGAAACTACTGTTTGTGGCACTGGAAATCTATAGGAAGCCATATGAAAGCTACCTTACCTCAGTTACATTCACTCCTTTCTCAAGGGCTCTCTTCACAAGTCCAATGGCGCAGTCATGTGACAAAGCATTCAGGTTGTACTTGGCCCTACAAATTATAAAAAAGAAAAAGAATTTAATGTTTATATTACATGCATGTGACTCACTCTCAATATGTCATTAGGTGCCATGCAGACAACCAAAACAACCTGTTTTCACAAAGACTGATTAATTTTTCTTTCTTCTTTTTAAATCATTTGTTTCATGCCTATCCCATTTTTAGCCAGGTAGCAGTTCAGGTCAAGTACACGTCAAGTATGATGACACACGTACATAACGAATGACAGACGATCTCTTCGTACACTGCATAAAACAGGGTGTCAGACAGGTGTTGTAGTATTAAAGAGTGATTATTTTTTTTATCATTCTCACTCATATTTTGATATCAGAAGTGAGACGTACGATAACAGTTGTACTGAGAAATAACCTACCTACACAACTTGTTTTTTTCACTGCCATTTTATGCTAGATTCCGCCATAAGAAAAAGTAAAATAGATTGCTCATCATCCATTTAGGTATGAAAACCTCTCTTATTTTTCTCATCAACCATTTTTACATCAATATTACACATATTGTTTGTTAGATATCGGTCACATCTGCTACAGTGGAGTCCGCTTAACACGAATTTCTGGGGACACGGAAAATCACTTCGTGTTAAACGTATTTCGTGTTAACCAGTATGGCCTCAAAATTGATCACGGCCCTCAAGGAGAAAATGTGTAAGAGATGTGTGCGTGAATGAGTACGAGGTTAAAAGTGCACATTATCGTACTACATGTATGCATACCTTCAGCTCGCTAGGAAAACACAAGCAAACGTGTTCAGCTCGCGTATTTAATGTAAAATCCATCAGGTAAAATCCATAGTAAGTTACAATCCATCAGGTAAAAGCAACACAGGCTGAAGTACAATCCCGCATCGGTAAAAGGGTTGTGTTGGTACATGAATGATGTAAACAACATGAATACAGTTCATAAACGCTAGCCAATGAGAAGACGGATTACAACAGCCGAAGGCTATTCAGCCAATCACAGACTAGAGTTCGCTCTGATCTGTCGTGTACTACAGCGCGAGAGCGACACGTGAATTGGTTTTGAATCTGTGTTCGTGTTAAACAGGTGAATAATAGTGAAATTGCCCTGGTTGGGAACCGAAACCAGCTTCGTGTAAAGTGAAATTTCCTGTTAAGCATTTCGTGTTATCAGTGAAATTTTAATACAGAATAAGAAGGCCGTCGGCCGGGAATGCAAAAACGGTTCGTGTTAACCGGAAATTCGTGTAAAGCGAGTTCGTGTTAACTGGACTCCACTGTATTTGCATAGTGGGTTGCCTAGGGCACCTTTTCAGAGTTAGCCATGTCCCAAATTTTGGAGGTGTCATCTAATGACTATGTACCAGATGAAGGAGGTGGATCGACCATAATTCAAGGGTATTGCCAGATTTGCTTGGTGCCAAGCTAATGTGACTACCCTTGAACTGTCATGGTCATTCCATCTCCTGCTGTTGGCATTGGGGCTAAATAATAAATCCCATCGCTATGGCACACCATTTAACTACAGGAAAATCCAGTGTTCCCTCACTAAACCTGAAGAAACAAGAGTTAAAATGACTGTGGCACACCGGGGTTAACTACTATTTAATACTAGTACACAATGTTGATGGACAGAATGTCAAAGGAATTGTAGCATAGTTTTATCTTTATGAATTTAGGTGCTTATTTAGACCTGCCTACATGATCATGTGGTTGTCAGGAAGATTTGAGAGACTGTCAGTAAGATTATAGTTCGACTGCATAGCCGACTGGAAGTCATGTGAAACACACACACGAGAGACGCCAACCTGTTTCGTGTATTTGTTTTGGAGGCATGATTTCGCACCGACCGTGAACCTCAAACTTGCCACAAAGTGAAGCGATCCCATCCGCTAGAATGAACGCGAACAAAGACACGCTTTCCAATTGACTAGACCAAATTATAGGTCAGCGCAGTAGCCAATCAGGACCAGGCTTCCTACTACCGGCAGAAACGGCACAATCAAACAGTCTATTTGCTGAAAAAAAAAAAAAAATACCATAAAAAGCTACCATAGAAAATTGATACATGACCGGAAGACCGTAAAAAAACACCCAAACTCGTAAGAAATTTGGTGAAATCGTAAGAGTAGGCAGGTCTGCTTATTATGCACTACAGACAGTACACACAGGCTGATTTTCCTACCACTTTATAATAATTTGTTTTAAAAAAAATCAAAAACCTTCTGAGCATGCTCCTGGAGATGTAGGCTGGTGACAGGATTTCCACCATCCACCCCATAAAGTCCAAGTTTTCACAGATTTTTTCAAAAATACCCTCTCTCTGCTCTTCCGTCAATGTCTTTGAATCTGTTCATGTAAAATCAAACTGGTTATCAGGACAGAAATAACACTAACCCATTTAGCCCTGGGACCCTGCAACAGGAGATGGATTGATCATGATAATTCAAGGGTGGTGCGGCCAGATGAGCTTGGCACCTGAAGGTGCCAAGCTCATCTGGCACTACCCTTGAATTATCATGATCAATCCATCTCTTACAACTGATGCATAGTTGTTAGACAATGCCTTCAAAAGTTTGGAAATGCGGCCGTGGGGTTAAGAGGGCGCTAAGCTGTTGCGCCACAACTTCCCATAAATTTGCTGAACACATGTAATTTATTTTGGATTTCAAAATTAAAGACCTACAGATTCAGCAGCGGTATGTACCGGTAATGTAATAAAGTATCCCAGTTGAATTTCATTGAACAAGAATATATATCTGACAGACTTATTCTGCAATAATGCCAAGTGTCCATACCTGCAAAACCCATTTCCTTGAACTTGTCCTTTTCTGCAACTGGGCTAAAGCAGATGCCATACACAAGAGGACCTGAAATAAGTAACAAAAATGTGTGATATTAATTATAATGACGATTACGCTGATAATGATACCAATAGCAAATAAGTCAATACTTAAACACGCCAAGCACACTGTAATTTAAAACTGTAATGCAAACGACTGCAATGTTTACCAAGCACCGGTCCTCTGCCGGCTTCATCAATCCCTAGCCAGCATGGTTCTGTCTTCAGTCGATCGGCTATGGACGACTCTAGGAAACAGTTCCTCGATCTGTCGCTCTCGAAATTCGACTGATCCATTTGATTTCAATCGTTTTTTTCTGAGGGAATTGGTGTTTCAACACAGCTTTCCCTCTTTTCAAGCAAATCTCCGCGCGTATTTGGTTCGAAAGTTACTCTGGTAATCTTAATTTAGTAATTTGTGAGTTATTCCCCTTAGCAAAATGGCACTGGTGTGTAACACGTGTGTAGACGGGAAATGTTTATTATGGCTTTTAAACTTTTATTTACATCTATTTCAATGGATTAGATCATTGAAGTCATATACGACCCGAGCAATAAGAATACTCTCACTTATTCTAATTCTTCGCTTTATTTCCACGCTGTTTTATGTGTTTTTTCTCTTGCTCGCTCTCTCTCTGTACTAACGAACACTAACACAGCCGTATACATTTTTCCATCCATTCTCTGCAGAGAAAAAAGGGAAAGTCCAAGAGTGGCAGCTCAGCTAAAGTTGCCAACAAAAAGCTGAACAAGTTTGCCAAGCAGGGAAAACTGCGCAAGCTGCGACTGAAGCAGAAAAAGAAAGACCAGAAGGGAAAACCTCATGGAAGGGACGCAGTCAAACAGAAACCCACAGTCAACGACCACGCGAGTAACGGTAGTGAAGAAGAAGAGACTACCCTGCAGGAAGAGGACTTTAAGTATTTTGCAACGTCAGATGGTGTCAGTGGCTTCGTGTCCAGTGTCTTGAAAAGGTCAGTGTCTATTTATTTATACTTATAGTAAGAATAAAGTATGTCAATAGATCTGGTACAAATATCAGACAATGTGCATTGTTTTGAAACAAAGAGGCCATTTACACTTCCACATGAACCCAGGTTGAACTCGAGTACAACCTGGTTGGAGCGTTTACACTTAACCCAACCCGGGTTGGAGCAGGGTCAGGGATGGGAATTGTCCGCGAAAACGCAGGATTCCGTGGGGGAAAAATAATTGTTTGCAAAATTGAAAAGGTGTCTCCGTGAAAACAAAACATTGTGGGTAGCAAAACGAGCAAAGCTCCGGTTTTACTCTGCAGGCAGGATATGATGCGGCAGGCTGCGTTCATGGCCCGCACTAGTCACTGACTCAGTGTGCCGCGCGCTGCGCAGTAACCTTACCTAGGTGGGCAGACACATGCTCTGAAAGAAGCCACTCTTCCGGTCAAGTGCAGTTTTTCATTGTGTTGATCAGCATGGCTTGCGTGACTCGTGTTGTGAATTGTGGCGGAAAATTTGACGATTCAAGCAGTGCTAACCAGTGGAGATGGGACTGGATATTGGCCGAAGTAAAGTTAAAGTGGGCGAAAAAGTTCAGAAAGAATGCTTGGGCACACGCTTTCGCACAGTTGACATCAGTGGAGCAGCTTGGTGCCGAAGTTTTCAGAGTTTTTTTGCCATGGCCAATTCCCATCCCTGTGGGTAGAGTTCAACCCTGGTCTTACGCAAAAAAAATTGGGGATGTGACATCACCGGCAGGAATTTCAATTCTTATCCATGTCTAGGCTGAAAGATTGCAGCACAATTTGCCTCCAGTAGTGTTGAGACCATGGCAGAGAGCAAACATGTTACTGTTAGATAATAAAATAAGTGGTTGCCGAACAGACCATGTACGAAAGCTGTTAATCAGCAAGATTGTCATAAAGGTCATGATCTGAAAGGAAAATATTTGTCAAAACTTTGCTGTACGAGCAGCTTGAATCTCGTGTTCGAGATCATCTCTTTCTATGCAGCAAGAAATAGTATATTAAAATAATTAAAAGAAAAAGAAGGATGGTCACCATCTAACTCCAAGAGCCAAAGAAATCATCAAGCCATGTAATGTACCATATTGTCTTGTAAATGGCCTAAAAAAAGATACTTCATTTCAACCCATTTCGCTCCATGGCCACATTTCCAAAATTTTGGAGGCATCACCTAACAACCATTTACCAATTGCAGGAGATGGATTGACCATAATAATTCAAGGGTAGTGCCAGATCAGGCCATCATGCGCCAAGCTAATCTGACACTACGCTTGAATTAATTATCATGGTCAATCAATCTCCTGCTATAGTGCGTTGGGGCTAGATGAGTTAAAAGATACATATCCCTATTGATAGTACTTGTTCTTTTTGGAAAGCAAGTACATGGTGTCAGCCAGGTTACCTGCACCATTTAATTATACAGTAAAACTTCCTGTTGATATTTTGTGGATCCCAGCTCACCCACCGACAATGCCATTTATGTAGTCATTTCAATCAAACAAATAAGATGTTAGAAATCTTACATACTTAAGTTTCAGTTAAACTTGATGAAACACACACATTAACCCATTTAGCCCTGAGTCGCTACAGCAGGAGATTGATTGACCATGATAATTCAACGGTAGTGCCAGATTAGCTTGGCGCCTAAAGGCACCAAGCTACCCTGGTACTACCCTTGAATTATCATGGTCAATCCATCCCCTGCAACTGGTACATAGTCGTTAGGCAACACCTCCAAAATGTAAGAAATGAGCCTTGGGGCTAAAAGGGTTAAGCCTCATGTTTTTAGTTTGCTCATTTCTACTTCTAGGGAAGACAAGAAAAGTCGGAAACGTCATTTAAACAGGGAAGTTGAGGAGGATGGCTTGGAACACTTTGAGAAGCGCCCTCGGTCAAACTTTGGCACTGATGCAGGGCAGAAGATGAAGATGTTGTTGCCCATCAAAGACAAAGGGCGGATAATTCCTCAGATGGTGCAGGAGGCTGCAAGGGAGAGTTCATCAGAGGGTGGGGAAGAAGATGAAGAGATGGCAGAGGAAAATCACGATGCAGGTTTGTGGTTACATGTTTAGTCCCTGTGGAGATTTTTGGCTCACTTGCAAAAGCAAAATTGAGTCTATTTTCTGGGCTAGTGGTGGTCTGTCTGGCGTCCATCTGCCCACGCCCTTGGTAAACAGTTGGCATTTTCTTTTTGACTATTCAAGCCACAGTCTTCAGACTCGGTCCAAGGATAATTTATGGCAAGACTTGTCTAAACATACTAATTGAATTGACCTGTCAAGGTCACAGCTGACCAGAAAGGTAAAAAAATGGCAACATTTTGACAAAGTTTGATTTTTCTCAAATGCTATTCTCAACTTCAAACCCAAACTTGGTACAAAGATACCTGATAGTAAGGCCTTTCTATGCACACTAATTTGGATGACTCCTCAGAAAGGTCAAGGGTCAAGAGATGAGGAAATAGGTTAAAAAACCAACACCATATTTTGACAAAAGCTGTTTGTTTCTCAAATACTATTCATAACTTTAGACCCAAACTTGGTACAGTGATACCTGATGGTAAGACCTTCCTAAGCATACTAATTTAAATGACGTCTTGGAAACATCAATGGTCACAAGAGATCAGGAAATAGGTAAGAAATGGCTATTTCTTGACATGTTACTTTTTTTTGCCATGCTTCTTTTTGTTTCTTAATTCACACCACTCTTCATCCGGAATTGTATTCTTTAAGATTGTTGTGATTTTCAGATGTACTGGATGAGACATCAAAAAACGGTCATGATGACAACAGTGCAGAGCTCTTACCATCTTTGTCTCGCGTCCAACTGTATGCTCTCAGACAGAGGAAACTAGCCGAGAGAAAGCAGAAGATTGCTGATCTGGCCACCACAATCATACAAAACCCAGAGGAGAATGTGAGTTTCTGATGGTCAGTATGGTGTGTAAGACCAATACGGGCTGGCCATGGTGAAGCATGGTTCCAAGTTGACGTTAAACTTATTGGTAGCAGGGGTTTGCTATACGGACCCTTGTAGGCCTGAGGGAGGTCAAAGAAACCATTGCACTTTGAAGGCCTGAGGGGTGCAATGGTTCTTTTGACCTCCCTCAGGCCTACTAGGGTCCGTGTAGCAAACCCTTGCTACCAATAACATATTTGTTTTCATTACTCCACTATTTTCGTAAAAGAAACCGAGAAGAAATCTTCTGACCTGGATCACGCCAGACATGATTGACGTCAAAGGAATATACATTTTTACATAAAAGACTTATGACGTAATTTAAAACGGTAAGTAACTTTGTACTTTGGAAGGTTTTGGTGATCTTTTATAGAACAACACTGGCATCAAATACTCATCAGAAAGAGGGCTACAAAAAGTCCGCCATTAGTCGCTATAAGGGTTTTTGTAGCTCAGTCACATGATTAGATACAATTTGCGCTAAAGACAGTTCTAATTCTGACTCCGAAATACCTAATCATGTTTGATTCACAGGAATGTGAGCTCGCGCTATTCACTATTTCTGTCCCCTTTTTCCAGCAGAGCGGTTTGTTTATAATTGCTGTCTACACGTCTAAAACACTATGGAAGGCAGTCACTTAATCAGCTCGCACAGCTATTTCTATGTAAGGACCAGCATAATAATAGAGGCAGGCAAGAGGCATGATTCTCATTAGCTTTCACATCTGCGGGCGCCATAGTATCTATGTTTATTTCAGACAGGAGGTGGGTATCAGTGAGTGTATCTAAGACAGTGTGATGGTGGCCCTTTCTACAGATGGAAAAAGGCATAGATCCTCAGGAGTCCATCATGCAAGTTACAGGACCGTGACCCATGAGAATCTGTGCCTTAATTTTGCCTTTTCAGTTCACACAATTGTAATTTCCAGGCTGAGTGGGGGAGGGGGGAGGGAGATGCGCTATTGTGGTTTGCAGTGAGTTTCAGCCGTTTCTTTTTTGTTTCCTCAAAACTCTTACCGATGGCATTACTATTAGGAAGGTACACTAAGCTTACCGATTACAGCCTAAGAATCCGTTGTGTATACCCACACAACCAGGGAAACAACTCTAGCCAGTTGTTACCATGAACTCTGAGTAGCCTCCCTTCCCTCCTCATGTGAGCAGTGTAGTCAGGCCATTCTTACGCTTAGCTTCCTTGCGAACGGATTCTCAAGTCAGCCTGCAACTTCTTCGTCTTGGTTTGCTACCTTTTCTAGCTGCTTCTTCACGGGCATTGCCCTGGCTATAGCAAGGTAAGGCCTCAGGTACTGCCTCAGTGCCGGCAAGGTTTGTTTCCTCAAAACACATTACCGATGGTATTACTAATAGGAATGGTTTCTTGCTAGATTAATTTTAGCCCAAAATTGTTGTGTACAAGTATGGCCGTGATGGCAGGTGAGGGGCGCCATAGGCTAGGCGGAACCCGAGTAGCCTCCTTTCCAACCCAACCGCGCATGCGCCCAGCGGCTAGCTTTCCAGTCAGTTTCTTTGCTAGACAATGGAACGTTGTGTACGACTGTGTCTCTAGCTTCGGACTGTGTATCTTCAGTTGTGAAAACATTGGTGGTCGTTGGAGAGTGTTACACTACGCTGTGCCTTGTTTTAGGCTTAGACGCTTTCCATGTGGGATTTTCCTCGGTTTTTGTGATGTAGACCTGACGAAACAGCGTAGCCTTGTGAACTCTGCTCACTCGCTCGAGGCCGGTCTGGCCGTAGCGTGTTACGCACTTCGTGTGTCCTGAACTTTCTAATTCCGGAGTTGGAAGAGTGAAGAATGAAGAGGCTCTCCTGTTTTACTCGGAGTGCCGGTGTTCGGCTCGGTGCTGTTTCCAGCTTCAGGGGCCGTTCGTGCTGTCAGGCCTGCGTGGTCTCCTCTCATGGGCCGCGGCCGACGGGGGCGAGTCTGCCTTCGCCGCCATAGCTGTTGGGGCTTCGGTGCGGTGAGCTGGTTGGTCTGCGACCTGTGTGGGTTCCCCTGCTTCTCCATTATCAAGGTAAAGCCTCGGTTATTGCCTACAACCGGTGCTCAAGGGAGGTAGAGCACCAGGCGTCGACTTATGCAGTGCACTTAACTTCGTTGTACCCGTTGCAGAGCTGCCTAGTGCTACGAATCCTCCGTAGCATCTACGGAAAAATAGCAATACTATGCTGCTACGGAAGAAAAAGAAAACTGCTATGAAAAAAACAAATCAAAATTGTTAATTTTTTTTTGTGGATTGTTGCTTCTCGGGTTCGTATGGGGCCGTTTTCCCACTGGTAAGCACGCTTCCTCCACCAAATATCAACTGCGCATGCGCACTATTACTTTGCAAGAATGGCTGCCTCAGACAGCACACTGTCTGGGGAAGAAAAACGAAGACAAGAAAACATTAACAAGCGAAAAGCGCCAGTCTTTGTTATCGGAGAAGTAAAGGTACAAAAGATCAGCTGCCCAACAATGTCGAGCCCACTACGCGGACGAATGACCATGTTTCACAAGTAGCAAACATGGCAAGTACTTTGTACGGTGCTGCACGTTTTTAAGGAAGGGTCGCGGTGGGGTGAATTTAATAGCATGTCCATGATGTCAAAGGCGAGCAGGCTAAACCTCTAACAATTGAAGTAACAAGATAAAAATTACGTTATGTCTAGTTACGTTAATCTCGCTGCTGAAAAGTACATTTGGCGCGAAGCGCCGCAAGTGCGTGTGTATGTGTGTGCGTATGTATGTAAACAAGACAATCGCCGATATTTCTGTACACACAAGCTTGAAACTTGGGGAAATACTTTCTTATGTGGGTGGCTAAGAGAACCTGCGAGCATATTGTAATTGAATGTCTCGTTGAAGACACAAACAGCCGTTTATGGGAAGTCGGTTGAGCCAGATTACAGTCCGTAATTTTTGTCATATTTACTTGAAATTTTGCATCTAGTTTGGAGAAAGACATTTTATAAGTGCATTAGCCATCTTTGTATCCTTTCAACTTCTTTAGTAAAAATTAATTCTTTTCAGAAAAGAATTAAAACACTAAAAAGCTTGATTTCTAGAGAAAGTCAGACAGTGGCGGTGACGTAAAAGAGGCAACGCCTTCACCACACAGACACTGACATAATACTCTAAATATGACATCATTCTCTCTTGCGCTCGTGGCTCTCTCTCTCTCTCTCTCTCTCTCATACAAACATGTGCTCATCTCCAGAAGAGCATGCAGGTGTCCCGTGTACTTAGTATATACATGTAGCAACTTTAGGAAGACTGAAATTGTACCGTGAAGTTCTAGGTTTGTCACCATTTTCTCAGTCCTATGAAGCGAAAGTGAAACTTGTATCACGTAAAATATAAAATTACGTAACGACTAAAACTTATGTCATGACAAATGACGTCTGACAAATCAATGACATGAATGTCCTGCGCCCCGTATAGAACTCACTGAGGCATTGGCAGATCTGCGAGACTTTTTCAATAGGAGATAATTCAACATCAGAATTAGGTCAAAGACAAAAGGTAGAGACCATTGACAGCAAGGACAGATCTCGTATGGAAGGGAATTTGTGGGTTATGGTTGATCCCATCATGTTATTTACATTTAATTAAAGAAGAATTAAGTGAAAAATATCCAGTGTTTTTCTCAATTATGTGTGATTTCTTTTTCTTTCACGTTGCTACTGAAAACTTTGCTATGCTACTGAAAACTGGGCCTTCTGCTACTGATGTAAAAAAACCAGGGTAGGCAGGTCTGCCGTTGTCGTGCGGATTCGTATTGCGTGCCCGCGGGGGCACGCTCGCTCGTTTTTGTTTTTTTTGTGCACTATGTTGCAGTTGGCAAGTCCGCTCCTGCTCACGATGTGGACAGTTCCATTGAAACAGACTTGCTTGGCCTACCCTGTTCCAGTTGTGCCTCCACTCACCCGTGCCTGGTGTGCGCCCCTGGCTGGAAGAACAGTAGGACACACCTTGGAACTTCTACCGCCGCGATCGGCCGACGCCAGCACGACTTAGGGGTCCAACATCGGTAAGCCCCACAGACCCGACGAGTGGCCCTTACCAGGTTGTAGAGCCTTCAACGCCGCGGCTTAGGCCGCGAGCCGGAGCTCTAGCGCCGGCAGCCGCCACAGTCCAGTCGAGTGGCCCCTGCCTGGTAGCGGATCCTCAAGCGCCGCTATATAGGCCTTGGAACAAAGCCCCTGCACCGCTAGCCACCACGCCAGATGCGACTCGAGAGCGAGCTCCAGCACCGGTGGCCGTCACAGACCCGACCAGTGCTGCTTACCAGTGGAGACTCGCCTGCCACATGATGCTTCAGTCCCTGCCGCCTCGGCAAGGTGTAGAGGCCAGCGCGGGCACAGGGATTCGGCGCACTGCTCCAAGAGGGATTGGGGACCACGACCGGACAAGTCTGCTGGCCTGGCGCACTCCCGCTCCCCGGTAGGAACTAGGAGACACAGCACGGGCGCGCAACGAGACGACATGCCTCGTCTACCCCTGTTCGCACTTAACGGACAGGTGGACTCGCCGACGGTCTGCTTCCCGCGTCACGGATACAAGCTGGCACTCTCGAGCGGACTCCAGGTATGACCCGGCACCCGTTTTCGTCTTTCCAAGGTGCGTCCTCCTGAGACCTCCCTCCGGGCCGACGTTCGCTGCAACCTGTGGTTGACGCCAGCGCGTAAGAGATAGGTTCCCAGCCGCGGTGAGTGACTTACCCTCTGCGGGACGATAATGCTGGACCATGCGGCGCTTGCATGACTTAGGCCACAGGACCAGGGACGTTTACTTGCTCGGCTGGTGCCCGCCATCTCGAAGTACTGGAAGGATCCAGTATGAGGATGACCCACGACGTGCAGGCCCTCCAAGCCTCGACTCTACTCCGGCACAGACTTTGGCGCCCCCGCTCATTCGCAGTGACAGGGGACCACGAGTGGACAAGACGGCTGGACGGGTAAGCGACGATTCGGGTTCACATGGAGTTGCTTGAAGCTTCGGCGTCCCACTCCAAGATCAAGTGTTATTGCTGGTTAACTCCGCCCAGGCGACCAAGGCAGTCTCGCGGCGGAGGGTCGGTGGAAGGAGTTCAAGGAAGATAGGACATGGCGGCTTGGTTTGCGTGCGCCCACTCGCCAGGTTTTTAGAGATGAGCCGGGTTCACGTCGGATCTCTCGCCCCGTCTTCCCCTAAGATGGTGTGGACGGACCTCGGAGTGGTATTAGGATCAAGCGGAGTCATTCTGCGATGGCGGGCGCGCTCGCGGCAGTCCGACGCTACGGCTGACTGGTTCCCGCGACTCGGACCTCCTACTTCTCCCTAGGCCTCCCGTCGGGACAAGACTTGGCGACCGACCCTGCCACAAGCCAAAAGAAGTTTTTCTGTCTCAAGCCCGTTACAAGTACCTTCACTGCGGTTGCCAACTACTAGTAGGAGTTTGTGGCGTGTACACATCGTTAGCACTTACAGGTGGAAGGTAAGTTAAGCGCTGCAAGCTATGATCCGTTTTATTCCTTAGTTGTTTTGGCAACGACGCAGTTTACCTGCCCGCGTTCCAGGACGTTAGCTACGGCCCTGGCTTGGGGTGCGTGTGCCTACGGAGACGGCACTTACCTATGTTTGACTGGGCCTCTATCTTCGAGCGTCAAGGATCGGAGACTTCCCACTCTAGCCGCAGTTACGAGCTTCCTGGCTTGCCGGTCTTCTACTACCACGTGGCTTACCACCCCTAGGTCGATGCTTGCCGGCTAACACTTGTTGAACGGGGACGACAGGATGCCCCCGGGTCTTCGACATCCCGACCTTGGTAGCGGCTACGGCAGTCGTCGTGCGCTCCTTGCTGTACAAGTTTGTCACCGACCCGTTCTCGGCGGGTGGACCACCCGAGACTTCGCCTCGCAGTGCAGACTTGGACTAGGCCTTCAGCCTGGACGCGGCGGCTTCTAGTTGATACGGAGCCGGTTGGTGAACTCCACGGTCTGCTTTGCATTGTGGTCGTCTCCAGTTGGAGAAGAGGACACCGCCTCCTACCGCTACTCTCCGCTTGACCTTCGATGACGTGTCCTGCCCGGGCCGTGCGCTTCCTGTGGGGGCTTCGCAGCCTCTGGGGGTTCTACCGTGCTTACTTCGTTGCAGACAGGATTAGTTGGATGTCTTCGTGCTGCACATCAACGGCCGTAGACGATCACTTTGCACGTAACTGGTCGGAGTCCTCCTTGGAGAAGGATCAACACGCGCTTGGGTTCCCCTCGGCTGGAGTGGTTCTTGGTCTACGTGGGCAAGTTCTACCTCTCGCCTTCACGCTGCTTCTTTGCCTGCGGATGGATCCTCGCACCTACCTCACGAACGGCAGCGTCCATAGCGGCGAGCGTAGCATTGGGCGAACCCAGCGCGGCGCTTTTCTCTAGTGCAGGTGTACTCTGCCAGATGGGACTTCGGCTGCGGAGATTGGTGAGCACCACAGCGGACCTTCTTTCCTTCAGCTCCCCTCTTCCCAGCATGTCCCTCGCGTCGACACAAGCCTCGCCTCTGGGAGCGCTCCCCGGCTACCGAGATCCTGCCTCCGGCGGATGGCCTCCCGACTTCCTTGTCCAGCCTGGGGTGTCACGTTCCCGATGCCAGGAGCCTCTCTTTCCCTGCGACAGCACCATGGTGGTCTACTCCTTCAGAAGCTAGGCGGGGCACACTTCCTCTCCCTGTACTTCCCCTACTCCCACGGACTCCGTTGCTGCGATGTTCCTGACGTGGCCTTCGAGCAAGAGCCTTCCAGTGTTGTCTGCTTTTCCGGCCGACTCCATCGCATGTCGCGGCCAGCTTCTCCGCAGAGTGGACGGGCCGTCCAGACATCGTTGGGTGATTTGCGCAGCGGACACTTCCCCATGATCGTGCTGAGGTGGAATCGACAGCTTCTCCGCTTCGTCTCACCGATATCAGACTCGCTTGCCTGGGCGGTCAACGCTCTCTCCATCCCGTGGGACGGCCTGGTCGCCTACGCCTACCCGCCGACGATGCTTGTTCCCGATTCCTGAACGCAATCCTGTTCCTGGCGGCCCCGGTCTGCTGGACCAAGGCATGGACCACCGACCTCCTGAGCTTCGTCTCGGCGCCACCGCGGCGACCTACCACCCCACGCACGATGCTCAAGCAACCCCGACAGGCGCTATAACACCTGCCCGGAGCTGTGCGGTGAGCCTTCGCCAGTAGACGCTACTCGGGGTCGACCGTGGAAGCTATCACTACAGCCCGCAGAATCCCGACCAGACGAGGCTGTAGAGGGGAGTGGCGAGTCCTGTGCGACTGTTGAAGGCTGCGCCCTGCCCCACAGATTGAGGGTTCCTCAGCGGGCGAACTTCTTCCTTTGGCTGTTCAACTACCAACGTTCAGCGCCAATCACCTGTCGCTGCTGACTGGCCATGGACACGTACCGACACTTGGGATGACCTGACCCTCATAACGGCAAGTCCTCTCCGACCAGTTGGCCCACTTCAGTTCACGATGTCCCGCCCTTCGCTCCCGGCTGCTGCGATGGGACCTGCCTTCGGTCCTTACTTGGCTCTACTCTGACCGCTTCGTACCGATAGAGTTGGCGATGCTACCGGACAAAACGCGGACGACCTTTTTCTGGCCTCGCGTCTGCTTCCAGGGTCAGCGAACGGCTCACGCAGCGCAGATATGAGGTACAACACCGGTAAGCCCCACAGACCCGACGAGTGGCCCTTACCAGGTTGTAGAGCCTTCAATAACGCGGCCTAGGCCGCGAGTTGGAGCTCTAGCGCCGGCAGTCGCCACAGTCCCGTCGAGTGGCCCCTGCCTGGGCGCGGAACCTTGAACGCCGCGAAAGAAAAGGAAGAGGTTGTAGAGCCTTCAACGCCACGGCTTAGGCCGCGAGCCAGAGCTCTAGCGCCGGCAGCCGCCACTGTCCCGTCGAGTGGCCCCTGCCTGGTCGTGGAACCTCGAGCGCCGCGTCCTAGACCTCGAGTCAAGAACCTTTCTCGGAACAGAGATTCAACACCGGTAAGCCCCACAGACCCGATGAGTGGCCCTTACCAGGTTGTAGAGCCTTCAACGCCGCAGCTGAGCCCGCGAGCCCAAGCTCTAGAAGGAAAAGAGGTTATAGAGCCTTCAACGCCGCTAGCCTGAGCTCTAGCGCCGGCCGCCGCCACAGTCCCATCGAGTGGCCCCTGCCTGGTCGCGGAACCTCGAGCTCCGCATCCTAGACCTCAAGTCAAGACCTTTCTCGGAACAGGGATTCAACACCGGTAAGCCCCACAGACCTGACGAGTGGCCCTTACAGGTTGTAGAGCCTTCAACGCCGCAGCTGAGCCCACGAGCCCAAGCTCTAGAAGGAAAAGATGTTATAGAGCCTTCAACGCCGCGGTGTAGCCCGCGAGCCTGAGCTCTAGCGCCGGCAGCCACCACAGTCCTGTCGAGTGGTCCTGCCCGGTTGCATAACCTTGAGCTGCCCGACCCGGCGTTCTCGCCAAGACCCGCCTTTGAGTGACCCAGGCTCCACCCGCGAGTCCAGACAACAGGACCCGGTGCGGGCTTTACGTGTGTACCTGTGCCGGACCAAGCCGCTCCGCAGGGGTCGCACCTGCCTTTTCCGCCCACTGTCCCCAGGTAGAATGACATCTCCGTCTAGACGATATCCTCCTGGCTCCGAGGGGTGATACGCTCCGCCTACCAAGACCAATCCCCGGATGCAGCCAAATGTATGAGCATCAGGGCACACAAGGTCAGTGCCACGGCCACGAGCCTTGCGTTCGACCACAACGGTGCTGTCAAGGACATTGTGGCAGCCATGGGCTGGCGTGCGGAGAGTACCTTCGCCCGCTTCTACCTGAGGGACCTCTCCAACCAGCGCCAGAAACCTTTCGCTGGTGGGGGACATCGTGGTGGCGCAACACTCCCTCCCGACGCCTTAGGTGCCGTAGGTATCTTTGCTAAAATTAGCGGAAGGTTGCTTAGGGAGGGCGGCTCTAGTAGTCTCGATGGTGTGGATTAGGGGCGTTATAGCGGCACCCGCCTCCTCTTCGGGATTCTTCCTATTAGTAATACCATCGGTAATGTGTTTTGAGGAAACAAATGCTTTTTTCTCTAAAATAAAGTTTTGGGAAAAATACTTACCAATGATATTACTCGAATGTCCCTCCCACCTGCCCCGCTTGTCGCTGGTCCGCTAAAGAAACTGACTGGTAAGCTGGGCGCATGCGTGGTTGGGTTGGAAGGGAGGTTACTTGGGTTCCGCCTACCCTATGGCACCCCTCACATGCCATCACGGCCATACTCGTACACAACAATTTTGGGCTAAAATTAGTCCAGCAAGAAACCATTCCTATTAGTAATACCATCGGTAAGTATTTTTTTAAAAATTTATTTTAGAGAAAAATGCATTTTTCTGCTGGCCTGTGGGGGCATTTCCCGTGGAATTTTCGGTTGGCGGTACTTAGTTAACTGAGAACGGTCGTGAGTTCCTTTTACTTGACCCTTCGTTCACGGCCACATGCAGTTATTTGTTTTCTCAAAATACATTACCGATGGCATTACTTTAGCCTACAGATTTCAGACTAAGCATAAGTTGTGTCCCCTGCACAACTGGGGAGGAGACACCGGGGATCCATGCCTAGGAGACCTGGGTGGCCTCCTCTTCCCTCCTCCGGTCACGTGTTGGGCGGAAGCCCGCCAGTTTTACCCTTAGCTCGACCGTGTGCGGTTGTGTTTCGGCCTAGCTAAGACAGAAAGTGTTTGCGGCTGTGTATGGTCCTGCTTCGTCTTGGACTATGTGGTTCTTTGTGCCTGGACTCTTACATCGGCACTGGCTAGCATGCTTGTTGGGAATTTGTGCCTTCTGAGCGGGGCCGGTGAGTCTCATCCTCGGGGGAAGTGACTAGGTGTTTTGGCGAGTGCGCGAATGAAGACCTGTCTTCGCTGCGGAGACTTTCAGTCGCCCACGGGCGCCCACGAAGTCTGCCTCCCGTGCTCGGGCTGTGCTTCCGGTCGGACGTGTGTCGTGTGTGCTTCGTGGAGAGAAGCGCGTTGGTCTCAGCTCTGGGATTTCTACCGGCAGCAGCGTCCTTTCCGGCCCCAGCAGTGCCCTTGCGCTCTATGGGACCTCTGCAGCGCGCCAGCTTGGATGTCGTCAGTGCGGCAGCTCTTCCGGCTCCCCTGAGTTCGTCGTTTGGGCCTTGGTGCCCCCAGGTAAGTGCGTTCCTTCTACGCATGCTTTAGAGACACTCCCCGTCCCCGCTCCGTGGTTTTCGAGTGGGGCCGGCGAGCTTCGCATACGTCCCCCCCCCCCCCCCCCCCCCCCCCCCCCCCCGCTCCGATTTGTCTTGGCTGTTGGCTGGGCCGGCTTGACTCGGTCGCTCTCCCCCCACGCTCCGACCCATCCGAGCGGGGCCGGCGAGCCCTAGCTATGCTCCCCGCTCCGATTTGTCCGAGCGGGGCCAGCGAGTCTAAGTTGCGCTTCCCCCATGCTCCAATCCTTCTGAGCCTGGCTGCGTCTGGATGGGACTGGTGAGATTTAAGGTCGCTGCCCCCTCGCTCCTTTTGTTCCGAGCGCAGCCCACAGCTTCCGCGGTCCTCCCACCAGCCGCGCGGTGCGGTCTCCCTGGCTAGTCCCCCATCTTCCCGCCCCTCAGGGAGTGGTGGCCTTCTGGAGCCCGCTCACGCCTCCCATCTTCTTCGTTCTCACTTGGTCCTCCGCTCCCCGCACGGCTGGTGCCCCTCTTCCCCGTGGCGCCTTTCTTCTCGGGCTTCGCGTCCCCCCACCCCCCGCTCCGCATTTGCGGCCCGTCGCCGGCCCTTTCGGCTGGCCCTCATTCCCGGAGTTGGTCGCATTTTTTCCAGGTGCCGCAGGACAGGCGGTCCCCGGCTGTCGACTCCCTCGGCCTGCATCCAGGAGACTCCGCTTTGGCGATTTTCCTTCGGGACTCCCCCACTGGATCTCCCGTCGCCCAGTCGGCTGATTCTTCCTCTTCTTCACCTTCCCCGGTGGACGGGCTTACGCTGGGCTCCCAGATCGTCCGCTCCCTTGAGGAAGCGGCCCGCCTTATCTCCTCCTTCCTCCCGCCGGACTTCTGCCCTCCGTCCCCACCCCCCCCCCCCCCCTCAAAGAGACAGACGTCCGCCATGGTGGATGCTCAGAGGCCGGCCAAGTGTCGCAAGTCGTTCCCGCAGACAGCCGGCTTCCGGGACCTCGCGGAGGCGTTTTCCACTCGGCTTCACAAGGACAGCTTCAGCGACAATGGCTTCTTCGCGGACCCCCCGGTGGCCCGCAAGTATCAACATGGGCTTTCACCAGGAGTGGTACGCCAGGCACTCCCAAGCCTTCTCCGTGCCTCTCCCCGCCCTGGATCCGTCAGCGCTGACTCAGGCGGGGTGGCGCAGGTTGCTCCTGCACGGTTGGCCTCGCGCACTGGACAAGATCACAACCCTCGTTCGCAACTCCCTGGCCTGCTCCGGGTTTTTGGAACTGGCGACACAGGCAGTGCTGCGATGTTTGGAGGACACCTGGGACCTCGTGGCCTTGTCCCCCTTCCGTGGCTTCCATTACGTCTTGGTGGCAGCTAACCGGGCTGCCTATCACTCGTCAACTAACGCCATGGCAGCGGCGGCCATCTGTGACCTCTTGCGCCGGGACACCCACCTTCGCTACTGTGCGGATCTTTCCCAAGTCAGTTGAGTCTCAGCTCCGCCAGGCCCCGCTTGGGGGCTCACAGCTCTTTGGGGACATGCGGCAGACTGTCAAGGAGGCGTCCAAGGACCTGTGGCCCTGGCCCACATCAGCCTCCCGCTTTCTCACTTCCCGCAAGGCTGTGGGTCGTGCCAGTCGGCGGGCGGCTGGCCCTTCACAGCGAAGCTTGGCACTCGCTGTTCCCGGATGATCTCTCCGAAGGCCTTCAGTTCTCCGTCCAGTCCCCGCTGCTTCTGCGATGGTCCCCCTACTGGACCCAGTTACCGGGCGACCCGCTCAAGGCAGACGCCCTTCTTGGAGAGGTGGGTGCCTTGCTCCGTCTGTTCGTCGTCCTCAAGCCCGACGGCAAGTGGCGCCCAGTCATCAACCTGTCGGCGCTAAACAAGTGCATTTCCACGCCACGCTTTTGGATGGAGACAGCCAGGGTCCTTCGCTCGGCGGTCCGGCCGATGGCCTTCGTGATCAGCCTCGTTTGACAGACGTCTTACGAGGCTCCTCGAAACGGTGGTGGCCAAGTTCCGGCAGCGGTCCTTGAGCCCGATCTCCAATTACCTGCTCCTTTGCAACCAGATGGTCGGGGCCCTGGAAGATGGCAGGGACTCATTTCCTCTTCTTTCTCCGCCAGCTCGGTTTTCTGGTCAATCCGGGCAAGTCGGATCTCACGTCGTCGTGCAGGTTCATCCACTTAGACATGGAATTCCTGACCGACCTCAACCTGGTACGGCTCTCAGTGGCGCAGCGGCAGAAGATCGCTGAGCTCGTTCGTCAGATGGAACTAGGGGACTTTTTCCCGGCCAGGGTCTGGCTACAGCTCCTGGGACTCCTCAGTGCGGCAGCAGATCTGTTACCCCTCGGCAGGCTGTACGCCCGCCCGCTGCAGCTTCCCCTTCTTCTGCACTGGCGCCCGTCCTCTGGCGGGTTGGCTGACCCGGTCCTCGTTCTTCCTCTGGTCCGACCCCACCTCCAGTGGTGGACGGACCTGTTGTGGTTGGCGATAGGCGTGCCCCTGCACCCCCCCCCCCCCCTTCCCCTGCCCCGGTGGTCCATCTGCACCGTCGCGAGCCAGTCAGGTTGGGGAGCGCACCTGCTTCCGGAGTTCGTCTCTGCCTCGGGCCTCTGGTCCCAGGAACTCGCCAGCAAGCACATCATCTGGCTGGAATTGAAGGTGGTGTGGTTAGTCCTCAGCGCCTGGCAGGAGATGCTGGGACACCAGGAGGTCCTATTTCTCATGAACAATGCGACGGTGGTGGCCTACCTACAGAACCAGGGGTCACTCGCTCGCCTTCGCTGTGCATCCTCCTTTACCGTCTCCTGCTCTGGTGCAGGGACCATGGCATTGCTCTCCGGGCCCACCACATCCCGGTCCGCCTAAACGTCCTCGCAGACTCCCTTTCCCAACGAGGCCAGCTCCTCAACATGGAGTGGTTCTTGCGCCTGGACATCTTTCGTCTGATCTGCGCACGGTGGGAGATGCCACTAATCAACTTCTTCACCACCAGGTGGAAGAACCAAGCAGCTCCCGCTCTTTGTCTCGCCCGTATCAGACCCCCTTGCTTGGGCGGTGGACGCGCTCCATCACCTGGGACAGGTTGGTAGCTTACGCCTGGCGAATTACGTCTGTCCTGGTGCCCAAGATCCTGCGGAAACTCCAGGGATGCTCCGCGGTTCTCCTTCTGGTGGCCCCCTCTTCAGTTGGGCCAAGAGCTGGACCACAGACATCCTCGCTCTAGCAACGGACCCACCCCTGGAGCTCCCCACCCTGCCCTCGATGCTCAAGCAGCCCCGACAGGCTCTCTTCCACCCGTGCTCGGAGTGGCTCCTTCTACACGCTTGGAGGTTGTCCGACAAGCTCTCGCCGGTAGATGTTCTCGGGTGCGGCAGTGGAGGCGATCGCAGCAGCCCGCAGACTTTCTACCAGAAATGTCTACGAAGGGAAATGGCGGGTCTTCCAGTCCTGGCGCGCCGCCCAGCGGCTTCTCTCCCCATAGATCTGTCTACTCCCCAACTGGCGGATTACTTCCTGTGGCTCTTCGCTGATCAGGGCTTAGCTCCAATTCCCATCAAGGTCTACCGAGCCATGATTGCAGACACTTACCGCCACCTGGGCCTCCCAGATCCGGGCGCTTGCAAGAACCTTTTGGACATTATGGCCCACCTTGAGCTCCGACGGCCAGTCTCTGATTCGCTCATCCCTCGTTGGGATCTCGCCTGGGTGCTGACTTGGCTAAACTCAGACCGCTTCAAACCCCTGCCCTGGGCGCGGTTCTCCAACCTTACCTGGAAGACGTGTTTCCTCCTGGCCCTCGCCACAGCGTCCCCCATGAGCGAGTTACATGCGCTCTGTGCCTCCGGCCTGTTTACAGTTCAGGTCCAATGGCTTGGCGAAGCTCCTCACTGACCCGTCCTTTCTGGCCAAGAACCGGTCTCCCTCAGCCGCACCCCAGGTGCTCACCATCCGTCCGCCCAGAGATACGGATCAGACTCGCGGGTCTCGCCAACAGGACCCTGTCTGGGCGCTGAAGATTTACCTGCGTCGCACAAAGCCGCGCTGTCAGGGGCGCACCCGCCTCTTCCTGCCACTAGACAGGCCTGATATCTTAGCACAGACGATTTCGTTCTGGCTTAGATGGGTCATAATTGTCGGCCTACAAAGACCTCTCCCCTGATGGGGATAAGAGGCTCCAAATGCTCCGTTAAAGACATTGTGGCGGAGGTAGGCTGGCGGGCCGACTCCACCTTCGCCCGCTTCTACCACCGCGACCTATCCGGCCAGCGTGACTCCCTGGCCGTGGTCGGGAACATAGCGGCCCAGCACTCCCTCCTTGCGCCACAGGCGCCCTAGGTCACTCTTAGCTGAAATCGTCGGGCGTGCTCCGTTGGGGGCCTTCGGGGCTTATAATTCGCAGGGTGGTTGGGGGTGGCACCCTCCTCCTCTTCGCTTTTTTTCCATATAGTAATATCATCGGTAATGTATTTTGAGAAAACAAATGATTTTTCTCTAAAATGTATTTTATCGAAAAATACTTACCGATGGTATTACTCGGAGGACCCTCCCTCCCTCCTGCCCCGCTTGCCGCCTTTCGGCTAAGTGTAAAACTGGCGGGCTTCCGCCCAACACGTGACCGGATAGGAAGGGAAGGGGAGCCTCTATCGGCGAGGGTGCCTGTCATCTCTCCGGGACCCGCTCTTGCAGTCAGCGCACGGATAGTTGGGTCTCAAACACCCCCAGTTCCCATCCCTGCCACACCTTGTCCCCAGATCCTCGCAGACGTGCCGCCTTGGACATCAGGGGGCCGTCCTCGCACCGGGCCCTGTGGACCTCACCTAGCCCTGTCATCCCACCACCGGTTTTGCCCACCCGCTCGGCGAAGGAGCGCGGTCTGCAAAGGCTAGTGTGCCCCCCCCCCCCCCCCCCCACCTGGCAAGATCAGTGTGGCTCGGGGCCCCCATGGCACACGGCAGAGACAGGAGCAGGACATGGGACACAGCGCAGATACTGGCAGGCCGCCACAGAGTCCCGCCCCTCGGATCCCTATCCTGATCGAAAGACTCGTCCCTCCAGGCACGTGGACGCCTCCCCAGGCCACCAACCCTTCCGGCTCTATTTGGCGACAAGTCTCCCTCGTGGGTCGCTCACCTCACCCTTGCGTTGCCACCCTGTGACTCACACTCCTGAGATCGACGCCAGTGCTCCTGGCGGCACCGCTCCTTGCCCCGGACAGCTAGCGAGAGCTTGCGGTCGAGGACCTTTCATTCTTGCCCCCAACGGACGAGTCCCCAGGTGAGCCTTACCTTGTCTTTCCCTAGCGAGCGTCGATCCCCTAGCCCTTGCCAACGTGCGCACTGCACCCATACTAAGCCCTCCCCTTATGCGACATTGCACATGTTGGCAGGGGCGGCGTACCACGTCTCGGCAGCGCCATGGCGGCGGCGGCGGCAACTGTGCCCTGTGGGGGTGGGACGCCATTCTGAAGAGTTGCTCCGGTCTGCCCGCGGCCTTCCAGTCTCAGTTCCACAAGCTCCACTGGGAGGTCATCTCCTCTTCGGACCACCTGGCAGGCAGTTAAGGAGTCGGCTGAGGACCTGTGGCCTAGCGCTCCTGGAGCAGACTCCCCCGGTTCGGGCTTCCCCCAAGGCCGTGGGACAGCGACGCGTGGCAAGCCAGGCGGCAAGTGGCAGACAGTCATAGACCTCTCGGCTCTGACACAGCAACAGCCTTGAGAGCTTCGGTGCGGCTCATGGACTTTGCTGTCAGCCTCGACCTCTCGGATGTGTACCTGCACGTCCCCGTGCACCCATCGGCTCAGCGTTATCGGCGCTTCACCCTCAAGGAGAGGTGTCCCAGTTCTGAGCTCTCCCGTTTGGCCTGAACCTCAGCCCTTGGGTCTTTACAGGATCATGGATGCGGTGGTGGCCACGGCCAGGCACGCTTCATCAAGCCCTACCTCCAGCTATCTGGCTGACCTGCTCCTCAAGATCCAGGATGCGGCCTCGCTGGAGAATGGCAGGGACGCGTTGCTGACGCTCCTATGACAGCTCGGTTTCCTGGTCGACTTGGGGAAGTCGGACCCCTCTCCGTCCCGCAGGTTCGTCCTCCTCTGTATGGAGTTCTTGACTGACCTCTACGGCGCGAGTCTACTTGAGGCGCACTTCCAGAAGTTAGCGAGACTAACCCAATGTAAGGCAGACGTTGGAGCCATGAACGGTGACTTCACCATCCTGATCAAGGCCCAGCGCTTCTACTCCTATGGCAGCACGGTGGTTGATGACCTGCAGCTGCTGAACCGTGGCTACCCACCATCACAGGCACAGTGTTCAGCTGCACATAGCGCAGCTTTGCATCACCATGGATCAGTTGTGCGACCGGCAGAATGACTGCAGGCCAGGTGATAATGGAGATGAAGCCAGCTATACCAGTGCACACACGTGTGGCGTTGAGAGGTCACTTTGCGCCTGGACGCAAGACCAGATGGTTGATTGATTGGACGTCGAGAAGAGGGCCGACCTCCATCTTCAGCACTGGGCCATACAGAGACCACGCCACGGGACTGGCTTCCGGTCAGTACTACTACATAGAGACATCCATAGGCCAAGGCAGAAGCTCGGCCTTTGAGTCCGGTACTGCGGACAGCTTCTGACAGTAGCTAAGTGTCCCTCACAGAGGCGGTTTCGGCCAGGCTCTGGCTTCAGCTGCTTGGTCTCATGGGCGCAGTGGCGGATCTTTTACCCTTTGGCAGGCTCTACTCGCGCCCGCCCCAGCTGCATCTTCTGCCCCATTGGCGGCCGTCCTCGGGCAATCTTGCTGCCCTGGTCCCAGTTCCTCCAATGGTCACGCCTCACATTCAGAGACGGTCTTGGCCGGTGCCCCTCTTTCCCCCCCCACCCCCCCCCCCCCCCCCGGCCCCCCCTCCCTAACTCTCGCTCTGCTCGGCCGCAAGCCTTGTCATCTGGGGAGCGCACTTACTGCTGGACGTCCCCGCAGTCCGGGCCGGCGGCCACCAGACCTCCTCTGCAAGCCCATCAGCTGGTTGGAGTTGAAGGCCGTCTGGCTCGTGCTCATCCACTGGGAGTTACGGCTCAGCGGCCAGGAGGTCCTGATCCTGTCCAACTACGCGACGGTCGTGGCCTATCTTCCGTGGCAGGGCGGTATGCACTCCCCGGCCCTCTGCATCCTCCTGTACCAGGTCCTACTGTGGGGTGGAGATCGCAGTGTTTCGCTGCAGAGTGGTCCCATCACCCGGACTTTTTCTGGATGATCTGTGCGCACTGGGAGACGGCCATGATCGACCTCTCGCAACGAGATGGAACGGACAGCTCCTGCTCTTTGTCTTGCCCATTCCGGACCCTCTCGCCTGGGCCGAGGATGCTCTGTCCATCTCCTGGGAAGGCCTCATGGCCTATGCTGTCCCTCAGGCTACCCACACCTCACACGATGCTGAAGCAGCCTTGGCAGGATCTCTTCCACCCTGAAGAAAAAGGCCCGAAGAGACTTCTCTTGCACGCTTGAAGGTTGTGCGGCGGGCCCTCACCGCAAGAGGTTTCTCGCATGCGGCAGTGGAGGCGATCGCCGCTGCCCACGCAAGGTGTATGAGGGAAAGTGGAGGGTCCGGCAGTCCTGGTGCGAGTCGGAGCACCTGTCCCCCACGGATCTGACGAGGCCTCAGCTGACTGGAGGGGGCGAAAAGGTGCGCATCAGGGCACATGAGGTCAGAGCGGTCTCCGCGAGCGTCACCTTCGAATGCAACTGCGCAGTGAGGGACATTGTAGTGGCTGTTGGGTGGCGAGCAGATTCCACCTTTGCCCGCTTCTGCCTCCGAAACCTCTCCGGCCAATGAGACAACCTGGCTCTGGTGGGAGACCTCTCGGTGGCACAACACTCCCTCAGGCGCCGTAGTTATCGCTTAGCTGAAATCATCAGGAGGTTGCTTCTTGTTAGCTTTGCTAAGCTTAAGTGCAGTTTCGGGGCGTAGTTAGGCGGCACCCTCCTCCTCCTTGTTATTCTTCCTAAAAGTAATGCCATTGGTAAGAGTTTTGAGGGAAAAAATGTATTACTCAGAGGGCCCTCTCGCCTGCCCAGCTTGCCGCCAGTAAGCTAAGAGCAAGAGTGGCCTGACTACACTGCTCACGTGAGGAGGGAAGGGAGGCTACTCAGGGTTCATGGTAACAACTGGCTAGAGTTGCTTCCTTGGTTGGAGTAGAAGGCCGTCTGGCTCGCGCTCATCCACTGGGATTTGCGGCTCAGCGGCCAGGAGGTCCTGATCCAGATTCTTAGGCTGAAATCGGTAAGCTAAGTGTACCTTCCTAACAGTAATGCCATCCATAAGTATTTTTCGAAAAAATACATTTTAGAGAAAAATACATATTTTTCAATAACCATACATCATTGACCATATAAATCAGCACACGTTTTTCTCATCTTTCGTTCTGGTAGAGACAATGTTGGGTTCACTTCGGAATATACTTGGATCTGCTGAGGCACATATACGAAAACTCAGAAATTTAAAAGCCAGGGTACAAATTAAAACTATATACTGACATAGGCTTGGACAGGGCTGTTACTTGGTGGAGGGCTGGCGGCAGTACAAGGTGGTGCTAGAGCCAGCCTTGGAGGCTTTCAGTGGAACTGCCGTCAGATGGTACGGCAGAAGGTTCTACTCTGTTCCGTCTGATGTGCATAGACAAAACTCTCCAAGAGGCATAGATCTTCATGAGTTCCACGCATAGTGCTGGGGCTTGTGAGAAGCTTTCTGTATTTCTGAGTCGAATTACCTTCATGTTGCTAAGTTTACATAGTTTAATCGGGTTGCGTTGATGAAAAGAACACAGGCAAAGCGTCGACAGCTACAAGAGTCACATATGCTCATACGCATCTAGGAGTTGGCGTGGTCATAAGAATCTGTATATCTTTCTGGCTAGTGTTGCCTTCATGCTGCTATGTTTATGCAGCCGGGATAAAATCGCGACCTCCGTACCCAAACCTGACACCTGTGGCTGTCAACAAGCTCAATTTGACGACCGTCCCGGATCTGCGGTGTAGAATAGCGCTATGTTCATACTCACTATAGGTTCACGGAAGTGCAAACTCGAGTCTGGAGACTAACTGAAAGAGATTGGTCGTGTGATGTAGGGATGAAAACAAAAGTTTTAGCTACTTTGTATTGTGTTGCTTTACCCCTTGCTGTTGGAAGTGCTTTTTGTCAAGGGGAAACCTTAACAAAAAGCGTTCACAACAGCCAGTGTCTTAAGTTGCTATACAGAGTTGTAAAGGAAAAAAACCCACTCAAAATGCAAAAGGTCAGTAGCGTGATGTTTGCCTTATTTGGCTTTAGGACTTTTGCTCCCTGTGGGAATTAGTGAATTGTTCGCATTTTTGCTATAGTAAACTTGAGTATGTACCCAGTAATACTGGGGCTGCTCTGTATTGTGTCTACACACTTTAGTGCTGCATTGCTTGAGTATGTACCCAGTAATACTGGGGCTGCTCTGTATTGTGTCTACACACTTTAGTGCTGCATTGCCATAAGCAGTGCTCTTTAGCCCTTTGCGTGTTGCCTACCCGGCACCAGCCTCCACGTGGCGTAGGTGGGTAGTCCGCTCAGTCCCTGACTGAGTGGGCTAGCGGACGGGTGCCATCTTTGTCCAGGATTAGGACTTGATGTCAGCAGATATGTTGTTCAGCCTTTTCACTGGTCCGGTTTTTAAGGAGCTGTGCTAACCTAGGTCGTACCATGTTGGATTGGTCCTTAAAAATACTCGTGACTTTTTGGTCCTTTGGATCCCAAGTGTTTGCCGTGCTTGGAGACCCGTGTCGGGGGAGAAGAGGATCCTGGTGGCTGAGGTTCCCTTTGGGCTGCGGCTCACTGGTGCCAACACTCCACTTCGGCCTTGACTTCTACCTAAACGGGAGGCTAGTCGTACCGGCCTAGTCAATCGGCTCTTGTCACGTTGAGCCCTATCCCACTGTTGACATGCGGGTTGCTATACGGAGCACCATGCTATAGCTTCTGCTGCTGATTAGGTGCTTTACGCCAGTATTCCCCTGCATTCAACGGTGTGATAGAAGGCGGTGGCTCAAACGGTTCAATCGGGCTTACCCCCTTGAGTATATCTTTCGGGCAGTCTCCATTGTGCGTCGGCTGGAGACCCGCCGACAGTTGCACTTTCCCTTGTTGGGCTCGGTGGCGGGCGGGGACCCCCGGGGGATGAATATCTCTACTAATATAATATGGATAAAACCAAAAAACCAAAACTAGCACAGAAACGGCACATAGACACCGACATTGAACACGACAGTGATTCAGACTGTGAGGAAGCGACACCTCAGGCGTCGGCCGTATGGCCTCGCTTCCTCATTGTCCATAGCAAGGTGAAGGAGAAACCAGTTACCAAGCTGCATCCTTTTCTGGTGGGGGAGACCCTCAGGAGCCGTGTTGGCAGGCCTGACGCCCAGCGCCTCAGGTCTGGTGACTTGCTGGTGGAGTGCCGTACTCGGGCACACTCCAGCGGGCTACTGGGGCTCTCTTCCATCGGAGACACTCCTGTGGAAGTCACACCCCACAAAACTATGAATTCGTCAAGAGGCGTAATCAAAGATCATGCTTTGGCAGAACTATCAGAAGATGAACTTGTCAGGAACCTTAAGTCTCAGGGGGTGACTTACGTCAGGCGCTTCGCTTCCAAGCGAGGTGGTGGGGAGATCCGTCTCCCTACCATCATCCTGACGTTTGGCACCCCCACCCCTCCTACTACCATCTGGGGAGGTTACTACTCCCTGAGAGTGAAAAAGTACGTCCCTCTCCCCCTCCGGTGCTTTAAGTGCCAAAAGTATGGCCATGGGCAGAAGACATGCCGTCAGGCAGAGGCTTCATGCGCCCGTTGCTCTAGGCCCGGACACTCTGCTGAGTCCTGCACAGCCACCCCCCTGTGTGTGAATTGCCAGGGGGCGCATATGGCTTCGGATAAGAAATGCCCTCGTTGGATATCCGAGTGCAAGATTCAGCAGGTGCGTGTGGAGAAGGGGCTGTCCTTTCTGGATGCCAAAAAACTGGTTGAAGGCCCTGGTGCAGCTGCGGCTGCCCCAACCTCTAACACCTCAGTGTATACTTTTAGTGCAGCGGTGGCAGGCAAGCGCCCCACCAAAGACTTTTCATGTCAGACCCCAACTTCTTGGTTGGGGGCGGAGCCTCGGCTCATCTCGCCCCTGGAGAATAACCCTCCTCCGGTGGTGACAAGGAGCCAGGGAACGCAGAAGGCGGACACTGCCGGTCCGGTTGTGCCGCCTTCTGTTGCCCCTAAGCCTCAGCCCCCACCCAAACCTGTTAGTCAGTCAAATCCAAAGGCTTCTGGCTCTGGTCAGCCTTCTAAGGCCGCTAACTCTAGCGGCAGGAACGCTGCCCAGGACCAGAAGTCTAAGAAATCTATGGGACCGCTGTGCGCACGGGCCCAGAAAGGGAACACAGATGTCCCCCTTCAAAACAAATATGCTGCACTGGAGGAGCGGATGGAGGGAGTGGAAGTTGTTGTTGCTGATGCTGCGGCAGCTCCACCCCCTTCCTCTCCGAAGAACCAGAGGAGGCCCGGGAGCCGGCCCCCCTCTGTTTCTTCAACTCCTTCCAAGGTAAAGGAAAAAGGGGGGAAAAACTCCTTACCCCCAGATAAGACTTAATCATGGATTCTTTGCTTCAGTGGAATTGTCGTGGTTTTCGAGCTAACTTTGAGGAATTACGTCTTTTAGTCAAGTTCTATAACCCCTCAGTCATATCTCTTCAGGAGACCTACCTGAAGACTTCTGACCCTGTGTCTTTTAATGGTTTTAATGTTATACATAAAGGCTCTGATTCGGAGAGGCGCTCGGGTGGAGCGGCTCTTCTCATTAGTAGCCAAATTTTATGTAGCCCCGTTAGCATCGACACCTGTCTTCAGGCTGTCGCTGCTCGGGTTACCTTAAAAAAGACCATAACCATATGCAGTATTTACCTGCCACCATCACTGCGGGTCTGTAGCAATGATATTTTTCACTTAGTAGATCAACTGCCCCCTCCCTTTATTCTCATGGGGGATTTTAACGGTCATGCTCACCTTTGGGGTAGTGACCACTATGATGGCAGAGGTCAGATGTTAGAAGATGTTTTTTTTTTTCTCAACTTAACCTATGTGTCTTTAACGATGGCTCACCTACATACTCTAACTCAGGTTCCGGATCTAGTCTGTTCTACCCCACCCGGTCTGCCTGGGGACTGGTGGGTTAGGTACTTTTAGTTCCAGGTCACCCTGTCAGCCCACAGGTGGGTTCCTATTCTGGGCATGTGTTTCTGTCTACCTTGGCCATTCACTGTATTGTCTATTTAAACTCTCCAACTGTCTGCACTGCTGTAGCTCTTGATTGGATGTGTTGCAAATGGTCTAGCTTTTTAGGCCCATGTTGTAGGTTATTAACGTATTGACGGCTGGCGACATACATTCATTTCTGTATAGTTTTTTTTCACAGCAGTGCAGCACTCTGAGAAAGCCTGTTGCTGTCTGGACGTTAGCATGTACAACAATCAATCATAGTCTGTCTAGACTCACTGTGGTGACCTTCTCATGCTGGACTTGACTGGAAGGTTCACGACGACCTGTGGTAGTGACCTCCCAGTAGTCTGTCATCGGTCAGCTGTGAGGAGGATTCGCCGGTGGGGCGCTGGAATCTCAAGAAAGCTAACTGGTCTCTGTTTGCCTCTCTCTGTCAGTCTCGTCTTACAGAGGAGGTGGTCATGTCAGTTGAAGAACCTGTTTCTTGTTTTACTTCTATTTTGTTGGAGGTTGCAGGTGAAACCATCCCTAGAACTTCCACATCACTCCCTCGGAAGCCGAGAGTACCATGGTTCAATGAAGAGTGCCGCAAGGCCCAAACAATGCGCAAATCTGCTCAGCGACGTGCTTTTCGTAATCCGTCGCGAGCAAATATTTTAACCTTTAAAAGACAGCGGGCGAAAGCCCGTTATATTTTGAAACGTGAACGCCGTGCTTCCTGGAGACGCTTCGTCTCATCTTTATCTTCTAGGACTCCGTCCCAAAAAGTCTGGAAGGCTGTTCGAAGAATTAGGGGCAGGGGTGGCTCGGCTTCTGTCGGCCATCTTAGAGATGGTGCCAGTTTGGTCACAGATAAAAAGGCTGTGGCCAATTTGCTTGCCTCCACCATTGCCCATAATTCTTCAACAGAGCATTATTCACCTTTCTTCCAGAGAGAGAAGGAGAAGCGAGAATCTTGTGCTTGTGATTTTATATCGGATAACTTGGAAGACTATAATGCCCCTTTTACGTTTTCAGAATTGCAGCAAGCCATGCAGAAGTGTACTGACTCTGCTGCTGGATTAGATACCATCCATTATCAGCTCATAACACATCTGCCTGAGGATTCACTCCTTGTACTTCTCAAGGCCTTTAACCATATCTGGATAACCGGTCATTTTCCACCATCTTGGCGCCAGGCTGTGGTTGTGCCAATTCCCAAGCCGGGTAAGGATCCTTCCGACCCGGGCAACTACCGGCCAATAGCTTTGACATCATGTTTATGTAAAACTATGGAACGCTTGGTCAACGCCCGACTGGTGTGGCATCTTGAGTCACAGGGTCTCATCACAGACCTCCAGTGCGGTTTCCGGCGCTTCCGTAGTACAACTGACCATCTAGTCCGCTTTGAATCTTTTATCCGAGATGCTTTTGTCAACAAGCAGCATGTCTATGCAATTTTCTTTGATCTTGAAAAGGCATATGACACTACCTGGAAGCATGGTATAATGTCTGATTTGTCGGACATGGGTTTTAAAGGGCATCTGCCCATTTTTATTCACAATTTTTTGTCCAACAGGTCGTTCCATGTCCGTGTGGGCTCCACCCTCTCCGACTCCTTTGAACAGGAGATGGGTGTCCCACAGGGCAGCATTCTATCTCCTGTTTTATTTAGCATTAAAATAAATAACATTGTAAAGGCCGTCAAGGATGATTCTGAATGCTCTTTGTTTGTGGACGACTTTGCTTTGTGTGCACGAGGTCGAGGACTTGCGTCCCTTGAGAGGCGCTTGCAGCTGTGCGTTGATCGAATCCAGGGGTGGGTGTCTCTCAATGGATTCAGATTCTCGCCCTCCAAGACAGTCTGTGTGCATTTTACTAACCAGACGAAATTTTTTCCAGAACCTAGCCTGAGCATTGCTGGAGTGCCAATTAAGGTGGCCGAAGAGGCAAAGTTTTTGGGGGTCATCTTTGACAAAAGATTGACCTTCTGCAACCATGTTAACTACCTTAGAACCTCTTGTCGGAAGGCCCTCGACATTCTTCGTGTCGTTGGTCGTACTGACTGGGGTGCGGACCGCATCGTCTTACTTCGACTGTACCGGGCCCTTGTTCGGTCCAAACTGGATTACGGCTCTGTGGTATATGGCTCGGCTTCCAAGTCTGTTCTGCAGCGTCTGAACACAATTCACCATCAAGGTCTGCGCATATGTCTGGGAGCCTTCAGGACATCTCCAGTTCCTAGTCTGTATGCAGAGGCAGGGGAGCCTTCTCTCAGGCTCCGCCGCATCCGCCTCATGCTCAGCTACGTTCTGAAGCTGAAGGCCCATCCAGAAAATCCTGCCTATGATTGTGTTTTTAACCCGTCGTTTGCAGAGATTTACGATGCCCATCCGGGAGCTGTCCGTCCACTTTCCTTCCGTGTCCGACCTCATCTGCAGGCGGCCGGAGTGGACCTGGACAAAGTTTCGGAATCTCTGCAACACGTCACTCCACCCTGGCTACTACCAGTTCCTGACATCTTGCTGGACTTGACTGCCCACAAGAAGGATTGTACTCCACCAGCCATATACCAACAGAGCCTCAATGAACTCCTTTCAATTTATCCTGGCTATTGTCGTCTTTATACGGATGGGTCCAAGTCTGAGGATGGAAGAGTGGCTGCGGCTGCAGTGTCCTCTCGCCATCCTAGACGCCCATTTAAGCTCCGTCTCCCTGACCATTCCTCTGTATTTAGTGCAGAACTGCAGGCCATTCTGCTAGCACTCAAGCATGCCTATCAGTCTCGGGAAAGGAACTTCCTGATTCTGTCTGACTCTCTTTCTGCCCTGCAGGCCCTTCAGGGCGCGGGAACAGACCATCCACTGCTGGTGCAGATTAGAGAGCTCTACGCGGACTTGATGAAGGAATATTATGACATCATTTTTATTTGGGTCCCAGGCCATGTGGGCATCGAAGGCAACAGAATCGCAGATTCTGCTGCCAACAGTGCCCGCAGTGACCCTGTCCCTGACACACAGACTGTCTATAGTGATTTTAAACCTGTTATTAGTGCGTACATAGCCCGCGAGTGGCAGTCCGAGTGGGACAAAGAGGAAGGGAACAAGCTTCATGAAGCTCTTCCTAAGTTGTCTGACAGTCTACCTTTCCGCTGCGGCAGCCGCCGTGAGGAGACTGTCCTTGCTCGGCTCCACATCGGGCACACGTATGTTACGCACTCTTACTTACTTAAACAGGATGAGCGTCCATGGTGTTTTGCCTGTGATGAGCAGTTTTCTGTTCGACACTTTTTGCTGTATTGTGCTGACCTAATTGACACCAGATATAAACACTTTACAGCAGACTCCTTGAAGGTTTTGTTCCGGGATGTTCCCCCGGACAAAATCTTCAATTTCTTGCGAGCATGCAATATTTTTAACAAGATTTGAGCATTCATAGACTATGTGAATCTTTTTTATTTGCCCTTTTTGAGAGTATGTAGACATTTCTTTTAAAGACATGTGCGACATTTTAGCCTGAGATTTTTAATCTATATTTACATCTTGTCTTAAGACCTTGCTTTTAGTCTGGCTGACCAGATTTTTACCCATCCCGCCGTGAGATGGCCTTAGTCGCCTGCTCGGCGTTAAACCCAAATAACTAACTAACCTTTGCGTGTTGGTAGCGGTTTTAGTCACAGGGATTCCTGTAGGAATCATCATGACTAAAACCGCTGCCGACATGCAAAGGGTTACTGTTTGTCTCTCTTGATACTGTTTGATTGTACTACTGTAAGATGGCTTGCATTGAGAGATGACAGATTAACCCATTTAGGCCCAAAACCCTGCTGTAGGAGACGAATGGACCATGATAATTCAAAAGTAGCGTCAGATTAACTTGGCGCCTTCAGGTGCCAAACTAATCTTGCACTACCCTTGAATTATCATGATAATTCCATCCCCAGCAACTGGTACATAGTCGTTCATGAAGTGCGCCCATGGGGTTAAATGGGTTAAACTAAAAGGGACCTGCTCTAGGCAGTAAAGGTTTAGCCCAAAGGTCCCATTTCTCAAATATTGGTGTTGCCTAACGACTATGTACCAGTTGTAGGAGATCAGAGATCATGATGGATCATGATAGATTGTTCATGATAATTCAAGGGTAGTGCCACATGAGCTTGGTGCCTGAAGGCATCTGGCACTACCCTTGAATTATCATGATCAATCCATCTCCTGCTACAGGGTCCTGGGGCTAAAAGGATTAACTCATAAAGTTTGAATTTTGTAAAGTGAAAGACTTTCTGCTCTCCTTCCCCTTTGTAGTAATTGTCTGTGGAAGAGTCCTTTTCTTATGCACACGAGGCAGTAGAAAACTTCTGTTGAGTGTACCTTCTCACGTGCATTGTGAGAGGAAGGGTTGAATTGGAAAAGTCAACCCATTACATCCTGAAGCTTTTTTATTTTAAATTTGCTTATTGTCCTGTGAAGGTTACATTACAGATTTGGAGACAGATCGATTATTTTAGTTCAAGGGTGGTGCCAGAATAGCGTGGCGCCTCATATGCCAAGCTGTTCTGACACCACCTTGAACTATCATAGTCAAATTAATTTGAAGCAGTAGGTGTATCAGGATGAAAAGGGTTCATATACTGATACAGGCAAGACAACATTGATAGCCTGTTGCACAGGTATATGTTGGCAGTCCAAGTCTGCCATGGAGCAGATGTCTCTAAGGTCCTTTCCTGATTAGCGTGGCATCTGTGCAGGAACCAGAGCTAAGCAAGTACCACAATTGCGCTGCCATTGTCAATCCCACACAAGGCACTCTGTGAAACCTTCATCTTTAACCCATTTAGCCTCAAGGCCCTGTAGCAGGAGATGGATTGATCGTGATAATTCAAGGACAGTTCCAGGTGAGCATGGCGCCTGAAGAGCCAATCTCACCTGGCACAACCCTTGAATTATCCATCTACTACAACTGGTAGATAGTCGTTAGATAACACCTCCAAAATTTGGAAAATGTGTTTGCTAACTTTACACAGAAATTCTGGTTTGATATACACAGACAGGAAAACTGAAGGAGCTTAGAGGTATGCTGGGAGAAGCAGACCCTGACGTGTGTCTGACGGTGCGCAAGCTGGTCATGGTGTCCCTCTGTGAGGTGTTCAAGGACATTGTTCCCGGCTACCGCCTGCGTCTGCCCACTGAGAAGGAGAAGGAACAGAGGGTATTATATCAATTAAGTTGTCAGTTAATTAGGAAAACATTGTCTGTAATTTACCCTAGACTTTTAATCCATAATATAATAATCCCCACGGATAAAAGGGATAAAAGTTCTGGTCCATTCGCAGACACAAGGGACGAGAATGCTGATTTTTACAAAAAATTTCACCACGTCACCGGAGAAAATGTGAACACCACCTGCATTCAAGAGAGAAAGAACTTGATTAACCCCCACAGAAAAATCTGTGGACATATTTGCCTTGTGTGCCCTTTTCGGCTCACATGCGAAGCAAAAGTGAGTATGTTCTGGGCCAGCGATCGTCCGTTGTCCGTCCACCGTCGTCCGTGGTAAACTTTAACATTGGCATTTTATCGGAGACTATTCATTTTTGCAAACTTTTCAATCAAATTTGGCACAAAGTTAGCTGATGATAAGACCTTTCTATGTATCCTAATTTAGTCGACTCATTGCAAAGGTCAAGGGTCACGGGGGTTTCACAGATGTGTGAAAACTGATTAAATTTTGAGAAAACATGGATTTTGTTAGTGCAGAAGCCATCCCTTGTTCAGTTGTTGTCAGACGTGTGGATTGGTCATACACGTGAGCCATAAGGGCTTTGCCTTTCTTGTTATGTCCCAATTTCCTGGATGGATTTGGTTATTTGTTTTTGAATGTGTCATGTTTTCAAAGACGTAATTTTTACTAATTTCCTGTATCCCGTCACTAAGTGGATGAGAAATGTGCGCTGCCTATCCCCTCAGTTCGCACCTAGCTGCCAACCAGGTCGGACGTACCCTCATTACTTGCCGCCCGTGCCTATTGACTGACTTTTTCTTTTGCTGCGTTTGTTGAGTGTCGCGTGTGTACAGTGTGTGCTGTACCTCTAGGAGTAATTTTTTCCCTGTGTGGATTATTGGTCTGTGTAGCTGTGGTTGTGATGTCGGATATAGAAGATATGATTTTGGACAGCAACGTCTTAGACGTGGATGAGGAAATTTCGTTTGGTGAGGGTGAGTTTCTAACTCCCCCGCCTGACCAAGTGTCACCGACACATGAAAAGAGCGAAAAGAACAGTTTTGCAGCTCTATGTAAAGCGATGCAACATCTCACCGAGAAGGTCAGCACTTTGGAAAAAGCCAAAAGGCCGCAGGACAAACAGTCCCCTGGTTCTTCAGCTAAATGCAGACGCCTTTCCATCTCCAGTGCCAGCACCGCTGGTGGGGAGGCGGAACGGCGAAATGCAGAGGCAGAAAATATAGAAAAGGAACTGCTTGACGCAAGGGGACCGAAACTGAGGAGACTATAGGAGATGATATTTTTGCCAATATGGAGGCAGCCTTCGCTGTCTCAGAAGAGGCGGGACTACCGGTCCAAGAAAGGTTGGCAAACCTACTTAATTCTTGTTTTGGTTCCAAGCTGCCGCATAAAAATCTCCAAGAAAATCTGGAAAAGTACAAAATTCCCCAAAACTGCAAAAAATTTGAGCGTGCCCCGCACAAATGAAGCGGTGTTTCGTGTGCTAAAGCCCCATACGCGGCAGGTGGACATATGAATGTACAATACTCAAACTACCTTTTCTAAGGCAGCTGTTGCGGTGACCTTGTGCACCGATAAGCTTCTGACTGTAAGGGACAGCTTGACCGCATTGGGGGTCAACCTGACCCAGGTCAGGGCCTCAATCTCTGATTGTATAACAAATCTTTCGGACGCGTTGGCTTTGACCAGACATGCCAGCAAGGACCTCTCACAGAAGTGCAGAGACTTGCAGCAACTGTGTTTGCCACACAAAATTGCCGGCATCTGTGCTCCGCATGTGGCAATGACCTCTGAGTGGCTCTACCCTCATGGCACAGATTTTGGGAAATCCCTCCAAGAAGCCCGTGAAACAGACAAAATCAATCAAGATATGCGTAGTCATGGCTGGCATCACAGCCAGCCACAAGCTGGCAGGACCAATGGTGACGACTCTTTTAGGCCGACACAGAAAGGGCTGGAAGCGGGGGCGGGGCGGAAAAGCCTACCCCCGCGCGGGGAACTTTCCCCGGAAGTTCTAGACGAACACCTTCCACACCCCACTACAAACCAGGTCAGTACTTTTGAACTGTTCATACCTTGGGTGCGTGAGTACCTGAACAAGAAACATTTGTTCTTCAAAGCCGGCCAGATTGGTACAAAATTGAAATTTTGAGAAACTTACTTCTGACCAGGAAGTGCTAGAAATGGTCATAGGTGTAAAACTTCGTTTCTATCAGACACCTTACGCTAAGCTGTGTAAAGCACAGTTATATTTCAGTGAAGCAGAAAACAAAACGGTGGATGCAGAAGTCAAAGACCTGCTACGAAAAGGGGTCTTTAAAGAATCTTGCAATGAAGCAGATCAATTTGTCTCTCCCATTTTTCTCAGAGAAAAACATGACCATACCCACCAGGTCATATTTAACCTTCGTTCTCTGAACAGAGACATTGAGTACCAGAAATTCAAAATGGAAACCATTCATACTGCACTAAATAATCTTGTCACTAAGGACTGCTATTTCGCATCGAGATGCGTACTACTCTGTCCCTATTCATACCGAATACCAGAAGTACCTAAAATTTTGCTGGAGAGACAAATTGTATTGTTTCCGAGCAGCGCCATGGGCCTTGGCCCGATACCCAGGAAGTTTACGAAACTCACAAAACCAATCCTGGCAAGGCTGCATGATTTGGGACATTCAATCACGTCCTTCATTGACAACAGCCTCTTAGTGGGCAAGACAAAAGAGGACACAGTTCAAAATGTTATTAATACGATTAAACTGTTTGATGCAGTGGGTTTCACGGTCCACAGTGACAAATCTCCATTCTTACCCACGCAAGAGATTACATACTTAGGATTCGTGATCGATTCTACAGACATGTCGGTGAGACTGATGAACGAACGTAAGCAAAAACTGAGCGAAGTGTGTTCCGAAATAATGAGAAAACCAGTAGCCAAAATTAGAGCAGTAGCTTCTGTCATTATACTCATAGGACTCATGGTAGCGAGTTTTTTGGCGGTACCCATAGACCCTCTCTTATTATACGACCCTTGAACAAGGCATGGTTCTTGAGCTGCAAGGTGAGTTGATAACATCGGACACCAAGAAGCTCCCCTACAGAGGGAAGACCCTACCGTTACGCTGAAAACAGATAGCTCACTTTCAGGCTGGGGGGTTTTGGTTGATGGCACTACTCGGACAGCTAAGGGACTTTGGAATGAAAATGACAAAAAGCAACACAAACTTTCTTGAGCTTAAAGCTATTCTCTTTGGGTTAAAATTGCTCCTACGAGAGATGAGAGACATACATGTGCATGTACTGTCAGACAACACAACGGCTGTTGCTTGCATAAACAAGATGGGCACAATGAAAGTGAGTTCGCTGAATGAAGTTACTCAGGATATCTGGCTCTGGTGTGACCAGATGAGACTGTGGCTGAATACCAAGAATGTAGAAGCAGACCGTCTGTCCAGAGAGTTGCACAGTGACACAGAGTGGAGAATTGACCCTGAACTCCTTAAAGAGTCACTCCGGTTTTTAAATGTCAGACCGTCAGTTGATCTGTTTGCATCCAGAATCAATGCTCAGTTTCCCAAGTATGTAACTTTTCTCCCAGACCCTGGGGTTTTCGCTGTGGATGCTTTCTCCATTGGTTGGGGTGATTGTACTGTATGTTTTTCCCCCTTTCAGTCTGTTACAAGCGGTCCTTACTTACTTACTTACGCATGTCACCCCTACCCGGGTATAGGCTGTCGACGAGAGACCTCCAGCAACTCCTGTCCTGTGCTTCTCCTTCGATTCTACTCCAGGTGGTTACGAGTCTCTTGATGTCTGCTTGGAGGTCTCGACGCCAGGAGTTTCTCGGCCTACCTCTTTTCCTCTTTCCCTGGGGGTTCCATGACAATGCCTGCCTAGTGATAATGGAAGCTGGCTTTCTCAGACTGTGACCGATCCATCCCCATCTTCTTCGCCCAATTTCATTCTCTGCTGTTATCTGCTCTGTTCTCTCCCAGAGTCTGACATTGCTGATCTTCTCTGGCCAGTGGATTTTCAAAATTCTTCTAAGGCAACTGTTCATGAAGGTCTGTACTCTGTTGACTGTGGTTTTTGTCAATCTCCAAGTCTCTGCTCCATATAGAACTGCTTTTACATTGGAGTTGAAAATCCGGACTTTGGTGTGTTGTGACAACTCTCTTGAACTCCACACTTTTTTCAACTGGAGAAAGGCTGCTCTGGCTTTACCGATTTGTGCTCTGACATCTGCATCAGTGCCGCCTTTTTTGTCTATGATGCTCCCGAGATAGGTGAAGGACTCCACCTCCTCCAACGGGGTGCCAGCAAGCAAGACTGGTTCTTCCCTGGTTGCGTTCAGCCTCATTGTCTTTGTTTTCTGTTTGTGAATGGTGAGGCCCACTTGGGACGAGATGTCAGCAAGCCTCGTGGTCTTGTCCTGCATTTGTTGATGAGTGTGGGACAGTAATGCCAAGTCGTCTGCAAAATCGAGGTCGTCAAGCTGTGTCCACAGTGTCCACTGTATTCCACTTCGTCTGTGCTCTGTGGTCATCTTCATGACCCAGTCTATGGCCAGTAGGAAGAGGAACGGAGACAGCAGACACCCCTGCCTGACACCAGTTCTGACCTGGAGCTCTCTGGTGAACTGCCCTTCGTGGATCACGCGACATGTCATGCCATCATAGCTGCTCTTGATCAGGCGGACGAGCTTTGTGGGTACACCGTAGTGTCGTAGGAGTTTCCACAGAGTCTCTCGGTCCACGCTGTCAAATGCTTTCTCATAATCCACAAAGTTGACGTACAGCGGGGAGATCCACTCCAGAGACTGTTCCACGATGATGCGGAGAGTGGCGATCTGGTCTGTACATGATCAGTTCTTCCTGAATCCTGCTTGCTGGTCTCTCAGCTGGGGGTCAACGGAGCTCTTCATTCTCTCTAGGATGATCCTGTTGAAGACCTTTCCTGGTACTGACAGCAAGGTGATTCCTCTGTAGTTGGAACACTTGCTGAGGTCGCCTTTCTTGGGAAGCTTGATTAGGTACCCCTCCTTCCAGTCAGCTGGCATCACCTCCTCTTCCCAGATCTTTCCAAACAGTGGGTACAGCATCTCAACTGTTGTCTCTAGGTCTGCTTTCAGAGACTCCGCTGGGATGCCATCTGGCCCTGCTGCTTTGCCATTCTTCAAAAATGCCACTGCTTTTCTGATCTCTTCCCGGCTGGGTCTGTCACAGCTGATGGGTAGGTCGGTCTCTGCCGGCTGGATGTCGGGGGGGTCGGGTGGGCTAGGTCTGTTCAGTAACTCTTCAAAATACTCGGCCCATCTGTCGAGTTGGTCTGCTCAGTCTGCAATAGGCTTGCCTTCTTTGTCTTTTACTGGTCTTTCTGTATGGCCATACTTACCCGACAATCTTCTGGTAATGTCGTAGAGCTGTTTCATGTTGCCGCTGCCTGCTGCCTTTTGTCTGCCCTCTTGTCTGCCCTGATACTCCTCTTCACCTCGCGGTTGGCTTCCGAGTATTCCCCCTGTGCCCTTACTTTGGCTGCTCTCGTGCGACTGTTGTTGACCGCTGCTTTCTTCTGCTTCCTCGCTTCTATCTTCTTCAAGGTCTGTGCCGACAGCCAGTCCTTGTGGTGGTGTTTCCTGAACCCTACAGTGTCTTTGCAGGTTGAGTTCAGCGCCTCTCTAACTGCCTTCCACTGCTGCTCTGTGGTGACCGCCTCCTCTTCATTTACTAGCTCCTGTAGCGCTTGAAACCGGTTGGACAGCACCAGTTTGAACTCTTCTCTAACTCCAGTTTCTCTCAGGAGGCCTACATTATAGCGCTGTCTTCTTGTTGTCTCTGTGCGGCTTTTCTTTAGCTTGAGCTTCATTCTTAAGGTAAGCAGATGGTGGTCTGAGGCGACATCTGCTCCCCTCCTCACTCGAACATCTTGAAGGGATCTTCTAAATTTCTTGCTAATGCAGATATGGTCTATTTGGTTCTCTGTTGTATGGTCAGGTGAGACCCAAGTTGCTTTGTGTATTCTTCTGTGTGGGAAGATGCTGCCTCCAATGACAAGTCGGTTTAGAGCACAAAAGTCTACAAACCTCTCCCCGTTCTCACTCATCTCCGAGCCTAGTCCCTGTCTCCCCATCACCTCTTCGTATCCGGTGTTGTCCTCCCCTATTTTGGCATTAAAATCGCCCATGACGATGGTGATGTCTCGCTCCGCACATTTGTCCACGGCACTCTGGAGTCGGTCGTAGAACTCTTGTTTCTCTTCCTCGTCACTGTCATTGGTGGGCGCATAACACTGGATGACGTTCAGCTTGAGCTTTTTCTTGGTTCTAAAGGCTGCTGTTATAATTCTTGGCCCAAGAGGTTCCCAGCCCATCAGCGCTCTCTGTGCCACTGGTGACAGCATGAGTGCTACTCCTTCTGTATGGGGGGCATTCTCCTCTTCATGACCTGAATACAGAATCATCTCCCCACTTAACAGCCTTTTCTGGCCAGACTGCGTCCATCTGGCTTCACTGATGCCTAGCAGGGAAAGGTTGTACTTTTGCCTTTCCGCTGCTATCTGGGCGGCCTTGCCGCTCTGGTACATGGTCTTGACGTTCCATGTGCCCATGGTTGTATCCCTGGATAGAGAGAGGCGTACAAGCGGTCCTGGCAAAGATAAACAAGGACAAAGCCCGGGGAGTTGTGGCACCAGCGTGGCGAAACCAGATTTTTTTACCGGTGCTGATGCAAATGCTGGTAGCAGAACCAATACTGCTGTCAGCAAGAGAGACTGTTATATCAACCAAGCGACCTGACACAGACACCCTCTGTGCAAAAAACTAAAACTATTCATATGCAAGGTGTCGGGGATAGATACAGAGGTGAGGGATTTTCTTCAGATGCAACCGACATCATCATGTTACCGTGGTGACCGGCCACCCGTCGCTTGTACGAAGGATACATCACTCGTTGGAGACGGTACGCGAGTGAGAGATCGGTGGATCACGTTTCACCGCCACTAGCCGAGGCAGTCAACTTTCTTGCGGCATTGGCACTCAATGAGTTGTCCTATAATACTATAGCTACAGCATGGTCAGCGCTCAGCTGTTATTTGTGTACATACGATGGAATACCGCTAGGATCTACAGAAGTAGTTAAAAGATTCATGAAGGGTGTGTTTGAGAGAAAACCAGTGTTTCCCAAATACCATAGCACATGGGATGTGAATGTAGTGTTGGACATGCTGAAGACGTGGGTGCCTCTTAACAAGCTTACGTTCAAAGAGCTCACGTTAAAACTTGTAATGTTTATTGCTTTGCTCTCTGGACAGAGGTGCCAAACACTACGAGCGCTAGATGTTACTAACATGCACTTGTCAGAACGCAAATGTACATTTTATGTATCTAAACTGTTAAAGCATTCAAAAGGGGAAAACATCAGGAACCCATTGAACTTCATGCTTTTCCAACAGACAGTTCTTTGTGTGTGATTCAGACGTTAAAAGAATATTTGAAACGCAAAAAAAAACTGGAGCTGATGGACAAAACAAGTCTGTTTGTTGCAATGCTCGCTCCGCACAACAGGCCAAGCTCAAATACTGTGGCCAGGTGGATAGAATGGACTGTAGAAAGAGAGCACAGGTGGACACTGTGCATTATTCTTCTCACATCACCAGACTGGCCAGCACCTCCGCAGCAAAAGATATGGGTGCTTCCATAGATGTCATCATGAAAGCTGCGGGATGGACAAATGCCACCACCTTCTCACATTTTATTATTATATACTGTCATACCGCACAATGAGGGCCTCAATGCACTTGCATACTTCCTCAACCAAAGAAGTCATAAACAACCTCCTACTCATACACTTCTACGTCTGGCTGAATTGGTTCTCTCTCTTAACAGTTTCACCTTTGATGGCGTCACCTTCGCTCAGTGCAGTGGTGTAGCGATGGGCACAAAAATGGGACCCAGCTATGCTTGCCTTTTCATGGGTTTCCTTGAGCAACAAATACTTCAGCAATACACCGGGCCTGTCCCTGAGATGTATAAACGCTACATCGATGACGGTTTAGGAGCTACACACATGACCCAAGCTGCACTTTTAGACTTCATTCACTTCGTGCAGGACTTCCACCCATCCATCAAGTTTACATACACTATATCAGCTACTTCAGTCGACTTTCTGGACATGAACATCAGGATTGACTGTGGAATGTTGAAAACTTCAATACATTACAAACTTACCGACTCACATTCCTACCTCGACTACCGATCTTCTCACAACCCCAAAACTAAAAACAGCATCCCATATTACCAGTTTCTTCGGCTAAAAAGAATATGTTCCGAAGAATCAGATTTTGATGTTCAATCCAAAGAAATGGCTGGATTTTTCATCGACAGACATTACCCACATACTGTTGTTCAAGGATCTCTCCAAACGGTACAAAAACTTAGTCGCGCTAGTATACTGCAGAGTAAACCTACCGCTGATAGTGACAGGCCTATCGTAACCATGATCTACCATCCCCACACCAATCCGGTTCGTAAAATCCTTTCTAACTGGGATCTTTTGTCATCCAGTAAAGAGTCTGCTGCTATCTTTTCTGAACCTCCGTTGGTAGCTTTCAAGAGGGATATTAATTTATGGGACATGCTTGTTCGCTCTACTCTCAAGCCTCGTCATACCACCAGACCCTCCGGCACCACTCCGTGCAATGTTCCTAATTGCAAGACGTGTCCTTTTATTTGCTCTTCCACCGTGGAGAATGGTCCACGTTACAAATTCAACATAGATACTTTACGTGTCAAACCACCAACATGATTTATGTCATCTCCTGTGTGAAATGCGGCCAACTCTATGTTGGAGAGACGGAAAGAACCATCAACGACCGTTTCAAAGAACATCTTCAGTCTGTCAAGTACCAATACAACAGACCGGTCGGACGACATTTCGATCAGGCCGACCACTCCGTCTCAGACATTTGGGTTAAAGGCCTCTGGCTTATGCAAGCCAGTACTGTCTGGGCCAGGAAAGACCATGAAAATTTCTGATTAATAAACTGGGCACTGTGGCGCCACTCGGGATGAATATGAAAGATTAACATTTTTTACCTTGCTTGTGTCTGCTAACTGTACCTCACTGTGTCGCTTCTGTTTTACTCTGGCTGACTCGCGACGAGTTAGGTGCCCACGCTGCAGCTGTCGTTTACTACTCGCTAACCAGATAGGTGAGGCTGGCGCTGGTTGATATGTACACATCCCTTGGGGACTTTCTCAGCGCTGGCCGTACGTTTAGTTGGATCCCTTGCCCTTCCCTGTCGGGCGCCCGGTCTCCGGCTCACAGAGTGATGCGCGGTTGTGGGTCAGGGTGATCGTGTGCATCCCTTGGGGATGTATGTGGTCGTCTTGTTGCGTGCCTGTGTGTTTTTCTGTGGGCTGGTGGGTGCCTGTTGGGTGGGGCTGGTGGCTCTGGCTGGTTGTCTTCCTCCCCCCCCCCCCCCCCCCCCCTTTTTTTTTTCTTCGCTCTCGCTTTCTCTCCCTCTTCCTCCCCCCCCCCCCCCCCTGCTACCCCCCTTAACACTTCTCTCTAGCCCACTTTCTCTCTTTACGCTTTTTCCTTTACCCTTCTTCCCCTTCCTCCTTCCCCCCCCCCTCCCCCCCCCCCTCCCCCCCCCTCCCCCCCCCCCCCCCCCCCCCCGTCTCTCTCTCTCTACCCCCCTCCCTGTTTTTTGGAGTTACCCATGAAGACGGTTTCACAACTACCTACTCTACACTTATACCAATATTCTCTTAGTAATTACTGAATTTGATTATTTGCTTTTTTTCAATGACTTGTTACTTGTGTACCGTGCTAAATGCTGGGTTTTTTTTCCTGGGGTCCTCCCGTTTTTCCCCGAGGTAGTCCTCAACTTGAAGGTGATATAGAGTTTGCCTTCGGGTTGGTGTTTAGCAGGCTTTGTGTATTAGACACTCAGCCTACTTCGTGCCCAAGGGTACTCCCCGTTCGTTCTCACTCTCTCTTTCTCTCTCTCCCTCTCGCTGTCTCTCTCTCTCTTTCTCTGGCCTCACATACACGCATTTACTTTTGCTCGCTTCTGCTCATGCTTACACACACTCTTGTCTCTCGTGTTCAGTTTCTGTCCGAGTCTCTCTCTAATGATTTTTTCATTGACGTCATTTTTACTTTTTACGCACTTTTGTTCTTCCGTTTCTTTTCTTTTTATTTTATTCTATTTTACGTCACCTCCTTCAGTTGCCACATTCTTTCTGCGAATGAAGATAAGTAGCGGCTAATCTGTCTGTTTATTTGTTTGTCTATTTTGACAAAGGGTATTTACCCGAAATATTAATAAATTGTGTTGTACCCGTCTTTTCTAAGCGTGTTTCTTTCTCCATTGGGTACTTCTTCACATTTTTATTGCCTGGTTCCGAGTGAGAAACCCACTTTAGGTCAGGTGGTGATGGACAGGTATCTGGCAAAGAAGTAGAGGTAAGGCTACTGGTAATTCAGTATGACTTAGCCTTTACGCTCATTACCACTGTTGCTCTCAAATCTCAAGTGCACTTAGTGACGGGATACAGGAAATGAGTAAGAATTGTTAGCAATACAGCGAGACTTACCTGTAAGGTGAAGCTGATTGCAAATTCTTACGAATTTGTTGTAGACCGGAACTACTGCACTTGCCCACCCCACATTATGTTGAAGAGCACTGCGCTCTACCCTGCCCTTTCACTTCGTTGCATGGTGCACTTGTTCCGGGGTTCCGTCAGTAGTAATGAGCTGTCTTTCAATACTGAGGGGATAGGCAGCGCGCGTTTCTCAAGTGCACTAGTTCCGGTCTACAACAAATTCGTAAGAATTTGCCATCAGCTTCACCTTACAGGTAAGTCTTGCTGTATTGCTAACAATTTATGTCCATTAGCATTGAATAGATTAACATAAATAAAATGTGTTGCATTTGGATTCACGACTTTGAGCTAGATATCCTGATTCAGCATGCTGTGAACAGTGGTTTTTGTCTTGATGATTCTGGCAGGAATCCTCACAACAAGAAACTGATAGCAAACAGTTAATCCTTATTATTCGGAATACACCATGTGTGAAATAAGTTCGGCTAAAATAGTTCAAGCGTAGTGTCAGAATAGTAGGCGCCAAGTTATTCTGGCACCACCCTTGAACTAAAGCCATCGGTCTATATCCTTTTCCGTAAGTACAATAATGTAGCTTGCATATGGCAGTGTACAAATTTGAAGCTTTAAGCCTCAGTATGCTATGAGTTAACAGACACTTTCAAATTGTACATCATTATAAACCTTTCCTTTTTCTTAACCAGATGAAACAAGATACCAAGAAACTGATGGACTTTGAAGCAGCACTACTTCTCAGCTACAAAACCTACCTTGAGTACCTGGAGATAGTTGCTAAAGGTAAGATAACAATTACATTGTCATAAATTTAACTCCGAGACATGCAGCTTTTGTTATGTGTGCGCATGTGTCAAGTCTCAATTGTATTAACTCGTTACACCCTGATGATGAAATCATTGTTTTGGTTTTTTAGATAACCTTTTAAAGTACCATTATGCGTAAGTTTGGAGACACATTTCAGCACCATTTTTGTTTGTTATGCCTTGTCGACACACCTAATAACTTTAACAGCAGTTGGGACACGCAGCAAAAACACACGCGTAATAGCATTTATTTATTTATTTATTCTGCCCAGCCGTTAAAGTGTCAAAACGATGCATGCTGAACTGGATTGTCCTCTGTCTAAATGAATCATGTCTAGACCTGTGTGTAGCGTTTCGTAACCATCTTTGTTTCCTCAAAATACATTACCGATGGCATTACTAATTGGAATATACCCCTTAGCTTACCCGATTTCAGCCTAAGCACCCTTGTGTGTACCTACACGACAAGGGCCATAACTCAGAGAGTTGCATCCAAGTGACCAGGTAGTCTCCCCTCCCTCCATCCGGTCCCATGAGCCGTGCCATCCCTGCCAGTTTTACCCTTAGCTTCACTGGGAATGGTTCACCGGCTTAGCCTCTACGTTGGTTGGATTAGTTCTTCGGCTATACTTCGTCTCAAGCTTTGCTAGTGGCTAAGAAGATGGCGAGGTAAGGCCTTGTGTTATGCCTACAAGTAACGGACTGTTTACGGAGCTGTCGGCATATTCCGTGGAAATTTGTCGTTTTTTTCGTTTGAGACTGGGCTTAGCCCTCGGACTGTGTGGTGAGTCCTGTTCAAAGGGCCTTTCATTACTGGCGCCGTGCAGTTGCTTTCATGGTCTCTGCTTTGTGTTGCAGTGCACAGTTACGCACCTGTAGGAGATGTAAAGGATTCCATTGGCCAACGGACTTGCATACGCTGTGTCTTCTCTGTTCCAGCTGCTCCTCGTCATGTACCAGCCCTAAGTGCACTACGTGAAAGGAGTGGAAGTGGTTCCAGCTGTGGGAGTTTTATCGGCGGGGACGCCCAGCGGCTACAGATTCTACCGCGCCGGTGGACAGGGACAGGTCAGCGCAAGACCCTATAGCGACTATAACCCCCGCTCCCCCCACTAATCCGCGCCACCGAGTGACCTCTGAGATTGTGGGGCCCTCTTCACGCTAGACACTGGACTCAGTCCCGTTTAGCCCTCTCATAGCGATGGCCGGGAGAGTCAACCCCGTCCCGCATGGTCCTTCGCAAGGAGCGACCAAGGCACTACTGCCAGTCTCGCATGGTTCTTCGCAAGGAGTGACCAAGAGACAGAGCACTCAGAAGACACGGACTCATGGGGATGTTTCCACTAGTCACCGTCCGTCAGCCACCCCCAGCGCATGCAGGTCTCCTAGCACAGGTATTCGTAGCTACGGAGATACCCCGTCACCTCCGCATCGGGCTCCCGGCCAGAGCCGGTCCCGTCATGCTACTCGGCGTTTCTCTCCTCGCAGCCGTTCCCCTAGCCATCGGGAAAGCTTTCATGGACACAGCTCTATGGACACTCCTCGTTGAGCCACTAGGACTTCGCGACTCCCCGCCGGCTTCTCTGGACTCACATAGGAGGCGACTTCCCTCTCTCGTCATTCGAGCAAGATCGCCGGTCAGCTCTACGGTAGTGCCCGGAGACCGGCAGCGGTTGCGCGCCGCTCGGCTTTAACCTGACCCTGCTCACAGGCACCCCGAGCACTTGCCTGACAGACTCTACTGGTCTCCGCCGGAAAGGTTGATCCCCCGTCGTGAAGTGGTTTCCGTGTGGCCTGTGCCTTCGGTTTATGATGACGTCCTCAGTCTGCACCCAGAGGACTTTGCATCAGCCCTGGGCTCCCAAGATCCCCACCCCCGCAGTGCTTTGGCGTCCGACACGGCAGGGGAGGCACCTGGTTCGTCTGAGACATCGCAGGCCCTAGACAAGGCGGCACGTTTGATCTCCGCTATTCTTCCCTTGGGGGGATGCCCACCCTCTCCGCCGCTCAAGTGGAAGGCTGCGGCCTCAGTCAATGCTCCGTTTCAGGCGAAACGTTTCAAGATCCTTCCTCAGCCCCTGGGAGTTAGAGACCTTGTGGACGCTTTTAATGAGCACCTGCGGAGCAAGCTGCAGGATAAGGGTTTCTTTGCGGACACTCGTTGGCCTGCTGATGTCGATATCAAGTTTTGGCAAGCTTGGTACGCGGGACACGCTCAAGCCTTCGCCTGCCCTCTCCCAGCGGTAGACCCGGCGGCGGAGTTACAAGATGGAGGCAAGATACCCGCCCGACCGTTCTTCCCCCCCTCCCCCCCCCCGGTCTGGACCACACGGCAAGTCTGATTCGGAATCCCCTGGCTTGTGCGGGTTTTTGGGACTTAGCCATGCAGGCGGTCGTGCGGAGTGTGGAGGAGTTTTGGGAGCGGCCAAACGAGACACGTTTGCGGGACATCCACTCGGCGGTGACAGCTAATCGTGCCATGCAGCAGATTGCGACCAACTCCATGGCGGCGGCTGTGTATTGTGACCCTAATCAGACGAGATGCTGTGTTGAAGAGTTGACCCGGCATCCCCTCGACCTTCGTCGCTCAACTGCACCATGCTTCTCTGGGCGGGCCTGCCTCTTCGGCTCCACCTGGCAAGAGGTTAAGGATTCAGCAAAGGACCTTTGGCCGAGCGCTCCCAGAGCTGATTCCTCCTGGTTTCCAGCTTCCCGCAAGGACGAGGGTCGCGCCCTATGGAGCTTCAGACCCACCTCCCGGCTGGTTACCAGACTACCTCCCAGACCCAGACGTCCCCCTCCCCCCCCCCCACCCCCCTCCAAGTCTCGGCCTCTGCCAGGCCTAGGTTTGCCCAGAGGCCCGGGCGGGAGAGGGCCCAGTGACTTTCTCCCGACTTCGCCCTCCGCCAATTCCTGCAGGGTCTCCAGTCGGCGGGAGGCTATCGAGGCACAGCGACAAGTGGCGGTCACTGCTGCCGGAGGACTCTTGGATTCTCGACACGATCTTGGAGGGACTGCAGATCTCGTTTCAGACCCCACCCCCGCTAAGACGCTCCCCTCTTTGGACGCCTGTACCGGTTGACCAGTGCAAGACGGACGCTCTTCAGGGGGAGATTGCCACGCTGCTACAGAAGGCCGCCACGGAGGTAGTAGATTGACAGGACTCCCCGGCATTCTACACTAAGCTCTTCGTGGTTCTGAAGCCTGGCGGCAAGTGGCGACCGGTCATCGACCTCTCGGCCCTGAACAAGTTTATCGTCGCCCCCCTCCTTTCACATGGAAACAGCAAGAGCCTTACGAGCCTCAGTACAGCCTATGGACTATGCGGTCAGCCTCGACCTGTCAGATTCATACCTGCACGTTCCCACGCACCTGCCCTCTCGGCGGTACCTGCGATTTGCCTTTCGTGGGGTCGTTTACCAGTTTCGAGCCCTACCCTTCGGTCTCAACCTCAGCCCTCGGGTCTTTACGAGGGTTATGGACGCCATAGTCGCCAGGGCCAGGCAGGATTCCTCGAGCCCTACCTCCAACTATCTCGACAATCTGCTTCTCAAGGCCTCGCTAGCGCTTCTTCACCGGCTCGGGTTCATCATCAATGAGGAAAAGTCGGAGTTGGTGCCGTCTCGCAGGTTTGTCCACTGGGCATGGAGTTCCTGACCGACCTCAACAGAGTATGTCTACCGGAGGCTCGTATCCAGAAGCTGACGGCCTTAGCACGGCAGGTCTCTCTAGCGCACACGGTCCTGGCCAGGACCTGGCTCCAGCTTGTGGGTCTAATCAGCACGGCGGCAGACCTGTTACCCCTCGGCAGGCTCTACTCACGACTGCTACAGCGGCATGTGCTGCTCCTCTGGCGCCCGTTCTTGGGAGATCTCTCAGCCTCGATCCCAGTCCTGCTGCTGATCCAGCCGCATCTGCTGAGATGGACAGATCACTCTTGGTCGGCGACATTCTTCACCCCTCCGCCTCCTTTCTCCATTTGTGCTGATGCAAGTCTTGTCGGCTGGGGTGCTCATTTACTGCTGGAATTTAGCGCCGTCTTGGGGCGGTGGGCGTTGGACCTTCGAGACAAACATATCAACTGGCTGGAGTTGTAGGTGGTGTGGTTGGTGCTCATCAACTGGGAATCGCAGCTCTGCAGCCAGGAAGTCCTGATCCTGTCCGACAATGCGACGGTGGTAGCCTATATTCAAGCATATATATATAAGCAAGGCGGCACTCGGTCTCTGGCCCTATGCATGCTACTTTACCAGATCTTCCTGTGGGGCAGCGATCGGTGGATTGCGCTCCGAGCATGGCACATCCCGGGACACCTGAATGTTATTGCGGACTCCCTCTCGCGATGGGGACAGCTCCTCCACACCGAGTGGTCCCTCCGGCTGGACATCTTCCGGATAATGTGTGCACACTGGGAGACGCCCATGATCGACCTGTTTGCGACCAGATGGAACAAGCAGCTGCCGCTATTTGTCTCACCCATCCCGGACCCCCTTGCGTGGGCGGTGGACGCGCTGTCCATCTCCTGGGAGAGCCTCATAGCCTATGTTTATCCTCCCTCAGTGCTAGTGCCCAAGGTGCTCCTCAAGCTACGGGTTGCAACATGTCCTACTGCTAATCGCACTGTTCAGTTGGAACAGGACTTTGACGACAGATCTTTTGAACCTAGCCACCGACCCTCCTCTCTGGCTCCCAACGCCTCATACGATGCTAAAGCAGCCCCAGCAGAATCTCTTCCACCCTTGTCTGGAGAGACTTCTGCTTCACGCCTGGAGGTTGTGAGGCAAGCCCTCACAGCGCGAGGTTTCTCGAATGCAGCGGTGGAGGCGATCGCGGCAGCCCGCAGACCATCCACCCTCAGGGTGAGGGAAGGAAAATGGAGGGTCCTACAGTCCTGGTGCGAGTCCCAGCGCCTCCCCCCCCCCTCCCCCATGGCCTTGACCACACCTCAGCTGGCTATTGTGGCTATTTAGTGAGCAGAACTTGGCCCCGATCACCATCCGAGGTTACTTATCGGCACTTAAGCCTACCAGTCCCGAAAGCGTGCAAGGATCTCTCAGACCTGATGTCCCACTTCGAGCTCCAGCGCCCAGTCGCCCGTTCTCTTGTTCCACGCTGGGATCTCCCGTGGGTGCGGACCTGGTTGAACTCCAGTCAGTTCGAGCCTCTTCCCTTCGCCCACCTCGCGGACGTGACTAGGAAGACCTGCTTCCTCGTGGCCCTCGCCACAGCCGCCAGAGTAAGCAAGCTGCATGCACTTTCAGTAGACCCAGCCTGCATACAGTTCAGGACCGACGTTTCAGTTCAACTTCTGAGCAATCCTTCCTTCTTGGCCAAGAATAGACAACCTCAGCTGCACCCCAGGTGTTGAGTCTTTGCCTGCTTTCGGGGTTCGACCGCTCCCAGACGTCATGACTGCAGGACCCGGTCCGAGCAATAAAACTCTACCTGCGCAGAGTGAAACCCATCAGGAGAGGCCGCTCCCATCTCTTCCTGCCCTTGGCCCCATGCCGAGCTGACATTTCCGCCCAGATGATCTCGTCCTGGTTGCGATGGACCATCCGCTCCGCTTACAAAGATCTCTCCCCACAGGGTGCCAAGAGAATACGGATAAGGGCTCACGAAGTCAGAGCGGTCACCGCCAGCGTCGTGTTCGACTGCAACTGCGCAGTCAGAGACATCGTTGCAGCGGTCGGGTGGCGAGCAGAGTCCATCTTCGCCCGCTTCTATCTCCGAGACCTCTCCGGCCAATGAGACAACCTGGCCCTGGTCAGAGACCTCGGCAGCGCAACACTCCCTCCGAGCGCTGCTGGCGCCATAGGTAACTCTTAGCTGAAATCGTCGAGAGGTTGCCCTTCGAAGCTAAGCTTACTGCCGTCGCGGGTTTTGGGCGGCACCCTCCTCCTTTTCGCTATTCTTCCAATTAGTAATTACTTACTTACTTACGCCTGTCACCCCTACCCAGGTATAGGCCGTCGACGAGAGACCTCCAGCAACTCCTGTCCTGTGCTTCAACTTCGATTCTACTCCAGGTGGTTCCCAGTCTCTTGATGTCTGCTTGGAGGTCTCAACGCCAGGAGTTTCTCAGCCTACCTCTTTTCCTCTTTCCCTGGGGGTTCCATGACAATGCCTGCCTAGTGATACTGGAAGCTGGCTTTCTCAGACTGTGACCGATCCATCCCCATCTTCTTCGCCCAATTTCATTCTCTGCTGTTATCTGCTCTGTTCTCTCCCAGAGTCTGACGTTGCTGATCTTCTCTGGCCAGTGGATTTTCAAAATTCTTCTAAGGCAACTGTTCATGAAGGTCTGTACTCTGTTGACTGTGGTTTTTGTCAATCTCCATGTCTCTGCTCCATATAGGAGAACTGCTTTTACATTGGAGTTGAAAATCCGGACTTTGGTGTGTTGTGACAGCTCTCTGGAACTCCACACTTTTTTCAACTGGAGAAAGGCTGCTCTGGCTTTACCGATTCGTGCTCTTCCAATTAGTAATGCCATCGGTAATGTATTTTGAGGAAACAAATGTATTTTTCTCTAAAATGTATATTAACGAAAAATACTTACCGATGGCATTAAAGGACCCTCCCACCTACCCCGCTTGCCGCCACTACGCTAAGTGTAAGACTGGCAGGAATGCATGGCTCACGTGACTGGATGGAGGAGGGGAGACTACCCGGTCACTTGGATACATTTCTCTGAGTTTCGGCCCTTGTCGTGTAGGTACACACAAGGGTGCTTAGACTGAAATCAAGTAAGCTAAGGGGTATATTCCAATTAATAATGCCATCGGTAAGTATTTTGCAAAAAAATACATTTTAGAGAAAAATACATGTTACAAAAGTATATATGCGAACAATTACGGCGGTAGTGGGCCTTTAAGTTTAAGGTCTAAGTCACATTTCTAGAGACAGATCAACCATGAGAGTTCAAAGGGTGGTGTAGGATTAGCCTGGCGCCACATCTTGTCGTCAGCGCTTTATATGTTAAACTGAGTTTAACTCCTCTCTTTCACCCCCCACCCGGGTCTGCCCTGGGGGACTTGGGTGGGGTTAGGTATTTTTTAGTTCCCAGGGTCACCCTGGTCAGCCCCACAGGGTGGGTTTTTCTCTCTATTCTGGGGCATGTGTTTCTGTCTACCCGAGGTCCATTCATCTGTATTTGCCTTTTTAAAACTCTCCCTACTGTCTGCACTGCCTGTAGCTCTTGATATTGGATGTGTGTTGCTAAATGGTCTTAGCTTTATTTATGCCCCATGTTGTAGGTTTATTTAATGTATTTGACCGGCTGGCGACATACATTCAATTTTCTGTTTAGTTTTTTTTTCACAAGCAGTGCAGGCACGTCCTGAGAAAGCCTTGTTGCTGTCGGGACGTTAAGCAATGTACAATCAATAAAACCTCTCTTTCACCTCCCCTCACTTCATAAGGGTGATGTAATCATTGGGACTGTCTTACTATACAGTTATGTCTCAAAGCTGCTGAAGAAATGTTGTTCATTGTTCTTGAAACTCTGTTTTAAAAAAGTAAATTTCGCCTGAAATGTTGACCCTCATTTCCCTTCACATTTAAAAGAAATTCCACTGTGTTGCAGGGAAGGCTTTTGGAAATTCATACAGGATGCAACGGCTTGGCTTTACTGATGTTTCCGTGCCCCAGAAAAATGTGGTGGTAAGTTACCATTTTTCTGACTACATAAGATCACTTTAAAAAATCTGCCACAGGTATTTGCAGTTAAAGAATGGAATGTGAAGAAACAAACATTTGACTAGGAGAAAAATGAGTTTGCATATCTAGTACAACATACCTTCTCTTGCCTTTTTCCACAGGAAAAAAATTATCTTGTATTTAGATCTGGTGTGCTTGTGTTGTTTCTCAGGATTTGAGTGCTGTTGCTGTACACTGCTTGACACAGATGCTGACTAGTCACCCCCACTTTAACTACCGTGGGAACATTGTCACCTTCCTTGTGCCTTTCATGAACCGCAGAAACCCAAAGGTAAGTCCGCCTGAGTTCATTGAATGTCAAACGCACAAGAAGGGTTGACCATGATAGCTCAAGGTAAGTGGTGGATTAGCTTTGCGTCTTTCCAGCTGTCAAACTAAATCCAGACTGAAAAGTTGACTGCCAAGCATCTGAAATGCAGACAATAAAGAAACACGCTTAGAAAAGACAGTGTTGTGTACTGTCAGTGTTTCTTTCTTTCTTGGGTTCTTCGTGTGTCAAACTGATCAGTCATTACTCTTGAGCTATCATGGTTAGTGCCGCACTGGTTGTCTCCCTCGATTCGTTGCATGCTTAGTGCACAGCCCATTTGTATTGTGTGGATGTGGTCTGGCAGGAGATGTAGTGTATGTGGAAGGGTGGTGAGGGATGTTTGTATATATTGTAACCTGTTCAGTGCCGGCTGACAAAGATTATGTTTCTGCGATCTTCATTAACTCAACACAAAAAAACCCTAGGTGTCCCAGGAACAATGATTCAAAAAGGTTTCAGCAAGAGGCATATACCTTTTGCAGTTGGCTGGATTTCAAATTTTCTCAGCACTGAACTGGTAAAAATGTGTCATAGCTTGCATAGATAACTTTTTGTTTATGTGCAGATTCGTGTAATCTTTGTACACGGTGGTTTCTCTTTGCGGGCTTTGGCCCACTTAGTTTCAACAGCTACGCGTGTGTGCTAGCTCACCTGCCACTTGTCCGCGCGCGCAGAGAAATATTCACGCATGCGCAGAGGGTAATTTACCTTCCATACCAGCGACAAGATGGCGGGCTCAGACTGGCGATTAAAAACTACTTTTTCCTCTAATGAGAAGGCTATAGGAGGTTTATTATGGGTGAAAGAAGCAGTTTAGCCTCTATTAACCTTTTTTTCATAGTTATACCTTGGTGTAAGACTGAAAAAGTACCATAAGTTGGATTTTGGAATGGAAAGGGGAGGTCTGGTTTACGTCTGTCGTCACCCTCTGGGGTATGACACTAGCATTCTCCCCCCGCCAGTGCTCTGTTATACAAGTTTTGTCAACACTTCTAATGGGCAAATGTGATAGTAAAATGTTCCCCGCAGATTTGACAGCTCAGTATTTATCCTGCACATTGTTAATTGAGTCTCTCTCTCTCTCTCTCTCTCTCTCTCTCTCGTCATCTCTCCTCTCTCCTCATCTCATCTCTCTCTCTCTCTCTCTCTCTCTCTCTCTCTCTCTCTCTCTCTCTGTCTCTCACCCTGCTTAGGAATCCACAATCACTATGGTTAGTCTCAAGCAGATTATCACGTCTGCAACTAGAGTTACAGAGTCGTGTGCCACTCTAATTGATCATGTATACACCTCCAACAATTCAAGGGTTCTTAGTTCTTCTGCCCTGCAAGTGGCGATCAGTGACCACTACCCTGTGTGCTGCAGCTGGGCTTTGAGGTTGGACAAACAAAATCGGAAAAACCAGCATACCACTATCTATTATAGATCGTTTAAAAAGTTTAATAGGGACATGTTTCTAGCCGAACTAAATGAAACCTCTTTTTTTTCAGTTTACAATCATACGAATCCTGAAGATGCGTTGGCCGATTGGTATAGATTGTTCTGTCGGGTTCTTGACAAGCATGCGCCGTTGCGTGAAAAGAGGGTGAAACATGTGCATTTACCCCAATGGTTAAGCAATGACATTAAAGAGGCCATGGCTGTCAGAAATGAACTAAAACGCAACAAAGATTTTGGTGCTTTCCGCAAGCAGAGAAATCGTGTTAAATACATGGTATTAGAGGCCCCCCCCCCCCCCAAACACTTTAAGCGATCGATGGACAACAAAACAGACACCTTATCTGTCTGGCGCGCCCTTAATGCGTTCACTAAATCACGACAAACAGCACCATGTACATCTATATCTGCAGACACATTTAACAACCATTTCTTGTCTGCTGCTGATTCGTTGTTAAGCAGTACGACAACTCGCACACCAGCTATATCTGAAAGGCTTACAGATTTTTGTGAGGACAAACTCGTGCCAAACGTATCCTTTAGTATTCCTTCGCTTACAGTATTTGACGTTGGCAAATCTATTAGCCAACTCAAAAATAAGCGCTCGCTTGGTCACGACGCCTCGCGCTGGGACCATATGGCATTGAGGCGCGTCCCCTGGGTATTGGATAGGGGGTCCCTCGTGAGAGGGGTGCACCGAATGAAATAAGGTGCCATGAACCAACATGGTCTAAGGGAAGGTGACCCCGACAGAAAACCCCTGGTCCTCCTAGTAAGGGGGTTGGGCGTGGGGGTAGCTTCCCCACCCTGCAAGCCTACCCGGCACCGGCCTCCACGTGGCGTAGGTGGGTAGTCCGCTCAGTCCCTGACTGAGTGGGCTAGCGGACGGGTGCCATCTTTGTCCAGGATTAGGACTTGATGTCAGCAGATATGTTGTTCAGCCTTTTCACTGGTCCGGTTTTTAAGGAGCTGTGCTAACCTAGGTCGTACCATGTTGGATTGGTCCTTAAAAATACTCGTGACTTTTTGGTCCTTTGGATCCCAAGTGTTTGCCGTGCTTGGAGACCCGTGTCGGGGGAGAAGAGGATCCTGGTGGCTGAGGTTCCCTTTGGGCTGCGGCTCACTGGTGCCAACACTCCACTTCGGCCTTGACTTCTACCTAAACGGGAGGCTAGTCGTACCGGCCTAGTCAATCGGCTCTTGTCACGTTGAGCCCTATCCCACTGTTGACATGCGGGTTGCTATACGGAGCACCATGCTATAGCTTCTGCTGCTGATTAGGTGCTTTACGCCAGTATTCCCCTGCATTCAACGGTGTGATAGAAGGCGGTGGCTCAAACGGTTCAATCGGGCTTACCCCCTTGAGTATATCTTTCGGGCAGTCTCCATTGTGCGTCGGCTGGAGACTCGCCGACAGTTGCACTTTCCCTTGTTGGGCTCGGTGGCGGGCGGGGACCCCCGGGGGATGAATATCTCTACTAATATAATATGGATAAAACCAAAAAACCAAAACTAGCACAGAAACGGCGCATAGACACCGACATTGCACATGACAGTGATTCAGACTGTGAGGAAGCGACGCCTCAGGCGTCGGCCGTATGGCCTCGCTTCCTCATTGTCCATAGCAAGGTGAAGGAGAAACCAGTTACCAAGCTGCATCCTTTTCTGGTGGGGGAGACCCTCAGGAGCCGTGTTGGCAGGCCTGACGCCCAGCGCCTCAGGTCTGGTGACTTGCTGGTGGAGTGCCGTACTCGGGCACACTCCAGCGGGCTACTGGGGCTCTCTTCCATCGGAGACACTCCTGTGGAAGTCACACCCCACAAAACTATGAATTCGTCAAGAGGCGTAATCAAAGATCAAGCTTTGGCAGAACTGTTAGAAGATGAACTTGTAAGGAACCTTAAGTCTCAGGGGGTGACTTGCGTCAGGCGCTTCGCTTCCAAGCGAGGTGGTGGGGAGATCCGTCTCCCTACCATCATCCTGACGTTTGGCACCCCCACCCCTCCTACTACCATCTGGGGAGGTTACTACTCCCTGAGAGTGAAAAAGTACGTCCCTCTTCCCCTCCGGTGCTTTAAGTGCCAAAAGTATGGCCATGGGCAGAAGACATGCCGTCAGGCAGAGGCTTCATGCGCCCGTTGCACTAGGCCCGGACACTCTGCTGAGTCCTGCACAGCCACCCCCCTGTGTGTGAATTGCCAGGGGGCGGATATGGCTTCGGATAAGAAATGCCCTCGTTGGATATCCGAGTGCAAGATTCAGCAGGTGCGTGTGGAGAAGGGGCTGTCCTTTCTGGATGCCAAAAAACTGGTTGAAGGCCCTGGTGCAGCTGCGGCTGCCCCAACCTCTAACACCTCAGTGTATACTTTTAGTGCAGCGGTGGCAGGCAAGCGCCCCACCAAAGACTTTTCATGTCAGACCCCAACTTCTTGGTTGGGGGCGGAGCCTCGGCTCATCTCGCCCCTGGAGAGTAACCCTCCTCCGGTGGTGACAAGGAGCCAGGGAACGCAGAAGGCGGACACTGCCGGTCCGGTTGTGCCGCCTTCTGTTGCCCCTAAGCCTCAGCCCCCACCCAAACCTGTTAGTCAGTCAACTCCAAAGGCTTCTGGCTCTGGTCAGCCTTCTAAGGCCGCTAACTCTAGCGGCAGGAACGCTGCCCAGGACCAGAAGTCTAAGAAATCTATGGGACCGCTGTGCGCACGGGCCCAGAAGGGGAACACAGATGTGCCCCTTCAAAACAAATATGCTGCACTGGAGGAGCGGATGGAGGGAGTGGAAGTTGTTGTTGCTGATGCTGCGGCAGCTCCACCCCCTTCCTCTCCGAAGAACCAGAGGAGGCCCGGGAGCCGGCCCCCCTCTGTTTCTTCAACTCCTTCCAAGGTAAAGGAAAAAGGGGGGAAAAACTCCTTATCCCCAGATCAGACTTAATCATGGACTCTTTGCTTCAGTGGAATTGTCGTGGTTTTCGAGCTAACTTTGAGGAATTACGTCTTTTAGTCAAGTTCTATAACCCCTCAGTCATATCTCTTCAGGAGACTTACCTGAAGACTTCTGACCCTGTGTCTTTTAATGGTTTTAATGTTATACATAAAGGATCTGATTCGGAGAGGCGCTCGGGTGGAGCGGCTCTTCTCATTAGTAGCCGAATTTTATGTAGCCCCGTTAGCATCGACACCTGTCTTCAGGCTGTCGCTGCTCGGGTTACCTTAAAAAAGACCATAACCATATGCAGTATTTACCTGCCACCATCACTGCGGGTCTGTAGCAATGATATTTTTCACTTAGTAGATCAACTGCCCCCTCCCTTTATTCTCATGGGGGATTTTAACGGTCATGCTCACCTTTGGGGTAGTGACCACTATGATGGCAGAGGTCAGATGTTAGAAGATGTTTTTTCTCAACTTAACCTATGTGTCTTTAACGATGGCTCACCTACATACTCTAACTCAGGTTCCGGATCTAGTTCTGTTCTAGACCTCACTGTGTGTGATCCTTCTCTCATGCTGGACTTTGACTGGAAGGTTCACGATGACCTGTGTGGTAGTGACCACTTCCCAGTAGTCCTGTCATCGGTCAGCTGTGAGGAGGATTCGCCGGTGGGGCGCTGGAATCTCAAGAAAGCTAACTGGTCTCTGTTTGCCTCTCTCTGTCAGTCTCGTCTTACAGAGGAGGTGGTCATGTCAGCTGAAGAACCTGTTTCTTGTTTTACTTCTATTTTGTTGGAGGTTGCAGGTGAAATCATCCCTAGAACTTCCACATCACTCCCTCGGAAGCCGAGAGTACCATGGTTTAATGAAGAGTGCCGCAAGGCCCAAACAATGCGCAAATCTGCTCAGCGACGTGCATTTCGTAATCCGTCGCAAGCAAATATTTTAACCTTTAAAAGACAGCGGGCGAAAGCCCGTTATATTTTTAAACGTGAACGCCGTGCTTCCTGGAGACGCTTCGTCTCATCTTTATCTTCTAGGACTCCGTCCCAAAAAGTCTGGAAGGCTGTTCGAAGAATTAGGGGCAGGGGTGGCTCGGCTTCTGTCGGCCATCTTAGAGATGGTGCCAGTTTGGTCACAGATAAAAAGGCTGTGGCCAAGTTGCTTGCCTCCACCATTGCCCATAATTCTTCAACAGAGCATTATTCACCTTTCTTCCAGAGAGAGAAGGAGAAGCGAGAATCTTGTGCTTGTGATTTTATATCGGATAACTTGGAAGACTATAATGCCCCTTTTACGTTTTCAGAATTGCAGCAAGCCATGCAGAAATGTACTGACTCTGCTGCTGGATTAGATACCATCCATTATCAGCTCATAACACATCTGCCTGAGGATTCACTCCTTGTACTTCTCAAGGCCTTTAACCATATCTGGATAACCGGTCATTTTCCACCATCTTGGCGCCAGGCTGTGGTTGTGCCAATTCCCAAGCCGGGTAAGGATCCTTCCGACCCGGGCAACTACCGGCCAATAGCTTTGACATCATGTTTATGTAAAACTATGGAACGCTTGGTCAACGCCCGACTGGTGTGGCATCTTGAGTCACAGGGTCTCATCACAGACCTCCAGTGCGGTTTCCGGCGCTTCCGTAGTACAACTGACCATCTAGTCCGCTTTGAGTCTTTTATCCGAGGTGCTTTTGTCAACAAGCAGCATGTCTATGCAATTTTCTTTGATCTTGAAAAGGCATATGACACTACCTGGAAGCATGGTATAATGTCTGATTTGTCGGACATGGGTTTTAAAGGGCATCTGCCCATTTTTATTCACAATTTTTTGTCCAACAGGTCGTTCCATGTCCGTGTGGGCTCCACCCTCTCCGACTCCTTTGAACAGGAGATGGGTGTCCCGCAGGGCAGCATTCTTGATTGGGAGACAGGGACTAGGTTCGGAGATGAGTGAGAATGGGGAAATGTTTGTAGACTTTTGTGCTCTAAACCAACTTGTCATTGGAGGCAGCATCTTCCCACACAGAAGAATACACAAAGCAACTTGGGTCTCACCTGACCATACAACAGAGAACCAAATAGACCATATCTGCATTAGCAAGAAATTTAGAAGATCCCTTCAAGATGTTCGATTGAGGAGGGGAGCAGATGTCGCCTCTGACCACCATCTGCTTACCTTAAGAATGAAGCTCAAGCTAAATAAAAGCCGCACAGAGACAACAAGAAGACAGCGCATAATGTAGGCCTCCTGAGAGAAACTGGAGTTAGAGAAGAGTTCAAACTGGTGCTGTCCAACCGGTTTCAAGTGCTACAGGAGCTAGTAAATGAAGAGGAGGCGGTCACCACAGAGCAGCAGTGGAAGGCAGTTAGAGAGGCGCTGAACTCAACCTGCAAAGACACTGTAGGGTTCAGGAAACACCATCACAAGGACTGGCTGTCGGCACAGACCTTGAAGAAGATAGAAGTGAGGAAGCAGAAGAAAGCAGTTGTCAACAGTCGCACGAGAGCAGCCAAAGTAAGGGCACAGGGGGAATACTCGGAAGCCAACCGCGAGGTGAAGAGGAGTATCAGGGCAGACAAGAGGGCCTACACAGAAGCCTGGCAGAAAAGGCAGCAGGCAGCGGTAACATGAAACAGCTCTATGACATTACCAGAAGATTGTCAGGCAAGTATGGCCATACAGAAAGACCAGTAAAAGACAAAGAAGGCAAGCCTATTGCAGACAGAGCAGACCAACTCGACAGATGGACCGAGTATTTTGAAGAGTTACTGAACAGACCTAGCCCACCTGACCCCCCAGACATCCAGCCGGCAGAGACCGACCTACCCATCAGCTGTGACAGACCCAGCTGGGAAGAGATCAGAAGAGCAGTGGCATTTTTGAAGAACGGCAAAGCAGCAGGCCCAGATGGCATCCCAGCGGAGTCTCTGAAAGCAGACCTAAAGTCAACAGTGGAGATGCTGTACCCACTGTTTGGAAAGATCTGGGAAGAGGAGGTGATGCCGGCTGACTGGAAGGAGGGGTACCTAATCAAGCTTCCCAAGAAAGGCAACCTCAGCAAGTGTTCCAACTACAGAGGAATCACCTTGCTATCAGTACCAGGAAAGGTCTTCAACAGGATCATCCTGGAGAGAATGAAGAGCTCCGTTGACCCCCACCTGAGAGACCAGCAAGCAGGATTCAGGAAGAACCGATCATGTACAGACCAGATCGCCACTCTCCGCATCATCGTGGAACAGTCTCTGGAGTGGAGCTCCCCGCTGTACGTCAACTTTGTGGATTATGAGAAAGCATTTGACAGTGTGGACCGAGAGACTTTGTGGAAACTCCTACGACACTACGGTGTACCCACAAAGCTCGTCCACCTGATCAAGAGCAGCTACGATGGCATGACATGTCGCATGATCCACGAAGGGCAGTTCAGCAGGGAGCTCCAGGTCAGAACTGCCCCACCCGGGTCTGCCCTGGGGGACTTGGGTGGGGTTAGGTATTTTTTAGTTCCCAGGGTCACCCTGTCAGCCCCACAGGGTGGGTTTATCTCTCCATTCTGGGGCATGTTTCTGTCTACCCTTTGTCCATTCACCTGTATTTGCCTTTTTAAAACTCTCCCTACTGTCTGCACTGCCTGTAACTCTTGATATTGGATGTGGGTTGCTAAATGGTCTTGGCTTTATTTAGGCCCTGTGTTAGGTTTATTTAATGTATTTGACCGGCTGGCGACATACATTCAATGTTCTGTTTAGTTTTTTCACAAGCAGTGCAGGCACGTCCTGAGAAAGCCTTGTTGCTGTCGGGACGTTAAGCAATGTACAGTACAGTCAGTCCAGGTCAGAACTGGTGTCAGGCAGGGGTGTCTGCTGTCTCCGTTCCTCTTCCTACTGGCCATAGACTGGGTCATGAAGATGACCACAGAGCACAGACGAAGTGGAATACAGTGGACACTGTGGACACAGCTTGACGACCTCGATTTTGCAGACGACTTGGCATTACTGTCCCACACTCATCAACAAATGCAGGACAAGACCACGAGGCTTGCTGACATCTCGTCCCAAGTGGGCCTCACCATTCACAAACAGAAAACAAAGACAATGAGGCTGAACGCAACCAGGGAGGAACCAGTCTTGCTTGCTGGCACCCCGTTGGAGGAGGTGGAGTCCTTCACCTATCTCGGGAGCATCATAGACAAAAAAGGCGGCACTGATGCAGATGTCAGAGCACGAATCGGTAAGATCAGCAACTTCAGACTCTGGGAGAGAACAGAGCAGATAACAGCAGAGAATGAAATTGGGCGAAGAAGATGGGGATGGATCGGTCACAGTCTGAGAAAGCCAGCTTCCAGTATCACTAGGCAGGCATTGTCATGGAACCCCCAGGGAAAGAGGAAAAGAGGTAGGCCGAGAAACTCCTGGCGTCGAGACCTCCAAGCAGACATCAAGAGACTGGGAACCACCTGGAGTAGAATCGAAGGAGAAGCACAGGACAGGAGTTGCTGGAGGTCTCTCGTCGACGGCCTATACCCGGGTAGGGGTGACAGGCGTAAGTAAGTAATTAAGTTGGTCACGACGGGATAAATACATACTTTTTAAAACTTGCTGCCCCGTATGTGGTCGAGTCTTTGACATTTATTTATAATCTCGTTTTACAACATGGTACATTTCCAAACAGCTGGAAAGTAGCCAAAGTTATTCCTCTGCCTAAAAGTAAGAACCTCTCAGACCCTAATAAGTTTAGACCAATCTCGCTCTTGTCAGCTCTGTCAAAACCAATAGAAAAACATGTACATAGGCATCTGAGCTATTTTTTTGAAAAACATAACTTGCTTTACCCACTACAGTTAGGTTTTAGACCTCGCCACTCATACCACACAGCTCTAGCTCACCTGACCAATACTTGGCTTACGTCCATGAACAAAGCTGAAATGACCGGTGCTGTATTTCTAGATTTCTCAAAAGCCTTTGATCTAGTAAATCATGATATGTTGATACTAAAGCTATCAGTGTATCACGTAAACAAAGCATCCTTGGACTTTTTCAAATCCTACCTGCACGGAAGACGTCAGTATGTGTTTGTTAACGGAAAACGTTCCGCTGAAGGCATACTAAAGCATGGCGTGCCTCAGGGCTCAATATTAGGGCCCCTCTTATTTTCCATTTACATCAATGATATGCCATTGCATATTTCAGATCTAAACTTACGCTGTAGCCTGTTTGCTGATCATGCTACTCTCGACGTGTCGTCAGCAAATATCTCCACAATCAATTCCTCACTTTAACAGGGCTTAACTGATGTTTCAAAATGGTGTCGCACTAACTGTATGGTACCAAATCCGTCTAAAACAGAATGCATGCTAATAACTACAAGACAAAAGCAGCAGCTACATCCACCCCCGCTTAGCCTTTCTCTCAACTCTGAGCCGATTAGACAAGTTAGAGAGCAAAGCTTGTTAGGCGTCATTATCGATGACCAACTCACATGGCACGCGCATGTCAGCAGCGTATGTCAAACAGTGTCCAGGAATTTATATCTCCTTTCAAAACTGCGTTATTTTACAGATACACCGACCAGGAAAATATTTTATAACGCACATATTCAATCCCATATAGATTATGCTTCTACAGTTTGGGATGGATGTAGCGATGCGTGCATAAAAAGGCTTAATGCTCTTCATTGTAGAGCAGCCAAATTAATCCACCCGGATAGTAAAGAAAGCACCGACGACCGACTCAAAGCCCTCGACATGCTGCCTCTGCGTATGTTACTTATGTACAATAAAGGCGTACTTATGTTTAAAATCTACGACTCTAAATCGCCTAGTTATCTAAAAGATCTATTTAGCCCTGCTCATACGCCTTATAAAACGACGAGGAACAATCTATCCATACCAAGGCCGCGCCTCGATATATTCAAAACTAGTTTGTCCTTCCTACTCAGGAGCCAAACTATGGAATTTGTTGCCTATCGACATTACTGGGGCTCCCTCTTTGTCCACATTCAGGGCCCACTTATTTCGGCAGCTGAAAGAAACTTAAGCCCATAGTTGTGTAGTTGTGTTGCTGTTTTTCAAGCGCATTGAGTTGTAGTGTCGAGTTTGCTGTTGCTGTTCAAACTAAGTTTTTAACGTTCATGTTTAATCAGGTTCTTTGTGTGTGTGTGTGTGTGTGTGTGTGTGTATGTGTGTGTGTGTGTGTGTGTGTGTGAGTGAGTGACTGCTAACTAGGTGTTGTTGTTGGGTTTTTAAAAAAAAAAATTATGCTCACGTTTTGCCTTTCCAATTTTATTAAGTTTTAGTCACGCGCGTGAGATTGTTGTGTGAGTGTGTGTGCAAGGACATGATTGAAAAAAGGTCTGTGTACCTAATCATTTATCCTTGAGAAATAAAGTTTTATTTCATTTCTCTCTCTCTCTCTCTCTCTCTCTCTCTCTCTCTCTCTCTCTCTTTCTCTCTCTCTCTGATTTATTCCAAAGCAGTGATTGACTGTGTGCCTCAAATTCTGTGATTTTCTCGCCTGGTTTGATTACCAAAGCTCCGCTAAGTTTTCATTGTGACAGTACGGTTTCAAGTGTTCAGCCTACGATACTTCACATCGCAGGCTACACCATTTGTTCATTTATTCATTTATTTAGACACCCCCCACCCGGGTCTGCCCGGGGGGACTTGGGTGGGGTTAGGTATTTTTTAGTTCCCAGGGTCACCCTGGTCAGCCCCACAGGGTGGGTTTTTCTCTCTATTCTGGGGCATGTGTTTCTGTCTACCCTTTGTCCATTCACCTGTATTTGCCTTTTTAAAACTCTCCCTACTGTCTGCACTGCCTGTAGCTCTTGATATTGGATGTGTGTTGCTAAGTGGTCATAGCTTTATTTAGGCCCCATGTGTTAGGTTTATTTAACGTATTTGACCGGCTGGCGACATACATTCAATTTTCTGTTTATTTTTTTCTTTCACAAGCAGTGCAGGCACGTCCTGAGAAAGCCTTGTTGCTGTCGGGACGTTAAGCAATGTACAATCAATCAATCAATCATTTATTTAGACAGCTTGCGCAGCATTAATACGTGGATACACTATTAATCAAAAGCGATCTTCATTTGATAACGCTGTGTTGGACACCATTTGTGACGTTTTGATACGAGGTGCTATAACTTCAGCCGCGCTTTACTGCATTGAAACTTTATTCCCTATTCCCTCTGTTTATATATTTTTTGTATTGTGTTGCACTTCATTTGGGAAAGTTAAAATTCAACATGACCCATAATGCTCAGACACACGGAAGCCTTCAAACTGGTCACTTGAACATCTACCATCTTTTTAACAAGGTGGCCGATTTGAATGTTTTTCTAAACTCGTCTGAACCATTCCACCTGTTTGGTCTTAGTGAGACGCGACTTAACTCCGACATAAGCGATGAAGCCGTTCACATACCTAACTTTAGCATCACTCGACGTGACCCTCGTGTACTTGGTCAGACTGGGCTTGCCGTTTACATCCATAACTCAGTCCAACATTTAGTAAAAAGGCGTGAGGACATAGAAACTCCGGAAGTTGAGTGCATTTGGTTGGAATTTAGGGCTCCAAAAACTAAACCCGTCTTCATCGGCTTTTGTTATCGTAACCCATCAGCCAAGTTTGAATGGTACGACGATTTCTTGCATGCAGTAGAAAAAGTTGGCCTACCTAACTGTGATGCGTTGCTACTAGGCGACTTTAACATAGATATGTTAAAGCCCCATACCGCGTGGGATTGCATCACCACACAAACCGGCTTAGAACAATTAGTTTCGGCCCCTACTAGGATCACAAAAACAACCGCAACACTCATTGATCACATTTACACCAACCGTCCCCTTAGTGTGTTCAATGTTAGTGTTCCTGACCTCAGCATCAGTGATCACTTTCCTACTGTGTGTTCCTGGTCAACAAAACTGCCAGTGCATCGTAAGAACGGGCACACAACTATAACGTACCGCTCATTTAAACAGTTTAATCAGTCTGCTTTTCTAGCAGACCTTGATCAAACACCATTTAATGTCGTTAATAACGAAACTGACCCTGAAAAGGCTCTGACTATTTGGTATCGACTCTTTACAAGAGTACTTAACAAACACGCCCCTTTACGGCAAAAGCGGGTAAAAAACCACACGTTACCGCCTTGGCTAACGCAAGGAATAATTGAAGCTATGAAATTGAGAAATGACTTAAGAAGACACAAGCTATTTAACGAATACAAAAAACAACGTAACCGTGTCAAGTCTATGGTACGCAGGGCTCAAAAGTCTCTCTTTGAACGAATGATTAAAGAAGACAGAGATACTGCCGCACTCTGGCGCGCAGTTAATCTCATCACCCGAGGTAACAGCAAGAAATTGTCAGCCATTCCTTCTAGTATTACTGCAGACATCTTTAACAAACATTTTTTGTCTGTTGCCGAGTCAATCATACCCTCAAGCGGAAAAACGTCTTACACATGCCCGGAGTCCCTGCTTAACTTCTGTAAGCAGAAGACTAAGGACAAACCCCCCTTCTCTATACCGCCTCTAGCTGTGTATGAAGTAGGAAAACTGATCGGGTCACTGAAAAACAAAAAATCATCGGGACCTGACGAGATCAGTCCTAAAATCCTGAAACTGTCCCTTCCCTATACAGTAGAATCGTTAACGTATATTTATAACTTATGCATCCAACAAAATATATTTCCATCAGAACTGAAGCAAGCCAAGGTTATCCCTTTGCCTAAATCAAAAGATCTGTCTGATGTTAATAACTATAGACCCATCTCAATATTATCCAGCCTTTCCAAACCTCTTGAAAGACACGTGCACAAACACCTTTATCAATATTTGGAGAGTCGTAGTCTATTGCACGTATTTCAGTCCGGCTTTCGCCCCAAGCATTCTTGCCACACGGCACTAACAAGACTTATTGATGCGTGGCTAGCATCCATAAATAACTCCCAAATAACTGGGTCGATCTTTATTGATTTTAAGAAAGCTTTTGACCTTGTAAATCATAACATTCTTTTGTCAAAACTTCAAGCATATCTTTGCAATGCAGGTGCTGTCTCATTGTTCACTTCATATTTAAGCGGAAGGAAGCAAAGAGTACTGTTAAATGGATCCTACTCCTCGTATGGTCACGTCAAAAGCGGCGTGCCTCAGGGCTCTGTCCTCGGGCCATTGCTGTTCTGCATATTTATCAATGACCTTCCACTACATATTAGTTGCCGCGATATTTCTTGTGACATGTTTGCTGATGACTGCACACTACACACTCCTCACAAAAATGTAGCTGCAATTAACACGCGTCTGCAGGAAAGCCTGCGCGAGGTCACCGACTGGTGTCATTCCAACTCCATGTCCCTGAATCCGTCAAAAACAGAATGCATGGTTATAACCACACGTCAAAAGCACCAACTATGCCCGCTCTCTCTTAGTCTGTCTATAAACGGCAGCCCAATTGAGCAAGTATCACACCACCGCCTCTTGGGGGTCACTATAGATGATCAGCTTAAATGGCAACTGCATATTAATAATGTGTGCAAAAGAGTTTCCAGAAGCCTGTATATGTTGTCAAAATTGAAAACAATTACTGACACAGATACGCGTCTTCTTTTCTACAATGCTCATGTCAAGTCGCACATAGACTATGCATCAACAGTGTGGGATGGTTCTAGTGATGTACATTTGAAGAGGCTGAACTCCCTACATAGGAGAGCTGCTAAGCTTATATTTCCCGATCCCGAACTCTCAACTGACGAAAAGCTTAAAACTTTAAAAATTCTCCCTCTATCCCAGCACTTTCAGTTCAATAAAGGTGTATTGATGTACAAGCTGTACAAGCAATCATGTCCACTGTACTTGAGTTCTTTTTTCTCAGAACGGACATCTGTAGCTTCTAGACATGGACAACAATTCAAAGTACCCCTGCCGCGTATTGATTTATTCAAAACCAGCTTGTCATTCTCGGGAAGTTCATTCTGGAATTCTATTCCTGCAGAAATTAGAAACGCAAAGACGCTCACCTCATATAGGGACAGCCTCTTCAAACACCTAGAATCTCTGACGTAATCAAATCATTACAGTATTGGGATAACTTACACGTGTGTTCAGATGTGTACATGTGCGTGCTTGTGTGTGTGTGTGTGTGTATGTATGTGTGTGTGTATGTGTGTGTATGTGAGAGAGAGAGAGAGAGAGAGAGAGAGAGAGTCCCTTTTTCCCATAGCCGTACCATAATATTTGAATGCCAAAGAGTACCTTTGAATACTGCATGTACTGTGTATAATGTTTTTGCCTTCATATGTGTGTGCTCGATATGTTGGGCGCGCGCTCGCGTATGTGTGTGTGTGTGTGTGTGTGTGTGTGTGTACTGTATGTGTGACTCTGTGTGTGTGTGTGTGTGTGTGTGCGCGTGCGTGCATGCTGTGTGTGTGTGTATGTGTGTGTGTGTGTCGGCGTGAGAGAGAGAGAGAGAGAGGGGGGGGGGGGGGGGAGAGATAGCACCTGCATTCATATTTGCCCTTGCTGTATGAACTTTAATGTACTTAATGATTCTTTGTTTATTGCTTTACTTTGTATTTTTACTCATTTTATACTTTTGTGCGTACGCGTATGCGGGTAGGTATGTCTGGAGTGCGTGTCCGAGAGCGTGTGTTTGTTTTTGTGCGTATGTGCCTGAGTGCGTGCGTGTGTAAGTGTGTGTGTGTGTGTGTGTGTGTGTGTGTGTGTGTGTGTGTGTGTGAGTGTTCGTGCGTGTGTGCATGCGTACTGAATTGCGGTGTACATGTGTGTGTGTGTGTGTGTGTGTGTGTGTGTGTGTGTGTGCGTGCGTGCATGCGCGGGTTGCGATGTGCATGCGTGCGTACCTGAGTGCGTGTGTGGGTATGTGTGTGTGTATGTGCGTGGTGCGTGCGTGCGTGAGCGAATGTAGCAGTGCATGCAGCAGTGTGTGGTATGTGTATGTTTACATGTCTATGTCACTTATGTAGTAGATGTAGCAACGGCAAGTTTGAAAACTGGTCCTGTTACCAATAACTTCTACCGTTGGAAAATAAAGGTTCATTGTTCATTGTTCATTGTTCATTGTTCTCTCTCTCTCTCTCTCTCTCTCTCTGAATTTTTTTGAAAAATACTTACCGATGGTATTACTCAAGGTCCCTCCCACCTGTCCTGCTTGCCGCCAGTTCACTAAGAAACTATACTGAGGTATGCTGGGTAATCTCTTACCGGATGGGACTAAGGGTAGGCTACTCAGGTTATGGCCTGATCTATGGCGCCCCTCTCCTGCCAACAATCCCTTGTACGGACACAACCAAATTTTGGCTAAAATTAGGCTAGCTAGGTAACATTCCTATAAGTAATCCCATCGGTAAGTATTTTTCAAAAAAATTAATTTTAAAGAAAAATTCATATTTCTGCGTTCTCAGATGAAACTTTTTTTTGATATTGTTAGATGTGTATTCTTTCTGTGCTGTGAATGTACCTGTTTTAACTGCAGATTATTTAACTTTTTAACATCACCAGGACAGGTAGGATGTTTAGATTTTCAGCATATAATAAAGTGGAATGCTACAGATCTCTCTCAGATATGTGATGTCCAGGCTACTTTATGCAGCCCCCCTCCTCACCAACCTCAATAAAAAGCTAACCAAAAATCTCCTGACAGTCCAGGTCGGGGCCCTGAGGGCGGTCTTGGGAGTCCCAAGACATACCCCCAACCTCCTTGTACTGGCGGAGTGCGGCCAGAGACCCATCAACATCATAATAGCAGAAAGAGCAGCTAACCTCCTCTACAAAACAATAGGAATGCCGGACGAGCACCCGGCCAAACAAACCCTAAACACCAACCACACACCAAAATGGGAACCCACTCAACAACCCCACTTCTGGTACAGAAGCTTGAAGAATCCATAAATCTTAAGCTACCAAATAAAGTACCTAACCCACCAATAAGTGTACCACAATGGAAACTACCCCAAATAGAAGCTCCAAAAAGAAATAGACGGGCCCAAAATGAGACTAGAGTTTGATGTAAAAAGAACAACCACGTATAATAACTACACCATCACACCATCATTTACACAGATGGATCCCACGACCCACGCACACACGCAACCGGACTAGGTATCCACGTTCCCCACAAATCGGACAGAGCCGTCAAACTACCGGACCACACGGTGGTCTTCACAGCCGAACTCACGGCAATCCTAGGAGCCATCAATGTAATAAAAGCAGACCTGAAGGCAGCCAAACAAATTCTCATAGCCTCTGATTCCAAATCAGCGATCCAGGCGATCCAAAACCTGGACTCCTCCCGAGAAGACCTAAAATATATTATTAGACTTTGAGTAGCGGAACTCACAGAATTAGGCCAGGAAATTAAGTTCATTTGGGTTCCCTCCCATGTAGGAATCCCAGGTAACGAGAAAGCAAATAAAATGGCGAAGAAAGGCCTCGACCAAGAATCAACCTTCTTCAACCTACCCATGTCGGCAGCCGAAAGATCAAACGCCCTCCGGCCAGCCTTTCAAAATCTATGGGAAAAGGAATTCCATCACTCAAAAAGAGGTAGACGTAAAGGCCTCACAAGGGTCCTAAGCAACGTATCCATCCTACTTTCAGGCAAAAGGAAAGACCAAACCCGACTAACAAGAATCAGACTAGGGGGCGAGAGATACCTGGTCCACCCCAACCCAGTCATATGTACATGCGGCCACACACTCACAACAGAACATGTACTCCTAGACTGCCCAACTATAAACCATGCCAGAGCTAGACTAGAAGACATATTAAACTCACCCCTTACACTGGAAGGCCTCATAAACCCCACCCCAGACACCTGGCACACCACCACAAACCACACAATGCAACTAATTAACAAACACCTTCTGATCCAACACATCTAAACAAACAACCCGTCACTGACAAGAACGAAGGAGACTCAACTCTCCACACCTCCCACCCCCACAACTTGACCCAGCCCCCCCCCCCCCCCCCCCCCCCTTAGGGCGCGGTCGGCCATGATACTAGATTAAAAAAAAATATATAAAAATATAAAAAATTAAAAAAAATAGCGATGCGCGGGCATCAGCGACAGACAGCCAGAGCGCCCCCCCCCCCCCCCTCCCCCCGGACGAAATCAGCGCCAGCTGAAAGTCCTTGTCCCTTCAATGATAGCATAGCATAGATCTCTCTTTCTCTCTCTCTCTCTCTCTCTTTCTCTCTCTTCCGGTGCACATGCTACGCCGCTTGTGCCACGTTTTATCTCGCTGTTGGAATTTTGAGAATTTATAAACGTTATACATTACCTATTGTCTTTAAATGTATAGCATCGTGTGTGTCATAGTCACTCCAGTGAATGCCCAGGATGGTACGCAGGCAGCGCTGGTGAAAGCGACTATGACTATGGAGTGACTATGTCACCATCGTCGAGGTCCTTGAACAGGCGGAAACTTTGAGCATCGAGGTTTTGCTGCTGCGGACACAGCTTCGCTGGGCGGGGCACGTCTCCAGGATGGAGGATCATCGCCTACCCAAGATCACTCTGTTCGGCGAGCTCGCCACTGGACACCGAGACAGAGGGGCACCAAAGAAGAGATACAAAGACGGTCTCAAGAAGTCACTTAGTGCCTGCCAAATCGACCACCGCCAATGGTCTTTGCTTGCTGTGGACCGTGACACCTGGCGCTCCACCTTTCACAAGGCAGCCGTCTCCTTTGAGGACTCTCGCAGAGCTAACCTCAAGGACAAGCAGCTCAGGAGAAAAAACAGAGTTGTCGTAACTCAGAACCCTGACCAGACCTTCCCTGTAACCACTGCGGTCGAACCTGCCTGTCCCGGATTGGCCTCCGCAGTCACGAAAATGCCTGCAGACGACGTGGGCAAGCCCTATAGAATCTTCGTTCGCGAAGTCAAGCCATGTGTGTGTGTGTGTGTGCATGTGTGTGATGGTGTCATGCTTCTAATGGAGCATCTACTGCTGCGATTGAAAAAGGACCTTGTGAGGTATTTGTGATTTTCTACTCATCTTCACTAACGTTAGACGCCGCCTGAGTGGGCGCCGGTGCCTCGCCGCCTCGCCCGCTTGACTATTTTAGGCCCGGCGATGTTCCACGCTCGGCCAAGAGAGCTACTGCACTAAGCAGTACACGATGGCGGGAGCGTCGAGGGCACTGGTCAGCCTAGCACACCTTCCAGCTGTGTATCAGAAAAAGTGCACGCGCCCGAACTGACCTGCACATAAGCAGTCTAGTACACATCGTCTCGCCATGACCATGTAACGGCAAACCACACCATGGGCCCCACCACCCGCGCAGCCCACGCTGCTAAGTATGCTATCAACACCGAGGATATTATACATACTTAAGACCCCATCCAAAAACAGTTTCTAGCGCCCCCCGTCAAGCTGCCCTTTTGGAGGTCTGTTTTTCACACTAGATGTTCTGGAATGCCCTGCCCAGGTCTCGTGTGAATGGACAGACTTCCAGTATGACGAAGACGACGAGAATGAGTGCTGTCTGAAAACCATCACAGTGCCTGTTCCCTGTGCCCCTTCCCCTGCTAAACTATACAAAACTATTGTGCAACTGAGGTACGGGAGCCGTAAACTTGTAACTCTTGACTCTCTTCCATACCACAGGCACTGTCACCATCCAGGGAAATGTGTGCCCTGAATGGGTACACAATGAGTTCGAAAAACTAAAAGCCCTTGTCAGCAACATGAGTGGTGACAGCACTTCCATTCTCCCCCTAACTGACACCACACTGCCTATCATGCCTGCTGATAAACCGTTCCACGCCCCAACCACACTTCTTGCCATTATGCCCCCACCCACAGAACACCTGCCAAAGGAGGCATACGGCGATGACATAATGGACAGTGCTGGCGAGCTTAACGTTACCGTGGATGATACTGCTATACCTGCAGCTGATGAAAGCCCCTCCCCCTCAACTGAAGACTTTATCCCACCAGCCGGTCCCTCCAAACAAGCGGCACTGCGGACAACAAGATCCCACTTCTCCGAAAATAATGGAACTGCCGCCTGCCGTTCCTAACGCCACACCCGTCGTCCCCTACCCTCAAGTGGACACCGCTGGTGAGACAACATCCTGCATGACCTCACATGCCTCTACTCAGTGCCCCAAGTTGTGCTGCTATCAGTGTGCACAACCTGTCCACGCGACCAAATGTTTTGATTGTGTGGCTGGACTAATTTTGGACCTAAAAATACAGTTTGAAAACAAACAACGTGTTTTTATAGACCAACTCAAAGCTGAAATAGACACTCTGAAACAAGACAACATCATTCTACAGCAGCAGGTTAGAAATCTGAATAGTCTACCAAAGCAAGTGTCAATCCTCACAAGCAAGCTGGGCAAAGTGGATTCTCTTGAAAGCCGGTATAATGAAATGTTGGCTAAACAGAAAATAATTGCCCCAGAGCAGAGAACCCCCGTTGCCCTACCTGATCACTGTCAGTCACCACCGCCACTGTCCGGTACCAGTTCCCTTTCCTCTGAAATTCACTCCCCTACCTCCATCACTACGTCGAACCTCTCTGATACTGTTCCAAAGGAGTACACCCAAACCCAGCCGTCTCAGCGTGCGTCTGTTGCTATGGAAGATACGGCAGGGAGCAGCAGTACCACTGAAACTAAATCCCATAATGCACGTTCACTCCAGGACCAGCCGCCGCGAGAGCGCCGTCAGTTTAGTGTTCGACTTCCACCCGAGGGCAGAGTCATTGCGCTATTAATCGGTGACTCCAATCTCCAACAGGTGGATCGTCGTCGCTTGGACCCAAGCGGTGCTACATGTGTGCGCACCCTGCGGGGGGTTAAGGTTGACCAGTTGGCAGAGGCCCTGTCCAACATCGCGCCACGCTACGACATCGGTAGTGCAGTGGTCCACGTTGGCACAAATGACTGTGCCTCCAGCAATGATGTGGACTCTGTACTACATGACTTCCAGCACCTCATTCCTGTAGTTCGACGAGTATTCCCATCAGCCACAGTTGCCTACACAGCAATATTACCACAAGGGCGCTGCCCACTGAAAACCATCTGCAGTGTAAACCAGCGCCTGGCTATGCTGTGCGAAAGGAAAGACGTGTCGTTTCTGCAGGAAAACAATTTTTACACCCCTGCTGGTGCAGTTGCTACCTCCCTGTTTAACAGCGACAGGCTGCATCTGAACGAGAGAGGCGCTGGGTTATTACTGCGCCAGATAAAACGGTTCATTTTTCCTGCAGATAACCTGAAAGACTTAAATCGGAACCTCGACCTGCGACACGCTAGACAAGCAGCTGAGCCTGAAGCAAACACGAAAGTACCTGGGCTGAGTGGTCCTCCCTGCCGGCCGCAAACTAGTAATCTCATTCAAGATGAGAACCTACTGATGCGACAAAGCACTAAACACATGTCACAGTCTAAAGCTCTCCCCACTCGCCGCTGGGAATCGGCTACCAGCACTAGGATGGCGAACATAGGTGAAAATGTAAATGCTGGCGGAAACCTAGCTGTTCCTGTCTCCAACAGCCAGTCACCTGTAAACGCTAGTGCCGCTCGAGTCCCTGTGGAGCTTTCTGGACCTGACACAAGCACTACATTGGCGGACGCTGCCAGCGCGACAAACCTACAGCCGCCTTTCAGTCGGCGACCAGAATTCACTGAAGCGACGGCCGATCCCAGATACCACTATCAGCCGGCGACCCTGTATGGAAACTACGCGCACCCTGTCGTGCCCTGGCCTCAGATCACACCGCACAGTTTCCACGTACCAATGCCGCAGTACCCAGCGACATTCCAGCCAGCGTTCCAGTCAACCTTTCAGCCGTTCCCACTTCCCTTTCCACACTGGCAATATCCGTATCTAGCTAATAGTGGACCTCGGTCCCAAACGGTCATGTGAAGTGTTGTGTTAAACTTATAAAACATACCTCAGTGTTTCGGTTAGATTAACTCCTTCATGCCTGATCGGGAAACGTTGGACGATGATAGTTCCGGGATAGTGCCGGATCACCTTTGCGTCGTTGAGGCGCTAATCTGATCTGTTACTGCACTTGTGCTACTGTTGTCCATCTCTCTCCAGCGTAAATCGGATGTTCAACTAACACGCCTCCAGGCCTAAATGAGTTGGTTTTACCGGACCCCATACTACTTGACGACTGTTAAAATAGTTTTTTTGTTGTTTTTTTTTTTTTGTGTGTAGGCTCAACTTCAACTAATTTCACTTCATGTTTTTCATGAACCTAGTGAACATCAGTATAATTCTGAAATTAAAATAAACAATCATATGACTTCATTTTCAGCCCTTCATCCGTCCGACTTGTAGCAATGCGTGGTGCATATGAACACAGGTGTGTGAGCCCTAAGTGTTATTGGTATGTTTTGATGTCAGTTCTCGTCAGTTCAATCTGTTTCAGTGTGTCGAGCACTGATCTGACAATCCTTTGATCAAACGGTGACATTTCTATACTAAACGGTTTACTGTGCTGTTGTTTTAGCTTTCACCTCATAGATTTGACATTAACATTTGCGATGCTTTTGGTTTATATGCGATGCGGCCGTATTACAGCAACATGTGTTGCAGTCTGACAGTTTAGGGAAATCGTTGGACTGTTTGTACTGTGGTTGACCTGTGTACAGTACAGTTCCGCGTTTGACTTGTGTCTGGCCGGCATACACACCATTTTTGTAAGCCGGACTAAATGTAAAGATTAGTCTACAAACTATCAGGCAAGTTATTTTTGACAGTTGTGGTGATTATAAGTGGATTTGGTTTATTCCATATTTTCGCACAAGATCACTCCTTTCAGCGACTGGACTGTTTCACTGAGTTTCGGATATTGAAAACTTTATATTTACATTTTTTGTCATCAAAATGTGTACACCATCGAACAATTACATGCATGCCCACGGGCTGAAGGTCAGGCACCTTAATGTATTTCACCTTTACAATAAGGTTCCTGACATTTCAATATTTTTAAACCAGCCTTCACACTTCCATCTCTTTGGGCTAACGGAATCATGTCTGGACTCAAGAATTAGCGACGAAAATCTGTGCATCCCAAACTTTTCCTTAATTCGTCGTGACCCAAACACCCTCAAACACACAGGGATTGCTGTTTATGTTCATAACTCGATTGCACATAATATGGTACGCAGACGTGATGATCTGGAGTCAACTGAGATGGAGTGTGTATGGCTAGAAGTAAAAATTAATAACTCATCGCCAATTATAATGGGTTATGTATATAGAAATCCATCGTCCACTGTCGAGTGGTATGATGACTTTGTGCAGATGATGGATAAAATGAATGACACTGACAAAGATGTACTGCTGTTAGGTGATTTTAACATTGACTTACTGAAAACAAATCCCACGTGGCAATCGACAACAACTCTTTTTGGGTTGAAGCAACTTGTCCAAACTCCTACTAGAATAACCCAATCATCCGCTACACTCATTGATCACATCTATACCAACAACTAAGTCAGTACTAGAGACCAGCGTCCCCCCACTAGCTGTCAGTGATCATTTTCCCATCACCTGTACATGGTCGTGCAAGATGCCCAAACAAAAGAGGGATCAGCATGTGTACATTACCTATAGGTCTTTTAAAAAACTAAACAAAGATGCTTTTTTACACGATCTTAGCCTTACACCGTTTCATGATGTGTGCAATTGTACCAATCCAGATAAGGCTGTCCTCGCGCTGGGACCATATGGCGTTGAGGCGCGTCCCCTGGGTGGTGGATAGGGGGTCCCTCGTGAGAGGGGTGCACCGAATGAAATAAGGTGCCGTAAACCAACATGGTCTAAGGGAAGGTGACCCCGACAGAAAACCCCTGGTCCTCCTAGTAAGGGGGTTGGGCGTGGGGGTAGCTTCCCCACCCTGCAAAAAAGGAAATAGCTACAAAAACGCCGACGAAAAGACTAACAGTAATTCCTTTCCTGGAGGAGGAAGGTTCTTCTACCAGAAGACTTATGACGTCCTGCGGTGAAAGCCGGAAGTCTTCGGAAGCCACAGGACCGAGCCGCCTCTCTCTATCCAGGGATACAACCATGGGCACATGGAACGTCAAGACCATGTACCAGAGCGGCAAGGCCACCCAGATAGCAGCGGAAATGCAAAAGTACAACCTTTCCCTGCTAGGTATCAGTGAAGCCAGATGGACGCAGTCTGGCCAGAAAAGGCTGTTAAGTGGGGAGATGATTCTGTATTCAGGTCATGAAGAGGAGAATGCCCCCCATACAGAAGGCGTAGCATTCATGCTGTCACCAGTGGCACAGAGAGCGCTGATGGGCTGGGAACCTCTTGGGCCAAGAATCATCACAGCAGCCTTTAGAAGCAAGAAAAAGATCAAGCTGAACGTCATCCAGTGTTATGCGCCCACTAATGACAGGGACGAGGAAGAGAAACAAGAGTTCTACGACCGACTCCAGAGTGCCTTGGACAAATGTGCGGAGCGAGACATCACCATCGTCATGGGCGATTTTAATGCCAAAATAGGGGAGGACAACACCGGATACGAAGAGGTGATGGGGAGACAGGGACTAGGCTCGGAGATGAGTGAGAACGGGGAGAGGTTTGTAGACTTTTGTGCTCTAAACCGACTTGTCATTGGAGGCAGCATCTTCCCACACAGAAGGATACACAAAGCAACTTGGGTCTCACCTGACCATACAACAGAGAACCAAATAGACCATATCTGCATTAGCAAGAAATTTAGAAGATCCCTTCAAGATGTTCGATTGAGGAGGGGAGCAGATGTCGCCTCCGACCACCATCTGCTTACCTTAAGAATGAAGCTCAAGCTAAAGAAAAGCCGCACAGAGACAAGAAGAAGACAGCGCTATAATGTAGGCCTCCTGAGAGAAACTGGAGTTAGAGAAGAGTTCAAACTGGTGCTGTCCAACCGGTTTCAAGCGCTACAGGAGCTAGTAAATGAAGAGGAGGAGGTCACCACAGAGCAGCAGTGGAAGGCAGTTAGAGAGGCGCTGAACTCAACCTGCAAAGACACTGTAGGGTTCAGGAAACACCATCACAAGGACTGGCTGTCGACACAGACCTTGAAGAAGATAGAAGTGAGGAAGCAGAAGAAAGCAGTTGTCAACAACAGTCGCACGAGAGCAGCCAAAGTAAGGGCACAGGGGGAATACTCAGAAGCCAACCGCGAGGAGTATCAGGGCAGACAAGAGGGCCTACACAGACAGCCTGGCAGCAGAGGCAGAAAAGGCAGCAGGCAGCGGCAATATGAAACAGCTCTATAACATTACCAGAAGATTGTCAGGCAAGTATGGCCATACAGAAAGACCAGTAAAAGACAAAGAAGGCAAGCCTATTGCAGACAGAGCAGACCAACTCGACAGATGGGCCAAGTATTTTGAAGAGTTACTGAACAGACCTAGCCCACCCGACCCCCCAGACATCCAGCTGGCAGAGACCGACCTACCCATCAGCTGTGACAGACCCAGCCGGGAAGAGATCAGAAGAGCAGTGGCATTTTTGAAGAATGGCAAAGCAGCAGGCCCAGATGGCATCCCAGCGGAGTCTCTGAAAGCAGACCTAGAGACAACAGTGGAGATGCTGTACCCACTGTTTGGAAAGATCTGGGAAGAGGAGGTGATGCCGGCTGACTGGAAGGAGGGGTACCTAATCAAGCTTCCCAAGAAAGGCGACCTCAGCAAGTGTTCAAACTACAGAGGAATCACCTTGCTGTCAGTACCAGGAAAGGTCTTCAACAGGATCATCCTGGAGAGAATGAAGAGCTCCGTTGACCCCCAGCTGAGAGACCAGCAAGCAGGATTCAGGAAGAACCGATCATGTACAGACCAGATCGCCACTCTCCGCATCATCGTGGAACAGTCTCTGGAGTGGAGCTCCCCGCTGTACGTCAACTTTGTGGATTATGAGAAAGCATTTGACAGTGTGGACCGAGAGACTCTGTGGAAACTCCTACGACACTATGGTGTACCCACAAAGCTCGTCCGCCTGATCAAGAGCAGCTACGATGGCATGACATGTCGCGTGATCCACGAAGGGCAGTTCCAGGTCAGAACTGGTGTCAGGCAGGTGTGTCTGCTGTCTCCGTTCCTCTTCCTACTGGCCATAGACTGGGTCATGAAGATGACCACAGAGCACAGACGAAGTGGAATACAGTGGACACTGTGGACACAGCTTGACGACCTCGATTTTGCAGACGACTTGGCATTACTGTCCCACACTCATCAACAAATGCAGGACAAGACCACGAGGCTTGCTGACATCTCGTCCCAAGTGGGCCTCACCATTCACAAACAGAAAACAAAGACAATGAGGCTGAACGCAACCAGGGAGGAACCAGTCTTGCTTGCTGGCACCCCGTTGGAGGAGGTGGAGTCCTTCACCTATCTCGGGAGCATCATAGACAAAAAAGGCGGCACTGATGCAGATGTCAGAGCACGAATCGGTAAAGCCAGAGCAGCCTTTCTCCAGTTGAAAAAAGTGTGGAGTTCCAGAGAGCTGTCACAACACACCAAAGTCCGGATTTTCAACTCCAATGTAAAAGCAGTTTTCCTATATGGAGCAGAGACTTGGAGATTGACAAAAACCACAGTCAACAGAGTACAGACCTTCATGAACAGTTGCCTTAGAAGAATTTTGAAAATCCACTGGCCAGAGAAGATCAGCAATGTCAGACTCTGGGAGAGAACAGAGCAGATAACAGCAGAGAATGAAATTGGGCGAAGAAGATGGGGATGGATCGGTCACAGTCTGAGAAAGCCAGCTTCCAGTATCACTAGGCAGGCATTGTCATGGAACCCCCAGGGAAAGAGGAAAAGAGGTAGGCCGAGAAACTCCTGGCGTCGAGACCTCCAAGCAGACATCAAGAGACTGGGAACCACCTGGAGTAGAATCGAAGGAGAAGCACAGGACAGGAGTTGCTGGAGGTCTCTCGTCGACGGCCTATACCCGGTTAGGGGTGACAGGCGTAAGTAAGTAAGTAAGATAAGGCTGTCTCTCTCTTACTTGATCTGTTCCTAGGGGTGCTAAACAAACATGCGCCAGTAAGAAGAAAGCGAGTCCGATCCCGCCAGCCTCCCTCATGGATAAACCCCACCCGGGTCTGCCCTGGGGGACTTGAGTGGGGTTAGGTATTTTTTAGTTCCCAGGGTCACCCTGGTCAGCCCCACAGGGTGGGGTTTTCTCTCTATTCTGGGGCATGTGTTTCTGTCTACCCGAGGTCCATTCACCTGTACTTGCCTTTTTTAAACTCTCCCTACTGTCTGCACAGCCTGTAGCTCTTGATATTGGATGTGTGTTGCTAAATGGTCTTAGCTTTATTTAGGCCCCATGTGTTAGGTTTATTTAATGTATTTGACCGGCTGGCGACATACATTCAATGTTCTGTTTATTTTTTTTCACAAGCAGTGCAGGCACGTCCTGAGAAAGCCTTGTTGCTGTCGGGACGTTAAGCAATGTACAATCAATCAATCAATCCCTCATGGATAACCGACGAAATCAAACAAGCAATGGATGATAGAAATAAGGCTAAGAAAGAAAAGAACTTTCATGAATTTAAAAGATTGCGAAATAAAGTTAAGTACTTAATTAGAGAGGCGCAGAGATCGTTTGTAACCAAAATAGTCGAAGAAGACAGAAACCCTTCCTCTATCTGGACAGCACTTAATACGCTTACCAACAACAAGCGTAAACAGTGCCAATACCATTCCAGAAAACCTCTCCGCTGAGGAGTTTAATAACCACTTTCTATCAGCCCCCAAAGACTTACTCAGTTCTCACAATTGCAATGAGTCGATATATTCCACACCAGAAAAGCTAACTAAGTTCTGTAAGCAAAGATTGTCCTCAGATGATATTTTCGTCATCCCTGATATTGCTGTACACGAGGTAGGCAAATACATTTCTATCCTAAAAAAGAAAACGTCTTCGGCAGTGATGGTATCAATGGATATATCCTTGACCTGTCACAACCATACATAGTGGAACCTCTTACATTCATTTATAACCTATGTATACAAAAAAATGTCTTCCCAGCAGCTTTCAAAAAATCAAAAATAGTGCCTGTTCCTAAAGCAAACGATTCTTCTGAAATTAATAACTTTCGCCCCATTTCCCTTCTATCAGTTCTCTCGAAGCCTCTGGAAAAGCATGTTCACAAACATCTTCTGGAATTTCTTGAAAAAAGGTCCCTATTATATCATTACCAGTCAGGTTTTCGTCCCAAGCGTTCATGCCACACTGCACTCGCACGAATAGTGAATTCGTGGGTCAACAGCATAAATGATAATAAAATGTCTGGTGCTGTCTTCTTGGATCTAAGAAAAGCGTTTGATCTTATCGATCATACCATCTTACTGAAAAAGCTTGCCACCTACTTAAACAAAAAGAGCCCCTCAGCTCTTTCGTTTCTGAACTCCTATCTTACAAAAAGAACACAGTCTATGTCAATGGAAAATGTTCTTCTGAACAATTTGTGGAGTATGGAGTGTCCCAGGGGTCTATTTTAGGCCCACTACTGTTTTGTATCTTCGTTAACGATCTACCGTTACATGTAACGTGTAGTGAGACTGAGTGTGACATGTTTGCCGACGACTCAACATTACATTCCGCTGGTAAAACTGTGCCTGATATTGCAAATAATCTTCAAGAGAGTCTTCATGAAGTGTCTCGGTGGTGTAATGAAAATCGCATGCTTGTAAATCCCACAAAAACAAAAAGCATGCTTATCACAACCCGCCAGAAACATCAGCTCAAACCTCCATCACTCAACCTTTCTTTGGACTCCATCTCAGTTGAGCAGGTCAGTCAACACCACCTGCTTGGAGTAATAATAGATGATGATCTAAGCTGGCATAACCACCTATATTATATGAGAAAACATTTGTCCAAAAAGTTGTTTCTACTTTCCAAACTTAAAACGATCATTGACCTTAAGACGCGCAAACTATTTTTTAATGCCTACATTAAACCACACATTGATTATGCCTCAACAATATGGGATGGCTGCAGTGAAAATCACTTCAAGAAGATAAACTCATTATACAAGCGCGCTGCTAAGCTTATCCTCCCTGATCCGTCTTTATCCACTGATGCCAAGCTGCAGGCCATCGGACTTCTCCCTCTGGTTAAGCACCTCGCACTAAACAAATGTGTACTGATGCACAAAATTCTTAACGGGAAAGCTCCATCTTACTTATCTAGGCTTTTTTCGCCAACTGAAAAAAAATACAGCACCTCCAGGAACAGTCTCTCTATAAAAAGGCCCCATATAGACCTGTTCAAATCTAGCCTGTCTTATTCAGGTGCTCTTTTATGGAATTCACTTCCTGCCACTATTCAACAAACCACGTCCCTCTCTCTGTTTAAAAGTAGAGTACATGATTACCTTTCTAAGACATCGTTATGCTGATCCTTTCTTCTTCTTGTTTTTCAACATAATACGCTTCATGTTTTTAATTTTTTTTTTTTTTCATCTAGCCTCCAAATTGTTTGTTCAGTTTTCTAACTTGTTTTTGATAGTACACAAAATATCATACCTACTTATATGTTAGATAATTATGTGCGCACGTACGTGTGTGTGTGTATGTACAAAATGAGTGCACATGTGCATGAGTACATGTATATGTGTCTGTGTGCGTGTGTGTATGCGTGTGTGTGACGTTTATTATTAGTTAGTTTTTGTTGTTTGGTTGGTGTTCCTTAAGTAGCTTAGCAAGGACAGATTGTAAGAAAGGCCTGCGCGCCTAATATCTCAATCCTTGGAAAATAAAGTTCCGTTCGTTCGTTCGTTCGTTCTCTCTCTCTCTCTCTCTCGCTCACACACACTCGCATGCACGCACGCATGCACACACGCACGCACATTGAGAGAGAGAAGAGAGAGAGAGAGATTGGTGCACCTTGCTCTGTACGAGACTACTAACTTAGCTTTTCTGGAGCTGTGGCAGAAATTGTTTGGAATAGCTAGGTTGCCGTTTTCAGCAGTGTGCGCGCATGCTGAACTTGAGCCTATAGCGGAAAGGTTACAACACAAATGCTGGTCTTACCAAGTGTTTTATTCGCTTCCAGTGTATGTGCAGGAAATGAAATTATAACCATGATAACGGTAAACCATTTGCCTTCAAAGTGAGAAAGATGTTTGTGCTGTAAAAACTTGAAAAACTGGCTAAATCTTTAGTTGTTTGCAAGAGGTATCTGTTTTTGCTTCTTTGTTGCTACTGCGGCGATTACAGCCAGCTGGAGTCTGGCTATGCCTGCATAGACGGGTCAGGTTACCGCTGTTGGCAAACTAAGTGGGCTAGGGGAAACTGCTGTGTGAAGAAATAGAAATTCAATTAGTATGTTTGTATTGCTTTCTTCTACTCAGATATCAGACATGGTGTGTGATGCTGTGAAGTGTCTTTTTCACTCGGACAGATCTGGAGAAGTCATCCTTGAGGTATTTACAATGTAAAGTGTTTTAAGTACAGTGCACACATGTACAAATTAGTGTGTGTTTTATTTTCTAAAAATCTTTACCTATGGCATTACTACTAGGAAGGTTCGCTTAGCATACCAATTTTAGCCCCCAAAAACTTGTTGTGTACACCACAACCGGAGAGGCGACTCTAGGGAGTCGTTACCAAGCGACCCTGAGTAGCCTCCCCTGCCTCCCTATCTGGTGGTGTGCTCACCGTTTCCCGCCAGTCTCTTCGCTTAGCTACACCTAACCGGTCGTGTGCACCTCGTGTGCTTCGACTGTATGGTGGGATTACCTTTGTCAACTCAACTTGCGTTGGATTTACATTGGATTTTCCTTGGACGTGTGTTACTACCTGTGTGGTGATGGGTGCTTGGATTAACTTTGGTTTCTGAGGATTTACTTGGTGGTTTGGTTTCTGTGGATTACTGGGTCTCGGGACATGACAAGGTAAAGCTTCTGTTACTGCCTCAGCCGGCGATTTAACGGGCGGTGGCATTGACCGGAGACTATGTATGCAACCGACCGGGAGCTCGGACACTTGCAAGGAGGCGCCGGCCTTTGTCTGTCTTATGTTACAGTACTCAGGTGAGGACCTGCACCAGGTGTGGCATTCCGGTGGTCTAGCGATGCACACGATGTCGGCCTACCCTGCTTGGGCTGCGCCTCCAGTCGGACGTGCAACTATGCACGACGTGGGAGGAGGAACGATGGTCACGGCTTTGGGCGTTTTACCAGACGAGAAACCAGCACGCAACCCCTCAGCGACCGCAGCCTTGGAAGTATCACAGAGGAGGGCCACCTCTGACATTGTGAGTTTGTTGGCGCAAAAAGGGACCTGCTGCCCCCACCGGTGCCTCAGACAGAGCTGCTCCGCCTTGAGCGGAATAAAGAGCCTTTAAGCAGCCCACGGGATTTGCCCTCCCGTCAAGCACCAAGAGCTCCACCCCACCTTTCGGCCTGGGATATGCCGTGACGGGGTTCATCCCCTAAGGATATGCAGGCATTAGGAGCTCGGTCCCCCCACAAGGAGAAGTTGGGCCTCTCACACGCCACCAGCACGGCTGTGCAGATCCACACTTTTAGTTAGGAGAGGACCGGGGGCCACTGAGTGCAAGATAAGCCATCTGTGGCACGGCCGGGCATGGGGGCAATTAGTCATTAGCGCGCGCCTCTTCAGGCAGAGTGACAGCTGTTCATGGTCCTAGAAAGGAGTGCTCTTCCAGTACCCTACACTATGTCTACGTGCCGACATCCGCATACCGGCGCACAGCAGCGGAAACGATAAAAGTGTTAGTAATTGAACATTCATCATAAAATGTGTTTTTGCCTCAAGAATGTCATTATAACATGAGTGTAAATTTGTAGCTGATAAAATTTGCTTTCTTTTCATACTAAACATGCCCATGCTGCTTACTACGAGCACACCTTCAAGAGCAGTTACATTTCATATTTGCAATACAATGAACATGCACAGACAAAATAAAGCGTTAAATTTAAAGCTCAATCTGTTGTGCATGGCGGTTTTCTGTGGGATGAAAAGTTGATGTATCTACGCAGCATTCTAGCCTCTACTGTTATCACTTACTAGATTTCCTGGGCCATTCCTGCTAGAGCAACACTAGCATCAGAAAACACTCCACTGCTGAGAAGCTGGTAAGCTGGTAATCCGTTAGGTACATCAAGACGATCAACACAAACATGCTGATACCAGCATTTGTGCACTGTGTTTATGCCGTACACTTGGATTTACACAATAAATCATAACCACTAACACAAAGCACACCACACTGGTTCCTTTACATTAACACTAACATACTGAATAACAGATCTGAAGCACATCACACTGGGCCTTTATATGAACATGAACACAAGTAATAGGTCCGAAGCATATCACACTGGTGGTTCCTTAATATGAACCGTTTTTAGAATTTCCCTCTCAGGGATGAATACAGTTTTTGTACTTGAATTACGTCTCCTTTTTCCGGTTGTTCGTTAATTATGTTTAACTGTACTGTCTTTCCCTTACCACCATTTCGGAACTAAGGAACTTGAACAGGAAAATATGAATGAGCAGACAACAGTTAGTACCTGATACTATTAAACAGTATCACAGAGAATACTGGAGTCTATAAGCAGAGCATAAAGCACCGGGATTACACTATACACAACAGTATTCCATAGAGAATGAATGTTCAGACCTACTCAGTACTGTGCGAGGCACAGATAACTTATTATGCAGTCACACACAAACACGGTACCTGTCTTTATCCTCAGATTGCACCCTAAAAAAAAAACGTCCCATGAATAATACCACCAACACGGGAACTAGCAGGAATTGGTGCACAAGTGTGTTAAACGGTTTTATGTAGAAAACTGGTGAAGAGGCATTAGAGAACATTAAACACAGGCATTACACACCACACGTGAGTAGTCTGTTACAGAGATTAGAGAAGGAATTTTTGCTGGCAGCCAGTGACCTAGATAGTCTGCTCGCAGTGGGGAGGGGCTACCGCACACCACAGCAGCAGGCTGCGGGCCAAACTAAAGAGTGAGAAATCGGTCTTTCTGTACAGCCGTGCCAGGAAAACGGAGAGCCCAGGCAGCAGAAGCGGGGGACACCCCTCTGAGACGTTAGTGCCCGCCAGCCTTTGGCCGGGCTAGTGCCTAGACCAGGCCGCAGCCAGGACGCGCCTCTTAGAATGGGACAGGAAATTAAGTCGCCGACTGGACAGGCCACGAACACAGACTTCGGGGGCCCGAGACAGAGAGTGGAGCCACAGACGAGATGAGGTTCTCAGAGGGCAAATCCACCGAGACCGAAGCCTGCCACGGAGAGGAAGCAAGCTCGGTCAGTAGTACAGCCGACGAGATGTGGTTCCTCATCGAGTGCGGGCCCCCGGGGCACCACCCCCCTGTCCTAGGAGCGTAGAGAGGGACACCCAGCGGGCTTTGGCCCTGCAACACACAGGGATGAAGTCTACACGATCGAAAGAGCGACCGCAGCAGAAGGGGACACGGCGCTACAGATACCGCACGCCAGGTAATGTCTCCATTTCCTGCTCCTCCTCGCTGGATCGGCAGACAAGCTCATGCGCGTCGCAGCAGTGGATCTCTTCGTGACACCGGACCTCAGAGGCACCTGCCAGGAGCAGCCAATCTTCCGGCCAGACCTTCAAGGACCGATCTACCTCGAGGGCGCGGCGGCCTCAACGTCGGCGCCGGGACCACTCGGATAGCAGCCGCAGGACGGAATCAGCCTCTCTTCGGCACCGGCCCAGCCCTCGCCAGCAGTCCGCGACAGTTCACGGGAACAGACTCCCCACGGTGGCTACTTTTCAGTCGGCACACAGACTTGCAGCATCTCCCTCAACACAGACCGCTTCGGATGACGAGGAGGCGCTCAGTCTACACCTGGAGGACTCGGTGTCGACGTTGGGCATAGACGACGGGCATCACCTGGCGGACAGTAGTCGCTCTTCACCACCTTGGTTGATGCAGCCCCGCCATCACCGACTCGCCGCTCCTTGGACGAGGCATCGCTGCTCATCGCGTCATTCCTCCCTCCGGAGTACTGGAGATCTCCGCCCCTGAGAGGAAGGCCTCGGCAATGGTCGATGCACCGCGACAGCCCAAGCAGTGCAAGTCGCCCCCTCATCTGGCAGGCTTCCGGGATCTAGCGGAGGCATTCTCGGCTCACCTGCGACAAGACGGCTTTGGAGACCAGGGCTTCTTCTCAGATCTGATGGCCAGAGTTGATGGATATCACCTTCCGCCAGCAGTGGTATGGAGGTCACTCCCAGGTGTTTCCGGTGCTCTTCCGGCGGTGGACAAGGACCGTTGATGCAGGCATAGGCACCCCGCAACCAACAGACACCGACGCGAGGCTTGGACAGGACAGCTACCTCCGTCTGCTACTCCCTAGCGTGCGCGGGATTCCTCGAGATGGCGACGCAGTCCATGGGCAAGTGTCTGGAGAACACCGGGGACCTCTTGGCTTCGGCCCCTCTGCGCAGGATACACACGGGGCTAGTGGCAGCGAATAGGGCGGCATACCACACCTCAGCCAACCCCATGGTGGCGGCCCCCAATGGTGACCTGATGCGATGGGACAAGCTGCTGGGATGATGCCACTCCCTCCCAACTTCGGTGAAGACACAGCTGCGCCAGGCTCCGCTCGGGGGCACTCTACTGGTTGGACCAACTTGGCAGACGGTAAAGGAGACAGCGAAGGAACTCTGGCTGCGCCACTGCAGGATCCGTCTTTGCCCGCTTTCAGCCAGCCGCAGAGCCGTGGGTCACGCCCGGCGATTCAGAACCCCCTCCTCCCGTCCTCCCAGAGACCCGCGGGGGAACCCTCCCCCTTACCCTCATGCTCGCGCGCTTCCCCGCATCCTCCACTGCTGGTCCAGAAGCGAGGGTGCGGTGAGTACCGGGGGATCGGGACAAGGCAACAGCGCTGCACGACGAAGTGAGAGCCCTACTCCTGAAGGAGGCCACGGAGGTGGTATCGCGTCCCGACTCCCCAGCCTTTTACAGTCGGCTCTTCCTGGTCCCCAAACCCGGAGGCAAGTGGCGCCCACCAGTATCAACCTTTCGGCTCTAAACAAGTACATTTCGACCTCGCGCTTCAGGATGGAAATGGCCAGAGTACTGAGGGCGGCGGTGCGGCCTCAGGATTTCGCCGTGAACTTCGATCTAGTGGATGCATATCTTCATGTACCCATCCATCCGGCGTCGTGGCATTACCTGCCCTTCGCCTTCCGCGGGGTGATGTGTCAGTTTCGGGCCCTACCTTTTGGACTTAACCTCAGCCCGTGCGTCTTCACCGGGATTATCGACGGAGTTGTCTCGAGGTTCCAACAAGCGGCCTCCAGTCCAACTTCCAACTACCTGGACAACCTGCTCCTCCGGAACCAGATGGCGGAAGCGGTGGAGGACACAGATTCCTGGCTGACTTGGCTCCGCCAACTCGGATTCATGATCAATGGAGGCAAGTCCGACAGGATACCGGCATGCAGGTTATCCACCTAGGCGTGGAGTTCCTGGCCGACATCAAATGGGTACGACCCCCCGAAGGTCGGATACAGAAGAGAGCAGAGGCGACACTCCGAGTGTCTCGCGCGGAAGCTCTCCCGGCCAGGGTCTGTCCCCAACTGTCGGGCCTATTAAGCGCTGCAGCGGATCTCCTACCTCTAGGCAGATTTTACTCTCGGCTGATACAGCTGCATCCGCTCTTGCACTGATACCACTCCTCGGTCAAGTCTCTTCCCCAGCGGTGGATGGACAATGCCTGGCTATGGTCAGGGGTCCCACTCTTCTCCCCGCCACCACAGCTCTCCATCTGCACGGACGCAGGCCTCTCAGGCTGGGGAGCGCACCTGTGGCCAGAATTGTTACAGCCTCGGACAGCTGGATGGGGTAACATGCAGGCAGACATATCAACTGGCTGGAGATAAAGGCGGTGTGGCTGGCTCTCACCAGATGGGAGGAACGACTCGCGCAACCGGAGGTTTTGGTGCTCTCCGACAACTTTATGGTCGTGGCCTTCATTTGGGACCAGGCATTCCCTTGCATTCTCGTGTACCAAGTCCTCCGGTGGTGCAGGGATTGGGGCATCACTCAGTGGGTGTGGCACATCCCAGGCCATCTCAACGTACGCGCGGACTCCCTCTTGCGATGGGGCCAGCTGCTTCTCACAGAGTGGTCACTGCGCACGGATATCTTCCAGCTACTCTACGCGCGTAGGGAGACGCCGAGGATCGACCTGTTCACCACTAGGTGGAACAGGAAGCTGCCTCTTTTGTCCCCCCCCCCCCCCCCCCCCAATACCGGATCCACAAGCCTGGACCGTGGACGCGCTCTCCATCCTGTGGGACGGACTCCTTGCGTACGCATTCCCTCCCACAGTGCTGGTACCAAGGTGCTCCAGAAGCTCGGGGGCGGCAATACTATACTGATCCTTGTGGCCTATTTTGGCTGGACCAGGAGCGGGACCACAGGCCTCCTTTAGCCACGCTACAGGCCCCCCTGCTGAAGCTCCCCGCACCGTGTACGATGCTCAAGCAGCCCCTGCAGCAACTGTTTCATCCCAGAATGACTGCGGTTGCACGCTTGGAGATTGTCAGGCAGGCCATCGCTCCAAGAGGCTTCTCGGGTGCAGCAGTGGAAGCGATTGCAGCGGCTCGGAGGGTCTCTGCCCGTAACGTATAGGAGGGAAAGTGGTGAGCTCTCAAGGCCTGGCGCGCAGCGGAGCGGCTCGCCCCCACGGACCTGACTAACCCCCAATTGGCCGAGTTCTTCTGTGGTTATTCCCCAAGCAGAACCGGGCCCCCATCACCATCCGAGGTTACCTGGCAATGGTGGCAGACACTTATCGACACCTGGCACGGCCGGACCCAGGCACCTGCAAAGACCTCTCTGGTCTGAGGGCGCACTTCCATCTGCAAACGGCTGGCTCCCGCTCGTGGATTCCTCAATGGGACTTGTCCGGGGTGCTCACCTGGCTCAACTTGGAACGGTTCGAGCTCCTACCACTCGCGCGACTTGGAGACCTAAACAGGAAGACCTGCTTCCTGCTCGCCCTCGCCTCAGCCTCTCGGGTTAGTGAGATACACGCCTTCTTGGGGCGTCCCTCCTGTCTCCAACGCAGGGCCGATGGCTCGGTGCAGCTCCTCACCAACCCTACGTTCTGGCCAAGAACTGCCTCCCAGCGTCTGCGCCACAAGTTTTGACCGTCCGTCCACTCAGGGCAACGGACCAGTCCTGGGGGTCCCGTCTACAGGACCCTGTCAGGGCGCAAGTATACCTGCGCAGAACTAAGCCACTAAGACAAGGGCGCTCATGCCTATTCCTGCCCTTGGCTCCGGGCAGACGAGACTTCTTGGCGCAGACAATCTCTTCCTGGCTACGCTGGGTCATCCGGTCAGCGTACAAAGAGCTCTACCCAGAGCAGGCCAGGACGATGCGCACCCGAGCACGCGAATTCAAAGTAGTGGCTGCGAGCATCACCTTTGACCGCAACTGCACAGTGAGGGGCATTGTGGCGGCCGTGGGTTGATGGGCCGAGTCTACCTTCGCCTGTTTCTACCTGCGAGACCTATCCGGCCAGCGTGACTACCTGGCCCTAGTGGGGAACATCTCGGCGGCGCAGCACTCCCTCCTGGCGCCACAGGCGCCCTGGGTAACGCCTAGCTAAAATTGTTGGAAGTGGGAGCATAGGGAGGGCCTCGATAGTTAACGCGCGAAAGCGCTCGGGCAGAGATGTACCGAGGGGTGTGGCACCCACCTCCTATTCGCCATTCTTCCTAGTAGTAATGCCATCGGTAAAGATTTTGAGAAAATAAATGGATTTTTCTCTAAAATGTATTTTTTCGAAAAATACTTACCAGTGGCATTACTCAGAGGCCCCTCCCTCCTACCCCGCTTGCCGCAGTGGAGCTAAGGCTCACAGACTGGCCGGAAACGGTGAGCGCGTCACTGGATATGGAGGCAGGGGAGGCTACTCAGGGTCTCTTGGTAACGACTCCCTAGAGTCGCCTCCCTGGTTGTGGTGTACATGAGTTTTGGGGGGCTAAAATTGGTGTGCTAAGCGAACCTTCCTAGTAGCAATGCCATCGGTAAGTATTTTTTGAAAAAATACATTTTAGAGAAAAATCCATTTTTTATATCCACCCACTATTGAATTTACCCTGTGGGTGGGGATGGGGTATGGTGGTAATGAGGTAGGGGAATTGGGGTGTTGGTGTACAGCAGTTTTTGATGCAAGCTTTGTTTTGTTTACTTCCTTTTTTCTAGCGACTTGTATTCACCAGTCAGTTATATTTATCTGTTAATCTTTTTTTTTTGTTGTTGTCACTTTTGCTTCAGGACATATGAAATACCTCATACCTTATTTTAAGTTAATAGTTTTTCTTGTTTTCACCCTTTTTTCAACCTAGTGCACCCATTGCACTACATTAATATGACTATGATAGTTCAAGGCTGGTGCCAGAAAAGCTTGGCGCCTTGAACTAAATCGGTTGATCCATCTCCTAATCTGTAATGTAGCCTTCATAAGACAATAGGCAAATTGTTTTAAAAATCAGCCTCAGGATATAATGGGTTAACTGTTCATTCCTGTTGAAATGTTACAGATTGTCAAGGCAATAGCTAAGTTGGTAAAAGGTCTTGGACTCGCAGTGCAGCCAAAGGTATGTGGTAAAACAGTCACTGATTGGACATTTTGTGAACAACTAGGTTTCAAAAGTAGAACTTTCGTATCAGTTGTTCTTTTTGGGATGGGCTGCATGTTTTCATGTAATGGAAGTGCGACCGCTCAGGCTAGTCTAATTGACAGTGAGCAGCTGATTTCTTCTTTTATTCCATACCCAGTATTCACATTTTTGGCTCACATGCGAAGCAAAAGTGAGTATGTTTTGGGCCAGTGGTCGTCCGTCCGTCGTCCGTCCGCCCACCATCATCGTCTGTCGTCTGTGGTAAACTTTAACGGAGACTATTCAAGCCAGATTCTTCAAACTTGGCCCAAGGATACTTTGTGGCAAGACCTTTCTAAACATACCAGTTTGAGTGACCTCTCACAAAGGTCAAGTTCACGGGATCAGGAAATATGTCAAAAATAGCTATATTTTGCCATAATTGATTTTTTCTCAAATACTATTCACAACTTCAAACCCAAGCTTGGTACAAAGATACCTGATGGTAAGACCTTTCTATGCATAATAATTTGGTTGATCCCTTGGAAAGATCAAGGGTTACAAGAGCTCAGGAAATAGGTAAAAAATAGCCATATTTTGACAAAAGATTTTTTTTTCTCAAATACTATTCACATCTTCAAACCCACATTTGGTACAGAGATACCTGATGGTACGACCAATCTATGCATACTAATTTGGATTACTTCTCGGAAAGGTCAAGAGTCACGAAGGGCTCAGGAAATAGGTCCGAAATAGCCATATTTTGACAAAAGATGTTTTTTCTCAAATACTATTCACAACTTTAAACCCAAACTTTCTACAGAGATACCTGATGGGAAGACCTTTCTATGCGCACTAATTTCGTTGATCCATCAAAAAGGTCAAGGGTCACGGGACCTCATGAAATATGTGAAAAATAGCCTTATTTTGACAAAAGATGTTTTCTTCTCAAATACTATTCAAAACTTTAAACCCAAATTTGGTACAGAGATACCTGATGGTAAGACCTATCTATGCATACTAATTTTGATAACCCCTTGGTAAGGTCAAGGGTCACAAGAAGAGGCTGGCAAATGTGTGTAAAATGCCAATTTTTTTAAAAATTGTAGGTATTACCAACATTTTTGCAAATTTTTCAGCCAAATTTGGTACAAAGATAGCTGATGATAAGACCTTCCTATGCATACTAATTTAGTTGACTCATCACAAAGGTCAAGGGTCACTGGGGGTTGACAGATATGTGAAAAATGCTTACATTTTCAGAAAACATGGATTTTGCTGCTGCAGAAGCCAGCCCTTGTCACAAAGGTCACACATGTAAATCGGTCATACAGAATACAATACAATACAATACAATAATACTTTATTAATCCCTCACGGGGAAATTCACTGTCTGCCCATACAACACATGGCATCATCAATCACTCATTAAAAAAAAAAATCATTAAATAACCCATAACACTCAATTTAAAAAAATGAACTGTAACAGACATATTGTTACCTTTGAATAACAATAATAATAATACTAGTAATAATACGTGAGCCATAATGGCTTTGCCTTTCTTTGTTGAATATGTTTGGAGTTTCCTTACTCAAATTTTTAATGACATTTGCTTTTCAAGCCTAAAATTTGAAAACTAGTCATACATGCAAAACTTGCTCGCAACCCATGTGCATGCTCTGATTGCATGCCTGTTTTAACCTATTCAGTGCCGAGAAAATCTGAACACTATCCAACTGTAAGAGGTATTGATCCTTATGAGCCCTCACAGTTGCGGGGGCTAATGAGGATCTATGCCTCTTGCTGACACCACTTTGAATCCATCATCCTGGGACATCTATTTTGTGTGTGTGTTAAATTAACTCATTCACAGAAGGCCGCATCCGGATGCGCAGCACAAGCTGCGCATCTAGATGCGACTGGCCGCGAATGAGTTAATGAAGATTGCACACACACACTCTGTGTTAACTGGCACTGAACAGGCTAAAAAGAGGGACTGCTATCAGTGTGACAGATGATGGAATAGGAAACAAAAAGCACACAAATTTAGGGTGACCCGGGGTGATATGAATGGCAGAAACTGACTGATGTGTCGGTGTGTATTGATCACAAACTCTTGGCGGTTTGACTTGACCAGAAATCTTTGTTACAGGTTCTGCAGACATTCCTAGCCTTGAAAATCAAAGAGGTCAACACAGAGTCATCACAGGGCATCAAAAAGATGTTGAAGAAAGAAAAAATGCAGAAGCTTTCCAGAAGAGAAAGAAAGGTAGGACATAGGTATTACTATTAGTCATTTAGATCTATGACAAAATTATGGCTTGCATACATGAGATGTGTAGTCTTCAGTCTATTAGGGATAGTTGAGATGTTACCAGAATCCATAATTTTGGTGCAGATCTAAAGAACAGATTTGTCTTGATTCGCTTCCACAATTCAGCTGCTAAACAACTGTATACTTGAGAGACCTGTGCTCCTGTCAAACTCAACAGGATCTCTTTCTCCATTGATTTCACCAAACCTGTTCCTTTGGCGGTGGTTTTACTAGACATCTGTTCACATTGAAACAATTTCAAAGATGAATTACTGTGACATAAACCGCTACGGACAGCTAGAGAGTTAACGGGGTGAAAGTCATGCCCAACCTGCAGTCACAGGGGCTCATGAGAATCCATGCCCCTCTCTGACTCATGTTTATTAACCCATGTAAATCCATGGGCACGTTTCCCAGATTTTAGATTTGTCACCTAACAATTATGTACCAATTGCATGAGATGGATGGACCATAATAATTCAAGGGTAGTGCCAGGTTAGCTTGGCGCCATCAGATGACAATCCAATGTGGCACTACGCTTGAATTATCATGATCGATTCATCTTCTGTTGTAGGGCACGGGGCTAAATGGGTTATCAGAGTGTAGGATCCCACAGGCAAATCTTCTGTCTGCAGCAGGCACATATTCACATGAATCGCTGCAGTTGTAGGGCCTAATGAGATGATGGGGTATCATTTGGGTTTTAGCATTGTACTGAGTGTTGTATTTTTTGTTTCCTCAAAAATATTACCGATGACATTACTGTATGGAAGTGTCTACTACTTACTCAATTTCAGCCTAAGAACCTCAACTCAGGGCACTGTAACCAGGGCCATGAGTAGCTTCCCGCCCCTGCCCATCCGGTCACATGCCACGTGGTGTGACAACCAGTCGTTCTACTTAGCTCACGGTGAACAGACATGTTCTAGCCTACGGGTTTTTTATTGTGTATGGTGCGAGCGGTTCTTAGGGCCGGTCGTCTTTGGATTACTGTGTTCCTTTCGACTTTGTGCTCTCTTGGATTACTGGGGTGCTTTTGTGTGCTTGGATTACTGGTGGTTTCCTCCTCTCTGGATTTACGTGGTTGCGTGTGGGTTCTTTCTTCGCTGGGCCTGCTGGGACTTCTTCCCGCCAGCGCACTCTGAGGGTGGCATGGAGGTTCCCCTTGGGCCGGGTGCCGGCTTCGACCAGAGGCACTTCATTTCACTCGTACATTTTCGCGTCGAACTCTCGACTTTGTTTGGCGGGGCCTCACGGTGCCCACGCCTGGTCGCCTGTCATGTCTGATGTGTGTTGCAGTTGCCTAGTTCTCACCTGCTCGCAGTGCGGTGACTTCCAATGGCTGAGCGATAACCATAAGGTCTGCCTTCCCTGTGCTGGCTGTGCATCCGACCACGCCTGCGATGTTTGCTCCGCCTGGCCTGAACAACGGTGGTCGCAGCTTTGGAGCTTTTACCGGCACGAGCGCCCAACACCAGCAAGCGACCGAACGTCCATCTTGGCGCCCCCCTCCGTGCCCGGAGTAGTGACCAGACGCGCCTGCTCCAACCTTAGGGAATGGACGACACGCCGGACACATGACCACAGCTCACACCACAGGAGTGCGTCTTCCATGGCACCCGCCCGGACAAAGCCCGCTGACTCTTATGGAGAGTCATATAGCCGGCAGAGCGCCCGTCTCACTGAGGCCGGCCTGCAGAGATGCGCTTCGCGCCGTCCATTGTCCACTGACAGTCCTGATGTGTCTCACATGGAGCAGCCTGCTGACTCTTACGGAGAGTCAAATAGCCAGCAGAGTGCCTACCTCACTGAGGCTGGCCTGCAGAGACCTGTGTCCCCTTGTCCGAAGACTACTGGCAGACCTGAGATCTCGCACTATGCCAAAGGCTCCAGACACTCTCACTCTTCCGGCGACGGCCATAGGACGGACCGGTGATGCGCTACGCGACAGCAGACGCAGCCCCTGACCCTCCTCGCCTGCGTCGCGCTCGACCACGTCTCGCGCCTCGTTTCCACGTCCAGCCTCACGTTCGTCTCGGTACGCCTCTCCTCGCCGGTCACGACACCCTTCCCCTTCACCCCGTAGGCGCCCTAGTAGGAGCTCCCCTGAACGAGATCATCGGCCGTGCTCCTGTTATCGCAGTCGCTCCCCCCTTGACAGGCACCCAGTTTGCGCCAGCCACCCTTCGCCCCGGCACGCCTCGCCACTGTCGTCGCCCCGTCTTCAGCAGAGGAGCCTACAGGGGATTCGACACTTGCCTGCTTCTCACTCCAGACGATGGGGTGTTGCTAGCAGGACATCCGCCCCCCGGCCCCCGCCAGACTTCTCTTCCACCTGATGATGACACGACTCTGAGCCTGGTGCACGAGGACTCCGTCTCGGTCCTGCTCGGTGTAGACAGGTGCTCCCCCTCGCCCCACTCGCTCTCGCCGGACGATCCTGCGTCGCCTAAGACCCCTTCGGCACCACGCGCAGAGACTCTCCTTGCCCTGGATGAAGCAGCGCGTCTGATTCGGCTGCCCTTCCTTCGGAGGCCTGCCCCGCCCCCCCCCCCCCCCCCCCCCCCCCCCGCTCAAGAGGAAGGTATCTGCTTTTGTCAACGTGGGCCGTCAGGTGAAACGGTTCAAGTCGCTTCCCCAGCCCCCCGGCTTTAGAGACCTAAAGGCTTCCTCAGACGGAGAAACGAAACGAAACATTTCATCGAAATGTCCGCATTTCAGACATTTCCCCAACATTTCACCGTTTCACGAAATGCGAAATGACACATTTCACGAAATAGAACTTGTCTCTATTTTGCGAAACATTTCGCCGAAACATTTTACCCATCGCCCAATCAGCGCCGTCCGCTCGGTCACACCCCAATCTGACGTCATTCAAGCCCAAACACTGAGGACTGCAACGGTAAAGCGATGCCGTGGAGTCAGGTCTATTATGGCTAGAATTGCATGATGTGACGCACGATTCTGTACGATTTAAGTGGAGAAATCATTTTCGAAATGGAATCTATCAAGTATCATCACTAAAGTACCACCAAAATATGATTTTAGGTCAGTTTTCTGAACCCCACTTTCATCGGCTGCTCTTCGAAGCCGCCCACAAGATGGCGGCTATCGCTTCGAGATGGCGGCATCCTCGATTCACTTGAACCAGCCTTGTTTACGCATTCAAAAGCGCTTACGTTTATTCGATATGGTCGGCAATTCACTTTAATTGTGTAAGTGAAGGCACACATGTCTTATATGTTTAGTTTTTAAGCGTCAGTAGTCAGAAATATGACCCGATATCCACCGATACAAACCAGAGCATGTGTCGGTGAATAGTTACTTCCCCTGTACCAGGCGAAATGAATTTCACCGCGTTTCTGCGTGTGCAGAAAAGGCATTTCGATGCAATGAAAATGTTTCGTTTCTTGTGCATTTCGTTTCTCCGTGTAGGGAAGCCATAAGGGATGCCCTCTATGCCCAGCTCCAACAGGCCGATTCCTGGGAGTACGACTTTTTCTCTGACTGTAGGTGGCTGGCTGGACTCGACGTAGCCTTCCGCCAGGACCGGTATACGGGCCATTCCCAGAATTTCTCCTGTCCCCTACCCTCTGTGGACCCACCGGCATTAGTGCAGGCTGGCAGTGCCGCTCAGCTGAAGTGTGCCCTTCCCCGCGGCTTGGACAAGCCTGCGTCCCTGGTCCGTAACGCCTTGGCTTGCTTGGGTTTCCTGGAGCTCCTCACTCAAGCATTCGTCCGTCACATCGAGGACGCCTAGCACCCATCTATTACGCCCCTCTTAGGAGACCTCCTCGCCCTAGCAGCCAACCGGGCAGCGTATCACTCCTCGGTGAACGGCATGGCTGCCGCCTCCAACTGTGACCTGATGCGCCTGCCGCGGACTGCCCCCCCCCCCCCCCCCCCCCCCCCCCCCCCGATCTGAGGACTCAGCTCCGTCACGCTCCCCTTGGTGGCCCCCTCCTCTTTGGCGCTTCTTGGCAGATGGTGAAGGACGCGAACTCGGACCACTGGTCTAGCAGCTTGGCACCTCCCTGCTTTTAGGCGGCCTGTAAGGTCGTGGGTCGCACTCTGCGGATCTACAGACCCTCCTCGTCCTCCGCCCCAACTCGCGCCTGTGCCCCCCAGGGGGCCCCCGCCTTTGGCCACTCCAGACCCGTCCCCAGCTCGCTGACTTCTTCCTCTGGCTCTTTGGTGACCAGGGATTCGCCCCCATCACGATCAGAGGATACCTGTCCATGATTGCGGATACTTACCGTCACCTCGGCCACCCGAACCCCGGTGAATGCAAAGACTTCGCTGACCTTTGGCCTTCGGCGTCCGGTTCCCCGCTTGCTGATTCCACGCTGGGACCTACCCTGGGTACTGACGTAGCTTAATTCTGACAGATTCGAACCGCTGTCCTTGGTCCGGTTCGCGGATGTGACACGGAAGACCTGCTTCCTGTTGGCCCTCGCCACGGCGGTCCGAGTAAGCAAGCTACACGTGCTTTCACCACGCCCTGCCTGCCTGCAGTTCCGGATGGATGGTTCCGTGCAGCTGCTCACTGACCCTTCCTTCCTCGCCAAGACTAGGTCTCCTTTGACCACGCCCCAGGTGATAACCTTATGGCCGCTGAAAGATGTGAACTTTCCCCGGGAGACCAGGCAGCAAGATCCAGTGCGTGCCCTACTGTTACGTGTTGAGTTGTGGTCGTAGTATGATATCACACCAGACGCACGCACGTAAGGTTCTTTTTAAAGAAACTTCATTCAGCTGCAACCCATCACACGTGGCTTAAGGTTGTAGACAATACTGGAGTAACGGTTCCAACAATACTTTATTTCAGCGATGCGATCTCCACACAATGCATTTCGAAATGCACCAACACTGATACAATGTCTCTTCTGCAAATGTCAACACTGGCGACACAAAGTTTCTCATACAACGTACACCACCGTTACGCTGCGTCTCTCACATGGGCCATGTACCTACGATAAACTGTGTGTCCCTACAACTGACAATGCATGACAATGTACTCGCGTGCTTCCTAGCACCAACTTTTATAGTAAAACGACTTTACAGAATAATCTAAGGAAATTCACACAACGCAACCAATCAGAAAGGAACACGTAACTGAAACTCATAAATATTAATAAAAAAAGAACTTTCTAGAATAACTACAATAGTCTACAAAAATCTGACTGCTAATTTCAGCCCCAAATCCCAGTGTGTAATGACATCACACAAAAGTATGGCAGACCGTTCACGACCTTTAATAATACACTGACTGGCTGCTAAATTCACGCGCACAAAAAAATAAATATGACTAAGAATAGAGCGTCTCTACTAAAATGTTGCTTACATTTTAACGTCACATGTACGAGGTCACCAGACTTCGCAACCTTGCTCGAACGTTCTGGTTTATTCTCAGCGAATCTACGCAAAACAAAAATCGGCGTACCATAACAAAGCCCATTCCGCTATCTGCGCGAACAATAAAGAATCTTATTGAAAAGGTACGTGATTCGCAGCCATGATAGCTCAAATAAATATCGGATCGTTTCCTACGATTAACACATGCATGCTCTCACAGAACAACACAACCACAATCATAACACCTACGCGTATACCTACGCCGCTCCAAGCCCGTCTGACGGGGACGGTCACGCCTCTTTCTGCCTTTGGCCCCAGGCAGAACTGACATAACAGCCCAGACGATATCTTCCTGGCTACGCTGGGTCATACGGTCCGCCTAACAGGACCTTTCCCTGGAGGGAGGGAAGAGGCTTAAGATCTGCGCACACGAGGTTAGAGCCATGGCCACGAGTGTCGCCTTCAACCGCAACTGTGCCGTCCGAGACATCGTGGCAGCATTGGGCTGGCGGGCCGAATCAACCTTCGCCTGCTTCTATCTCCGGGATCTGGCAGACCAGCGAGACAGTCTCGCACAGGTGGGGGACATCGCCGCAGCGCAACACTCCCTCCCGGCACCGTAGGTACGACTTAGCTGAAATTGTCGGGAGTTTGCGACTGGGAGGATGGCTCAGACTAAAGCTCTTATACAGTGGGTAACTTGGGCACGGCACCCTCCTCCTTTTCGCAATTCTTCCATACAGTAATGTCATCGGTAATGTTTTTGAGGAAACAAATGAATTTTTCTCTAAAATGTATTTTTTTAAAAAATACTTACCAATGAAATTACTCAGAGGACCCTCCCACCTGCCCCGCTTGCCGCTGGTAAGCTAAGTATTCTGACTGGTTGTCACACCACGTGGCACATGACCAGATGGGCAGGGGCGGGAGGCTACTCACGGCCCTGGTTACAGTGCCTTGAGTTGCCTCCCTGGTTGTGTAGGAACACAACAGGTTCTTAGGCTGAAATTGAGTAAGTAGTAGACACTTCCATACAGTACTGTCATCGGTAAGTATTTTTCGAAAAAATACATTTTAGAGAAAAATTCATTTTAACTCCTTTAGTGCTTAATGTATCATTACACAAAGAATCCTCAGTTTCATATTGTATATATATATATGAATGAGTTGTGATGTTGTTTCAGCGGATGAAGCAGAAAGAGGAGCTAGAGAAAGAGTTGACAGAAACTCGAGCTACAGAGGACAGAGAGAAACGACTCAAAGTGGTCAGTAACACATTTTTTTTAAAAGTAAATATACTCATCATTGTTAACTTTGACAATACAGTAAAACTCATTGCATATTGTACAGGAAGTATGCCTTTTGAGACTGGAGACTTTTATTAACTTTATCAAAAGTCTCATAGGACATATTTTTTGTATGTAAGTTGTACATGTTAAATTGAAGTGAATGTTTTGTGATATTTCAGATTGAACCTTTTAGAAATGATTTTTTTTTTTAAACTGTGAGATGGTTTGATCATGGTGGCCCATAGAGATTGTCCATAGAGGCACCAAGTTAACCCTTTGCATGTCAGCACTTTTTGTCGTGATGATTCACTATCTTTGAGCTGTCATGGTCAGTCCATCGTCCACTGTCAAAAATGTAAGGAGATGAGATAGCATGAATTGTTGTTTTATTTTTGGCTCACGTGTGAAGCAAAAGTGAGTCTATGTTCTGGGCCAGTGGTCGTCTGTCCGTCGTCCATCCGCTGTTGTCCGTCCGCCGTCATCCGTGGCAAACTTTAACGTTGGCATTTTCTCTGAGACTATTCAACCTACAGTCTTCAAACTTGGCCCAGGATACTTTGTGGCAAGACTTTTCTAAACATACCAATTTCAGTGACCTATCACAAAGGTCAAGGTCACAGGGGATCAGAAAATGTATCAAAAGTAGCTTTTTTTGGACATAATTTATTTTTTTCTCAAATACTATTCACAACTTCAAACCCAAACTTGGTACAAAGATACCTGATGGTAAGACCTTTATGGGCACACTAATTTGGCTGATCCCGCGGAAAAGTCAAGGGTCACGAGCTCAGGAGAATAGGTCCAAAATAGCCATATTTTTACAAAAGATGTTTTTTTCTCAAATACTATTCACAACTTCAAATCCAAACTTGGTACAAAGATACCTGATGGTAAGACCTTTCTATGCATACTAATTTGGTTGATCCCTCGGAAAGGTCAAAGGTCACAAGAGCTCAAGAAATGGGTCCAAAATCGCCATAACATGACAAAAGATGGTGGTTTTTTTTGTCAAATACTATTCACAACTCCAAACCCAAACTTGCTACAGAGATACCTGATGGTAAGACCTATCTATGCATACTAATTTGGATGACCCCTTGGAAAGGTCAAGGTTCACAAAGCTTGGGAAATAGGTAAAAAAAAATAGCCAAGAAATGTTTTTTCTCAATTACTGTTCACAACTTCAAACCCAAACTACAGAGATACCTGATGCATACTAATTGGATGACCCTTTGTAAAAGGTCAAGGTCACAAGAGGTCGACATGTGTATGAAATGCCAATAATTGTAGTTATTAACATTTTTGCAAACTTTCAATCAAATTTTTCACAAAGGTAGCCGATGATAAGGCCTTCCTTAGTATCCTAATTTAGTCAACTCATTACAAAGGTCAAGGGTCATGGGGGTTTTACAGATGTGTGAAAACTGATTAAATTTTGAGAAAACATGGATTTTGTTAGTGCAAAAGCCATCACTTTATTTATTGTCAGACGTGTGGATCGGTCATACACGTGAGCCATAAGGGCTTTGCCTTTCTTGTTGTTGTTTGTTCCTCTGCACTGACATTCATTGCTTTTTCAACATTTCAGCACACAGAAATTGTACAGACTGTGTTCCTGACATACTTCCGCATCTTGAAGACTGAGTCAAAATCAGACTTGCTTCCAACTGTGCTGGAAGGACTGGCGAAGTGAGACATTATCTTTTTGTTTTAACCCCTTGTGCATGCAGCCACGGGTACTGTTTACAATTACAGTACTGTCGGCTGTGTGTGCAGAGGGGTTGATATCCAAGATTTTACAATTTACATTCTTTGTCAGTGCAAGTAAGTGTTTCTGAGTGTACTTGGCTTTGAAAGAAAGAACGCACAGGTGATAGGTAATGCCTACGTACACGCCGCGATTCTCCTCAAACCCCCCCCCCCCCCCCCCCCCACCCGGGTCTGCCCTGGGGGACTTGGGTGGGGTTAGGTATTTTTTAGTTCCCAGGGTCACCCTGGTCAGCCCCACAGGGTGGGTTTTTCTCTCTATTCTGGGGCATGTGTTTCTGTCTACCCTTTGTCCATTCACCTGTATTTGCCTTTTTAAAACTCCTCCCTACTGTCTGCACTGCCTGTAGCTCTTGATGTTGGATGTGTGTTGCTAAATGGTCTTAGCTTTATTTAGGCCCCATGTGTTAGGTTTATTTAATGTATTTGACCGGCTGGCGACATACATTCAATGTTCTGTTTAGTTTTTTTTTCACAAGCAGTGCAGGCACGTCCTGAGAAAGCCTTGTTGCTGTCGGGACGTTAAGCAATGTACAATCAATCCTCAAACCCCCCCCCCCCCCCCCCCCCCCTCCATTGGCCCGATAGATCGCAGACAGATATATCGCAGTCCCATTTCGTGGACCCCGACGACCATGATATATTGAGTCAGAGCTGTAATTAGAAAGAATCTCTTGAGATGCATTCTGGATATATGGACCATTGACAAGAATTTCAGTTATAAAAATGTGTGGTTTGTCTAGAAGTATGCCTCAGATTTTGTTTTCTGTTCCAGATTTTCTCACCTAATCAACATTGATTTTTTCCATGACTTGTTTGCTGTGTTCAACCAACTGATTGAGTCAGGGGTGAGTTGACATTATTACATTGCTCTATCTTTGCATGGGCATTAGAAATACAGGTCTGTTAACCCCACCAGCTGTTGACTTTGGCTTTTGTCATGATGATGCCAGCAGGAATCAAAACTGCTACCAACAGCCAAAGGGTTAATTTCAAAGTTACCCCAAAACGTTGTCTGTAAGCACCTCAATCTGAGGTTGCAAATAGATCTCTCATCAAGGGGCCAAACCACAAGTGCCAATGCCTTGTTTACAGTAGCAGAGACTGCATACATGTGCAGGGGAGTTAACCCTTTAAGTACCGATACACTCCAATATGAGATAAACTTGACCATGATAGTCGAGGGTGGTGCCAGGACAGCTTGGCGCCTCCAGGACAGCTTGGTGCCCAGAGGCGCCAAACTGTCCTGGCACCACCCTTGAACTATCATGGTCAATATATCGCCTGAACTGTGATGTAACCTTCATAGGACAACTCACTAATCTGAAAAAAATCAACCTCAGGCTGTAATGGGTTTACCCATATACTGACGCTAAAAGCGTCAAATAGAGAGAGATATAAAGAGAGATTTGGAGCTTCATTAACACAATGACTTAGTTAACCCCTTTAATTATTACTTTTTAAACCCTCATCAACCATGTTCCCCACACAGAGTAAATACTGCCAGAATTTACCCCTAAATCATTGCTTTTTGAACAGTCACAATTTTATGTACCTCCCAGCAGAGTAATACCAACAGGGGGTTAACACCTGAGCTAATTAATCTATTGATTATGTAAGCCAGTTTATTCAGGAATGTACGCGATAAAACAGCGCATCGGGCTTGCCTAGCCGTCCCTGCTATTGATTGAGGCTAACAGCCGCAGGCCACACACACACAAGGCTAACACGCCAGTGCGCGAGCCGCTGACAACAATGTCGCCTTTGACAACAGTCAGGTGACATTTTGTAAACAAGCTGAATCGACCGGCCATTTGACTACGCTCTGTGCTCGAGACTGGTGTGTATTTTACTGACAGGCTAAATCAGATCGGTAAGTGACTGTTAAAATTTGTGATATTTAGAAACAAGAAAAGGCCTCGCGGTTAGCCTTCAGTGTGCTGAGAAGAAAATCTTTTCTGCTAAATTGTTAACCAGGTTTGGCCTAGTAATTTGACAACGCTGACTAACATTGAGTACGTTACAAAAACTTAGTGACTGCCTACAGGACACTGACTGCTATAAAAGCCTTTTAAATATCAGTTTGTTACACTCATTTAAAAAATAAATTGGTCTGCGGAAGATGTGTCGATCTTGCGATCACAGGGTGAATACCATGAAAAAATGACGACTTATATTCATTCTGTTTTGACAAAAGCTCCGGAATTTTGGTTAGAAAAACCGGAAAAAGCCACTCGGAAATTTGGGTGATATACTCAACGGTGGTTCAAAAAAGAAAAAGGTTAGTAATCCAAAAGAACTTGATTTGTACTTTTAAAAAAATCTTTCTGATGGCAAGCCGGCTGAGTGTATTAGAGTAGACCAGTGTAATTTGTCTACACTTACTTTAGACACCTTAAAAAAAATTTTAGAAGATGGCTGCAGATTACTTCAGGGTTTGAAACACCAAAACATGTCAGCTTTTATCTACTATGGAGAGTGGCTAATCGAGGGTGCTGAAATCCATAAAAGACAAAAAATACGAAAAGAAACTAAATTGAACTGGCCAGATTGGCTAAAATTAAACGTTAAAATTTCAAAGTCTATGCTCATCAGTTGAGTGTTTTAAGTACCCAAAATTCCATTTTCTTGCACTGTCTTTCCGAAAGGTGTTTAGTTTGCGAAAGCAAATTGAAGAAATGCTAAAAGAAAAAGAAATAGCCGATTTTTGGAAAACACCTAACGCTGGTCCGTAACCTTGTATTTTGTTTGTTTGTTTGTACGAAGGTTCTAATGCGTCTTAACGACCCTGTTTGAATCACATCTGAAAAATTTTATTACTTTCGTTTTGATAACTGACTGTAAGTCCGTGTGTGATCTATCACCGAGCAGGCCACAAACAAGAAAAATGAAAATGTGTGACTGTAAGTCCGTGTGTGATCTATCACCAAGCAGGCCACAAACAAGAAAAATGAAAACGTGTAACTGTAAGTCTGAGCAAAAAATCACTGAGCAGATCACAAACAAGACAAATAAAAATGTGCGACTGTAATTCCATGTATGATCTATCACCGAGCAGATCACAAACAATACAAATGAAAATGTGTGACTGTAAGTCTTAATGAGAAATCACAAAACATACCACAAAAAAAAGGATGTAAGTCTGAGAGTGAGAAAATCATCGGGCAGGTTACACGTTAAAAAAAAGTGGCTTTAAGACTGAGAGTGAGAAAATCATCGGACAGGGCATAAAATGGATGGAGTGAGATTTTGTCTGATGTGTGTCAATTACCATAATGGCCAAGTCGCACCAGAAGCTCATGTTTGTATGTTTGTTTGTATTGTATTATCCTAAATGTTGTGGACCAAGTGTGAGGTGTTTTCGCTGCGCTCATGTAAGTAGCTTGCTTTTGCAAGAGAAACAGACTTTACATAGGTTTTGTAACAGGAATGACACCCTGGCAAAAGAAAGGTGTTTATTGGCTTTATATCTGAATAATTGATTTACAAAACAGCACCCTGGTCAGCACACTTGTAGCACCCTGGCAAAGAAAGGTGTTTATTGGCTTTGTATCTGAATAATTGATTTCAGCACCCTGGTCAAGCCTTCAAATCGTTGTATCCAATGTAAACAAATGACGTAGAGCCTTAGAAACGCGTTCGACAGTAGCGGACTGGTATCCAATGTAAACAAATGACGTAGAGCCGTAGAAACGCATCCAACGGTAGCGGACTGGTATCCAATGTAAACAAATGACGTAGAGCCTTAGAAACGTGTCCCGACGGTAGCGGACTGGTATCCAATGTAAACAAATGATGTAGAGCCTTAGAAATGGGAGTAAGTGCGCAGTGCCAATTTGTGTACATAGCCGCTGTGTATTGTGTGACATACAACTGAAGTATGTTGAAGTGTTCTGCCGACTGGAGTCTACAATATTCATGCATGCTGAATAAAGATTTTGTGTTTGTCTGTGTGTGTGTGCATGTGTGTGTTTGTCTGTGGGTATGTGTATGTGAGTGCATGCATGTTTGCCTGTTTGTGTGTGTGCGTATATGTATGTGTGTGCGTGCATGTATGTGTGTTTGCATACGTGTGTGCGTGCGTGTGCATGTGTGTTTGCATCTGTGTTTGTGTGTGTGCGTGCGTATATGTGTGTGTTTGCATACGTGTGTGCGTGTGTGCGTATATGTGTGTGTGTTTGCGCATGTGTGTGTATGTGTGTGTGTGTGTGCGTGTATGTGTGCATGCATGTATGTGTGTGTATGTATGTGTGTTAGAGATATAAGAAAAGACATTTCAATACCATTTATACCATTTTCTCTGAGTCAATACACAGAAACACAGTTTTTTTAAATAATAACCACACACACACACACACACACACACACACACACACACACAAATGTTTTATGCACTTGATAACAAATTTTCAAAGTTACCTACAGATACTTGATAACAAATTTACAAAGTCACCTACAACTGCCAAATAACTTTACAGGTAACTTTTTAAGTTCCTATAAATTAGTTAGCATAAGTTTTTATAAGTTAGTTGACATAACAATTTATAAGTGTCTTAAAATAAGAACTTATAAGTTCTTATAAGAACCTAAACATATCAACTTGCAAGTTCTTGACCTAAGACAACAAGATACTCGGACATTTTTTTCAAGGACAACAAAAAAAAAAATCTTTTTTTCCTCAATAGTAGTCTGGAGGTGGAGCAGTTGGGGATAAGTAGACAGGTGTAGGCGATGTGAGTGGTGTGTCATCTTTCTGTGAAGTGTATGTCATTATTAAATGATTACCAAAACTGATCTTTATTTGCTTGAAAGTAGATTTTGTAATTTTCTGTGCTTTCCTGAACCCCGATCTGTTTTCTCCTCTCTAAAACCCCACCCGGGTCTGCCTTGGGGGACTTGGTTAGGTATTTTTTAGTTCCCAGGGTCACCCTGGTCAGCCCCACAGGGTGGGTTTTTCTCTCTATTCTGGGGCATGTGTTTATGTCTACCCTTTGTCCATTCACCTGTATTTTCCTTTTTAAAACTCTCCCTACTGTCTGCACTGCCTGTAGCTCTTGATATTGGATGTGTGCTGCTAAATGGTCTTAGCTTTATTTAGGCCCCATGTTGTAGGTTTATGTAACGTATTTGACCGGCTGGCGACATACATTCAATTTTCTGTTTTTTTTTTTTTTTTCACAAGCAGTGCAGGCACGTCCTGAGAAAGCCTTTTTGCTGTCGGGACGTTAAGCAATGTACAATCAATCAGTCAATTCTCCTCTCTAAAAAAAAAAAAGCCTTTAGTTCTTCAACATTGACAGGAGATTGACTACACATTTTATTTTGTATTTCGGATTTTTGTTTTTTGTAATTGTTCATATCATCTTGCACTCTCTTAAATTTTTCGTCGTCAATAAAATTGTCCTGCAATGCTTTACTGATAATAAGTTTCATACAGTGGAGTCCAGTTAACACGAACTCGCTTAACATGAATTTCCGGTTAACACGAACCGCTTTTGCATTCCCGGCTGACGGCCTTCTTATTATGTATTAAAATTTCACTGATAACACGAAATGCTTAACACGAAATTTCGCTTAACACGAAGCTGTTTTCGGTTCCCGACCAGAGCAATTTCACTATTATTCACCTGTTTAACACGAACACACATTCCAGTCTCAAACACCGAAAACCGATTCATGAAAGGGGCACTGCACGTGTTGCTCTCATGCTGTAGTACACACGACACATGAACGAACTCTAGCCTGTGATTGGCTGAATAGCCTTCAGTCGTTGTAATCCGTCTTCTCATTGGCTAGTGTTTCTGAACTGAATTCATGCATCATTCGTGTACCAACACTCCCTCAATTCAGTTAACTACCGATCACGGCTACCCCCAAGGTAAAACAGAAGTTGACTACACTTGAAGTGAAAAAACAAGATTAATGAGATCCACGATTGTCTCTCTACACAGGCTGTCAATAACGCAAGACCGACTTCGATCATGGCCCGTTTTTTAAATGACTTTGACTGTGTTGGTTTTACCGATGCCAGATGCCCGTGTTGCTTTTACTTTGCTATGGAATTTACCTGATGAATTTTACATTAACTACGTGAGCTGTACACATATCCTTGTGTTTTCTAGCGAGCTGAACGTAATGTAAGCATATATAGTACAATAATGTGCACTTTTAACCTCGTACTCATTCATGCACGCATCTCTTACTCACTTTTTCCTTGCCGGGAGGGCCGTGATCAATTTTGAGGCCATTTTGGTTAACACGAAATACGGTTAACACGAAGTGATTTTCCGTGTCCCCAGAAATTCGTGTTAAGCGGACTCCACTGTACTACTCAGCTTTGCCAGAGTACTGAACGCTTCATGCTTTTGTAACTTTGTATGAAATCTTTTCTTAAGGGCTTTCAAACCAAAGCATGCCAGGCATGTAGCAATGCTAACACCCTCAATTGCAATTCCAATTAAACTTCCAATTCCTGTGGTAAACAGAACAATACCACTACAGAACATCCAGCTGAAACTGTACCAACATCCATAGGTGTGTTTTGAACAGAATTGAAAACCGACTTATACCGTCTTTTACATCTAGAGTACCTCATCTCTTCATTTTCCAAATATTTCAATGCTTCTGTAATATTTATTAATCGGAATGCGACTGCCTGTAATGTTTTATCTGATGCAATTGGCACATGCGGATCAGTCGTTACAAGTGACACAGACTCAAGCGTCGGTAGTTGCGGATAGAAGTTTACCATTTGTTATTGACAAATATTTTTTATTTAATCAACGATTACATTTTGCAACTCGTCAAAAGTATACAATTTGCTGGCATAATAAAACAAAACAAGATCAATGTGTTCTAGTTTTATGTAATTTAGAAAAACAAAAGTTGTTTTGTCGACCACTATCCTGATTAGCGGGAATACTGCTCGAAACCTCAATATTATCAATACCTTTCTTAATAGCAATAAAAACTTTTGTTGACTCTGCCAATGTGTCATCCCATGTAAGTTTGATTCCTTGCACAATATTTGCCTCTTTTACAGAAGCTACAGATCTCATGTTAATTTCAAATACTATTGTCGCTTCTTTTGCTATGGTAAAGTTTGCTGGCATAAACACAACAGAAGTATCTGATCTGCCCTTCTATTTGTAAGAAGATACCTTTGTTTCTCATACTCTTGTACTTTTAGTTTATCTCTGCTATTGTTGTCTGGGGCAAAACTTGGAACAAGGCTTACAATCAGCGGCACAGAGTTAACAACTTTCCTAAATACTAAGGCACCTTCATCATCAGTATATACATAAGGACTAATAAATTCAAACTTTATGTCCCAGTCAATTGTACCCCACCGGGTCTGCCCTAGGGGACCTTGGTGGGGTTGTCTACTTTTTAGTTCCTAGGGTCACCTTGTCTAACCCCTGCAAGGTGGGTTCTACTCTTTTGGGGTTTGTATTTCTGTCTTTCTGGTTCGTTCATCTGTATTTTTCTTTTTGAAATTCTCCCTCCTGTCTGCGCTTCTTGCAGTTCTCCCCCACCCGGGTCTGCCCTGGGGGACTTGGGTGGGGTTAGGTATTTTTTAGTTCCCAGGGTCACCCTGGTCAGCCCCACAGGGTGGGTTTTTCTCTCTATTCTGGGGCATGTGTTTCTGTCTACCCTTTGTCCATTCACCTGTATTTGCCTTTTTAAAACTCTCCCTACTGTCTGCACTGCCTGTAGCTCTTGATATTGGATGTGTGTTGCTAAATGGTCTTAGCTTTATTTATGCCCCATGTTGTAGGTTTATTTAATGTATTTGACCGGCTGGCGACATACATTCAATTTTCTGTTTATTTTTTTTTTTTCACAAGCAGTGCAGGCACGTCCTGAGAAAGCCTTGTTGCTGTCGGGACGTTAAGCAATGTACAATCAATCAATCAATTCTTGCAGTTCTTTTCTTCATTTAGCGCAGGCACGTCCTGAGAAGGCCTTTGTCGCTTGCGGGACGTAAAGCAATCTATACTCACTCACTTCTCCCAGTCAATTGTTGGTGGCGGTGCAGGCACAGGCGGCACAAGCGAAACTACACACTTATTACCCACATGTATTAAGTTGTAGGGCACATTATTTACAAGAGTAGGCGGAAGCGGAACAATGACATCACGCAGCTGACCATGTTTAGGAATAGGTCTCTCTGTTCCATCCTTCATGTCATCGATTACTTTTCGCTTGTACATGCCAAAAGAATCAAGTTCAAAACCATACACTTCCCCCACTTCCTCCTCTTTCTCAAAATCCTGTACATCAGCCAAATCTTTCAACTCTGTTACAGGACACGTGACTGGAATAATTCTCGGCTTTGGACCAAAACTCATTTTTTATAAACAAAAATAAAATTATTTAACTTCCAACACAAAACTAAAATCATGCATCAGAACTGGTTTGTCATCTTGATTAGTTACAGATATACACAGTGACTCAAAGAAACTGGAACCTAATTTCTTAAACTGCAAATTAGGAAATCTAACAATTACACTTTCACAATATGGTGCAGTTCCAGTCGGTAAGCATCTCAACAAAGTTGAAGGCTTTCCGTTGTGTACATTTTTCAGTCGTGTTTAGTTCTTTCAAATAAACATTAAATACTGTGTGTACTGCTAAATTGACAGGACGTTTTCCAGTTACTTTAAGTTTTCTTGTCTTCAATGTCATAATATTAGAAAAAACATCATCATCTTCTGATATATACCAATCTTCATCCAAATAATAACCAAGTAAATATGCAAATTTAACTGACATTTTTAACCAATCTTGTTTTGAAGATTCTAATGTAACAAGTAGGTTAGCTGGATTTAAAGTTGCTTTAATATTAAATTTACTTTGAAACCATTCAGCTATAGTACAAAAGTCATAATACCCAGGTGGTATAGCTTCAGTCTTACCATCAAAAATTACTTTATATTTTATATCATTTTCTATATTAAACCACTTACAGTGTAGAACATTTCATGGATAGCTACAGCCTTTCTACCATCACAATTATCAATCCCATTAGTTAACTACACTGGTTTGCTTGTGTCAAGATTTGTTAAAGTAATAAACATTTTTATTTTCACATAAAAAAAGCACGATGGAATTTAAATCACCAACAAGCATCACTACTAACGCATTTCAATTTAACGTGGATGCCAAGTACAATGTCGCACCAACTTATGAACAGAAAATAATTCAACTAAATCAGCTCGACATAGCTGTAAACGAACAAGATTTATTTCAAGTCAAAATACCCAACCCTTTTGATCAATATCTAAACCCACCAATTACAGATGATGCAATTGCAAGAAAGTGGTCCTCAAGTCCACTACAGATGTTTCAAAACCAGCTTAACTTTGCTATACTATGTTCAACTACAGGCTGTGGTGTTTCATTTACAGACCATTTGAATCACTCAAACAAACTGATTAGGTCTGTGTATCGTTTCCACACGTATTACCAGCTTAGAAGAATACTGTCAGAACTTCATACCCCACTACCCACTCCCCCACCCGGGTCTGTCCTGGGGGACTTGGGTGGGGTTAGGTATTTTTTAGTTCCCAGGGTCACCCTGGTCAGCCCCACAGGGTGGGTTTTTCTCTCTATTCTGGGGCATGTGTTTCTGTCTACCCTTTGTCCATTCACCTGTATTTGCCTTTTTAAAACTCTCCCTACTGTCTGCACTGCCTGTAGCTCTTGATATTGGATGTGTGTTGCTAAATGGTCTTAGCTTTATTTATGCCCCATGTTGTAGGTTTATTTAATGTATTTGACCGGCTGGCGACATACATTCAATTTTCTGTTTAGTTTTTTTTCACAAGCAGTGCAGGCACGTCCTGAGAAAGCCTTGTTGCTGTCGGGACGTTAAGCAATGTACAATCAATCCCACTACCCACTGAATCCAGTTTCAACAGGTATAACAACCCCATGGATATGAAAGCATTTGAACGCATCTGTAATGAATTTAACATCAGCCCTAAGTATGACTTCACACAAAAACTTGATGATCACAACGGCATGGGTACATTGTATTATGCTATGAGTCACAGACAATACCCTCAAGATTACTAGACAGGAGTGACGGGTTTACTCAAGCAGGAGTCGAGCGCATAAATGAGTCTATCAGAACATATGTGTGGTGTATACTAGGAGCACAATCATTAACAAAATCAAACATTTTAAACGGGAGTGAAAAATTTGAAGAACAAAAACAGTTTCTTGCAAATCTAGAAGACTCAATTAATTTAGTGGTTGATCTCCCATCAAGCATACGACGATATAAAGACGTTCTCAGATATGCCAGATCGAAAGTTGACTTCGTAGTAGGCATTGGGTTATACATGTTACCATCTGACCTTCAACTCCAAATGGGTACAATAACAAATTATAATAATGAAATCATTGTTGCCGATGTTGGTCAGAAATTAGGACTCAACCAATTAGTAAACTTGGGGGCAACAACCACACATCAACGGGACACTGCTTGCGCTAAAACCATTAATAATGCCTGTACAGACAGTATCAGCCCCGGCCTCGGCACCGGCACCCATACAACCTGTACCACCGACCCCAACACTAACCCCTGACTCGCCAACCCCTGACACATGACCCCAACACTAACCCCTGACTCGCCAACCCCTGACACATGAACCCCACCCGGGTCTGCCCTGGGGGACTTGGGTGGGGTTAGGTACTTTTTAGTTCCCAGGGTCACCCTGGTCAGCCCCACAGGGTGAGTTTTTCTCTCTATTCTGGGGCATGTGTTTCTGTCTACCCGAGGTCCATTCACCTGTATTTGTCTTTTTAAAACTCTCCCTACTGTCTGCACTGCCTGTAGCTCTTGATATTGGATGTGTGTTGCTAAATGGTCTTAGTAACTTTATTTAGGCCCCATGTGTTAGGTTTATTTAATGTATTTGACCGGCTGGCGACATACATTCAATGTTCTGTTTAGTTGGGTTTTTTTCACAAGCAGTGCAGGCACGTCCTGAGAAAGCCTTGTTGCTGTCGGGACGTTAAGCAATGTACAATCAATCAAAACCTGACACATGAGTCAGAACGAACTGCATTGGTAATAGGTCTTACTGGATTAGGGATATTACTTCTTTACTTGTTTTATTAAATACCCAGTTAATAACCCTCCTACTGTAACCAGAAAGACCCACACATTTTCCGCCATAAACCCAACAACCTTTGCCGCTGTACTGATCAGCCAACTGACAACTGTGCCTATTATGCCAGGCAAAGCATCCATCGCTTTCACAGCCAATTTTTTTTTTTAAGCAAGTCTGATATGTGTGACAACTGTTTTTTTACCCACAACTGTAAATCTTTTGGGTCAGTGGGGGCTGGTGGACCTGGTGGTGCTGGAGGAGGGGTGCTACCACTACCACAGCAGTACTGATAATAAATCCAAGAGCAGTAATTAAACTTGCAATAGTGATACCCTGCTCTCTGAAAAGTGTTTTCAATCTCTCAGCCGAAGTTGTGTCTTCGTGAAGTATTTTCTGAATAGTTTCTCAAATCCTGTTGAACCCGGGTCTGCCCTGGGGGACTTGGGTGGGGTTAGGTATTTTTTAGTTCCCAGGGTCACCCTGGTCAGCCCCACAGGGTGGGTTTATCTCTCTATTCTGGGGCATGTGTTTCTGTCTACCCTTTGTCCATTCACCTGTATTTGCCATTTTAAAACTCTCCCTACTGTCTGCACTGCCTGTAGCTCTTGATATTGGATGTGTGTTGCTAAATGGTCTTAGCTTTATTTAGGCCCATGTGTTAGGTTTATTTAATGTATTTGACCGGCTGGCGACATACATTCAATGTTCTGTTTAGTTTTTTTTTTTTTTTTTTTTTTTTTTTTTTTTCACAAGCAGTGCAGGCACGTCCTGAGAAAGCCTTGTTGCTGTCGGGACGTTAAGCAATGTACAATCAATCAAATCCTGTTGACCTGTGTTTTCAGTTTTTCTCTTCCAATACTAATTATCCCCCACCCGGGTCTGCCCTGGGGGACTTGGGTGGGGTTAGGTATTTTTTAGTTCCCAGGGTCACCCTGGTCAGCCCCACAGGGTGGGTTTTTCTCTCTATTCTGGGGCATGTGTTTCTGTCTACCCTTTGTCCATTCACCTGTATTTGCCTTTTTAAAATTCTCCCTACTGTCTGCACTGCCTGTAGCTCTTGATATTGGATGTGTGTTGCTAAATGGTCTTAGCTTTATTTAGGCCCCATGTGTTAGGTTTATTTAACGTATTTGACCGACTGGCGACATACATTCAATGTTCTGTTTAGGTTTTTTTTCACAAGCAGTGCAGGCACGTCCTGAGAAAGCCTTGTTGCTGTCGGGACGTTAAGCAATGATCAATCAATCAATTAAATCCAATACTAATTACTTCTAACCTTCCTGATCTTTCTATCTGCAAATCATTTAATCTGTGTTGTATTCTTTCTTTTATTTCTGTGTCAAGATTCCCATTGTCTGCGTTAGCCAGTTTTTCTTTTTCTCATTCTATGTGTTTATCAAGCTCACCCAGTTTGGCAACATTGTTTACCATCTCACCTCTTATTGACTGCAGTGATTTATCCAAGCCCGTAATCTCCCGCATTGACAAAGGATGGTCGTCTATTGTTTTCATAGCGTCATTTATTTGACCTTCAGCAAATGAGGTTTCTTGTATTACCGTGTTTGCTATTTCTGGCAGTCTTGTTACTTCTGCCATTTCAATTTCTTGTCCTGTTGGTAATCTTGTTTGCGTGTCGTGAAGAGCAGTAACAAGTCGTGGCGCAAGCGGTGTTAACTTTTTACTTCCAATACCAACACCAAGGTAATGCTGCAGTGCTGCCTCACCACCGACTTCACCTTTAATTGTACTTAAAGCTCTAAACCTAGAAGGGTTATTTTTATGGGTTAGAAACACTTTACCTCTGTCTGTATTTACAAATAAGTGTCCTTTATCGTATTCAAACTGATTAGGATCTATTACGTCTGGGCGCGCACCAACACTGTCATAAAATGAGTTTACTTCGTCTTTTAACAGTTTGCGATACATAAGAGAAGTATATCCCATTCCACTCATATCTGTGATACTAGTATCAGAGACATTCATGTCATCCATTTCAAAATCTTCATGATTAAATCCTCCCGCGGCCATCGTTTTTATTAATTTAATATTTTTGATTTTTGCATAATAAAATGACATCATCTTACGGATCAAAGTTAGACCCATATAGAAAACTACGAGAGCCTCTTGGTGTTAAGGGCATTAGACAATCAATTGTTATTACAAAAAATCCAAGTACTATAGAACAGAACCAAACACTTACTGTCAAGTTTCCAAACCTAGGTCCCAGTGACGTTATTGTTCCTGGCACTGCACGCCTTGCTTTTAATATCGAACTTTCATCAGACACAGATGTAAACAGAACACTAGTTAACAGCCTAGGCAGAGCAATTGTTAGAACTATTAAAGTTAAACTTGAAGGTCAGAAAGTGTTTAGTCTTGATGGCGCTGATGTGTTTTACTGTTACAAAGATCTGTGGCTCACCAGAGAAGAACGAGAAGATCGTATTTACCAAGGCATACAGTCAGATAACATTACTAAACTTCGAATCGATGCCGGTGACAAAACAACCACAGCAGCCAAGGACGTTATTTTAGCAGTAACATATGGAACCAGATTTTACATTCCACTTGAGTTTGAAATCCTAACAGCGCATTTGCCTTATTACCAAGGAGCACTGATTGACCGTCTGAGCTTTGAATGCGACATACAAGATCTCTAACATTTCCTTGGAATGTGAAATTGTCACACATCTAGCCAGACTTATTCAAAATCAGTACCAGTCAAGACTGCCGATTTATTATGACCGGGTGATTAGGCACAGTTTAATGCATAAAGACAAAAGCGACCCAATGTGGAACATAAACTTGAACACACCTGCCAGGTCACTGAAAGGTATTCTTATGTTGTTTGTTGAACCGGCGGGCCCATGCAAACGGGATTCTGAAAAATTTTACAATCCAAAGATTACACATTTGTCTTGTACAATCGAAGGCCGTCCAAATCAAGTGTACGCTTCTGGTTTGCTGCCTTATCAACACTACGACGATATCACAAAATACTTTGCTGGTGGAAGACTTAAAGAAAAACCGGCAAACATGGCATGTAAAGATCAGAGTTGCCAACCACTACGGAATTTCCGTAGTTTACTACGGAAGTAGATGTGTTACTACGGAGCTACGGAAGTAGTAAAAATACTACGGAAAAGCAAAATCAATAGTTAATTTTTTTTTTAAAGGTTCGTTGAGCGCCTGTGGCTACAGTGTAGGCTGCCGGCCGAGTCAGGGTCACGGTCACCCAACTAAGTTACTGATCACAGCTTCCAGTGCGTGTTAGGCTTTGAACCAATCATTGTGAAGCCGGTTGGAACGCAACCAATCAAAATGTGCATGCTTTGACGTACAACCCTGTTCACACCGTTTGCAGAGGTGCCTACCTTATGCGCTAGCTCGTAATTTTACGCATTTTTGGCTCAAATTACGGGAATACGACCAGTCCCTCTAAAATACGCAATTTACGTAGGGTGGGAGGGGGGGGGGGGGGGTGATTGTGGACTGAAGATCGGCCATTAGGCTGCCCCCACCCGGGTCTGCTCTGGGGGACTTGGGTGGGGTTAGGTATTTTTTCGTTCCCAGGGTCACCCTGGTCAGCCCCACAGGGTGGGTTTATCTCTCTATTCTGGGGCATGTGTTTCTGTCTACCCTTTGTCCATTCACCTGTATTTGCCTTTTTAAAACTCTCCCTACTGTCTGCACTGCCTGTAGCTCTTGATATTGGATGTGTGTTGCTAAATGGTCTTAGCTTTATTTAGGCCCCATGTGTTAGGTTTATTTGAGGTATTGGACCGACTGGCGACATACATTCAATGTTCTGTTTATTTTTTTTTTTTTCACAAGCAGTGCAGGCACGTCCTGAGAAAGCCTTGTTGCTGTCGGGACGTTAAGCAATGTACAATCAATCAATCAATCCCAGCCTCTGGAACCAGAGACTGTCACTAAGCTTTGCGCGTGTAGTCCGCTACACACTGACTAGCCAAGGCAGCAAAGATACTCGCACACAGCGCGCCAAGCGTGCACTGAAACACCGAACTCTGACTCGCAGGTAGTAACTAGCGATAGCAGAGGCCTCCACTGCTACAAATGCATGCAACGTGTGCAGAAAGGACTTTGTTGTTGCTCACAGTGGTGCGTACAAAAGTATGATATTCAAAGACAGTCAAGGGTGGTGTCAGAATAACTTGGCGCATGTAGGCGCCAAGCTATTTTGACACCACTCTTGAACTAGCATGATATATCACAGTGTCTCCAGCACTGTCGACCTCAAAGGACATAAAAAAAACAACTATAATTTCATCCTCAGGATGTGATGAGTTATAATAAGGTAGGATATAACACGAATAATATATATCACAACACTTAGTAGGATAATATATATCACAACACTTGGTAGGATAATATATATCACATTGACTACTGAAATTGATGCGCATTGACTACTGAAATTGTCATGAAACTACTGAAATTCTACATTTTGACTACTGAAAAAAAAATTGGGGTTGGCAACTCTGAAAGATTTACATCTGTATGACGTTAGGATCGGACAATACCTTACAAACAAGTATGCACTTTGGCTAGACCTGCGTAGTACAGATGACGACTACTTACATGGGTCAGGTCATACTGTTGAAAACAGTAGTGACGGGATTACAATTCAGATACAAAAAAAGGTTGAAAAAGCCGAAGCAATAAACATATACCTGTATCTAATTTATGATGCACAACTCATATTGCAGAAAGCAGACTAAGTGGTCACATATATTAAAATTATATTCTGTATTAAAATGAACTTGATGACACTCGACCCACACTGTGGTTTGTTTTGTGGTGCCACAGGGTGTGGTAAAACTGAATTTGTTCTTGACCTCTTACAAACAAGATACATCCTTCATTTTGAAAACATAGTAATATTCTGTCCTACTATCAAACACAACAAAGCTTATCACAACCGTTTATTCATTTGGACTGACAGCAACATCTACTTAGTTGACCCTGAGAAAAAACTGAATGACTACCTACAGTATTTTTACAAGCAATTTGAAGGACAGCCAACTTTGTTTATTGTTGACGATTGCTCAGCAGAAAAAGATATTGTCAAAAAGAGAAACTCACTGGCAGAACTTGCTTTTAGTGGCAGACATGCAACTGTTAGTGTATGGATTCTCACTCAAAAATATAATGCTGTACTAAAAGATTTTCGAGAACAGTTAAAGTTTATCTGTTTGTTTTACTGTAAGGATCGTGACAGCTTTGAAGACTGCCTCAAAGAGAACGACGTCATCCCAAATAAACATGAACGAGACATTGTAAAAAATAAACTGACATCAACTAAGCATCTAAAGCTTATTTTAAAGACAGATCAGCCCACAGGGTATGGGTTAGTAAATTAATTTAGTCTTTTGTTTGTCCAATAAAAATGATGGACGGACAAATTCAAGCGGTTGATGTTACAGACTGCTTTAAAGATGTTGAACGCTTTTATGACTTAAAAACATGTGTGTTTGAACCCGGCTTTAAACTCTCAATGCCATTGAAGATATACATGACATATAATGTAACTTTGGAATCATTCTGATGGACCACCACGTTATGAGTACGAGACTGTTGATCTTAGGACATATGCTTTTAAAGTTTATGATGATAACAGTGACCACTTGCGCTGGTTTGAGGCACTGTGTAAACACATATTTGAACAACTAAGAAAACTACATTGTTATATTGAAAATGTTACATTCAATAAAGTGATATTACACCTGCAGGACAAGACTTCAAGACACACACCAGGGAAGTGGTTGATTTGTTTTGGTGACTAAACTAAATTTGTTAGCTACAGCTAATAAAGGTATACATTTTTTTTTTCATTTATTATTTTGTCCGTCAAATAAAAATGACGGACAATGCTCAAAGCCCATCAGGCTCGACAAGCCCATCAGGCTTAAGAAACGTGTTTCACACAACAGACTTGCCTATATCTAATAGTAACAATGTCTATGAATCGATAGAACACTCTTTTTCTGTTATACAAGATAATCTTCTTACAGGCAGTGTAAAGATTCAGGTTGTTGCCAAAATAGAATTTACTAGGGTAGACGGTGAAGTGATTGTATCGTATATCTCAACAAGACAACACACAGTTAACACAAGAAGAGAACTAGAGAACGTGTTTAGAGAAAGACTGTTACCAGACTTCCTCAAAGCAATTGACAGTGCAAGAATGAAGGGGTCGGGTTGGCACAAAGGTCATGTGCATGAACTACAGTTAAAACAGTCAAGGTATCATCCTATATTAGGTAAATCATGGTTGCCACTGCCAACAGAGGTTGCAAACAAAACGGCTGTCAGTATTCAGAACAATGACCACCGTTGTTTCATGTGGTGTGTGCTTGCTAAACTACACTTAAAAACAAGACCTGATCATGTATCTAACTACACCAAATTTGTAAATGAACTCAACTTCAGTGGCATAGATTTCCCTGTTAAGGTGGAGGACATAGACTTGTTTGAAAAACTAAATCCTGGTATATCTGCAAATGTGTATGTGTGGGATAATGACTCTCTTAACAAGTTAGACCCCACCCGGGTCTGCCCTGGGGGACTTGGGTGGGGTTAGGTATTTTTTAGTTCCCAGGGTCACCCTGGTCAGCCCCACAGGGTGGGTTTTTCTCTCTATTCTGGGGCATGTGTTTCTGTCTACCCTTTGTCCATTCACCTGTATTTGCCTTTTTAAAACTCTCCCCACTGTCTGCACTGCCTGTAGCTCTTGATATTGGATGTGTGTTGCTAAATGGTCTTAGCTTTATTTAGGCCCCATGTTGTAGGTTTATTTAACGTATTTGACCGGCTGGCGACATACATTCAATTTTCTGTTTAGTTTTTTTTTCACAAGCAGTGCAGGCACGTCCTGAGAAAGCCTTGTTGCTGTCGGGACGTTAAGCAATGTACAATCAATCAATCCCTACTGTCTGCACTGCCTGTAGCTCTTGATGTTGGATGTGTGTTGCTAAATGGTCTTAGCTTTATTTATGCCCCATGTTGTAGGTTTATTTAATGTATTTGACCGGCTGGCGACATACATTCAATTTTCTGTTTAGTTTTTTTTCACAAGCAGTGCAGTCACGTCCTGAGAAAGCCTTGTTGCTGTCGGGACGTTAAGCAATGTACAATCAATGTACAATCTTAACAAGTTACAACCCATTAGAGTATCACCACTTGCTCCAACCTACGGTCAGTCAGAAAATAAGCATGTTGACATGTTATTAATCGGTGATAATGATAACTTTCACTACACAATTATCAGGAGTATGTCACGACTAATTCATGGGTATACAACAAAACACAATGGCAAACAGGAAGTGTGTAAAAGATGTTTACAAAGGTTCTCCTCTATTAAAATAGCACATAATCATGTCCATCACTGCAGGTTAGCTGATGACATACAAACAGTTGTTTTCAATTTAATAGCATCAACAGGTTTAGACTGTCCTTCGTTATTCATTGCTTTTATCACAGACGGTAATATTTTTACCCACTCGGTGTTACGTGGGTCAAGCATGAGTTCCTTTGAATACTGATAACTGAAAAGTCTCTGTGATAACTGTTTGTTGAAGTTCTCAACAATTGCCTGTGATCTGTGTACGCCTGGAATGCCGCGTCTAACCAGTATGACATACTTCGCAAATAACTGATTAACGGCGCCCTTAAACTCACTTCCGTCATCAACCTGTACAAGCCTGGGGTATTTTAGGGGGCCTCTTTTATAGATACTTGATAACGCTGTAACAATAATGTGTTTTTGTCAGTTATGGGTTCGGCGTCCTTCTACCTTGAAGCAATGTCAACGACAGTCAGTGCATACTTGTATCGTTTCTTTCTTATTATGTCGTGAGGTAGGAACAATAGATCCATTTAATGTGTGTCATTTGGCGTCACATTTTTTAAATGAGGTCTTGTTATTTTTCTTCCCCACCCGGGTCTGCCCTGGGGGACTTGGGTGGGGTTAGGTATTTTTTAGTTCCCAGGGTCACCCTGGTCAGCCCCACAGGGTGGGGTTTTCTCTCTATTCTGGGGCATGTGTTTCTGTCTACCCGAGGTCCATTCCACCTGTATTTGCCTTTTTAAACTCTCCCTACTGTCTGCACTGCCTGTAGCTCTTGATAATTGGATGTGTGTTGCTAAATGGTCTTAGCTTTACTTTAGGCCCCATGTGTTAGGTTTTATTTAATTGGACGGTCAAAAAAAACTGCCTGTAGCTCTTGATATTGGATGTGTGTTGCTAAATGGTCTTAGCTTTATTTAGGCCCCATGTGTTAGGTTTATTTAATGTGTTTGACCGGCTGGCGACATACATTCAATGTTCTGTTTAGTTGGTTGTTTTTTTTCACAAGCAGTGCAGGCACGTCCTGAGAAAGCCTTGTTGCTGTCGGGACGTTAAGCAATGTACAATCAATCAATTGTTATTTTTCTTGGCGCAGATAAATATATTTGCCAAATCGCCTGTCTTTGTAACCATTGTTTTATTTCATTGAGTGTTACATCACTGCCCATGGCCGCATGTAATTTCTGAATCGCGGTGTTCCCTTTCCAATATCCAATTGGAGAGCAATATATTTTTGATAGTTTATTTTCATTTGTCATTTTTTATAGCAATATAAAGTCCCGTAAAATACACAAATGTCATTCCCACTAGAACAAAGATTATTTCTCTGTTTCTTTGTTGTGGACTGGGTTGGTAATAATCGCTAAGTTTTGGCTGTGGAATGGTCATGTCATTGCCCGTAACGAGAAAATTAATTGCGTCATCGACATTAGAAGATGTATGCTGCACGTGACCTTCAAGTCTTGAGTTTTTCATTGATAAAATCAAGTTTTTCTATTCTTTGCTTTTCATACTCTTGTTGTGCTTGTGCCAGTTTTTCAGATGCTTCATTGTGACGCTTCATTTCTTCTGCTGATTCCTCTCTACCCATTTTTGAAAAAAAGATAGTTTGATCCACTAAATGCCAATGCATTTACAACTGCACCACTAAACATAATAGCTATAGTTGCCATACTTATTTTATTTACATAGAAACATTTTCTGGAATAATTCCTTGCTTGACGAGAAAGTCTTTTGTAGCAATTGACGCTGTGACAACTACAACTAGCTTAGCACTGTCTTCAAAGTCTAATCTACTCAGGTCTGCCGATTTGATTTTGAGTAGGCTTTTTCCCAGCATAGAGTAAGCTACTGCTAGTCCGCTTATTACAGCAGAGTGATAGACAAGGTTCATTAAGTTCTTTGAGTCGCTCATTTTCTAATACAATAAAAATTAAAATTAAAAATTTATTTATTGCATAACAAATGGGTCAACGGCTTTGAGTGTTACTGGTAATGTGGCGACTTCTGGTTTTGTTTTTGGAGTGTCTGATTTTTTGGACACTGTACGAATCTGTGGTTTGTATTTTTTGTATAATTGGTAACCTACGTAACCAAATCCGACAACAAATCCAGCAACTACATATTTTGTTGTTTCGGGTTTAGACTCAGTTGTTTGTCTCTCACTTCGATGTGGGTGTGATGGACCTGACGGTCCTGTTGGTCCTGACGGTGTTGGTATTGACACTGGTCCTGATGGTGGGTCAGTTACATGAGCTTTTTCTGTTAATGCCTGAAGCTGTAATTTTTTTTTTGTCTGTTATATTCGGCTAATCTTTTTCCTGCCTCTACTCTTCCTGGACTTTTTGGTTTAGTGATCGTTTGGACGTAGCACTCATGCTGTCACCAGTGGCACAGAGAGCGCTGATGGGCTGGGAACCTCTTGGGCCAAGAATTATAACAGCAGCCTTTAGAACCAAGAAAAAGCTCAAGCTGAACGTCATCCAGTGTTATGCGCCCACCAATGACAGTGACGAGGAAGAGAAACAAGAGTTCTACGACCGACTCCAGAGTGCCGTGGACAAATGTGCGGAGCGAGACATCACCATCGTCATGGGCGATTTTAATGCCAAAATAGGGGAGGACAACACCGGATACAAAGAGGTGATGGGGAGACAGGGACTAGGCTCGGAGATGAGTGAGAACGGGGAGAGGTTTGTAGACTTTTGTGCTCTAAACTGACTTGTCATTGGAGGCAGCATCTTCCCACACAGAAGAATACACAAAGCAACTTGGGTCTCACCTGACCATACAACAGAGAACCAAATAGACCATATCTGCTTAGCAAGAAATTTAGAAGATCCCTTCAAGATGTTCGAGTGAGGAGGGGAGCAGATGTCGCCTCAGACCACCATCTGCTTACCTTAAGAATGAAGCTCAAGCTAAAGAAAAGCCGCACAGAGACAACAAGAAGACAGCGCTATAATGTAGGCCTCATGAGAGAAACTGGAGTTAGAGAAGAGTTCAAACTGGTGCTGTCCAACCGGTTTCAAGCGCTACAGGAGCTAGTAATGAAAAGGAGGCGGTCACCACAGAGCAGCAGTGGAAGGCAGTTAGAGAGGCGCTGAACTCAACCTGCAAAGACACTGTAGGGTTCAGGAAACACCACCACAAGGACTGGCTGTCGGCACAGACCTTGAAGAAGATAGAAGCGAGGAAGCAGAAGAAAGCAGCGGTCAACAACAGTCGCACGAGAGCAGTCAAAGTAAGGGCACAGGGGGAATACTCGGAAGCCAAGCGCGAGGTGAAGAGGAGTATCAGGGCAGACAAGAGGGCCTACACAGACAGCCTGGCAGCAGAGGCAGAAAAGGCAGCAGGCAGCGGCAACATGAAACAGCTCTACGACATTACCAGAAGATTGTCGGGTAAGTATGGCCATACAGAAAGACCAGTAAAAGACAAAGAAGGCAAGCCTATTGCAGACAGAGCAGACCAACTCGACAGATGGGCCGAGTATTTTGAAGAGTTACTGAACAGACCTAGCCCACCCGACCCCCCCGACATCCAGCCGGCAGAGACCGACCTACCCATCAGCCGTGACAGACCCAGCCGGGAAGAGATCAGAAAAGCAGTGGCATTTTTGAAGAATGGCAAAGCAGCAGGGCCAGATGGCATCCCAGATGAGTCTCTGAAAGCAGACCTAGAGACAACAGTTGAGATGCTGTACCCACTGTTTGGAAAGATCTGGGAAGAGGAGGTGATGCCAGCTGACTGGAAGGAGGGGTACCTAATCAAGCTTCCCAAGAAAGACGACCTCAGCAAGTGTTGCAACTACAGAGGAATCACCTTGCTGTCAGTACCAGGAAAGGTCTTCAACAGGATCATCCTAGAGAGAAAATGAAGAGCTCCGTTGACCCCCAGCTGAGAGACCAGCAAGCAGGATTCAGGAAGAACCGATCATGTACAGACCAGATCGCCACTCTCCGCATCATCGTGGAACAGTCTCTGGAGTGGAGCTCCCCGCTGTACGTCAACTTTGTGGATTATGAGAAAGCATTTGACAGCATGGACCGAGAGACTCTGTGGAAACTCCTACGACACTATGGTGTACCCATAAAGCTCGTCCGCCTGATCAAGAGCAGCTATGATGGCATGACATGTCGCGTGATCCACGAAGGGCAGTTCACCAGAGAGCTCCAGGTCAGAACTGGTGTCAGGCAGGGGTGTCTGCTGTCTCCGTTCCTCTTCCTACTGGCCATAGACTGGGTCATGAAGATGACCACAGAGCACAGACGAAGTGGAATACAGTGGACACTGTGGACACAGCTTGACGACCTCGATTTTGCAGACGACTTGGCATTACTGTCCCACACTCATCAACAAATGCAGGACAAGACCACGAGGCTTGCTGACATCTCGTCCCAAGTGGGCCTCACCATTCACAAACAGAAAACAAAGACAATGAGGCTGAACGCAACCAGGGAAGAACCAGTCTTGCTTGCTGGCACCCCGTTGGAGGAGGTGGAGTCCTTCACCTATCTTGGGAGCATCATAGACAAAAAAGGCGGCACTGATGCAGATGTCAGAGCACGAATCAGTAAAGCCAGAGCAGCCTTTCTCCAGTTGAAAAAAGTATGGGGTTCTAGAGAGCTGTCACAACACACCAAAGTCCGGATTTTCAACTCCAATGTAAAAGCAGTTCTCCTATATGGAGCAGAGACATGGAGATTGACAAAAACCACAGTCAACAGAGTACAGACCTTCATGAACAGTTGCCTTAGAAGAATTTTGAAAATCCACTGGCCAGAGAAGATCAGCAACGTCAGACTCTGGGAGAGAACAGAGCAGATAACAGCAGAGAATGAAATTGGGCGAAGAAGATGGGGATGGATCGGTCACAGTCTGAGAAAGCCAGCTTCCAGTATCACTAGGCAGGCATTGTCATGGAACCCCCAGCGAAAGAGGAAAAGAGGTAGGCTGAGAAACTCCTGGCGTCGAGACCTCCAAGCAGACATCAAGAGACTGGGAACCACCTGGAGTAGAATCGAAGGAGAAGCACAGGACAGGAGTTGCTGGAGGTCTCTCGTCGATGGCCTATACCCGGCTAGGGGTGACAGGCGTAAGATCGTTTGGACCTGAGTCAAAACAGGGTTCTGTTGTGGAGTCATCTGGTTCTCGTCCATTTGGTCCATTCGGTCCATCCTTTTCTTTTTCTAGAAAATTTATTTTTGAAAAATCAGTATGGCTCCCAATAACGAGCAAAGTTACCACAGGTGCAAGGTAATTCCCAAACTTGTAAAACATGAAGCATGCTAATTTACCGATTGAACTTGAAACAATAGGGTTGCTTTCAAGGTCGTGTGATAGAATGTCATTGTCTACAGGTAGAAAGTGACTCGCTGCTTTTGTGTATAGACATACAAGCGATCGACTTAAATCACGAGTCATTAGTGAAGCGATGTGATTTTCATATTTAGAATGTAGTTTAATTAACTCCTCAGCCGTGAGAGATTCTATATCTTCTGTCATGTATTGTTTTCCAAGATAAGCTTTGGATTTGCCTGAAACAACTACAGAGAGAAGGCGCTGTTTTTTAGAGTCTCAGTCTTTGATATTGTTTAGAAGAAGTAATTCGTCTTGGTTCATTTTATAATAAAAAATATTATGTTTAAAGCTATAATTAAACTCTTAAAATTCATATTTTAGTGTGTAAATGTTTACATCGTTGAGTTAATTCCTGTTGGTATTACTATGCGGAGAGGTACATAAAATTGTGACTGTTCAAAAAGCAATGTTTAAGGGGTAAATTCCGACAGTATTTACTCTGTGCGGGGAACATCAGGCATGGGAATTGTCCGCCTAAAGGCAAATTTCCGCCGAAATGATTTGCTCAGCCGCCGAAAAAAAGAAGTTGTCCGCCGAAAAAAAAAATTGGGGTGCAAAAAGTAACTGAGCACCGGTTATTATACACTGCGAGGCCGCATTGGTTCAAGTGATATGCCGCCCGCTAGAGTTACGCGTCACCTATTGTGGCTTCAACGCAGTCGTTACTTTACTGTGCGGGCAATACAACACTGAATGCACCGTTTTCATGCTCGGCTTACCGTCTCGCGCACTGTACGTGTGGGGAAAATGGCGGCATCACGAGTTGTTGAAAATTGAAAATGGCAGTGAGAAAGGATATCGTTCAAGACAGAGTGCTGTTTAGTGTGCACCTGATCATGATCCGGTAAGCAACCACACACCCCCCCCTGTCGTTTGATTTTTTGGCCGCTGAAATGAAGGACCACACTACACCCCCCCCCCCCCACCCCTCACCCCTGTCTGATTTTTTGGTCGCTGGAATGAAGAACCACGCTGGAAATTTCAGACTTTTTTCACTTTTCTAATTCCCATGCCTGAACATGGTTGATGAGGATTTAAAAAGTAATAATTAAAGGGGTTAACTCAGTCATTGTGTTAATGAAGCTCCAAATCTCTCTTTATATCTCTCTCTCAAATTTGTAGACTGCCATATGCAAGCTACATTATAGTACTTACAGATTAGGATATAGACCAATCGCTTTAGTTCAAAGGTGGTGCCACAATAGCTTGGCACCTAGAGGCGCCAAGCTATTCTGGCACTACCCTTGAACTATTTTAGTCAGACTTATTTCACACACTGGTGTATTCCGAATGATAAGGGTTAAGAGGTATACATTCTCATGAGCTCCAGTGGCTGCTTGCTCCTGGACATTGACTGCTTACACAGTGACGCAATGCAATTTGATCTTTGTTGCTATTGTTTCACCAACCCAGCACATGCTGCGTCGGTGTTATAAATGTTTCATCATGCTTGCAGGAGTTATCCCACAGAGATATTCTTCATTGTGTCCAGACGGCCTTCACTATATTGTCTGGCCAAGGCGCTGCCCTCAACATTGATCCCATGCGCTTCTACACTCACCTGTATACCACACTGCAGCAAGTTCATGCAGGTCAGATTGACACATGCCATTTTTGCTCTTAATTTGTTGTTTTTCTTCTTGTTTTTGTGCGAGGAAGGGGTGAGGGGTGGGGCTGACCTTTTTACTTGCAATTTGACTTTAACCCCCTTTTGCATGTAGACACTGGGACTGTTAACAGTTACAGTGGCTACATGCACAAGAGAGTTAACCCTTTGGCTGTTGGTAGCATGTTTTGTTGCGATGATTCCTGCAGAACTCGTCACGACCATTCGTGCTACTGACAGCTACTATTTTTTTCATGCCCTTTGAATTTCATCAAATTGTGTATGCAGGCAATGGCACTGTCAACAGTGCTGGTGGATGCGTGCTTAATCCGTTTAACCCCGAGTCCCTACAGCAGGAGATTGATTGATCATGATAATCAAGGGTAGTGTCAGATTAGCTTGGCACCTGAAGGCGCCAAGCTGATCTGGCACTACTCTTGAATTATCTTGATCAATCAGTCTCCTGCAACTGGTACATAGTCATTAGGCAACACCTCCAAAATTTGAGAAATGGGACCTTGGGGCTAAAAGGGTTAAGTGGGGTGATGCTTTTCAAATAACTGCCGGTATGCTTATTGTAAAGGTGGCTGCATGCACAAAACATCAGTGCATGTGTTGACTTTCTTTGCCCCTATACAGAGAGTAATTTAAGTTTTTCGTTTTTTTCAGCAAGTTGTCCTGAGGATGCTGCCCTCATCCTTGATGCTCTGGATGTTGCAGTCACAAAGAGGAGAAAGCAGGTTGGTGTGATGCTGCTTATACCTTTGACTCCCAGAACTAAATGACTTCTACATTTATTTTCTCTTTCATACATCACCACATGACATGCACTACTATATGGAGGTAGCCGTACACTTTACCAAGCCTCAGATAGCATCCGCATGGCAAGAGTGAAGTTTGTGAACGCATGCTGACATCTTTTGAATCTTTGTCAGTTTCCATCAGTTAATCGCTGAATTTTGCTCAGCAAAATCTCATAAACTTTCAAACTTCAAGTGTACTACTTTAATCACTCAAAAACATGTTAACCCATATCATACTGAGGCTAAAAACTTCAAACTTGTATACTGCCATATGCAAGCTACATTATAGTGCATACAGATAAGGATATAGACCAGTGGCTTTAGTTCAAGGGTAGTGCCAGAATAGCTTGGAGCCTAGAGGCGCCAATCTAATCTGGCACTACCCTTGAACTATTTTAGTCAAACTTATTTCACACACTGGTGTATTCCGAATGATAGGGTTAATATGCCATCTCAGCATATTTTCCGTGCTGATAACCAAATAGCTTTGTCTGTGTGACAAAAGTACTCAACAAGAATCAATTTCAAATCTGTTGCTGTTTGAATTTCTATGAGCATTTGTCATGTATCGTATGCTTGTGAATTTGTTTTTTTAACAGCCTCCCATTTAGCCATCTATGGCTTACAGTAAGCAAAAGGTCTGCAGGCTGATGTCAGCCATAGTTGGCCTGTGCATAGTTGCAGCTGTGTGCTGGTCATCAGTTTCTGACGTCAGCCCAAGGATCTTTTGGCCACTGGGCTGTAACTGTACCTTGGACTGTAACTGTACTCTTATTGGTACTCCTCGAGCGTGGTGAAAGAATGTGTGGTTGTATGATTATGCAGGTGACCCAGCAGCGTGTACTGGCTTTCATCAAGCGGCTGACTACCATGTGTCTGCAGCACACTCCTGAGGCGGCCTGTGGATACTTGGCTCTTACAAGATGCCTTGTTTCGGTAATTAGGTTTTGTCTCAGCATGATGCCTTATGAGTAATGGTGCATTGTCTGGAACAAAGATTAATCCTGTGGCTATCAGTGCGCTTTTTGTGGTGGTAATTCGTGCAGGAATCACAACAAAAACGCTACCGACAGCCAATGGATACAGTGTGTTTGCTGTGATGGAGAGTCAGCATGTATATTAGGAATGCTTGTATCATTGCTGTGTATCTCTTCTGTATTCAGTCTGTATAGTGGTCTGTTGCACTTTTTACTTCTGTGCAAATTGCTCACTCTTGTTTTGTTTGTTGTGGGTTGGTTTTTTTGTATTATGTGGTTGGGGGGGGGGGGGGGGGGGGGGGGGGGGAGGGGGGCGGTATGCACCACAGCAAGATATGGTTTTATCAAGAGAGTTCAAGGATGATGCTAGAATAGCAACTTGAATTATCATAGTCAATCTGTTTTCTAAAGTGAAATGTAGTCTTCCGAGGACAGTTTCCAAAAATTAGGGAGGTTTGACATTAAAGCCCAATGTGCGTGTATGAAGTATCATGTGTCACCAGCTGTGCATGCAGCCACTTACACTGTACTGTACCAGTCGCTGCACACACAAGGAGGTTAATGTGTTTAATCGTTTGAAATGTTACCCGTGTTACTGTCGCTACATATCATGGGTAGAAATATACCCAGTTTATTATATTTTCACCTGTAACTTCATTATTTGTATGATTCCCCTCCCCCCCCCCCCCCTTCACAAAAAACAAAAACAAAAAAAACATAAATAAATAAATTAAATTAAAAAATAAAAAAATTTAAAAAATGTATGCTGTGAGCATCTTGTTAGGTACACATACCTGTGTACTAAATTTTTTTTTTTACTTTTTAAAAACGTAACAAAGGTGTAAATTTATTTCCTTTGTCCACACATTGTGGGTAAAAATTGCACCTCACAATTTACATGGACTGCACCGCATCGATTGTATTGTGTAATTTCTACCCAAGAGGTACGATTAAGATAGTACCATGCTCATCTTCGCGTTTGTTCATCATGGGTAGAAATTGCACCATACAGTTTACATGGTGTTCTATATGTATATTATGTGGTGATTTCGACCCAGGACATAGAATTAATGTCGTAAGTAAATGGTGACATGTAGTGAAGGTTAACTCATTCTACCCCAAGACCGAAATCCCCAAATTTTTAAGTTGTCCTCTGAAGGACTGTATTACAAGTTTAGAGACAGATCGAGCATGATAGTTCAAGGGTGGTGCCAGAATAGCTTGGTGCCTATGGGCACCAAGCTATTCTGGCACCACCCTTGAAGTATCATGCTCGATCCATGTCTTGCTGTGGTGCGTCGGGGCTGAATGAGTTAAGTAATATGCAATGCTATATTATATACAGATGTTTTCCTTCACCGACATCCTGTATGACATGGAGGCAGAGGGCAGCGGACAGTATAACCCCTACATTCAGGAACCAGAACACTGTCACACCAATGCCACAGCTCTGTGGGAGCTTCATGCACTCAGGGTAAGACGGATTGTTTGTTTCTTCAAAAACATTACCGATGACATGACTACATGGGAATGTCTACTTCTAGGCTCAATTTTAGCCTACTTGCCCGTTGTGTGCCCACACAACCCGAGAGGCACTCGGGGAACCCCCCAGAGGGGCCGAGAGTTATCTCCCCATACCCGCCTTACCAGATCCGGTCACGAGACCGTCCAGTCTTGCTACTTCGCTCGTGATAGAAGACGTGGCTGGCCTGCGCTCTCGCGGCCTCGACCGGTCTTCTGCCTACCGAAGCCCGTTGCCGACTTCGTGTGCTCTGCGCCCTCTTCTACCCTGCCGTCTACCCTGCCTTCTCTTCCTGCTTCGTTGAGGCTGCCTGCGGGGATTCTTCTGCTGTCGGTGGACGGCGGTTTGCCTATCCTTCCCCCTTCCCTTCGTTGCAGAGGTAAGGTAGCGGTAGTTCCCTCAGCCGGCCCTCGGGCTGAGAGCCGGCTGACTGTTGGGTGCTTCCCTGCTTTCTTTCTTTCAGTGCGTAGTGCCTGATTAGCTCACGGTCGGTTTTTTACCGTTTCACGCCCGTTTAGCACGTGGGCCTTGGGCTCCTTGTGTGTTAGCCCGTTTAAAGGCCCTTTAGCCCTCCGAGAGTTCCCCATTATGCTTCACCGGGAGCCCGCTTGCGCTTAGCCTTTATGCTTTGTGCTCCCGGTGCGGTGACTTTAACAGACCTGTTTACCATTCACATTTGGTGTATTAAAGTACACAATTTTGCTTTGGGGTACACATACATAAAACACGTGTATACACAAGATACACTTTTTGGAGAAACTGACAACTCCCTGGCATGTGAATAAATACACACTATTAGGCAGTTGAAAGTACACTGACTGCACCCAGGGGGTAAACAAGTGGCCGACGGACACCCACTCGGTCTGCCTACCGTGTTTGGGTTGTTCCTCGGGCCGCAGGTGTAACGTTTGTGCGGCCTGGCCTGAGGTTCTGTGGGCGGACCTTTGCTCCTTCTACCGCCGAGAGCGTTCCCGCTCGGCTAACGAGCGTCCGGCGCCCGTTGAGACGTTGGCCGACCTTGCTGTTTCCTCTTACCTCTCCCGCACGGAACGGTCATCTCGTCGGGGTTCGCGTTCTTTGTCTGACCACAGGACCGCCACTGCTGCCACGCCCGCTGACCCTTCCGGAGGGTCTGTTTGCCGGCTTAGCGCCCGTCTCACTGAGCCGTCCTTCGTTGACGAGCCGTCCTCACCACTCTCCCCGCAACAAGCCCGCTGATCCTTCCGGAGGATCGCCTTGCCGGCATAGTGGCCTACTTCCGGAGTATGGCCCGGAGAGACGTCAGCGCCGTCCTTCGCGACGCAGCCGCGACCCTGATCCTCACCGTTCCTCCTCCAGACACCGACGCTCTCGCGAGCGCCGTGAGCGGGATCCTCGCCGCCCTGCTTCCCCGCGCGCGCCTTCGCGCTCCGCGCCGCGCCGGGCGTCGCCTTCATTGCGTCGACCCTCCTCGCATCGTCGGGACTCCTCGCCGCGTGCTCGCCGGGCGCCTTCCAGTCCTCGCTTCCGCGTTTTGGAGAGGTCTCGTCCTCGGTCCCGCTCCTGGTCGCCTCCTCGATTACCGCAGCGCTCCCCGCTGCCCTCGCGTCCCCTGTCTACGCCGGAGGTTCAGTGCTCTCCTTTGACCTCGCTGCGGTCAGTGGTGGTTCCGGTGCCTTCTCGACGCCCCCTAGAGGATGACGCGCTCAGCCTGCTGCCCGGAGACTCCGTCTCGGCCCTGTTGAACGAGGAAGTTCGCTCGACCTCACCCGCGGCCCTCGAGGATGCTTCCCCCTCGGCGCTCACGTCTTCTTCCCGGTCAGAGACGCTCTTAGCTCTGGATGAAGCCGCCAGGATCGTGGCCGTGACGCTGCCGGCGGACGCCTGCCCAGCTTCCCCGCCTTTGAAGAGGAAGGTCGCTGCCTTCGTTGACGCAGAGAGGCAGGTCAAGAAGTTTAAGTCGCTTCCCCAGCCGCCCGGCTTTAAGGACCTTCGAGACGTCCTTTCGTCGCACCTGCAGCTGGCCACGTCCCAGGAGCCGTTCTTCTTCTCTGACCGTCGCTGGCCCGCGGATTTGGACATGTCGTTTCGGCGGGACTGGTATGCTGGCCATTCACAGGCCTTCTCCATCACTCTGCCTACACTGGACCCGTCGGCCGTGTCGCTAGCCGGCGACCCGAGTCTGCTGCGGCGGTCCCTGCCACGGGACCTGGACAGGACAGCGTCCTTGGTCCGAAACACCTTAGCCTGCTCGGGGGTCTTGGAGCTCCTCACTCAAGCCTTGGTCCGTCGGGTGGAGGAACCCTGGCATCCTTCCGTCTCTCCCCTCCTAGGAGACCTGCTGGTCCTCACGGAGACCGCCAACCGCGCCGCCTACCACTCGTCGGTCAACGCGATGGCTGCGTCGGCCACTGCGACCTCATGCGTCGAGATGCCCTGCTCCTCGCCTGCAGTACGTTGCCGCCGGTCCTGCGAGCGCAACTTCGCCGTGCCCCCTTGGGTGGGCCCTTGCTGTTCGGCGACACCTGGTCCGCTGTGAGAGCCTCGGGGTCTCCGGTCGGCGGGCGGCTAGCCGATTCTCGCGGAAATTGGCTCACGCCCTTTGGCGATGACCCCTGGATTGCGACACCGTCTCTACGGGTCTGCGGATCGTCTTCCGAAGCCCGCCGCCCTTACGTCGTGCCCCTCTCTGGACCGAGATTCCCAGCTGAGGGCCGCCGCTTGAGGGAAGAGGTAGCCTCCCTGCTGAGGAAAGCCGCCACAGAGGTTGTCAGAGTCCCCGACTCACCGGCCTTCTACGGCCGCCTTTCGTCGTGCCGAAGCCTGGAGGGAGATGGCGTCCGGTCATCGATCTTGCGGCGCTGAACAAGTTCATTTCGGCCCCTCCTTTTGGATGGAGACTGCCAGAGCCCTGAAAGCCGCGGTCCAGCCTCTCGACTTCGCAGTCAGTCTGGACCTCTCCGATGCGTACCTGCATGTCCCGATGCACCAGGCCTCCAGGAAGTTTTTCAGGTTTGCGATCGACGGCATCGTTTACCAGTTCCGGGCACTGCCTTTCGGACTCAACCTCAGCCCCTGGGTCTTCACTCGGCTGATGGACGCCGTAGTCGCCTTAGCCTGACAGTCCTCCTCCAGTCCGACGTCGAACTACCTGGACGACCTCCTTTTGCGCAACCAGTCGGAGACTGCGCTAGCCACGGACAGAGATGCTCTCCTGCACCTCCTGGCACACCTGGGCTTCCTAGTAAACGATGGCAAGTCGGATCTCTCTCCCTCCCGCCGGTTTGTGCACCTGGGTATGGAATTTGCTACCGACCTCAACTCGGTTCGCCTTCCGGCACCCCGGATCAAGAAGATTGCGGATCTAGCCAACCAGTTAGCTCGGGAGGATGCAGCCCCCGCCAGAGTCTGGCTTCAGTTGCTGGGTTTGATGAACGCCGCAGCGGATCTTATCCCACTAGGGCGTCTCTACTCCCGGCCAATTCAACTGCATCTTCTTCCCCATTGGCGTCCGTCTTCCGGAGACTTGACGACCGCGGTCCCAGTGTCCTAGATGCTCCATCCGCACCTTCGTCGGTGGACCGACCCTACGTGGCTAGCATCGGGAGTTCCCCTGGCCTCTCCCCCTCCGCAGATCTCTCTTTGCGTTGATGCCAGCCTTTCTGGATGGGGGGTCCATCTCCTGCCGCGGTTCCTCGCGACCTCGGGCCTCTGGCCCTCAGACTTGGCGCACACCCACATCAACTGGCTGGAGATGCAGGCCGTCTGGCAAGCCCTTCAGGTCTGGGAGGACCTCCTCCGACACCGTGCTTTCGGACAACACGACGGTGGTCGCTTACATCCAGAAGCAAGGGGGCACACACTCCCCCGACCTGTGTATGTTCCTCTACAGGATGATGCGTTGGTGCGAGGACCGGGGCATTATCCTTCGAGCCCGGCACGTTCCCGGACACCTGAATGTCTTGGCCGACTCTCTGTCTCGCCGCGGCCAGCTCCTACACACGGAATGGGCCCTGCGACAGGACATCTTTCGGATGATCTGCGCCCACTAAGAAAGGGAGACTCCCCAGGTCGACTTGTTCGCCACGAGGTGGAACCACCAGCTTCCCCTCTTCGTCTCCCCGATTCCCGACCCCCTTGCCTGGGCTGTCGATGCGCTCTCCATTCCCTGGGACGGCCTTGTGGCCTATGCCTACCCCCCCTACCGTCCTCGTTCCCAAAGTCCTCCTCAAACTGCGGGGCTGTTTGGCGATCCTCCTGTTGGTCGCGCCGTTCGCCTGGAACCGCTCCTGAACCACCGACCTGCTCAGCCTCGCCACGGACCCGCCCCTGCAGCTGCCCACCCCGCGGACCATGCTCAAGCAACCGCGCCAGCCGCTGTTCCACCCCTGCCCGGAGCGACTCCTTCACGCCTGGAGGTTGTGCGGCAAGCCCTCGGAGCTAGAGGCTACTCGGGTGCAGCAATGGAGGCGATCGCTGCGGCCCGTAGACCATCGACCCTTCGAGTCTACGAGGGAAAGTGGCGAGTCCTCTGTTCCTGGTGCACCGATCACGGCCTTACGCCCACGGATCTGACTCATCCTCAGCTGGCGGACTTCTTTCTCTGGCTCTTCCGAGACCAAGGCCTAGCCCCCATCACGGTACGCGGTTACCTGTCCATGATTGCGGACACCTTTCGTCACCTGGGACGACCCGATCCGGGCGCCTGCAAGGACCTAGCCGACCTTATGGGACACTTCGGCTTACAGCGCCCGACACTCCGCTCGCTCATTCCTCGCTGGGCCTACCCTGGGTGCTCACGTGGTTAAACTCCGCCCGCTTCGAACTTTTACCTTTGGCCCAGTTCGCGGACTTGACACGCAAGACTGGTTTCCTGCTGGCCCTTGCTACCGCTTCGCGTGCGAGCGAGCTACATGCGCTTTCGGCACGCCCTTCCTGTCTGCAGTTCCGTACAGACGGCTCCGTCCAGCTGCGCACGGACCCGGCCTTTCTGGCGAAGAACAGGTCTCCTTTAACTCCGCCTCAGGTGATCACCATTAGGCCGCTGAGAGACCGACCCCGGTCCCAGGAGACCAGGCTACAGGTTCCCGTGCGCGCCCTTAAAATCTATCTGCGGCGATCTAGGCCCGTCCTCAGGGGACGGTCGCGCCTCTTCCTACCTCTAGGACCCAACTGGCGTGACATTACAGCCCAGACGATCTCTTCCTGGCTCCGCTGGGTCATACGCTCCGCTTATCAGGAGATCTCCCTCAGGGAGCGAAGAGGCTGCACATTCACGCACATGAGGTACGAGCTATGGCCACGAGCGTCACGCTTGATCGAAACTGCGCTGTCAAGGACATCGTGGCAGCCGTGGGCTGGAAAACCGAGTCGGTCTTTGCCCGTTTTTACCTCCGGGACCTGGCTAGCCAGCGAGAGAATCTCGCACTGGTTGGGGACATTGCCGTGGCGCAACACTCCCTCCCGGCGCCACCGGCACCGTGGTATGCACTTCGCTAAAATTGTCGGGAGTGTGCGACGGGGAGAATGGCGCTGTTCTGTTGGGGAGTTGTGGGTGGCACCCTCCTCCTCATCGCAATTCTCCCATGTAGTCATGTCATCGGTAATGTTTTTGAAAAAACAAATTCATTTTTCTCTAAAAGGTATTTTTTCGAAAAATACTTACCGATGACATGACTCGGATGACCCTCCCTCCTGCCCCGCTTGCCGTTTTCGAGCGAAGTATCAGACTGAACGGTCTCGTGACCGGATCTGGTAAGGCGGGTATGGGGAGATAACTCTCGGCCCCTCTGGGGGGTTCCCCGAGTGCCTCTCGGGTTGTGTGGGCACACAACGGGCAAGTAGGCTAAAATTGAGCCTAGAAGTAGACATTCCCATGTAGTCATGTCATCGGTAAGTATTTTTCGAAAAAATACCTTTTAGAGAAAAATGAATTTCTCTGTCACCTTTCTATCATTACTTGAAGCTGGTTTATTTAAAAGTAACATCATCTGGTAAGTATCTAGAAAAGGAAATTGACTTTCCAAAATTGATAAGTAACTCAGGTAAGACGGACTCCTTACAGTAATGTGGTCTTGTAAGCATCACAGACAGGAAAAAAAAAAAAAATTAACCCGTTGGCTGTCGGTAAAGGTTTTTGTCATGATGATTCCTGCAGGAATCATGATGAAAAGTGCTGCCAGCAGTCAGAGGGTTAAGTTTTTTTCACTGGCTCTGGTAGGTGGATCAGCCGTGACAACATGAGGGTAATATCTCATTAGCTTTGCTTCAAGAGAGGTTGTCGGGCAATACACTTGATCTGTGATAGCTGATCCATATCTGACACCTCTTATGTAATGCCTATCAGGCCATTTTGAAACTGTGGCTATTGATAGTGTTGTACACATACCAAGGGGAATTACTCAGCGCTGGACAGACAGTTAGATCCCCTGCCCCTTCCTATCAGGCACCCAATCGCCAGCCCACAGAAAAATATGAGGTATAGAACAAGACGATCATATACATCCCTTAAGGGATGTTTTTTTTATTTTTTTTTTTTATTAAGGGATGTATATGATCGTCTTGCAAGATGATCATATCCACCCCTAATTTTAAAAAATACATCCCTTAATATGATCGTCTTGTTCTATACCTGCGTATTTTTCTGTGGGCTGGCGATTGGGTGCCTGATAGGTGGGGGCAAGGGATCTAACTGTAAGTCCAGCGTTGAGATATTCCCCTTGGTATGTATACAGTTCTACCTATCTGGTTTGTGAGTATTGATGGTGTTGAATTAAAGTAAATGGGTAGCGCACTGACCTTTCAACAGTACTGCCGCACTGACCTGTGAATACCTTTTTGTTTTTTTGCAGAGACATTATAATCCTGATGTTCAAAGTTTTGCTGTTGCTACTCTACGCAAGTCACCAGCAACATCACAGAACCGGGTTTCAGCAGAACTCAACAAGAAGTGAGTGTATTTGTGCGTGCATGTGTGTGAGACATGAATTTAAAGAAAAAAAAATGATCAAATTAGCAGCAGATTATTGCCAGCTCATTATTGCCAGCCGCATCCAGATGCGGCTTGCCGCGAATGAGTTAACCCTTCGGCTGTTGGTAGTGCGTTTTATCACAATCATTCCTTTAGGATTCATCACAACAAAAAGCACTACTGACAGCCAATGGGTTAAGCTTCCGTAGACAAAGATGATTTTGTTTAGATCTTCATGAAGAAAAATGTCATGTTTGCGAACAGAAGTTTGTCTTCAGAATTTTTTATTTTGTTAGTTATTGAATATACTAGTATATAATTTGTGTATGTGTATAGACATTGTAATTTGTTACTTTGTGTGTTTTTCTTAGGACTCCTTCAGAAGTCCTGCAGACACTCGCCAATCAGGATCCCTTTTCCAAACTCAAGCAGAAATGAATGCGGTTACATCCATGTGCTTGCATGTTCGCATGTGTGTGTTTTCATTGCTTATTTCTGCATGCAGCCACCAGTACTCTTAACAGTACTGGTGGCTGCATGCACAAGGGCAGTATGTTTGAGTGTGCCAGATAATGAAAAAGAGTGATTGACTTATTGTCGAGTTCTGATGAGCGAAACCTGTTTAGAAAATTGAAATAAACAGAACTGGAAAAATTCAAATTTGTGTACGTCTTGCTTGACATGGTAATTTCACACGTGTGCGTGTGTGTGTGTTTTGAAGGGAGGGGAGAGGGCAAAGGTGTTTACAATATGATTTCTCTTAGTGAGCTCTCTTGCACAGTGTACCAATGCCATACCAGGCTATTACATTAATACACGATTTAGAGCAGAGCTCCATTGTGTGTGTCGGGTAAGTTGCGTCTCCCTTGGCCCCCGCCCCCCCCCCCCCCCCCCTTCCCCCCCCCTCCCCCCCCCCCCCCAATATTTTTTTTGAAAAAAAAAGTGGGGGGTGTGGGGCAGTCTCGTTTGTTACCCCCCCCCCCCCCCCCCCATCCACCTCTAATATTTTTGTTAAAAAAACAGGGATTTGTATGTTTCTTCTGAGTGATCGCCAAAATATTTTTTGGGTTTGATTACATTGAGGCTCTGGCAACTATCTTGCCTCCTCCCCCACCATCATCCCAACAATTTTTTTTCTTTTCTAGTGGCTGAACAGTAAGGTATCAGGCAGGCTGAGTTATCCCCTCCCACCTAATGAAAAATAATCTGCCATGCTACTGAGCTATGGACAGTGTGACTCACAGCAACAAACCTGTCCCATCTACCAAGAAATTTCAAGTAAATTCCAATTAACATGTTGCCTCCATTAAAAAAAATAAAAAGATCATGGCAGACATTTTTGTCATTGAAGAAAAAAAAATGGAAATAAAAAAGGTTATCATAAAAGATTTTTGAAGCCTTGTTGGGAGGGGTGGAAAGAATCAAGTTGCTTCCCCTTATTAAATAACTTGTGTCCTTTAAAATCATGCCAGTAAATGACAGGACATGCAGACACGCAGAGATGCAAACATTTACATGTACACAAAAGTGCATGGATAGAAAACATCGGCTAGACCGACATTGACACTGAGTCGCACATATAATTACATATAATCTTGCACTTTAATGTATAACAGTTAACGTTAACTTGCATGTCTGTGCAACTTTCCCACGAGTCAATATTATTATTCAGAAATTGCATAGTTAATCATTTGATTAAACATAATGACGTAACACACTACAAATATTGCGCGCGCGCACACACCCCCCAAAAAACTAAAAAAACAAACAATTGTGCTTTTTACGTGGGTTTTAGACTGTTTGGCTCACCCAATAATTATGCTCTTCCTAATTAGTCGCCCCATTTCACCAGTGGTTGCTAGAGTCGAGAGAAAGCACAGGTTAACAGATTGACTTTAGCACTCTCATACTATACACTCTACCATGGTAGAGCATATAAATTGCGAGTGCTGATATCGATCTGTTGGCCTGTGGAGAGAGGCTGCTTTCTTTTCTGTGGCCACACAGGGTAATTGCTTCCGGTGCATGTAGTTTTTCCGCCAGAAATAGTTAAAAAAATTTCCTCCCTTTTTGCCATTTTTTTAGGGTGTAAAACTTCAATTGTGTGCCTTTTTTGGCGTTTTGAGCAACAAAAGGCATGACAGGTGGTGTGAAAAAGAGCAAAATCTGGGTAATTTTAGTCGACCTAGTGTGTTCATGGGCGCCTAATTGGGGCATGTGCACGGTTGTATGCAGGCTTGCAGACGACAGTTTTGTCATGGGGTACTTAATGCATTTGAGTGTTGTGAAAAACGCTAACTCTTAATTTTTTTAAGAATTGCTGAAATAGCTTCTCCTGTGATGTGCTCCGCGTGGATTTTTTGTTTTGGCAGAAAAGTTCTTCGTTCATAGTTTTATGCTGCAAGAGGCTAACAGATAACAGTGTGTGAAAAGGGGGCATAACCTAATTGCCCTGTGTGGCCTGTATGTCAAACAAACAAGTGACGATAAGGGACGGAAGTGGGAGTTGAATGCAGGAGTGTCTGCCCTTGGTACGAGATGTTGACTTAGGCGCGTACACACCTCTTATCTTTGTAAACTGTTGGGCCGGGATACGTGCTTTTCATTAGGCGCTACACAGCCTTTGGCGATTCTGCGTACATCTTGCGAGCTGTCTGCAGCAAGCTGATACGCTATTTGTAAAGTTAGTTCGTGCCTGGCCGTCAAAGTGTTGGATCTTGTGTCAGCGTGATTTTGCCTATCTTGATAGCAGACGATTTTGTCTCTCACTCCTGAAGGGTACTTTTTGACAGCCGCAAGAGGAAACTGAGAACAGTGTGAAATGGAACCTCAGCATTTCGACTACTTTGGTGGGGTGGAAGGGTAACTCGTCACCTTTTAACATGTTTTGTTCTAAAAATGTACTTTAGCTGCATTTTCCACTTGGCACACAGATTTACTTATGTGCTTTGACATATTGACATGGCTGCTCTGTGTGCTTTTGTTTCTGTGTGCAAGTGTTCACATGCATGTGTGTGTGTGTGTACACATGCGTGCATGCTTGCGTACAAGTTTGTGGCTGTATTTCAATAAATATGTATCGTTCCTTACTTGATCCTGCCATATTTTCTGTTACAGAGGTGCCACTCAGTCCAAATTGGCGCTGGTCCGGTCCGATGGGAAAGTCTTGTCATGGAGTGAAAGTGGATGTACCAACCAATATGTAATTAATTTTATCTGTTATCTTCAGCCTGGGGTCCTATTGTTTTGTTCTTAGAGGGAACAGTCAACACTTATCAAATGAATTTACCACATCATAACTGATTCAGTTGATAGTTTAAAAAACTGTTAACAACACAAAACAAAGTGTCATAGAAAGTATACTGGGAGCCTTTGGCTGTTGATAGCGCTTTTTTGCCGCAGTGATTCCTGTAGGAATCATCACAACAAATACTGCTACCAACAGTCGGTCCATTGCATAAAAGGCCATCGGGCCGACGCTGGCCACTGTTGGCCAGCGCACAGTCTTGCATGGGCTAGTAGTGGCCAACGTCGGCCTGATGGCCTTTTGGACAAAGGGTTAAAAGCTCAACACAAAAGTCACTGAAATTGGTTCAGCCAGGATAGGTTTCAGGCACCTATGATTATTTTATAACTTATCAAGGTGCAAAGTTAACTGGAAACTACCTGTGAGCTATCATTGTGGACTCTGCTCTTGCAGTTATTGCTGGCACCTATTTCACCACTGTTTTTTAAACTTCATTTTCCCTTCAGCTGTGTGGTCTTGACGAGTGTGTAAACAGAATAAACCAGATGGCAGCAGAGGCAAAAGCAAAGGCTGGGGTGGCTGCTGACATATCTCTAAAAGGACTGGTATGTTGGTTGTATAATCCTTTTAACCCTTTTAGCCCCAGATCCCTACAGCAGGAGATGGCTTGACCATGATAGTTCATTAGGCAACACCTTCAAAATTTGAGAAATGGGACATCAGGTGCCAAGCTAATCTGGCACTACCTTTGAGTTATCATGGTCTATTCATGTCTTGAAATAGTTTGTCATTGCTAAATGGGTTAATTGATGGACATAGATGCAGTATATGCAAGTGTATGGGGTCAAATATCAATGGGGTTAAATTGGTGAGTCGCCATATATATCTATCTATCTATAATAATAATAATTACGGTATTTATAATGCGCTTATCTTATAATGATTATAACTCCTCGCAACTCGCACACGCATGCGCGCGCTTTAGACTATATCCCGTAGTCTTGCCGACCATTGGGGCACCACTGATGACTTGGCAACCAGCTCCCTCCATTCCTGTCTGTTCTCTGCCATTCTTAGCGTATCGCGCAGCTTCAGTCCTGTCCACTCTGAGATATTGTCCTCCCATCCTTCCCTCTGTCTTCCTCTCCTTCGTCTTCCTTGCACAGTGCCTTGCAGGATTGTTTTGGCAAGCCCTGCTGAACGCGTGACATGCCCATACCACTTCAGTTTGCATTTTTTCACAATGGCTAATAGGTCTTCATAGGACCCGATGGCTTGCCTGATTCTACTTCCCACTTCCACGTTCGTGATGTGATCTCTGTATGAAATGCCAAGCAGCCTTCGAAAACATCTCATTGGCTTATATCCTCCTTTCAAGGTCTGCTGTGAGGGTCCATGACTCACAGGCATACAAAAACACTGAGATGACCAAGGAGCGCATCAGTCTGATCTTGGAGCAGAGTGTGATGTTTCTGTCCTTCCATACGGTCTTCAATCTTGTCAGTGCTGTTGTTGTCTGTACAATCCTGGACAGTATTTCTGGTTTTGATCCCTCATCTGTCACAATGGCTCCTAAGTATTTGAATTTATTAACTGTTTTCAGTTTTTGGCTTCCAATCATGACGTCAGTGACAATGCCACTGGTGTTATTGGTCATCAGTTTGGTCTTCTCTACACTGATTTCCATCCCATACGCAATCACTGTACTGTCCAGCTTTTCCACCAGCTGAGCTAGCTCCTTCTCTGTTCCTGCAAGGCTATCAATGTCGTCCGCAAAGCGCAAGTTCGTGATTGTTCTGCCTCCAATACTGACCGATCCTCCATGATCTTTCAGAGCATCTGTCATGATTCTTTCCAGGAAGATGTTGAAAAGGGTAGGTGAGAGCAAGCAGCCTTGTCTGACTCCGACTGTAGTCCTAAACCAGTTTCCTATTTATTTCATCAAAAACATTACCGATGACATGACAAATGGGAGTGTCTACTACTTGCTCAATTCTAGCCTACGAACCCGTTGTGTTAACACACAACCCGGGAGGCACTCGGGGAACCCCCAGAGGGGCTGAGAGTTGTCTCCCGATCCTGCCTATCCAGTTCCGAGTCACCTGACTCGCCAGTCAGCTACGTAGGCCCACGACCTTCGGACGTGTTCTCTAGCCTCTCGCACTTGGTGTTTCGACCGGCCAGTCTTAGGTGCTATCGGCTTGGTGTGACTTCTTCACTTCGGTTCGCTTCGGCTTCGCTTGCGCCTTCTTCGTTGGCTTGGCGTCCTCTGCTACTGGGGTCGGCTCTACTTTGGCGGGCCTGCTCGTCACCCGGTCGTTCGTTCGTGGCGTCATGGACGTCTCTTCCCCCGTTCCCGCTCAGGCAGAGAGGTATGGTAGTTAGTTGCACACTCGACCGGTTCCCGGGTGGGGTACCGGCTGAGCCTTTGGCTTCTGCGTTATGCTACTTCGCCTGTTGACCTCTTGGGGGACTTTGTTGAGCTGGGACTCTTAGCTTGGCGGGGCCCTGGCGCCCTCGCCCTTCCCCTGGTTCCTGGGGTGGGAAATTGTTTTACTTATTCCCCGGGCAGCTTACGAGGAGCCTTGTGTGTTGCGGCGCTTGCGTTCTTAGCTTGGCGTGGGACCTCGTGTTCGCGCTTCGTCGCTCTCGCTAGTTAGCGGCTCCGGCTCTTGGCTTACGTTCAATCCCCAGCTTCGCTTGTGTGTTGATATGTTACGGGGGGGGGGGGGGGGGGTTCTCGCTCTCTCTAGCCTTAGAGCGACGCGAGACCCTAACCCTTGTGGTGCAGCCCTGTGATTCTGATTGTTATTGCGGTGCGCCCTCCTTGATAGGACGGGCCCCATTGGTCTCGCCCACGTGCCAGCAGCTGTTTTGTGTGTTGCAGTGCCCTCTTGATGACATGCACACAGTGTGGAGGATTCCAGTGGCCCTCGGATTCGCACCAGGTCTGCCTACCATGTGTCGGATGTACCTCTGAGCGTTCGTGTGACATCTGCGCCAGCTGGCCTGAGCTCCGCTGGTCCCAACTTTGGAGTTTTTACTGACGTGAACGCCCGACACCTGTGACTGTTTCCAGACCTGATGACATGCCGGCTGTTGTTTCCGGTTCACCGGCCACTCATGTGTCCGACGTCCCTAGCTTGAGGAGATCACCACGCCGAACACAGCAAGGTAGTGTGCAGAGTGGGGAGATCGAGGCGCTGGTTCCCAGGAGGGAACGCGCTTGGACCAAGCCTTACGCCAGGCAGAGAACCCATCTCGCTACAGAGCTCGGTTCGGAGAGACGTGCTTCATGCCGTCCATGGTCAGCTGGTCCCCACTCGTCTCCTAGGAAGGCCTTGGAGTCTCCTCGGCCGCAGCGAACCCGTCTCGCCACAGAGCCCGGCTCGCGGAGACAATCTCACACGCACACCACGTCTCGACGTGTGTCAGGATCCGCTTGTCGCTCGAAATCGGACCGCCACTCTCGCTCTCCTTCGTGAGAGCGTAACAAGGATCGGGCTTCTCCTCGTCATAAGGAAAGCGGACCTCCTCGCTCTTCGACTTCGCGGCGCTCTTCCGACGTTCCCCGCCGGTCCTCTCATTCTTTCCGTTCCCCTTCTCCTCGCCCAGCCCCTCCGCTTCCGTCTCGTTCCCGTAGGCCTCCGTCACCACCCCACAGTCGCTCTTCTCGTGATCGCCTCCGTTCCCGCTCCTCTAGGTCTCCGCTTTGTCGCCTCAGGCATCGTTGTCCCCCTCGTTCGTCGACTGCCTCTGTCGCCCCTCGTAGTCGTCGAGTTGTCCACTCTCGGAGTCCCGGTCGCCGTCGTTCTTCGCCTGCCCCCCGCGAGGCCGACAACGACTCTTTGAGCCTTCTCCCGGACGATTCCATCTTGGTGCTCCTCGGAGGTCTCAGCCGCTCTCCTTCGCCGCTCTCGCCTTCGGATACGTCGACGGCCCACGGGTTACCGTCTTCCTCCCGCATGGATACTCTTCTGGCCCTCGACGAGGTCGCACGACTCATCGCCGCCACGCTTCCGGCAGAGGATTGCCCTCCGTCCCCCCCTCACAAGAGGAAGCTCTCCGCCTTTGTGGACACCGGTAAACAAGTGGAAGGTTTAAGACCCTCCCTCAACCCCCCGGCTTTCGTGACCTTCGGGATGCTTTTTCAGCGCATCTGTTGGCTAACTCCCGGGACGGCAATTTCTTCACGGACCACAAGTGGCCTCCTGAGCTCGACATCTACTTTTGCCAGCATTGGTACGCCAGACATTCCCAAGCCTTCCTCTTCCCTCTCCCGCCTGTGGACCCAGCCACCGCGGTGCAGGCTGGGGGTGCCTCCGTCCTTAAGTGCGCTCTTCCGACCGGATTGGACAAGACGGCTTCTCTTGTTAGGAACACTCTGGCCTGCGCGGGCTTCATGGAGCTTCTTACGCAAGCCTTCCTCCGTCGGGTTGAAGATTCTTGGCACCCTTCCTTGACTCCCCTCCTCGGAGATCTCCTCGTCCTGGCGGAAGCGGCCAACCGCGCGGCTTACCATTCGTCAGTCAACGCTATGGCTGCAGCCTCCAATTGCGATTTGTTACGCCGGGATACTGTTTTGCAGGCCTGCCAGGGGATGCCACCGGACCTGAAGCTGCAGCTTCGTCGTGCCCCCCCTGGGGGGCCCTCTACTCTTTGGTGACACCTGGCAAGCGGTGAAGGACTCCAATTCGGACCGGTGGCCGCTCAAGACTGTCCCACAGTGCTTTCAGTCAGCCCGCAAGGCCGTGGGTCGCTCCCTGCGGACCGCCAGACCCTTCGCCCCGACTTCGGCCGCCCAGCTGCAAGGCCTACGTCGATGTCGCCCCGCTTTCGGACGCCCCGGCCAAGTTAGCGCCCCGCCCCCGCTTGGCCCCGTCCCGCCCGTCGCCCTGAGCGTGGGCGGGCTCCCTGACTCCGCCCCTCCTCCGCCTCCGCCGGCCGTCCTGGGTCCTCCAGTCGGCGGCAGGCTCGCCCTATTCAGCAAGGAGTGGCGATTGCTGGTTCCAGACGACCCCTGGATTTTGGACACTGTTACCTTCGGCCTACGGATCTCCTTTCGTTCCCCTCCGCCTCTGCGCTCTACTCCGGTGTGGACCGAGATCCCCACAGACCCGCTCAAGGAGGGCGCCCTGCGTGGAGAAGTCGACGCTCTCTTGAGGAAGGACGCCACAGAAGTAGTGCGCCGCACAGACTCGCTGGGGTTCTACAGTCGCCTTTTCATCGTTCCCAAGCCCGGCGGCAAGTGGCGTCCAGTGATCGACCTTTCAGCCCTGAATCTCTTCATTCTGGCCCCTTCCTTCCACATGGAGACGGCCCGTGCCATACGTACTTCCGTGCAGCCGATGGACTACGCCGTCAGCCTAGATCTTTCCGACGCCTACCTCCATGTGCCCATACATCCGTCCGCCCAGAGGTATCTGCGCTTCGCCTTCGATGGGACGGTGTACCAGTTTCGCGCTCTACCTTTCGGCCTCAACCTCAGCCCCTGGGTTTTCACCCGCATCATGGATGCAGTGATGGCCAAGGCGCGGCAGTCGTCGTTCAGCCCGATGTCCAACTATCTCAACGATCTCTTCCTGAGGAACCGCGTCGAGACCGCCTTGGAAGTGGACAGGGATACGCTGATGCATCTGTTGTCACGACTGGGGTTTCTCCTCAACGTCGGAAAGTCGGACCTCACGCCCTCGCGTCGCTTCGTACATCTCGGAATGGATTTCGCCAACGATCTCAACGTAGTTCGCCTCCCGGATTCTCGCATTCGGAAGTTGTCCTCCCTCGCCAGCCAGTTAGCTCAGCAGGAAGCAGCTCCCGCCAGAGTTTGGCTTCAACTACTCGGACTAATCAACGCGGCGGCGGAGCTTCTCCCGCTAGGTCGCCTCTACGCCCGTCCACTTCAGCTGCTCCTCTGGAGACCCTCCTCAGGCGACCTCACCACCCCGGTCCCTGTGTCGCCCTTGGTTCGCCCTCATCTTCTGCGCTGGACCGACACTGCTTGGTTGGCTTTGGGAGTCCCCTTGTCCTCCCCTCCCCCGCACCTCTCCCTGTGTGTCGACGCGAGTCTCTCTGGGTGGGGAGCCCTCCTGCTTCCTCAGTTCATCACGACGTCCGGCCTCTGGCCTCCGGAGTTCGCGGGCAAGCACATCAATTGGTTGGAGCTACAGGCAGTCTGGCAAGCCCTCATCATTTGGGAGGACCAGCTCAGAAACCAACGGCTTCTCGTCCTCTCCGACAACACGACAGTGGTTGCCTACATCCAGAGACAAGGCGGCACCCGCTCCCCCGACCTCTGCATGCTCATCTTCCGTTTGATGCGCTGGGCTGAAGACCGCAACATCTCTCTCCTTGCGCGACACATTTCCGGCCACCTGAATGTGTTAGCGGACTCCCTCTCCCGTCGCGGCCAGTTGCTTCACACAGAATGGACGTTGCGACAGGATATCTTCCGGATGATCTGCGCCCATTGGGAGACCCCGTTAATCGACCTTTTCGCCACGAGGTGGAACCACCAGCTTCCCCTTTTCGTCTCCCCGATTCCGGACCCGCTGGCCTGGGCGGTCGACGCCCTCTCGATTCCCTGGGACGGTCTCATCGCTTATGCGTACCCCCCGACGGTCCTCGTCCCCAAAGTCCTCCGCAAACTTCGGGAGTCCAACGCAGTCCTGCTGCTGGTCGCCCCGTTCGCGTGGTCCCGTGCCTGGACCACCGACCTTCTCGTGCTTGCCACTTCTCCTCCCCTGCGCCTTCCCACGCCCCGCACTATGCTCAAGCAACCGAGGCAGACACTTTTTCACCCGTGTCCGGAGCGCCTGCTACTTCACGCCTGGAGGTTGTGCGGCAAGCCCTCACCGCTAGAGGCTTCTCGGGTGCAGCAGTGGAGGTGATCGCTGCAGCCCGCAAACCTTCTACCCGGCGTGTCTACGAAGGAAAGTGGCGCGTTTTGTGCTCCTGGTGCGACGTCCGTCGACTCTTGCCCACCGAATTGACTAACCCCCAGCTCGCGGACTTCTTCCTGTGGCTCTTCGTGGACCAAGGTTTGGCTCCGATCACCATCAGGGGCTACTTGTCCATGATCGCCGACACTTACCGACACCTCGGCTTCCCAGACCCTGGCGCATGCAAAGACCTCGCCGACCTTATGTCCAGTTTCAGCCTACAGCGTCCGACTCGGCGTTCTCTCGTTCCTCGCTGGGACCTACCTTGGGTGCTGACTTGGCTGAATTCTCCCCGCTTCGAGCCCCTGGCGCTCGCCCGCTTGGCAGATGTTACACGCAAGACCTGCTTCCTTCTGGCTTTGGCCACCGCGTCCAGGGTTAGCGAGCTACACACACTTTCCACCCGCCCTGACTGCCTACAGCTTCGGGCGGATCGCTCCGTACAGCTTCTGACGGACCCTGCCTTCATTGCCAAGACCAGGTCTCCTCTGACTGCCCCACAGATCATCACCTTGAGACCCCTGGGAGGGCCTGACTGTTCCCAGAAGACTCGGCAACAAGATCCCGTGCGAGCCCTCCGCATTTACCTGCGCCGTACCAAAGCTATCTGAAGAGGACGCTCTCGCCTCTTCCTGCCCTTACGACCTGGCAAAACTGATATCACAGCCCAGATGATCTCTTCCTGGCTGCGCTGGGTTATACATTCCGTATATATGGACCTCTGGTAATGAAGAGACTGAAGATTCGGGCACACGAAGTACGCGCTATGGCCACGAGCGTCGCGTTCAACCGGAACTGCGCTGTCAAGGACATCGTGGCTGCGGTGGGCTGGCGAGCAGAGTCTACCTTCACTCGCTTCTACCTGCGGGATCTGGCGGGCCAGCGAGACAACCTCGCCTTGGTGGGGGACATTACGGTGGCACAGCACTCCCTCCCGGCGCCGCCGGCGCCGTAGGTACGCACCTAGCTAGCTAGCTGGGAGTGGGCAATGGGAGGACGGTCAGGATAGTTTCCGGTGCGGCACCCTCCTCCTATTCGTTATTCTCCCATTTGTCATGTCATCGGTAATGTTTTTTATGAAATAAATGCATTTTTCTTTAAAAGGTATTTTTTCGAAAATACTTACCGATGACATGACTCGGAGGACCCTCCCGCCTGCCCCGCTTGCCGCTGGTGAGCCTAGTATCTGACTGGCGAGTCAGGTGACTCGGAACCGGATAGGCAGGATCGGGAGACAACTCTCGGCCCCTCTGAGGGTTCCCCGAGTGCCTCCCGGGTTGTGTGTTAACACAATGGGTTCATAGGCTAGAATTGAGCAAGTAGTAGACACTCCCATTTGTCATGTCATCGGTAAGTATTTTTCGAAAAAATACCTTTTAAAGAAAAATGCATTTTGCCATTGAAGCAGACTGCGCTAGTGGCCTTGTTGTAAAGGTTTGCTATGACTTTGATCAGGTTGGCATTGATGTTGTATAGCTTCATTGTGGACCAAAGGGCTGCATGCCACACCCTGTCAAACGCTTTCTTAAAATCCACAAAGACATGATAGAGATCTTGCTGGTGCCTCTCTCACATAGAACTGTCAGGTTGAAGATCTGCTCAGTTGTGCTGCACCCTGGTCTGAAGCCTGCCTGTTCCTCAGCTATGATTTCCTCTGCCTGTGGCTTCAGCCTGTTCAGCAGGATCTTTAACATGACTTTGCTTGGGTGGCATATAAGACTGATCGTGCGATAATTCTGGCATTGATGTAAGTTGCCTTTTTTGGGGAGAGTTATTATAAGTGATTGGGTCTATGGTGTGGGCCAATCTCCTGACTGCTAGATCTTATTGCAGATTGTTAGTAAGACGCTTATCATGTCTTCTCCCCCTTCTTGGACTAGCTCTGCAGGGATGTTGTCTGCTCCTGCTGCCTTCCCTTTTTTCAGCAACTTCACTGCAGCCTCAACTTCTTCTTGGAGGATGGGATAGTTGCCATTGTTGGTCACGGGTGGGTTGACAAGTATGCCTGGGTCCCCTGTAGCTTGGTGGTTGTTCAAATCTGAGCAGTACTCTGTCCATCTCTTCAGTATGTCTTGGTCTTCCGTAAGACAGTTCCCTTCCCTATCTTGAATGATAGAGGAGCGTCCTTGTTTTACACTGGTCAGGTCTTTCACCAGCTGGTATTCTTTTTTGCTATTATTCTTGTTCAGATTTTCTTCTATGTGTTTACACTGATCTTCAATCCACTTATTCTTTGCCTTTTTCATGCTTTTCTTGATATCCTGGTTAATTTCCCTGTATTGTTTAGCTCCTTCCCTTCATGAACAGTTGCCTTAGAAGAATTTTGAAAATCCACTGGCCAGAGAAGATCAGCAACGTCAGACTCTGGGAGAGAACAGAGCAGATAACAGCAGAGAATGAAATTGGGCGAAGAAGATGGGGATGGATCGGTCACAGTCTGAGAAAGCCAGCTTCCAGTATCACTAGGCAGGCATTGTCATGGAACCCCCAGGGAAAGAGGAAAAGAGGTAGGCCGAGAAACTCCTGGCGTCGAGACCTCCAAGCAGACATCAAGAGACTGGGAACCACCTGGAGTAGAATCGAAGGAGAAGCACAGGACAGGAGTTGCTGGAGGTCTCTCGTCGACGGCCTATACCCGGGTAGGGGTGACAGGCGTAAGTAAGTAAGTAAGTTTAGCTCCTTCTACCTCTGATTTCTTTTTCTTTAATTCTCGACGCTTGTCACATAGAACAAAGATGTCAGCTATAACCCAAGGTTTCTTTGCTTGTCGGTGTTTGCCAACCCAAACAGCCAGTGAGACCCTTGGAAAATGCCATATATAAGACGTGAGCCGATCCAGTGCAGCATTTGAATCCTAGCTGTCGGTGGGATAGCATAGCGATTCCAATGCTGTGTGTGCCCTACAGTTGACTTGAAGATGTTGAGGCTTCAGTTGGAGAGGAGGATATAGGACGGAGTGAAGACCTGTGTTGTGAGAATCTTCACTGAAGGGAATATTTCCTTGGAAAAGAAACATGTTGAAGTCAAGGTATTGGTCCAGAGATCCCTTGGATCTTCCCATTCCCCAGAATCCACTTGTGGTGATAGTGAGAATGTACCAATGTGGTTTTGAGTTTCAAAAAATAAATTTATATATTAACCCATAAAGCCCTGACATGATACGACAGGATGTGGATCGACTATGATAGTTCAAGGGTGGTGTCAGAACGCCTACGGACGCCAAGTTATTCTTTCACCACCCTTGAACTATCATGGTCAATCAAGAATTGATAATTTCATCCTCGGGATGTGATGAGTTAAATGGATTAATTTTCAAACAACCTTTCTTTCAATTCATTGTACACTTTGCATGCATTATTCAGTCTTTCAGCAAAAGGGCTGCAGTTGTCCTGAACATGACTGAAGTGTCAGGCTTACAAAGGCCGCAATTAGCCCGTACACAGCTGTGTGCAGGCCAGCTGCGGCCGATGGGGGTTTGAGGATCTTTTACTTTCATCGTTGTGGTTCTCATTGCCTAAATTAATACCATATGTGCAGGGTCTGTCACTAAGTGGTGGTGATGAGAAGAAGGCACAAAAGGAAATTATTGAGGCAATAAAGGCCCAGTACCCAAATCTGGCGCAAATGATCTTTGTCAGCAGTGACACCCATGGCTCTCTGGCAACTGCATTGCCCCTTGGTGGGTATATTTTGTCACTATCATTGTATAATGAACACTTTCTGACATACTGAGCAACAGTACAAAAACAGTAAAATCCCCTTTTATCTGTTGAAGCTGAAGAGCATCTATGCTTCTTGAAGATATGTTGTGTCTCAGTGATGTCGTTTTCGTCGGCAAATCGGCCATTCACCGATAAAATTCCAAAATGTCCGAAAGAGTGACGTTCTGATCGGCCCGCTGTCCTAAGGTTTTATGCCTCATTCGGCCACCCTTTGTCCGTTTTTTGTTTGCTTGTCTCATGTCTGTTTCGTTTTTATTGCTTCTGGCCATATTAATTTCCTATCGGATAAATAAAGGTGTTATGAGTTGCGAGTTATTGTCGAGCATCGCGTATCGGAAGCGCCAAGCAGACGACAAATCAGAAATGCATCAGCAGAGAGAGAGAGAGAGTAACTCCCCTTGTTGCTAACGGCGTGCTTCCGGCATTACCATTTTCATTTTCGAAATGCTGCCAAAAAAGAAACCAAAACTTATCAGTGGCCAGCGCTTCCTCTCGTTTGGTGTTGGAGAGAAATTAAAGGTGGCTGAAATGTTTTCAAAATGTCCTAAAGGTTTGTGACTGAATCGGCCAATTGGCCTATGCTGAAAATTTCTAGCAACATCACTGTGTCTACTGCAGGAGAAGTTATTCCTAATCAGGTTGTGCCCCTTGATAATTGAAGTATCCAAGCTGAAACACATGGATCATTTTGCTTGATGGATGCAATTGCTTCCACTTACACCTGGGACCAGTAGGTAGGCATCTTCAGCACAGTTACTCCAGATAAGTACCTCAAACTGGGGATGGAAATATGGAAATGAGGCCACTCCTTGCTCGCAAGAGGCATAATTCTTATAAGCCGGGGCTTACAAGAATATGTGCCTTTTGCATTCGGAACACACTGTCTGAACCTCCATCTACGTCTGATTTAGTAATAATGTCTATTGAATACAATAAATAGATGGTCACACAATATTTTGTTCCAGAACTTTGAGTACTTGTAATTTAATTTGTTGTGCATGTACTGACAGTAAGTCTTTACAACAAAAATGTTCTTGGAATCATGATTGTGTGAATCTGTGAATGAGAACCATATTTGTTTTCTCAAAACACATTACCGATGGTATGACATTGTGGAAAAGCCCTTAGCTAGCCTAATTTTAGCCAAAATTTGGTTGTGTCCGTATAAGGGGGTGTTGGCAGGAGTGGAGCGCCATAGACCCGGTCATGGCCTGAATAGTCTCCCCTTATTCCCACCCGGTACGAGAATACCCGTCATCCCTCAGTTTAGTTCTTAGCTAGCACTAGGAAGGTTGTGTCTGTTCGTGCTCTGCGTTTGATCTTGGACCGGTCTTCTGACCTTGGTGGTTGTGAGCTTGGACTTTGTACTTGGAACTTGTGTACTGTGGAGCTTGAGTCGGTTGGGACTGCTTGTGCTCTCTGCTGGGCCGGTTCTCTGTCGTCGACTTGGGGACTCTCTTGCCGACGAGTTAGCTTTGGGACTTCGAGCTCACTCGACTGGCGCTGTGACGAGACTTCGGAGCCTGGCCGGTCGTGACTGGCGACGAGTTTCTGCAACCGGCGGACAGTGGGTCCACTTCGGTGGAGACTGAGACGTGGGTTTGCTACCGTTTGTCGCCATGGACAGGTAATATCTCGGTGAATGCCCTCGACCGGCGCTCTAGGGTGGGAAGGAGCGCCGAGCGTAGGCACGCGCTGTACTCTTTCGAATTCGATGAGGTTCGTTTCGTCATCGCGCGCGTTTTTATTTTGCGTGACCTCGGAGGCCACGCTCGCTCGTTTCTTCATTGTACCCTCTTGTTACAGATACCAGGTTCGTACCGGCACGTTGTGTGGCGACTTTCAGTGGCCATCGGACGTGCATGCAGTCTGCCTACCCTGTGCTGGTTGCGATTCGAACAATACGTGTGTGGTGTGCGCCCCATGGCTGGAAGAAAGATGGTCGCAGCTGTGGGGCTTTTACCGCCGAGAACGACCGACTCCTGTCAGGGAACGACTGACAGACCCGGTGCGGAGTACCAAGACGGGAACCAAGCCGGTACCAGTGGCTAAGGCGTCCCGAACAAAGAAAGCTGGCAAGTCGCATACTATCGCGGAGGGCCCCACTGAGGTTACCCTTACCGTGGCGACCATGAGACCGGAGCCCGAACCCATGTCAGCGGAAGGGATTACAGTCTGTACGCCTCTGGAGGAGGCAGACAACAGGATCCTTCCCCCGGACTGGCGTCGGCAACCAAATCTACGACGCTACCAGTCCAGACACACATGGCGGATCGCAGACATGACAGGCGGGAACGACCACGTACAAGTAGTCACGCGGTGACACACGAGACTCGTTTCACCGGGACACGGCCTCGAGAGATGACCACTCTTCCACCCTCCGACAGCCCAGAGTGGAAACACGACGGACGGACGAACCAGATGCCAGGGCTCGATCCGCCTCGCCTAGATCACAGGTTAGTGGAGACATTCCGATCTCTTCCACTGTGTTAGTTCAGTAGACCCAACCCACTATCAAGACGCAACCCGGAGAGACGACGGCCGTCGCCTCGTCGGGTTTCTGGTCGCCGCTACCGCTCTCAGGCGGGTAACCCTTCGGACTCGAGTGGTTACACTGATACACGCAGAGACTGCTTACGGCGGACCAGTTCTGTGGGGCCAAGGCGACATGCAGAAGCGGCCACGTACTGGGAGTCGCACGGTTTGCCACGAGACTCGTCCACTCCCGCCGGGACAATGACGTCACGGGCCAGTTAGCTACTGTCGCATACTAACGCGGAGGGCCCTCCTAAGGTTCCCCTTACCGTGACGAACGGAGAGGCACGCCCAGACCCACTGACGGCGGGTACTGCCCTAGAGACGACAGCTCGGCCTCAGGTCAGTGACGACTGGGTTGTGAGAGCATATATTGCGCGGTAGCGTGCAAGATTGGGATTCGTTTGTTGTCGTTTTAGGGCACCTAGTGCCTTTCTTTCAAGCTAGGCGTTTTAACCCTTTTGCCACAGGTGTTAAAATGTTGCATTCCCAGCTGCGCAGCGGTTTCGCCAGACCGCTGGGGCGCAACACCTCTTATCCTTAAAGGGGCTATAACCCTGGAACCACTGAACCGATTACTTCAGTTTTGAGAAAATGGAGATGAGACACAGAGTGGTATTCTGACTCTCATAGTTCAATTTAATGCAAATACCTTGATTTATCCCTGAAAGGGCAATTACAATCACATAAAGCTCTTTCAATAAGCATTAATTAATTAATTTTTTATTATGATTATGATTATTTGGGGCGCCCTCGCCCGGGCTATACACGCGTTGGCGCCATCTCCCGTCGTGGTTACACCGGCACTTTCTACGGCTTGCGGCAACCGCAAGTGCTACAGGACCGCTGCACTTCACACGACAAGATCCCGGCTCAGTGATGTTGGGCCACGCCTCGCCCCGACCGTGCAGACGAGAGCCCGCTCTACATGCAGTGCAGAGAGACGACTTCACGATGGGATTCCGTTCCCGGCAATAGGTCACAATCTTTCAGTTCGCCTGACTTCGGAAGCATGTGCTCACTACACAGAGACCAGGGGTACGAGAGGATCAGGAGACGACGTCCCAGTTCCGTTGGGTCGCTACACATCGGGAAGACAGGCGCTCCGAAGTATCTTCGTCGCCGTTCGAGTTCGTGGGACCGGCCCTCTGAGGCTACGCTGTCCCTTCCAAGTGCTGGGTCCACCTTCGTTGGATCGCCGCCGCCCGGGGTCCCCCGGACTTCGGAGCAGTTAGACATCCCTTCTCCTGCGTGCGAGACAGACGACTTTTCCGCTTGATTCCAGAGGACGTCGTTCGCCGTGGCTGGGCGATGATAGCTACTCCACGTCGCTACGCTCGCGGTTCCGAGAGATCTTGGATTCGCCGCCTTCTGCGTGGAGATAGAGGAGGGAGCCTCCTCGGGCTTTAGACGAAGCAGGTCCCCTCATCGCGTCCAAGCATTTCAAGTCCCTTCCTCATCCGTTCGGGTGCCGGATTCTTGTCGCCGGCTTCTGTCTCCGCTTCAGGGCGCCGGGGGAGGCACTGGTGGCTTCAACTTTGTGATCCTACTTCTCTTCCGCTGCCACCGCTTCGCTGCGGCTACAGACTGTGATCTGATGATTCGGGATACCGTCCTGCACACTTTCTCGCGGCCTACCGCGTTGAAGAGTCGGCCACGCAGGGCACCGCGCGATGGACAACTTCCCTGGCCCCCCTGGCAGACCGACAAGGAGCCTAACAAGGACTCTGGCACAGCCGATACACGCTGCTTACACCGCTGGATGTAGCAGTCTTCCAGGAACATTGATGCAGGACAGGCACGCGGTCATCGCAGACCGTCGGACAGTTTTGGCAGGGACCACTCTTCTGCGGAGGCGCAGTTCTTCTGCTGCACCGGATTTGTGGCTTACATCCGAGGGACGGAGGCGACGTTTTGTGACGCCGACGACACAGTCCCGGGAACGTCAGTGGCAGCTTTCTCCAGGCGTGCGATTGATGACTACCAAGTAGCAGTCTACCTTCATAGAGGTCAGCGCGGGTTGAGCACTGGTCCGACCGACCTCACTGCAGGGGCCGACTTCGGTCTACATCGGGGGTAGCGCACACAGTTCAGATTAAGCCCCTGCTGAGACGAGTTCTCGGCTCGTCGTATCCTTCTTCCGGCGGGGTGCTACCCTCCACTTCGCATTGGCCTAGCCGTGGTCAGCGGCGACCAAGCACTACGGTCTTCTTCTTCTAAGATGACAGCTTCGGGACCTAGCGGAAGCGTTCGTTTGCCTGGGTGGAGACGACTTGGAGTTCCGGCATGCTGCGGCGCCTGACTGGAGCAGATGGACTTGCCCTCGATAGCTCCTTGTGAAGTTACCCGCTCGGCACTGGAGATCCTGCGGCCGGGGGCGCAAGTACCGGGAGTTAGACGTGACGACAGCTTGGCAAAATTAGTTCCCGAGAGGTGGTTGGAGCTCAGTTCCGCGGCAGTATGGTCGACTCTTCTCGTACACTAGTCGGTGGATATGGTGCACGGTCTTCGTTCTATCGACTCGACACAAGTGCCTCGACATCTTGCCAGATGCTAGACAAAGACTTGAGAGCAGCGGTGCGTCTCCAGGACTTTGGGACAACTCGATGTTCGAAGTCCTAACCAGTTGGCAAGCCGGGCGGTAGGCTGGGATTCTGCCCTCTTCGCCGTCGACTAGGCTGCCTACGCTACGGGACAGGTACTACGTGTTTCTTCGCATGGATCCCGTCGAGGATGGAGTGCGTGGTCGTCCTGTTCGAGTGGGACTCCCAGTAGGACGGGAGCAGGGCAGACTAGCAGCGACTATCATTACCTTCTTCAGTTCGCTTAGGACTCATGACATGCTAGGGGATCGCCGTTCAACCTGACACCTCTTCTGCTTGGAGAAGGAGGGTGTAATTATGGGAGATGCTAGTGCGCTTGAGACCGGCGGCGCGGGGAGGCGTCGCTGTGGCCAGATCTTTTAACTTCACTGCTCGCATCGAGATTGAATGCTGCGTTATACGCGTGGTTGTCCGACATTCCCTTTGTTGCAGGTTTGCGGAGGTAGGTGGGCGTTTTCCTGGCTTGGGGGCGCTTGTCTCTTCACCAGTCGAGGTCAGCTCGTTACCACATGCCCCCCCCTCTGCAGCTCTCCACTACTCGCACGAGGCTCTAGCAACTGGAACAGCCGCCATAACAACCGGGCCCTGAACTCTTCCGACACACCTGGAGATTGTGCAGCAAGCCCTCTACCACAGAGGCTTCCCTAGGGCGGCCATGGATGCTACCGAGACAACCCGCAGACCTTCAACCGTTCGAGTTGCGAGGGAAGACGACGAGCGCTGGGTGACGGGACTGACGACAGCCTTCTTTCCCTCCGGACTTGGCGAAGCCCCAGCTGACGGAATGCTTCCTCGGGCTATTCAACGCCCAGGGACGGTCTCCTTTCACTGTTCGGGACTATCTAACCATGATCGCCGACACCTACAGGTGATTACGCTCATTAGACCCGGGTGGCTGTAAGACCTCGCATTTCGGAGGCTCTCTTCGGTCTGGATGCCCATCACTGCTTCGCGTGGGCCAAGAGTGATCTACCATGGGGGCTTACGTGGTCTCAACCCCGTCCTTAGAACCCGGCACATGACGCGCTTGACGGATGTATCTAGGAAGAAGTGCTTCCTGGCGGTCCTTGACTCTACCTCCAGGGTCAGTACACTACGCGCGCTGCCCACACACCCAGATTGCTTGCAGTGCCAGACAACCGGCTTCATGCTACTGCTACCTGAACATCTTCCTGGACAAGAGGCGGCCTCCCTGACGGCGACAGATGTTTCGCCCTGCGTGTGTACGGACTCCACCCGGGAGAACAGACTTAAGGCCCCGGTGAGAACCTTACATGTGGCCTAGCCACCTCTTCCAGGGCCAGTGAACGTACGCGCTGGTGTCACACGGGTTGCTGTCAGGTACGGACAGAAGGCGCCGTGCAACTGCTAACGTTACCAGCCTTCGGGGCCAAGTAGTGGTCGCCTTGGCTGTCATACCGCTGATGACTTTCCGCCCTTACGAGACTCCACTCGGTAGACCAGACAATAGGAACTGGTGAGAGCCTTACGTGTGGGCCTGCGCCGGACCAAGCTTGCGCAGAGGACGCACACACCTGTTTCTCCCTTTGTCCCCAGGTAGACGTGACATCTCAGCCCAGACCTGCTCCTCCTGGTTCCGGGGAGTGATCCGCCCGGCCTTCCAGGACCTCGACCTGTTGCAGCCACATGTTGAACATCGAGGCGCACGAGGTCAGAGCCTTGACCGCAAGTCCCGCTTCGACAGCACCGGTGCAGTCAAGGACTTTGTGGCGGCTATGAGAGGGCGAGCAGAGACCACTTGCGCCCGCTTCTACCTGAGGGACCTCTCCACCCAGCGGCAGAACCTCTCGCTGGTGGGAGACATCACTACAGAGCAACACTCCCTCCCGGCGCCCTAGGCGCCGCAGGTATCTTAACTAAAATTATCGGGAGTTTGCTCCGGGAGAGCGGGTCTGAGGGTTGGTCGGTTGGCAGGAGGGGCGTTTTTTCGGCACCCACCTCCTCTTCGGAATTCCACAATGTCATACCATCGGTAATGTGTTTTGAGAAAACAAATGAATTTTTCATTAAAATGCATTTTTTTGAAAAATACTTACCGATGGTATGACTCGAAGGACCCTCCCACCTACCCCGCTTGCCTCAAGTGCGCTAAGGAACTAAACTGAGGGATGACGGGTATTCTCGTACCGGGTGGGAATAAGGGGAGACTATTCAGGCCATGACCGGGTCTATGGCGCTCCACTCCTGCCAACACCCCCTTATACGGACACAACCAAATTTTGGCTAAAATTAGGCTAGCTAAGGGCTTTTCCACAATGTCATACCATCGGTAAGTATTTTTCAAAAAAATGCATTTTAATGAAAAATTCATTTTTCTTTATGTGTACATGTATGCATGGATCCTTGATTCAGCCTTTTCAAAGTCCCCTTAAGCTGAATTTCATCTTTTTGTTCTGACTTTGAGAACAGTCCATATATCTGCAAGAAGCATCAATTTACATGAGCCCCTGCATCAGCAGGGGCATATGATAATTTATGTCTCTTGTTGCCATGGATCATGGGGCATAGTTTGTCTATGAACCATTGTCAGTCATTTCAATTTTCACACTGTTGCCCTTGTGCATGTCTTTCAGGTGGTGTGGTGTTGATCGCTGGCACCGGTTCAAACTGCCAGCTAATCAACCCTGATGACTCATCCTTCAGGTGTGGAGGATGGGGACACCTGATTGGTGATGAGGGCTCAGGTAAAAATTAATTGAAGAATTAACTGCTTTGTTTTCTCAAAACACATTACCGATGGTATTACACTTAGGAAATGGCTCTTAGCTAGCCTAATTTTAGCCAAATTTTGGTTGTGTCCGTATAAGGGGGGTGTTGGCAGGAGTGGGGCGCCATAGACCATGCCCAACCCGAATAGCCTCCCCTTACTCACATCCGGTACAAGATTACCCAGCATACCCCAGTTTTAGTTCTTAGCTGGCCGAGTTCGGTTGTGTTCGCTTCGAGCTCCGTTCGGTTTTGACCGGTCGTTTTCGACTTTGGATGCCTTGCTTCTGCACTCAGCGGCTTCTAGTCTTCGCCTGTGCCTTTTCTTCACCGAGCCTGGCGGTTTCTGGTGACGGGAACTTTGCAGTGGGGACTGAGTCTTGCCTAAGCGCGGCTTCGACTTTGCTGCCGGCCGGTCGGACTTAGCGGCGAGCTGCCTTTGCGTCGGGGTCTTCGCTTCGTTGGAGAGACGTGGGTTGACTCCTTTCCTGACATGGACAGGTAATATCTCGGTGCATGCCCTCGACCGCCTCGCACTGGGACCATACGGCGTTGAGGCGCGTCCCCTGGGTGGTGGATAGGGGGTCCCTCGTGAGAGGGGTGCACCGAATGAAATAAGGTGCCGTGAACCAACATGGTCTAAGGGAAGGTGACCCCGACAGAAAACCCCTGGTCCTCCTAGTAAGGGGGTTGGGCGTGGGGGTAGCTTCCCCACCCTGCAAAAAAGGAAATAGCTACAAAAACGCCGACGAAAAGACTAACAGTAATTCCTTTCCTGGAGGAGGAAGGTTCTTCTACTAGAAGACTTATGACGTCCTGTGGTGAAAGCCGGAAGTCTTCGGAAGCCACAGGACCGAGCCGCCTCTCTCTATCCAGGGATACAACCATGGGCACATGGAACATCAAGACCATGTACCAGAGCGGCAAGGCCGCCCAGATAGCAGTGGAAATGCAAAAGTACAACCTTTCCCTGCTAGGCATCAGTGAAGCCAGATGGACGCAGTCTGGCCAGAAAAGGCTGTTAAGTGGGGAGATGATTCTGTATTCAGGTCATGAAGAGGAGAATGCCCCCCATACAGAAGGAGTAGCACTCATGCTGTCACCAGTGGCACAGAGAGCGCTGATGGGCTGGGAACCTCTTGGGCCAAGAATTATAACAGCAGCCTTTAGAACCAAGAAAAAGCTCAAGCTGAACGTCATCCAGTGTTATGCGCCCACCAATGACAGTGACGAGGAAGAGAAACAAGAGTTCTACGACCGACTCCAGAGTGCCGTGGACAAATGTGCGGAGCGAGACATCACCATCGTCATGGGCGATTTTAATGCCAAAATAGGGGAGGACAACACCGGATACGAAGAGGTGATGGGGAGACAGGGACTAGGCTCGGAGATGAGTGAGAACGGGGAGAGGTTTGTAGACTTTTGTGCTCTAAACCGACTTGTCATTGGAGGCAGCATCTTCCCACACAGAAGAATACACAAAGCAACTTGGGTCTCACCTGACCATACAACAGAGAACCAAATAGACCATATCTGCATTAGCAAGAAATTTAGAAGATCCCTTCAAGATGTTCGAGTGAGGAGGGGAGCAGATGTCGCCTCAGACCACCATCTGCTTACCTTAAGAATGAAGCTCAAGCTAAAGAAAAGCTGCACAGAGACAACAAGAAGACAGCGCTATAATGTAGGCCTCCTGAGAGAAACTGGAGTTAGAGAAGAGTTCAAACTGGTGCTGTCCAACCGGTTTCAAGCGCTACAGGAGCTAGTAAATAATGAAGAGGAGGCGGTCACCACAGAGCAGCAGTGGAAGGCAGTTAGAGAGGCGCTGAACTCAACCTGCAAAGACACTGTAGGGTTCAGGAAACACCACCACAAGGACTGGCTGTCGGCACAGACCTTGAAGAAGATAGAAGCGAGGAAGCAGAAGAAAGCAGCGGTCAACAACAGTCGCACGAGAGCAGCCCAGCCAAAGTAAGGGCACAGGGGGAATACTCGGAAGCCAACCGCGAGGTGAAGAAAAATATCAGGGCAGACAAGAGGGCCTACACAGACAGCCTGGCAGCAGAGGCAGAAAAGGCAGCAGGCAGCGGCAACATGAAACAGCTCTACGACATTACCAGAAGATTGTCGGGTAAGTATGGCCATACAGAAAGACCAGTAAAAGACAAAGAAGGCAAGCCTATTGCAGACAGAGCAGACCAACTCGACAGATGGGCCGAGTATTTTGAAGAGTTACTGAACAGACCTAGCCCACCCGACCCCCCCGACATCCAGCCGGCAGAGACCGACCTACCCATCAGCTGTGACAGACCCAGCCGGGAAGAGATCAGAAAAGCAGTGGCATTTTTGAAGAATGGCAAAGCAGCAGGGCCAGATGGCATCCCAGCGGAGTCTCTGAAAGCAGACCTAGAGACAACAGTTGAGATGCTGTACCCACTGTTTGGAAAGATCTGGGAAGAGGAGGTGATGCCAGCTGACTGGAAGGAGGGGTACCTAATCAAGCTTCCCAAGAAAGGCGACCTCAGCAAGTGTTCCAACTACAGAGGAATCACCTTGCTGTCAGTACCAGGAAAGGTCTTCAACAGGATCATCCTAGAGAGAATGAAGAGCTCCGTTGACCCCCAGCTGAGAGACCAGCAAGCAGGATTCAGGAAGAACCGATCATGTACAGACCATATCGCCACTCTCCGCATCATCGTGGAACAGTCTCTGGAGTGGAGCTCCCCGCTGTACGTCAACTTTGTGGATTATGAGAAAGCATTTGACAGCGTGGACCGAGAGACTCTGTGGAAACTCCTACGACACTACGGTGTACCCACAAAGCTCGTCCGCCTGATCAAGAGCAGCTATGATGGCATGACATGTCGCGTGATCCACGAAGGGCAGTTCACCAGAGAGCTCCAGGTCAGAACTGGTGTCAGGCAGGGATGTCTGCTGTCTCCGTTCCTCTTCCTACTGGCCATAGACTGGGTCATGAAGATGACCACAGAGCACAGAAGAAGTGGAATACAGTGGACACTGTGGACACAGCTTGACGACCTCGATTTTGCAGACGACTTGGCATTACTGTCCCACACTCATCAACAAATGCAGGACAAGACCACGAGGCTTGCTGACATCTCGTCCCAAGTGGGCCTCACCATTCACAAACAGAAAACAAAGACAATGAGGCTGAACGCAACCAGGGAAGAACCAGTCTTGCTTGCTGGCACCCCGTTGGAGGAGGTGGAGTCCTTCACCTATCTTGGGAGCATCATAGACAAAAAAGGCGGCACTGATGCAGATGTCAGAGCACGAAGCGGTAAAGCCAGAGCAGCCTTTCTCCAGTTGAAAAAAGTGTGGAGTTCCAGAGAGCTGTCACAACACACCAAAGTCCGGATTTTCAACTCCAATGTAAAAGCAGTTCTCCTATATGGAGCAGAGACATGGAGATTGACAAAAACCACAGTCAACAGAGTACAGACCTTCATGAACAGTTGCCTTAGAAGAATTTTGAAAATCCATTGGCCAGAGAAGATCAGCAACGTCAGACTCTGGGAGAGAACAGAGCAGATAACAGCAGAGAATGAAATTGGGCGAAGAAGATGGGGATGGATCGGTCACAGTCTGAGAAAGCCAGCTTCCAGTATCACTAGGCAGGCATTGTCATGGAACCCCCAGGGAAAGAGGAAAAGAGGTAGGCCGAGAAACTCCTGGCGTCGAGACCTCCAAGCAGACATCAAGAGACTGGGAACCATCTGGAGTAGAATCGAAGGAGAAGCACAGGACAGGAGTTGCTGGAGGTCTCTCGTCGACGGCCTATACCCGGGTAGGGGTGACAGGCGTAAGTAAGTAAGTAATGCCCTCAACCGGCGCTCTGGGTGGGAAAGAGCGCCGAGCGTTGGCACGTGCGGTGCACTCGGTTCGTTTTTCGAGTAGGATCGACACATTTCGCGGGCGGTCTTTTATTGCGTGGCCTCTAAGGCCACGCTCGCTCGTCCTTCATTATGCTATCTTGTTCCAGATACAAGGTTCGGACCTGCACGAGGTGTCGTGATTTCCAATGGCCCTCGGACGAACACGAGTTTTGCCTACCCGGCTCTGGTTGTGATTCAACCCATACCTGTGATGTCTGCGCCTCATGGCCGGAGGAAGAGTGGTCAGACCTGTGGCGCTTTTACTGCAGGGAACGTCCGAGGCCTATACAAGACCGGCCGACCGTGACGACCAACGATAAGGAGAGAACCAAGTCAGTAACAGGGACTTCGTTGTCCCGCAGAGACCATTCCAGGCCTAGCAGAAGTAACCTGACTGAGACGACCGGAGGTCCGAAGGTGGGACCCATGTCAGTAATAGGGACTTCGTTGTCCCGCAGAGACCAGTCCAGGCCTAGCAGAAGTAACCTGACTGAGACGACCGGAGGTCCGAAGGTGGGACCCATGTCAGTAATAGGGACGTCGTTGTCCCGCAGAGACCATTCCAGGCCTGGCAGTAGTAACCTGGCAGAGACGACCGAATGTAAGAAGGTGGGTGCCAAGTCCGGAACAGAGACTTTGTTGCCCCACGGAGAACGTACAAAGCCTGCCAGAGAGCGCCTGTCAGAGAAGTCTAGAGGTTACAAAGGGACTTCGTTGTCCCACAGAGAGCGTACGACACCTATCAGAGATCGCCGGGCACTGATGTCCGAGATTAACAAGGTGGAACCCAAGTCAGAAGCGGGGACTTCGTGGTCCCACACAGAGCGTACGACGTCTATCAGAGATCGCCGGGCACTGATGTCCGAGCTAACAAGGTGGGACCCAAGTCAGAAGCAGGGACTTCGTTGTCCCACAGAGAGCGTACCACGCCTATCAGATCGCCGGGCAGTGACACCTGGCAGTGACAAGGTGGGACCCAAGTCAGAGCAGTGGCTTTGTTGCCCCACAGAGAGCGTTCCACGCCTATCAGATACCGGGCAGGGATGCCTGACAGTTACAAGGTGGGACCCAAGGCACAAGCAGTGGCCTTGCTGTCCCACAGAGAGCGTGCGACGCCTATCGGGGATCGTGGACACGGAAGAGGTGGCTTGGTTGCCACATCCCTTCTACAAAAGAGATAAGTAGTGGCTGATTCTCTGTTGTTTGTCTATTGACAAAGGGTATTTACCTAAAATATTACTAAATTGGGTTGCTACCTTAGTGGCTTGGTTGTTCAGACCTGTTTACCATACACATTCGGCGTATTGAAGTACACAATTTTGCTTTGGGGTACACATACATATACACGTTTATACACAAAATACACATTTTGGAGAAACTGACAACTCACTGGCTTGTGCATAAATACACATGTGAGTCCAAAGTACACTATTAGTCAGTTCAAAATACACTGACTGCACCCAGGGGGTAAACGGGTCGGCAAGTTGTCACTCAGAGAGCGTTCGGCGTCTATCAGAGCTCGCCTGACAGAGCCGCCCGAGAGTCACAAAGGGGACCCAAGTCAGAAGCAGTGACTTGCTGTCCCACAGAGAGAGTATGACGTCTATCAGAGATCGCCGGACAGAGACACCCAAGAGTAATAAGGTGGGACCCAAGTCAGTGTCAGTGACGTTGTCCCGGACCAGTAACGCACACGATACCTTGTTCTGGACTCTTGTCAGCAGGAGAGGTACCTGACAACCTCTACTTGAATGGCTAAACCAATGATTCTTCCGCCGGCCCTGTACCCGTACTCTCACGGGACCCGGCCTCGAGAGTTGCCCGCTCCACTGTCCTTCCGCAGGCCAGAGTGGACTAGCAACAGGTGGACAGAGCAACAAGGTGGGACCCATGTCAACGGCAGTGACCTAGGCGTCCCGGCCCAGTGAGCTTGTAGTCGCTGACTGCGGAGGGCTGGCGTCGGCTACCGAACCTACGACGCTTCCAGTCCCGGGCCAGACAATTCATAAACAGGTTATGCAGTAGCAACTGCTCGGCTTCTCAGGACAGTGACTAGTGTCTGTGAGAGCATGTTGGTGCGGTAGCGAACACGTATGAGTATGTACGTTTATCGGAGTGCGACACGGGGGTTAAAAGGCTGCTTTCCCAGCGTCTCAGCGGTTCGCCGGGCCGCTGGGACGCAACACCTCTTATCCTTAGAGATTCCTGGAACCTCTAAACCGATTACTTAGTTCGGAAATGGAGACGAGAAAACAGAGGGGTATTCTGTCTCTCATATTTTAATTTAATTAAATAACTTGATTATCCCTTAAGGGTAATTACAATCAAATAGTACTCATGCATTAAGCATTGATTAATTTATTTTTTGTTATTATTAGGTTGGGCGCCCTCGCCCGGGCTATTCACCGGCTTTCTAGGGCTTGTGGCGACCGCAAGGGCTACAGGACCGCTACACTTCGCACTACAAGATCCCGGCTCAGTGATGTTGGGCCACGCCTCGCCCCGACCATGCAGACGAGAGCCGCTCTAGATGCAGTGCAGAAGAGACGACCTCACGATGGGATCCGGGTTCCGGCATTCGCTCACGATCTTCAGTTCCCCTTCGGAAGCAGGTGCTCACCTCACAGAACCAGGGGTAGGAGAGGAACAGGAGACGACGTCCCAGTTCCTTGGCGCGCTACGCAAGGTAAAGACAGGCGCTCCGAATTATCGCCACCGTTCGGGGGAGCGGCCCCCTGAGACTACGTTGTTCCTTCCAAGTGCGGGGTCCGCCTTCGTTGGATCGCCGCCGGCCGGAGTTCCCCGGACTTCGGAGGGGTTGGACTTCCCTTCTCCTGCGTGCGGGACAGACGGTTCCCGCTGGACGCCAGAGGACGTCATTCGCTGTGGCTGGACGAGGATAGCTTCTCTACGTCGCTACGCTCGCAGTTCCGAGAGGTCTTGCGATCGCCGTCTACTGCGGGGATTTCAGGAGAGTCTACTTGGGCCTGGGACGAAGCAGGTCCCCTCATCGTGTCCAAGCTTTTCAAGTCCCTTCCCCTCCTGGTCGGCTTCTGTCTCCACTTCAGGGCGCCGGGGGAGGCGCTGGTGGCTTCAGCTTGATCCTACTTCTTCCGCTGCCGACGGTTGCGGCGTCCGTCCTAAACGATTACGCGCGACCGAGTGGGAGAGTCGGCCACGCAGGGCACCGCGCAGTGGAGAACTTCTTGGCCCCCTGGGCAGTCCGACAAGGAGGCTTACAAGGACTGTTGCTCAGCTGATTCACGCTGCTGGCACCGCCGGATGTAGCAGTCTTCTTAGAACACTGGGGACCGTCAGACGGGATTGGCAGGGACCCCTCTTCCGCAGAGGCGCGGTTCGTCGGCTGCACCGGATTGGGTGACTTACATCCGAGAGACGGAGGCGACGTTGTGACGCCAACGGCACAGTACTGTGAATGTCCGTGGCAGCATACTCCAGGCGAGCGAGGGATAGAGGTCAGCGCGGGTGGAGGACTGGTCCGACAGTCTTCATGGCGGGCGCCGTCTTCATCGGGGGTATGCACACAGTTCAGATTAGCTCTGGCTGAGATGAGTTGCTGCTAGTCGCATCATTCTCACGACGGGGTGCTACTCTTCGCTTGGGCCTGGCCGTAGTCAGCGGTGACCATGCACCCTTCTCGCCTCCTTAGACGACAGCTTCGGGACCTAGCGGAAACGTTCGCTTCCCTGGGTGGAGGCGACTTGGAGTTCCGGCAGGCTGCGGCGCCGGACCGGAGCGGATGGACTTGCCCTCGGTTGTGCCTTGTGAAGTTACCCATTCGGCGCTGTGGATCCTGCGGCCGGGGGCGCAAGTACCGGGAGTTAGACGGGACAATTTGGCAGGAATTAGTTCCTGAGAGGTCGTTGCGCTCGGGCCTGTGGCAGTATGGTCGACGCAGCTCTTACACTAGACGGTGGATTGGAGCACGATCTTCGTCCTTCGACTCTACACAAGTGCCTCGTCATCTTGGCAGATGCCAGACAAAGACCTGAGAGCAGTGGTGCGTCTCCAGGACCTGGGACAACTCGAGTTTTCGAAGTCGTAACCAGTTGGCAAGCCGGGCGGTAGGCTGGGATCATGCCCACTTCGCTGTCGACTAGAGGGCCTACGCTACGGGACAGGTACTACGTGTTTTCTTCGCGGGGATTCCGTCGAAGATGGAGTGCATGGTCGTCCTGTTCGAGTGGGACTCCCAGTAGACGGGAGCAGGGCAGTGTAGGAGGGACTCTCAGTACCTTCTTCAGCTCTCTTCGGACGGATGACTTGCTAGGGGATCACCGTTCAACCTGACACCTCTTCTGCTTGGAGAAGGACGGCGTAATTGTGAGAGGCTAGTGCGCGGGAGGCCTGCCGCGCGGGGAGGCGTCGCTGTGGCCAGATCTTCCAACTTCACTGCTCGCCATCGAGATTGAATGCTGAGTTATACGCTTGGTTGTCCGCCATTACTTGTGTGGCAGGTTGGTGGATGTAGGTGCGCACCCGGAGATTGGGCAGCAAGCCCTCTTCCACAGAGGCTTCCTACGGCGGCCATGGGTGCTACCGAGACAACCCGCAGACCCTCAACCAGTCGAGTTGCGAGGGTAGATGACGAGCGCTGTGTGACGGGAATGACGACAACCTTCTTCCTTCCGAACTTGACGAAGCCCCAGCTGGCAGGGTGCTTCCTCGGGGTTTTTCATCTCCTAAGGACGGCCCCCCTTTCACCGTTCAGGACTATCTCACCGTGATCGCCGACTCCTACAGGCGATTTCGCTCATCAGACCCGGGTAGCTGCAAAACCTCACTTTCAGAGGCTCCCTTCGCTTTGGAATGCCCAGCTGTGCTGCGCAGGGACCAAGTTCTACCTTGGGGGCTTACGGGATCTCAACCTCGTCTGTTGGAACCCGGCATATGACGCGCCTGACGGATGTTTCAAGGAGGAGAGCTTCAGGGCAGTCCTTGACTCAACCTCCAGGCTCAGTACTATGCACGCTGTCCACACACCCGGGTGGCTGGCAGTGCCAGTCGACCGGTTCATGCTACAGCTACCTGAAACATCTGCCTGGACGAGACGCGGCCTACATGACGGAGACAGTTGTTTCGCCCTGCGCGTGTTGGACGCCACCCGGGAGTACAGACTTCAAAACCCGGTGACAGACTTACCTCTTCCAGGGTCAGTATCCGTACGCGCTGTTGTCACACACACACAGATGGCTGGCAGTTACGGACGGAAGGCGCCGTGCAACTACTAACGGTACCAGCCTTCAGGGCCAAGTCGTGGTCGCCTTGGCTGCCCTACAGTCTATGTCTGTCCGCCCGTACGAGTGTCAGATTCCACTTAGTAGACCAGACAATAGGAACCGGTGAGAGTCTTCCGTGTGTACCTGCGCCGGACCAAGCTGGCGCAGGGGACGCACACACCTGTTTTCTCCCTCTGTCCACAGGTAGACGTGATATCTCAGCCCAGACCTGCTCCTCCTGGTTCCGGGGAGTTTTCTGCCCGGCCTTCCAGGACGTTGACCTGTTGATGCCACATGTTGAACATCGCAGCGCACGAGGTCAGAGCCATGGCCACAAGTTCCGCTGCGACAGCACCGGTGCTGTCAGAGACTTGTGGCAGCTATGAGATGGCGAGCGGAGTCCACTTTCGCCCGCTTCTACCTGAGGGGCCCCTCCTCCCAGCGACAGATCCTCTCGCTGGTGGGAGACACCGCAGCAGCGCAACACTCCCTCCCGGCGCCCTAGGCGCCGCAGGTATCTTAGCTAAAATTATCGGGAGTGTGCTGCAGGAGGGCGAGTTTGTGGGCAATGTTGTTGGCAGTAGGGGCGCTATAGCGGCACCCACCTCCTCTTTGGGATTCTTCCTAAGTGTAATACCATCGGTAATGTGTTTTGAGAAAACAAATGAATTTTTCAATTAAAATGCATTTTTTTGAAAAATACTTACCGATGGTATTACTCGAAGGTCCCTCCCTCCGGCCCCGCTTGCCGCAGTTCGCTAAGAACTAAACTGGGGTATGCTGGGTAATCTTGTACCGGATGTGAGTAAGGGGAGGCTATTCGGGTTGGGCATGGTCTATGGCGCCCCACTCCTGCCAACACCCCCCTTATACGGACACAACCAAAATTTGGCTAAAATTAGGCTAGCTAAGAGCCATTTCCTAAGTGTAATACCATCGGTAAGTATTTTTCAAAAAAATGCATTTTAATTGAAAAATTCATATTTTATGGCATATTTCTACAGATCCCTTGTTACATTGAACCTTACAGTTGAATATAAGCATTTTCTGTTAACCCTTTTAGCCCCAAGGTCCCATTTCTCAAATTTTGGAAGTGTTGCCTAATGACTATGTACCATTTGCAGGAGATGGATTAACCATGATAATTCAAGGGTAGTGCCAGATTAGCTAATCTGGCACTACCCTTGAATTATCATGGTCAATCCACCTCCTGCTGTAGGGACTCGGGGCTAAATGGGTTAAAGACAGTTCCAGAGACAGATCGACCATAATAGTGCAAGGACTTACAGCTTGGTGCCTAAACTATTCATGGTCAATCCATTTCTTGTAGTGTGTAAAGGTTGAACGTGTGATGTGTTTGAGATATCCAGATTAGTTTGTTTAAAAATTACCGATGGTAGTACTGCACTGTAGTCAGCAGCAGGACTTTGTTTTCTCAAAACACTTTACCGATGGTATTACTGTAAGGAATGGTTTCTTAGCTAGTCTAATTTTAGCCCCAAATTGTTGTGTACGAGTATGGTCATGATGGCAGGTGAGGGGCGCCATAGCCTAGGCGGAAACCCAGGTAGCCTCCCTTCCGGTTCAACCGCGCATGCGCTACAGCGTTGATACCCCTAGTCAGTTTCTTTGCTAGTTACTGAAAGGTTGTGTACGTCTATGTCTCTAGCTTGAACTGTTGAACTGTGGAAACCGGTTGTGTTGGGGGTTACAGCTGTGCCCTTTGCCTTGTGGTTCAGGCTCGGACAATTTCGTGTTGGACTGCTCGTCAGTGTTTGTGAGAATTAGGACTGACGAAACAGCAACGCCTGGTGAATTGTGCTCACGCGCCTAGTGGCTGGTCGGGCCATCTTGGCTGCGCTCTTGTGTGTCCGGAGTTTTGCCTGCGCTACAGGCTAGCCTCGAAGTACCTGTGTTAGGCTTGGAAGTGACCTTTGGGCTCCTCGCGGGCTGGTAATTAGACCGGTTGTGTTACAGCCTGTGTGTGCTTGGACCTCGCGCTGCGGTGCAAGACTGCTTGGTTTCACACGTCTTGTGTCCTGAACTCTCTGTGTCACTCTAGGACCTTCCTTCAGGGTGTCTGGTGTTAGCGGCCACTTCCTGGTGCCTTCGGCGACGTTCCAAGCGACTACCCGTTCGTGCCTGCGGCGCCTTTGGGGACCCTGGTCTCCGACCAGGGCTGTTCGAGCCTGCCCTCCTCTGCGGAGTCCAGGAGACCTTGGTGGTTGGTTGGTCTTCAACCTGTGTTGGTGCCCACCTTCTTCGGATGGCAAGGTAAAACCTCGGGTATTGCCTACGTCAGGCGCTCAGGATGGGGTTAGAGCGCCGGGCCTCGGCATGAGCCGTTCGCTGAAATCTCGCTCGTACGCGCGGATTCGTTTGCAGGCCCACGGGGGCACGCTCGCTCGCATGTCATTGTACCTTATGTTTTGCAGTTGGCAAGTCCGCACCTGCACGCGCTGTGGGCACTTCCATGGCCGGAAGAACAGGGGACACAGCTCCTGAGCTTCTATGGCCGAGAACGCCCGACACCAGCACGGGGGAACGATCCATCCCCGGTACACGCCACAGACCCGTCGAGTGGCCCTTACCGAGGGTTAGAGCCTGCTACTCCGCGGCTTCGGCCGCGAGCTCGAGCTCTAATACCGGCATCCACCACAGTCCCGTCGAGTGGTCGCTGTTCGGTTAAGGATCCTTGAGCGCCGCCAGCTAAGCCTCGAGACACGACACCAGTATCTGCCATACCGGCATCCACCACAGTCCTGTCGAGTGGTCGCTGTTCGGTTAAGGATCCTCGAGAGCCGCCAGACAAACACCAGTATCCACCACAGTCCCGTCGAGTGGTCGCTACCCGGTGGTGTCACCCTTGTTAGCACTAATTAAGGTACAGTTATGGGCCCCAGTGCCGGTAGACGTCACGGTGCCGAGGAATGTAGCCTTCCAGTTCGGCGACAGGCACACACCACAGCTTGGGCCAGCCGCTCCCCCCTCCTCGTCCGCTGCTGCAGATCAGCGCGATGCCTCGGCGCCCCGTCCCAGTCTTAGCGTCAGGACGCCTAGATCGGACAGACCGGCCTGCCAGTCATGCTCCCGCTCCCGGACACGAAGCCAGACACACGGCACGGCTTCACTCCGAGATACCACGTCCCGTCTACGCCCCGAGCGGGCTCCCACTACTCATCATCGGTCACGCTCAAGGGACAGCTCGACTCGCCAGAGGAATTCTTTCACCGTTCGGATTCCAGCCGACCCTCGCAGACGCGGTCAAGGTACGACTCGACTCATCGTTCAGTGGCGCGCCGTTGTAGACGTTCTGTGTCTCCATGACGCCGCTCCCCGCTCCAGGCAACATAGTTCTAACTGCCGTGACCGCTCAGCGGCACGGCAGACCCCGTCGTGCTTCGCTGTCTTCGCGGAGCTCAAGAAGTTCACGGGACCTTTCTTCAGTGCGGCCCTTTCGGCACCGCTCCCGTGTGGGAAGGTCTCCTCCCAGTGCGACGATCACCTCCCGGGACTACACCCGTGTGTGTCTCTCTCCTCGTCAGGAATCGGACTTAGCCCCCCGCGCTGTGCCTGCAGAGGACGACGCCCCCAGCTTGAACCCCGAAGAGTCGGTGTCAGTGCTCCTACAAGAGACCAGCCCCGCCATGTCCGGCCTATCGCGCGGTGACGGGGAGTTACAGCCTTCTTCCGTCGGACACAGGTTGGAGACTTTCCAGGCCCTGGCCGAGCGGCTCGCCTCATTGCTGCCTGCCTCCCCGCAGAGATTAGCGACGAGTCGGGATCACTTGGAGTTCTTGAAGCTTCTGCGTCCCACTCCAAGTTTAAGTTGTTGCTGGTTATCTCCGCCCAGGCGACCAAGACAGTCTCGCGGCAGAGGGTCGGTGGAAGGAGTTCAAGGAGGATAGGACAAGGAAAAGAGAACAAGCGGCTCGGCTTGCATGCGCCACTCGCCAGGTTATTTAGAGATGAGCCGGTTTCACTTCGGATCACTCCCTGTCTTCCCTTAGACGGTGTGGTCTTTTCACGGAGTGTATAGGTTCAAGCAGACTTTGTTCCGCGATGGCGAGCGCGCTCGCGGCAGTCCGACGCTACGGCTGACTGGTTCCCACTTCTCGGACCTCCTACTTCACCCTAGGCCTCCCGTCGGGGCAAGACCTTGGCGTCCGACCCTGCCACAGGCCACAGAAGTTTTTGTTCCGTCTCAAGCCCGTTACAAGTACCTTCACTGCAGCTGCCAACCTTGGGTAGGAGTTGTGGCGTGTACACTTCGTAAGCGCTTACAGCTGGAAGGTAAGTTAAGCGCTGTAAGCTATGATCCATTTTTTTCCTTAGTAGCTTCGGCTTCAAGGATCGGAGTCTTCCCCTCTAGCCGCGGTTACGAGCTTCCTGGCTTGCCGGCTACTCTTGTTGTACGGAGACGTCAGGTTGACCCCCGGGTCTTCAACTTCCTGACCTTGGTAGCGGCTATGACAGTCTTCGTGCGCACCACGCTGTTCAAGTTCGTCGCCGACCCGTTCTCGGCGGTTAGACCGCCTGAGTTTTCGCCTCTCGGGGCAGACTTGGTCTGAGCCTGCAGCCTGGTCACGGCGACTTCCTAGATGTTACGGAGCCGGTTGGTGAACTTCACGGTCTGCTTTGCGTTCTGGTCGTCTCCAGATAGAGAAGAGGACTCCGCCTCCTACCGTTCCTCTCCGCTTGACCTTTGACGACGTGTCCTGATCTCCTTTCGACCTCCAACCCCTTGCATCGTTCTCCAGTGTGGACCTTGGTCCCACCAGACCAGATCAAGCAGACGCCCTGCACAGCGAGGTTGCTGCCTTTCTTTGGAAGGCTCCCGCTGAGGTGGTGTTTCGACACGGCTCCCAGCCTTCTACAGCCGGCTCTTCGTAGTGCCCAGCCGGGCGACAAGCGGCGTCCTGTTATCGACCTGTCGGCGCTCAACAAGTTTATCTTCACTCCGTACTTCCGCATAGAGTTAGATCGGGCCCTTCGTTCCTCGGTACAGCCTATGAACTTTGCAGTCAGCCTGGACCTCTCGGATGCGGATCGTCTCGTTCCCATGCTCCCAGCCTCCAGACGTCCTCTACGCTTCGCTTCGAGGGTGTGCTCTACCAGTGCCGCGCGCTTCCCTTTGGCCTCAGCCCTTGGGTCTTCACTCGCTTCATGCACGCAGTGGTAGCTAGAGCCCTACGAACATCCATGAGCCCCACGTCGAACTATCTGGATGACCTGCTGTTGAGGAACCAGGCCGAGTCCATCCTGAACGAAGACCGAGTTACCCTGCTTCGGCTCTTTGAGACTCTGCGCTTCCTGGTCAACTTCGGCAATTCCGACCTCTTACCGTCGCGTCACGTCGTGCTCCTAGGTATGGAGTTCTGCACCGACCTCAACATCGTCTGGCTGCCGGAACCACGCATCCAGAAGTGGCGAATCTAGCACGGCAGGTGTCCCAGACGACTATGATCCCCTCCAGGCAGTGGGTTCAGCTCCTGGGTCTGAGGAGTGCCGCAGCAGATCTGATCCCTTATGATGTCTCTACTCCCGTCCGCTGCAGTTGCTTCTCCTCCTTCTCTGGCAGCCTATGACGTCCGTCCTCCAGGCTCCGGTTCCGGTTCCAAGTATCCTCGTCCTCACCTTCTTCGCGGGGCGGATCCCACCTGGCTCGTGACGGGAGTGCCGCTTCTCGCCACCTCCCACCCTCTCCCTATGCTTCGACGCGAGCCTCTCCGGTTGGGGAGCACTCCTGCTTCCATCTTTCGAGACTGCTTCCGGCCTGTGGCCCATGGAATCGCTGTCCCGACACGTCATCTGGTTGGAACTGATGGCGGTCTGGCAAGCCCTCATTGCGTGGGAACCTCGCCTTCTACATCAGGAGCTACTGGTGCTGTCGGACAACTCCACGGTCGTCGCCTACATCCAGAAGTAAGCTCGGGACCTGCTCTCCCTCCCGCGGCATCACCCACTTCCAGGTGCTCCGGTGGTGCGAGGTTCGGGACACCTCTCGCCGTGTGCGTCTCATTCCGGGTCATCTGAATGTGCTAGCCGACTCCCTCTCCCGACGCGGTCAGCTTCTCCTTTCAAGCGAGTGGTCGCTGCGTCCAGACATTTTGAATGATCGGCGCAGCCTGGGAGACACCCATGATCGACCCCTTACCAACGAGATGGAATCGCCAGCTTCCTCTCTTTGTCTCGCCCATTCCAGTCCCGCTTGCCTGGGCAGTCGACGCTCTCTTCATCCATTGCGACGGTCTGGTCGCCTACGCCTACCCGCCGACGGTACTCGTCCCCAAGGTTCTCCTCAAGCTCAGAGGGTACAACGCGATCCTGTTCCTGGTGGCTCCGTTCTGCTGGACCAAGTCGTGGATGACCGACCACCTGAACCTCGCCACGGCCCTCCCGCTACCGATCCCCACACCGCACACGATGCTCAAGCAACCACGACAGGCGCTGTTCCACCCGTGCCCGAGCATCTCCTCCTTCACGCCTGCAGTTTGTCTGGCAAGCCCTCTCCCCTAGGGGCTTCTCATGTGCAGCAGTGGACGCAAGCGCTACAGCCCGCATAACCTCGACCAGACGAGTCTACGAAGGCAAGTGGAGAGTACTCTGCGCCTGGTGTGTCGACAGACGCCTCTCCCCCATCGATTGGACAGTTCCTCAGCTGGCGGATTCTTCCTCAAGCTTTTCAACGCCCAGCGGTTTGCGCCGATCTCCATCCAGGGCTACCTGGTCATGATCACTGACATGTACAGGCATCTGGGACGACCCGACCCGGGTTCCTGCAAAGACCTTGCCGACCTGATGGCCCACTTCGGTCTACAACGTCCCTCTCTTCGCTCCCTGGTGCCACGACGGGACCAGCCTTGGGTGCTTACTTGGCTCATCTCGGCCCGCTTCAAGCCGATCCTGTTGGCGAGACTACCAGACGTGACGCGAAAGACTCGCTTCTTTATGGCCTTCGCGTCAGCCTCCAGGGTCAGCGAGCTACACGCCCTTCAGCTCGCCCTGCCTGTTGCAGTTCTGGATGGACGGTTCGGCTCAACTGCTACCCAACCCGGCCTTCCTAGCCAAGACCCGATCTCCTTTGGCTGCCCCTCATTGGTCACATAATAATAATAAATACGTATTATAGGCGCTTTCTCATTTGGGAATCGACTCAAGCGCGCCTGACCCCTGAACACACCATTAAGAGACCCAGGCTCCACACGTGAGTCCAGACAACAGGATCCGGTGTGAGCCTTATGTGTGTACCTGCGCCTGACCGAGCCGCTACGCAGGGGACGCACCCGCCTACTTCTCCCCCTGTTCCCAGGTAGAAATGACATCTCAGCCCTGACGATATCCTCCTGGCTTTGGTCAGTGACATGACCTGCTTACCAGGAACTCACCCCTCATACATCAGGGCGCACGAGATCAGAGTCATGGCCGCAAGCCTAGCATTCGACCGCAACTGTGCTGTCACAGACTTTGTGGCGGCCGTGGGTTGGCGAGCGGAGACCACCTTTGCTCGCTTCTACCTGAGGGACCTCTCCGGCCAGCACCAGAACCTTCGCTGGTGGGGGACATCGTGGCGGCGCAACACTCCTCCTGGCGCCCTAGGCGCCGCAGGTATCTTTGCTAAAATTAGAGGGAGGTTGCTTGGGGAGGGCAGCTCTAGTAGCCTCGATGGCATGGGTAGGGGCGTTATAGCGGCACCCGCCTCCTCTTCGGGATTCTTCCTTATAGTAATACCATCGGTAATGTGTTTTGAGAAAACAAATGTATTTGTTTCCTCAAAAACATTACCGATGACATGACTTTGTGGAAATGTTTACTACTAGCTCAATTTTAGCCTACTTACCCGTTGTGTGCCTACACAACCCGCTAGGCACTCGGGGAACCCCAGAGGGGCCGAGAGTTATCTCCCGCTCCTTCCTTACCAGTTCCTGTCACGAGACCAACCAGTCTTGCTACTTCGCTCGTGCCGAGAAGACGTGTCGGGCTTTGCTCCGCTGTGCCTCGACCGGTCTTCGTCTTGCCTACGCTCGTTTCGACTTCTCTTCCGTGCCTGCCGCCTTCTAGCGCTACCTGCTTCTTCCTTGGCGCCGTTCCGGGTTCCCTCGGCTCTCCTCTGTGCTGTGACTGCTGTATGGCTACCCTTTCCCCTGTTCCCGCTTCGGCTTGGAGGTAAGGTAACGGTAGCTACCCACAGCCAGCCCTCGGGTCGAGAGCCGGCTGCCGTGGGACTCAGTTTCGTTGTGGTTACGACATAAGGGCACCAACTATTGAGATAATTTCCGTGCCTTGCACAGCCTTCTTGCGACTCTCCTAGAGGGACGTCGCCTTCTCTCTCCTGGTTATGCCTCGTTAGCTTACGAGTAGACTTTGCCTTTCAGACGCTGGTTTTCGTAGGGCCTGGCGGCACTCACGTTCCGTTCGTCCAGCTTAAAGGCCCTTTAGCCCTTGGAGAGTATAACCACTGTTTCACGCGCCGGCGGTCACGGCGCCTGGGGTACTTTGGTGGACAGGGGGAGGTAGCTTAGTGGATAAGACACTGTGCTGGCAGTCGTAAGATCCTGGGTTCGTATCCCCTGGGGGGCAGGAATGGGATATGGACTTTCCTCATTCCATCTAGTCAATTTCTACAGACTCGGCTTACGTTTGCCTGTCTCGCCTTCATGTACACAGCAGGCATAATCAAGGGCATATGATAAAAATGCCATTCCCACTAATTGAAAAGAGAATGCCCGGTAGGGCTGGTGAGATGGAAACGATGATCTCACAAAGGAGGGCTCGGCGCCCTCTTGCCTGTGTTTGCGACCTTGCTATGCCCTTTGTCTGTTACAGAACCCAAATGCTTATGTGCTCCCTATGGGGAAACTTCCAGTGCCGACGGATGACCATGCGGTCTGCCTACCTTGTGCGGGCTGCTACCCGGACCACCTTTGTGATGTCTGTGCGACCTGGCCGGAGATGTTTGGTCGGACCTCTGGAGCCTGTACCGACGAGAGCGGCCCCTGCCTGCTTCCTCACTTCCGGCTCCGGTTGATTCTTCTGCAGCCCTTACGGTGCTGACCGCCCTTTCCCGCCCTGGCCTCACGGAAAGGATTCCTGTTGGGACTCGGTGTTGCTGGCTGACCAGAGGACCGCCACTGCTGCCACGCCCGCTGACCCTTCCGGAGGGTCTGTTTGCCGGCAGAGCGCCCGCCTCACTGAGCCCGGCCTGCAGCAGTCTGCCCTGAGCCGTCCCACGTTGACTGGCCTTCCTCACCCGTCTCTCACCACAAGCCGCTGATCCTTCCGGAGGATCTGAACGCCGGCATAGCGCCCTGCTCTCGGAGTCTGGCCAAGAGAGGCGTCAGCTTTAGCTTGCGCGACACAGTCGCGCCCCGACTCCCACCGTTCCACTTTCAGTTCACTTGCTGGCTGATCAGAGGACTGCCACTGCTGCCACGCCCGCTGACCCTTCCGGAGAGTCTGTTTACCGGCAGAGCGCCCGCCTCACTGAACCCGGCCTGCAGCAGTCCGCCACAAGCCGTCCCACGTTGACTGGCCTTCCTCCTCTCTCTCTCTCCACGATAAGCCCGCTGATCCTTCCAGAGGATCTGTACGCTGGCATAGAGCCCTTCTCACCGAGTCCGGCCAGGAGAGACCTCAGCCTCAACCTACGCGACACAGTCGCGCCCCTGACTCATTCCGTTCCACCATCAGTTCTAGACACTCGCGCTCGCCCGCGAGCACCACCGGAAGGATCATTCCTCCCCGCCGGGATTGTCGCCGCTCCCACCGCCACTCCTCGTCGCGTTCGCGCTCGCCCTCGCACCGTTCGATGCGTTCGCCGCGTCGCCGCCATCATCGGCCCTCTTCCTGTGGTCGGCGCCCCTCTTCGGTTGTCCGCCGTCCTTCGTCCAGACGTCGTTCCCGCGCACCGGACAGGACCCCTCCTCGCCTCTTCTCGCGTTCGCCTCGGCGATTCCCGCCTCCGTCGTCGCTGCCGGCTCGTTCCCGGGCTTCCCGCGAGGTTCAACACGCGTCCCCACCCAAGCTTCGGCCTTCCTCGGTGCCTCGCCCGCCTTCTCGCCGCCCCCTGGACGAAGAAGCCATCAGTTTGCTGCCCGAGGACTCCGTCTCAGCCCTGTTGGGTGAGGATGGTCACTCCCTTTCGCCCGCCGACATCGGTGTTGATGTCCCCTCGACCCTTCCGTCGTCGTCCCGTGCGGAGACCCTCTTAGCTTTGGACGAAGCCGCCAGGATCATCGCGGCCACTCTGCCAGCGGACTCCTGCCCAGCCTCTCCCCCCCTGAAGAGGAAGGTCTCTGCCTTGGTGGATGCCGAGCGTCAAGTTAAGAGGTTCAAGTCGCTTCCCCAGCTGCCTGGATTTGAGGAGCTGCGAGATGCCTTCTCAGCGCACCTGCAACTTCCCGCGTCTCGAGAGCCGGTGTTCTTCTCCGTTTGTCGCTGGCCGGCTGGCCTGGACATCGCCTTCCGTCGGGACTGGTATGCCGGCCATTCCCAGGCTTCCTCCATCCCTCTTCCTGCGATGGACCCCCCTGCCGTGTCGCAAGCTGGCGGCTCCGCTCTTCTTCCCCGTTCCCCCCCTCGTGGCCTGGATATGACTGCGTCCCTGGTGCGGAACACCTTAGCCTGCGCTGGGTTCCTGGAGCTGCTCACTCAAGCCCTGGTTCGTCGTGTGGAAGACGCCTGGCATCCTTCTATCACGCCTCCGGGTTGATCGGCTCTTCTTAGCGGAGTCGCCTACCGCGCCGCCTACCTCGCGTCGGTCTACGCTTCGCTGCCTCCGCCGACTGTGCCCTGACCCCGTCTTGGCCGTCTTTTTCCCTCGAGGTCTCATGTCCCCCGTGTTTCGCTGAGGCCTCCACGCGGCGGGAGGTGTCTCCTCCCTCAGGTAAGTTGCCGCGGAGGTTTTTCCGATTCTCAGACTCGCCAACCTTCTACAGCCGCCGATTTTTCGTTCCGAAGCCTGGAGGAAGTGGCGTCAGGTTTCTTCTCTCGGCCTGTACAGATTTCGGCCCTCCTTCCGGACGGAGACTGCCAGAGCCCTGAAAGCAGCGGTCCAGCCTTAGACTGCGCAGGCGGCTTGGACCTTTCCGATGTGTACCTGCTGTCTCGATGCTCCAGGCCCCCAGGAAGTTCGCTGGTCACGATCGACGGTGTCTTCTCCAGTTTCCCGCGCTCCCGTTCGGTCTCAACCTCTGCCCTGGCGGTTCACCGGGCCGATGGACTCCTTAGTCGCCAAGGCCCGACAGTCCTCCTCCAGTCCGACGTCGATCTACCCAGACGACCTCTTCCTTCGACGCCAGTCCGAGAGCTCTCTCGCGACAGACAAGGACGCGCTACTGCACCTCCTGACGCACTTAGGGCTTCCTAGTAAATGAGGGCAAGTCTGATCTCACTCCTTCCCTAGGTCGTCTCTACGCCCAGCCGTTGCTGCTGCATCTCCTACTCCTTGGGCGCCCGGCTTCCGGCGACGTATCGACGATGGCGCCGGTGCCCCAGATTCTGTCGCCTCGCCTTCGTCGGTGGACCGACGCCGCTTGGCTGGCTTCGGCAGTTCTCCGAGCATCTTCTCCGCCCCAGTACTCTCTGGGTTCGACACGAGCCTCTCTGGGTGGGATGCTCATCTCCTGCCGCGGTTCCCCTTGACTTCCGGCCTTCGGCCCTCGGATTAACGCACTATCTCATCGCCCAGCCAGTGATGCAGGCCGTTGACAAGCCCTTCATTGCTGGGATGACTTCCTCAGACACCAGGAGCTGCTCGCCCTCTCTGACAACACACCTTTGGTGGATTACTTCCAGTTACAAGGTGGCACCACGCTCTCTTGAGCTTGGTATGCTTCTCTACCAGAGCTGGGGTTGGTGCGAGGACCGGACCTTCTTGGCGAGCCCGACACATTCCCGGACAGCTGTACGTCTGGACCGACTCGCTGTCCCGCCGCGGCCAGCTCTTGCATGCGGATTGGACCCTTCGGCAGGACATCTATCGGTGGACCCGCGCCCGTTAGGAGTCTCCCCAGGTCGACTTGTTCGCCACTAGGTGGAACCTTCGGCTTCCCCTCTTCGTCGCCCCGATTCCCGATCCCTGGGCTTGGGCTGTCGATGCGCGCTCCATTCCCTGGGACGTCCTGGTGGCCTCCGCCTTTCCTCGACAGTCCTCGTACCCAAAGTCCTCCTCAACCTTCGGCGCTGCCCGGCGGCCCTCCTGTTAGTCGCTCCGTTCGCCTGGATCCGCCACAGGAACACCGGCCTTCTCAGCCTCGCCACGGCCCCCCCCCCCCCTCCCCATGCGCCTTCCCACTCCTCGCACCATGCTCAAGCCACTGCGCCAGCCGCTGTTCCTCCCTGCCCGGAGCGGCTCATCCTTCACGTCTGGAGGTTGTGTGGCAAGCCCTCGGTGCTAGAGGCTACTCGGGTACAGCGGTGGAGGCGATCGCTGCGGCCCCCAGACCTTCAGCCATTGAGTCTACGTGGGACATGGCGAGTCCTGTTTTCCTGATGCCCCGATCACAGCCTGAACCTCACGGATTTGTCATATCTGCAGCTGGCGGAGGTCTATCGGGCTCGGCTGAGACCTAGACTTAGCCCCTTCACGGTGAGGGGTCACCTGTCCAGGCTCGATTACATGTTGACACCGCGGACACCCAGACCCGGGCGCCTGCACAGACCTCGCCGACCTTATGGGACACTTCGGCAGCCGGCGCCCGGCCTACCGCTCACTCCTCCCCCGCTGGGAACTACCCTGGGTGCTAACGTGGTTGAATTCTGCCCGATTCGAACCCTTACAGCGGCCCGTTCGCAGATGTGACACGCTACACGTGCTTCCTGCTGGCCCGGGCTACCACCTCACGGGGGAGCGAGCTACACGCGCTTAGGCGCGTCCTATCTGCTTACAGTTCTGAGCGGACGGGTCCGTGCTACTTCTCACTGCCCCGGCCTTCCTTGCCAAACAGGTCTCCTCTGACCGCGCCGCAGGTTCACCTTACGGCCGCTATGAAACAAACCCCTGTCACAGGAGACCAGGTAACAGGATCCCGTGCGCACCTTTGACTGCTCTGCGACGATCTAAAGCCTTCCGCAGAGGGCGTGCACGCCTCTCCCTACCTCTGAGACCGGCGGAATGACATAACGGCCCAGACGTTCTCTTCCTGGCTCCCTGAGTCATTTGCTCCGCCTATCAAGATATCTCCCTGCAGGGAGCGAAGAGGCTGCACATATGCGCACATGAGGTACGAGCCATGGCCACGAGCGCCACGTTTGTTAGAAAATGCGCTGTCACGGACATCGTGGCTACCTTGGACGGGAAGACTGAATCTGTATTCGCCCGCTTCTACCTCAGGGACCTGGCGGGCCAACGAGAGAATCTCGCAATAGTGGGGGACATCGCCGCGGCGCAACACTCCCTCCCGGCGCCACCGGCGCCGTTGGTATGCACTTCGCTAAAATTGTCGGGAGTTTGCGACTGGGAGGACGGCTCTGTTCCCTCCTAGGGAGTTGTCATACGGCACCCTCCGCCTCATCGCAATTCTTCCACAAAGTCATGTCATCGGTAATGTTTTTGAGGAAACAAATTCATTTTTCTCTAAAAGGTATTTTTTCGAAAAATACTTAACAATGAAATGACTCGGATGGCCCTCCCACCTGCCCCGCTTGCCGCTTTCGAGCGAAGTATCCGACTGGTTGGTCTCGTGACAGGAACTGGTAAGGAAGGAGCGGGAGATAACTCTCGGCCCCTCTGGGGTTCCCCGAGTGCCTAGCGGGTTGTGTAGGCACACAACAGGTAAGTAGGCTAAAATTGAGCTAGTAGTAGACATTTCCACAAAGTCATGTCATCGGTAAGTATTTTTCGAAAAAATACCTTTCAGAGAAAAATGAATTTTTTTTTTAAATGATTTTTTTTTTTAAATACTTACCGATGGTATTACTCGAAGGTCCCTCCCACCTGCCCTGCTTGCCGCAGGTCCGCTAAAGAAACTGACTGAGGTATCAGCGCTGTAGCGCATGCGCAGTTGAACCGGAAGGGAGGCTACCCGGGTTTCTGCCTAGGCTATGGCGCCCCTCACCTGCCATCATGACCATACTCGTACACAACAATTTTGGGCTAAAATTAAACTAGCTAAGAAACCATTCCTTATAGTAATACCATCGGTAAGTATTTTTCAAAAAAATTCATTTGTTTTTTCAAAATACATTACCGATGGCATTACTATCTGGAATACACTCAATTGCCTATAGATTTCAGCCCAAAAGTTGTGTAACCCACACAACTGGGGAGGAGACACCGGGGATCCACGCACCGGGGCCCCGGGTGGCCTTCCCTTACTACCCTATCCCGGCATTCGTAGGGCGACCCCGTCAGTTTCACTCATAGCTCGACCGTGGACGGTCGAGTTTTTGCCTTACTTCGTTCGGAAACTTCTTTCTACCAGAGTTTGATAGTTTTTTGGCCTTCGTTTTGAGGGTTTTTCATAGACTTCGACTCTCTACTTCGTTGACTTCTCTCCTACTTGTAGTTTGTAAGGGACTACTGTGTTTGAACTGAGCTCCGTCCGGTTCGGACCGGCTTGGACTTTCAGTGAGCTTCGCCAGTGACCTTGTGGTTGGCTTCCGCACGTGACTTTGTGAACTTGGTAGGAGTGCGACTTGACTTTTAGCCTTCGTACGGGTTTTTCAGTGACGCTATGGCTACTCCTGTGTTGAAGTCTTGCTGTATTTGCGGGGACTTTCAGTGGCCCTCCGACGCCCATGACACCTGCTTGCCGTGCTCGGGCTGTTCATCGGACAGGACTTGTGACGAGTGGATGGAAGACCGGTGGTCGCAGATGTGGGACTTCTACAGGCACGACCGGCCCTCCCGGCCGCTTCAGTCTCCCTGGAATCTTCCACAGGTTGTCGTCGCTACGTCGGCTCCTCAGGCACCGCTCCGCTCTGTCGTTCGGGCTGTCCGGCCCTCAGGTAAGTCCCCTTCTTGCACTATTACCTCACAGGTTCGCCCTCCCCACTCCGAGTCTTCGGAGCAGGGTAGGCGAGTTTCGGAGTCGCTCTCCCCAAGCTCTGCTTCGGCAGCGTGTGGCTTGAGCCCATCGGGTTTGCTCTCCCCCCGCTCTGCTTCGAGCAAGCGGTCTAGGCGAGCGGAGCATTCGTCAGCCACCCCCCGCTCTGGGTCTCCTGAGCGGGTGCGGTTGAAAGAACGCAAGCGTAGTAAGAATGAGAGGAAACGTACTAAGAGAGGTTCTCTCTCATGCTCCGAGGCGTCGGAGCGTGACTTGAGGCCCTTAGCAGTGCTGCCCCCTCCTTCGGTTAATTCCGAGCGGGCTGGGCCAGCTTCGCTTTCGTCCCTCCCCCACCCGGTCTTGTCTGGGTGGGCCAGGGGTGAAGTTGACACTCGTCCCCCACGCTCCGAGGTGTCTGAGCTGGGGCCGCGTGTTCATGAATTGTCCCCTCCCCGCTTCGCTTTTCCTGAACGGGCTTGGCATGACTCTAGAATGTCCCCCCCCCCCCCCCCTCCCCCGCCCCGTTCCGACCAGGCGGGCACGGTGTGACATCACAGACCTTGGAGCGGGGGCTGCATACACGTTTTTTGTCCCCTCCCCGCTCCGCTTTTCCTGAGCGGGCTAGGCGTGACTCGTTATGGTCCCCCCCCCCACCCCCCACCCCCCCCACCCCGCCCCCTGCCCCTTTCCGACCAGGCGGGCCCGGTGTGACCAGACCGCTACATCGCTAGACCGGTTTCGTTCGGAGAGTGGTCTCCATCACCAGCGTGCGGTATCTAGCTTAACTGCTGACTGTCCTTCCTTCGCGGTCCCTCTGTCCCTGCGACGCTCCACCCGGCGGGCGTCGCGGGCGGCCCCGTCTATCTCTCGCGCGGCGATGCGGCTCTCTCGGAGCCGGTCGCCCCTTTCGGCGCATTCACGAGAGGGACGGTCTAGTTCTTCGGAACCGGATGTCCTCAGCCTTCATCCTACGGATTCGGCTTCGGCCATCTTCCTGCGGGATTTGGCGGTGGGATCCCCTTCCCGCCTGTCAGTGTTCTCGTCGGCCTCCTCCTCCTTGGACATCGTCGGCCCTTCCCTTGGATCGCAGACTATCAGCGCCTTGGATGAGACCTCCCAGCTTATTGTGAAATTTCTCCCGCCTGACTTCTGCCCTCCTTCACCCCCGATGAAGAGACAGGCTTCCGCTATGGTCGACGCACAAAGGCACGTCAAGCACCGCAAGTCCCTTCCTCAACCTGCCGGTTTCCGGGACCTCACAGATGCATTCTCCGACCAGTTACGACAAGACAACTTCGGCGACGCGGGATTCTTCTCCGATTCACGGTGGCCTGCAGGGATTAACTTGAGCTTCCGCCAGGCCTGGTACGCGGGACATTCTCAAGCCTTCGCCGTCCCTCTCCCAGTGGTGGATACGGCAGCCCTAGTCCAGGCGGGCGGCCGCAGAATTGTCTTGAAAGCTTGGCCTCGTCCGCTCGACAGGATCGCTTCCTTAGTGCGAAATTCGCTGGTGTGCTCAGGGTTCCTGGAGTTGGCTACCCAGGCGGCTTTGCAGTGCCTGGAGGGAACTTGGGATCTGGAGGTGCCGTCCCCTCTCCGCGATGTGCAGTCCATCCTGATAGCGGCCAACCGGGCCGCCTACCACTCCTCCACCAACGCCATGGCGGCGGCCGCTAATTGTGATCTTTGGCAACGGGATACCCTTCTGCATCTCTGCGCGGATCTCCCGAAGTCAGTGAAGACCCAGCTTCGACAGGCCCCCCCTAGGTGGATCTCAGCTTTTCAGGGACACGTGGCAGTCAGTTAAGGACTCGTCCAAGGACCTTTGGCCCAGACCTGTCTCCACTCCTGCAGCGACTTGCTTTCGCGGCCCCCGCCCGGCCGGGGATCGTGCCCGGCGGTCTTCTAGACCCTCCTTGCTTCCAGTCGGTTCGGCCAGAGGTAGGGCTCGCCCCCCTTAGGCCCCTCAGCCCTTCCCCGCCTCCCGCCCCTCTTGGTCCCGCGGCGCCCGTAGGTCCGGGCGCGGCCGGGCCCGCGGACTTGCCCCCTCTCTCGCCCCCGTCGGCAGTTCCCGGGTCTCCAGTCGGCGGGCAGCTGTCTCTTTACAGCGACCATTGGAGGTCGCTGTTCCCAGACGACCCCTGGATCCTTTCCACGGTTTCTACAGGCCTCCAGCTTTCTTTCCGGTCCCCTCCGCCTCTTCGCAGGTCCCCCTTGTGGACCCAGTCTCCACTCGACACCTTTCATGCGGACGCTCTGCGCAGAGAAGTTTCGGCTCTCCTCGACAAAGCAGCGACGGAGGTGGTATCGCGTCAGGACTCACCAGCATTTTACAGCCGCCTCTTTCTCGTTCCCAAACCAGGAGGCAAGTGGCGCCCAGTCATTGACTTGTCGGCGCTAAACAAGTTCATTTCGGCCCCTCGGTTCCGGATGGAGACAGCCAGGATCCTCCGAGCGGCCGTCCGACCGATGGACTTCGTGATCAGCCTTGATCTGTCCGACGCCTATCTTCACGTCCCGATTCATCCGTCGTCTCGCAGGTACCTGCGGTTTGCCTTTGGGGGGGAGTCGTTTACCAGTTCTGTGCCCTTCCCTTCGGCCTCAACAGTCCGTGGGTTTTTACGAGGATCCTCGACGCGGTGATGGCCTACTTCCGCCAACGATCCCTGAGCCCGGCCTCCAATTACTTGGACGGCCTACTACTGCGAAATCTGATAGCCTCGGCGCTCCAAGAGGACAGAGACACCTTGCTTTCCCTCCTGCGTCGTCTCGGGTTTCTTCTCAATCTGGGCAAATCGGATCTTACCCCCTCTCAGTGTTTTCTACATCTGGGGATGGAATTCCTGACCGATCTCAATCTAGTCTGCCTGCCTCTGGCCCAGCGGCAGAAGATCGTCGATCTAGCACTTTCGATGGAGGTAGGGTCCTCCTTCTCAGCCAGGGTCTGGCTTCAACTTCTGGGCCTACTCAGTGCGGCTGCGGACTTGCTTCCCTCGGGCAGGCTTTATGCCCGCCCGTTGCAGCTACATCTCCTACTACACTGGCGTCCTTCATCGGGTTCCCTTACGGATCTTGTACCAGTTACCCCTCTGGCTCGTCCACACCTCCAGAGGTGGGCGGACATCGATTGGCTGGCTACGGGCGTGCCTCTTCACTCACCTCCGCCCCGGTGGTCTCTCTGTACCGACGTGAGTCAGGCCGGCTGGGGCGCGCATCTGTTACCGGACTTTGTCTTGGCCTCGGGCCTTTGGCCGCGGGGTTCGGAGGACAAACACATCAACTGGCTGGAGCTGAAGGCAGTTTGGCTGGCCCTCAGTTTCTGGCAGGAGACCTTGACCAACCAGGACGTTCTCGTTCTCTCAGACAACTCGACGATGGTGGCTTACATACAGAACCAGGGGGGCACTCACTCGCCCTCCCTGTGCATTCTCCTTTACCATCTCCTCCTCTGGTGCAGGGACCGGGGCATTACTCTACGGGCTCGCCACATTCCCGGCCACCTGAACATGATCGCGGATGCCCTGTCCCGCCGCGGACAGCTGCTCCACACGGAGTGGTCCCTACGCCCGGACATCTTTCGCCTGATCTGCTCCCGGTGGGAAACTCCTTTAGTGGACTTGTTTGCCACCAGCTGGAACAAACAGCTCCCGGTCTACGTCTCACCAGTCCCGGACCCGCTTGCCTGGGCGGTAGACGCGCTTTCCATCCCCTGGGACGGTCTGATTGCTTACGCCTACCCCCCGTCAGTCCTCGTTCCGAAGGTTCTGCGGAAGCTTCTGGGTTGCTCCGCAGTCCTCCTTCTGGTGGCGCCTACCCGGCACCGGCCTCCACGTGGCGTGGGTGGGTAGTCCTCTCAGTCCCTGACTGAGTGGGCTAGCAGACGGGTGCCATCTTTGTCCAGGATTAGGACTTGATGTCAGCAGATATGTTGTTCAGTCTTTTTCACTGGTCCGGTTTTTAAGGAGCTGTGCTAACCCAGGTCGTACCATGTTGGATTGGTCCTTAAAAATACTTGTGAGCTTTTGGTCCTTTGGATCCCAAGTGTTTGCCGTGCTTGGAGACCCGTGTCGGGGGAGAAGAGGATCCTGGTGGCTGAAACACTCCACTTTGGCCTTGACTTCTGCCTAAACGGGAGGATAGTCTACCGGCCTAGTCAATCGGCTCTTGTCACGTTGAGCCCTATCCCACTGTTGACATGCGGGTTGCTATACGGAGCACCATGCTATAGCCTCTGCTGCTGATTAGGTGCTTTACGCCAGTATTCCCCTGCATTCAACGGTGTGATAGAAGGCGGTGGCTCAAACGGTTCAATCGGGCTTACCCCCTTGAGTATATCTTTCGGGCAGTCTCCATTGTGCGTCGGCTGGAGACCCGCCGACAGTTGCACTTTCCCTTGTTGGGCTCGGTGGCGGGCGGGGACCCCCGGGGGATAAATATCTCTACTAATATAATATGGATAAAACAAAAAAAACAAAACTAGCACAGAAACGGCACATAGCCACCGACATTGAACATGACAGTGATTCAGACTGAGGAAGCGACGCCTCAGGCGTCGGCCGTATGGCCTCGCTTCCTCATTGTCCATAGCAAGGTGAAGGAGAAACCAGTTACCAAGCTGCATCCTTTTCTGGTGGGGGAGACCCCCAGGAGCCGTGTTGGCAGGCCTGACGCCCAGCGCCTCAGGTCTGGTGACTTGCTGGTGGAGTGCCGTACTCGGGCACACTCCAGCGGGCTACTGGGGCTCTCTTCCATCGGAGACACTCCTGTGGAAGTCACACCCCACAAAACTATGAATTCGTCAAGAGGCGTAATCAAAGATCAAGCTTTGGCAGAACTGTCAGAAGATGAACTTGTAAGGAACCTTAAGTCTCAGGGCGTGACTTACGTCAGGCGCTTCGCTTCCAAGCGAGGTGGTGGGGAGATCTGTCTCCCTACCATCATCCTGACGTTTGGCACCCCCACCCCTCCTACTACCATCTGGGGAGGTTACTACTCCCTGAGAGTGAAAAAGTACGTCCCTCTTCCCCTCCGGTGCTTTAAGTGCCAAAAGTATGGCCATGGGCAGAAGACATGCCGTCAGGCAGAGGCTTCATGCGCCCATTGCACTAGGCCCGGACACACTGCTGAGTCCTGCACAGCCACCCCCCTGTGTGTGAATTGCCAGGGGGCGCATATGGCTTCGGATAAGAAATGCCCTCATTGGATATCCGAGTGCAAGATTCAGCAGGTGCGTGTGGAGAAGGGGTTGTCCTTTCTGGATGCCAAAAAACTGGTTGAAGGCCCTGGTGCAGCTGCGGCTGCCCCAACCTCTAACACCTCTGTTTATACTTTTAGTGCAGCGGTGGCAGGCAAGCGCCCCACCAAAGACTTTTCATGTCAGACCCCAACTTCTTGGTTGGGGGCGGAGCCTCGGCTCATCTCGCCCCTGGAGAGTAACCCTCCTCCGGTGGTGACAAGGAGCCAGGGAACGCAGAAGGCGGACACTGCCGGTCCGGTTGTGCCGCCTTCTGTTGCCCCTAAGCCTCAGCCCCCACCCAAACCTGTTAGTCAACTCCAAAGGTTTCTGGCTCTGGTCAGCCTTCTAAGGCCACTAACTCTAGCGGCAGGAACGCTGCCCAGGACCAGAAGTCTAAGAAATCTATGGGACCGCTGTGCGCACGGGCCCAGAAGGGGAACACTGATGTCCCCCTTCAAAACAAATATGCTGCACTGGAGGAGCGGATGGAGGGAGTGGAAGTTGTCGTTGCTGATGCTGCGGCAGCTCCACCCCCTTCCTCTCCGAAGAACCAGAGGAGGCCCGGGAGCCGGCCCCCCTCTGTTTCTTCAACTCCTTCCAAGGTAAAGGAAAAAGGGGGGAAAAACTCCTTACCCCCAGATAAGACTTAATCATGGACTCTTTGCTTCAGTGGAATTGTCGTGGTTTTCAAGCTAACTTTGAGGAATTGCGTCTTTTAGTCAAGTTCTATAACCCCTCAGTAATATCTCTTCAGGAGACTTACCTGAAGACTTTTGACCCTGTGTCCTTTAATGGTTTTAATGTTATACATAAAGGCTCTGATTTGGAGAGGTGCTCGGGTGGAGCGGCTCTTCTCATTAGTAGCCAAATTTTATGTAGCCCCGTTAGCATCGACACCTGTCTTCAGGCTGTCGCAGCTTGGGTTACCTTAAAGAAGACCATAACCATATGCAGTATTTACCTGCCACCATCACTGCGGGTCTGTAGCAATGATATTTTTAACTTGGTAGATCAACTGCCCCCTCCCTTTATTCTCATGGGGGATTTTAACGGTCACGCTCACCTTTGGGGTAGTGACCACTATGATGGCAGAGGTCAGATGTTAGAAGATGTTTTTTCTCAACTTAACCTATGTGTCTTTAACGATGGCTCACCTACATACTCAGGTTCTAGATCTAGTTCTGTTCTAGACCTCACTGTGTTTGATCCTTCTCTCATGCTGGACTTTGACTGGAAGGTTCATGACGACCTGTGTGGTAGTGACCACTTCCCAGTAGTCCTGTCATCGGTCAGCTGTGAGGAGGATTCGCGGGTGGGGCGCTGGAATTTCAAGAAAGCTAACTGGCCTTTGTTCGCCTCCCTCTGTCAGTCTCGTCATGTCAGCTGAAGAACCTGTTTCTTGTTTTACTTCTATTTTGTTGGACGTAGCAGGTGAAACCATCCCTAGAACTTCCACATCACTCCCTCGGAAGCCAAGAGTACCATGGTTCAATGAAGAGTGTCGCAAGGCCCAAACAATGCGCAAATCTGCTCAGCGACGTGCTTTTCGTAATCCATCGCAAGCAAATATTTTAACATTTAAAAGACAGCGGGCGAAAGCCCGTTACATTTTTAAACGCGAACGCCGTGCTTCCTGGAGACGCTTCGTCTCATCTTTATCTTCTCGGACTCCATCCCAAAAAGTCTGGAAGGCTGTTCGAAGAATTAGGGGCAGGGGTGGCTCGGCTTCTGTCGGCCATCTTAGAGATGGTGCCAGTTTGGTCACAGATAAAAAGGCTGTGGCCAATTTGCTTGCCTCCACCATTGCCCATAATTCTTCAACAGAACATTATTCACCTTTCTTCCAGAGAGAGAAGGAGAAGCGAGAATCTTGTACTTGTGATTTTATATCGGATAACTCGGAAGACTATAATGCCCCTTTTACGTTTTCAGAATTGCAGCAAGCCATGCAGAAATGTACTGACTCTGCTGCTGGATTAGATACCATCCACTATCAGCTCCTAACACATCTGCCTGAGGATTCACTCCTTGTACTTCTCAAGGCCTTTAACCATATCTGGATAACCGGTTTTTTTCCGCCATCTTGGCGCCAGGCTGTAGTTGTGCCAATTCCCAAGCCGGGTAAGGATCCTTCCGACCCGGGCAACTACCGGCCAATAGCTTTGACATCATGTTTATGTAAAACTATGGAGCGCTTGGTCAACGCCCGACTGGTGTGGCATCTTGAGTCACAGGGTCTCATCACAGACCTCCAGTGCGGTTTCCGGCGCTTCCGTAGTACAACTGACCATCTAGTTCGCTTTGAGTCTTTTATCCGAGATGCTTTTGTCAACAAGCAGCATGTCTATGCAATTTTCTTTGATCTTGAAAAGGCATATGAAACTACCTGGAAGCATGGTATAATGTCTGATTTGTCGGACATGGGTTTTAAAGGGCATCTGCCCGTTTTTATTCACAATTTTTTGTCCAACAGGTTGTTCCATGTCCATGTGGGCTCCACCCTCTCCAACTCCTTTGAACAGGAGATGGGTGTCCCGCAGGGCAGTATTCTAACTCCTGTTTTATTTAGCATTAAAATAAATAACATTGTAAAGGCCGTCAAGGATGATTCTGAATGCTCTTTGTTTGTGGACGACTTTGCTTTGTGTGCACGAGGTCGAGGACTTGCATCCCTTGAGAGGCGCTTGCAGCTGTGCGTTGATCGCATCCAGGGGTGGGTGTCTCTCAATGGATTCAGGTTCTCACCCTCCAAGACAGTCTGTGTGCATTTTACTAACCAGACGAAATTTTTTCCAGAACCTAGCCTGAACATTGCTGGAGTGCCAATTAAGGTGGCCGAAGAGGCAAAGTTTTTGGGGGTCGTCTTTGACAAAAGATTGACCTTCTGCAACCATGTTAACTACCTTAGAACCTCTTGTCAGAAGGCCCTCGACATTCTCCGTGTCGTTGGTCGTACTGACTGGGGTGGAGACCGCATTGTCTTACTTCGACTGTACCGGGCCCTTGTTCGGTCCAAACTGGATTACGGCTCTGTGGTATATGGCTCGGCTTCCAAGTCTGTTTTACAGCGTCTGAACACAATTTACCATCAAGGTCTGCGCATATGTCTGGGGACCTTCAGGACATCTCCAGTTCCTAGTCTGTATGCAGAGGCAGGGGAGCCTTCTCTCGGGCTCCGCCGCATCCGCCTCATGCTCAGCTACGTTCTGAAGCTGAAGGCCCATCCAGACAATCCTGCCTATGATTGTGTTTTTAACCCATCGTTTGCAGAGATTTACGATGCCCATCCGGGAGCTGTCCATCCACTTTCCTTCCGTGTCCGACCTCATCTGCAGGCGGCTGGAGTGGACCTGGACAAAGTTTCGGAATCTCTGCAACACGTCACTCCACCCTGGCTACTACAGTTCCTGACATCTTGCTGGACTTGACCGCCCACAAGAAGGATTGTACTCCACCAGCCATATACCAACAGAGCCTCGATGAACTCCTTTCAATTTTTCCTGGCTGTTGTCGTCTTTATACGGATGGGTCAAAGTCTGAGGATGGGAGGGTGGCTGCGGCTGCAGTGTCCTCTCGCCATCCTAAACGCCCATTTAAGCTCCGTCTCCCAGACCATTCCTCTGTATTTAGTGCAGAACTGCAAGCAATTCTGCTGGCACTCAAGCATGCCTATCAGTCTCGGGAAAGGAACTTCCTGATTCTGTCTGACTCTCTTTCTGCCCTGCAGGCCCTTCAGGGCGCGGGAACAGACCATCCACTGCTGGTGCAGATTAGAGAGCTCTACGCAGACTTGATGAAGGAATATTATGACATCATTTTTATTTGGGTCCCGGGCCATGTGGGCATCGAAGGCAACAGACTCACAGATTCTGCTGCCAACAGTACCCGCAGTGACCCTGTCCCTGACACACAGACTGTCTATAGTGATTTTAAACCTGTGATTAGTGCGTACATGGCCCGCGAGTGGCAGTCCGAGTGGGACAAAGAGGAAGGGAACAAGCTTCATGAAGCTCTTCCTAAGTTGTCTGACAGTCTACCTTTCCGCTGCGGCAGCCACCGTGAGGAGACTGTCCTTGCTCGGCTCCACATCGGGCACACGTATGTTACGCACTCTTACTTACTTAAACAGGATGAGCGTCCATGGTGTTTTGCCTGTGATGAGCAGTTTTCTGTTCGACACTTTTTGCTGTATTGTGCTGACCTAATTGACACCAGATATAAACACTTCACAGCGGACTCCTTGAAGGTTTTGTTCCGGGATGTTCCCCCGGACGAAATCTTCAATTTTTTGAGAGAATGCAATATTTTTAACAAGATCTGAGCATTCATAGACTATGTGAATTTTTTAATTTGCCCTTTCTGAGAGTCTGTAGACGTTTCCAGAGGTGCCAACTAATCCGGTTTCGCCGTATTTAAGTCCGGTCAAGTTTAAAAAATATGTTTTTCCGCTTGCTTGTATATTAGTACAGAGAAAACAAAAGGGAAAATGCGGTCAATTTTTTTTTATTGCCCGTTATTTTCACATCGCTAAAAATACAGCGTAGGCCTATATTTCCACTGCACGCTTAGAGCCTTTCCTTACTTTGTCCTAGATTCGGTGCTAAAAATAGTGCTGACGGTTAGTTTGCGTGTGTGGCGTGCGCTTTACTCGACTAAGAGAAACGAGAGAGAGAGAGAGAGAGCGCAGTAATACCGAGGCCTATTTTATTCCCGTTGCACGCCTCATTTTTCATCGCGAGATTAAAAGATTGCATCTTGGGATTCTTTTCAAACTACATGATGGCGGAAAAGTGTGAAGAAACACGTGGGAGACCAAGAAAAAGAACAATTTCAGAGAATCCTGGTGAGAGTAAAAAGAAGAAAAGAGAACAAACTTTTATCGCAAGTTACTCAAAGGATTTTCCATGTATTGCGAGGTCCAGCATTTCGGGTGTTTATGCTCGTTGCAACACTTGCAACATCGATTTTAAAATCAGCCATGGAGGATACGACGATATCAAGAGACATTGCAGTTCAAAAGCTCACAAAGCAAAAGCTGCTGCTAGAGAAAGTTCTTTGACTATTACGAACTTTTTTAGTGATGATAAAGCAAACCCATCATGTGAAGATATCGCTGTTTCACGAGCAGAATTGCGCTTTGCGCATTTTTTAATAGAACACAATCTTCCGCTAAGTGCAGCAGATCATAGCGGCAAACTTTTTCAAGCAATGTTCCCGGACTCGAAGATAGCTGCGAAATATGCATGTGGGAGAACGAAAGTTAGAAATGTTATCTACTGCTTAGCAGAAATCAGTAAAAGTGACCTTTGTGCTAAAATGCAATCTGGCCCTTTTGTACTGGGAACCGATGGGTCGCAAGAAGGAAGTGAAAAATATTTTCCAATTGTTGTGACTGTAATGAGAGAAAAAGGTGAACCAACAACTCAGATGCTCAGTATGCCATCTTGTGATGGGCCTGCTACAGGAGAAAACATTTTCCTACTTGTGGATGAGGAATTGAAAAAAAGAGACATAAAATGGGATAACTGTCTTGCTGTCGTGAGTGATAACGCCAATGTGATGACTGGACATCATTCTGGAGTAATTTCTTATGTAAGGAAAAGGAACTCTAATGTTCATCTCAGTGGATGTGTCTGCCACTTGCTCCATATTGCTTTTAAACTGCTGTCAAGAAATCTCAGAAGTTTGATATGGATGACACTTTAAGACAACTTCATTGGTACTTTGACAAGTCAACAAACAGAATCAAGCGGTTTGAAGCCATGCAGGAGAAGTGTGGTACACCCAAACACAAGTTGCTGGAGCATGTCCCTACCAGGTGGCTGTCCTTGGGAGCAGCTCTACAAAGAATCATTGAGCAGTGGGAGCCCCTCAAATTGTTCTTCCAACAAGAGTGCTCTGTTAAAAACACTTCAGGTGCCAGCTCTGTCTTACGACAGTTGAAAGAGTTCTTTTGTCGCAGAACACCCAAGCTGGCGCATTTTGAGCTCCGACGACCAGTTTCTCGGTCCCTAGTGCCTCGGTGGCCTCGCGCTGGGACCATATGGCGTTGAGGCGCGTCCCCTGGGTGGTGGATAGGGGGTCCCTCGTGAGAGGGGTGCACCGAATGAAATAAGGTGCCGTGAACCAACATGGTCTAAGGGAAGGTGACCCCGACAGAAAACCCCTGGTCCTCCTAGTAAGGGGGTTGGGCGTGGGGGTAGCTTCCCCACCCTGCAAAAAAGGAAATAGCTACAAAAACGCCGACGAAAAGACTAACAGTAATTCCTTTCCTGGAGGAGGAAGGTTCCTCTACCAGAAGACTTATGACGTCCTGTGGTGAAAGCCGGAAGTCTTCGGAAGCCACAGGACCGAGCTGCCTCTCTCTATCCAGGGATACAACCATGGGGACATGGAACGTCAAGACCATGTACCAGAGCGGCAAGGCCGCCCAGATAGCAGCGGAAATGCAAAAGTACAACCTTTCCCTGCTAGGTATCAGTGAAGCCAGATGGACGCAGTCTGGCCAGAAAAGGCTGTTAAGTGGGGAGATGATTCTGTATTCAGGTCATGAAGAGGAGAATGCCCCCCATACAGAAGGTGTCGCATTCATGCTGTCACCAGTGGCACAGAGAGCGCTGATGGGCTGGGAACCACTTGGGCCAAGAATTATCACAGCAGCCTTTAGAACCAAGAAAAAGCTCAAGCTGAACGTCATCCAGTGTTATGCGCCCACTAATGACAGTGACGAGGAAGAGAAACAAGAGTTCTACGACCGACTCCAGAGTGCCTTGGACAAATGTGCAGAGCGAGACATCACCATCGTCATGGGCGATTTTAATGCCAAAATAGGGGAGGACAACACCGGATACGAAGAGGTGATGGGGAGACAGGGACTAGGCTCGGAGATGAGTGAGAACGGGGAGAGGTTTGTAGACTTTTGTGCTCTAAACCGACTTGTCATTGGAGGCAGCATCTTCCCACACAGAAGAATACACAAAGCAACTTGGGTCTCACCTGACCATACAACAGAGAACCAAATAGACCATATCTGCATTAGCAAGAAATTTAGAAGATCCCTTCAAGATGTTCGAGTGAGGAGGGGAGCAGATGTCGCCTCCGACCACCATCTGCTTACCTTAAGAATGAAGCTCAAGCTAAAGAAAAGCCGCACAGAGACAACAAGAAGACATCGCTATAATGTAGGCCTCCTGAGAGAAACTGGAGTTAGAGAAGAGTTCAAACTGGTGCTGTCCAACCGGTTTCAAGCGCTACAGGAGCTAGTAAATGAAGAGGAGGCGGCCACCACAGAGCAGCAGTGGAAGGCAGTTAGAGAGGCGCTGAACTCAACCTGCAAAGACACTGTAGGGTTCAGGAAACACCATCACAAGGACTGGCTGTCGGCACAGACCTTGAAGAAGATAGAAGTGAGGAAGCAGAAGAAAGCAGTTGTCAACAACAGTCGCACGAGAGCAGCCAAAGTAAGGGCACAGGGGGAATACTGGGAAGCCAACCGCGAGGTGAAGAGGAGTATCAGGGCAGACAAGAGGGCCTACACAGACAGCCTGGCAGCAGAGGCAGAAAAGGCAGCAGGCAGCGGCAACATGAAACAGCTCTACGACATTACCAGAAGATTGTCAGGCAAGTATGGCCATACAGAAAGACCAGTAAAAGACAAAGAAGGCAAGCCTATTGCAGACAGAGCAGACCAACTCGACAGATGGGCCGAGTATTTTGAAGAGTTACTGAACAGACCTAGCCCACCCGACCCCCCAGACATCCAGCCGGCAGAGACTGACCTACCCATCAGCTGTGACAGACCCAGCCGGGAAGAGATCAGAAGAGCAGTGGCATTTTCGAAGAACGGCAAAGCAGCAGGCCCAGATGGCATCCCAGCGGAGTCTCTGAAAGCAGACCTAGAGACAACAGTGGAGATGCTGTACCCACTGTTTGGAAAGATCTGGGAAGAGGAGGTGATGCCGGCTGACTGGAAGGAGGGGTACCTAATCAAGCTTCCCAAGAAAGGCGACCTCAGCAAGTGTTCCAACTACAGAGGAATCACCTTGCTGTCAGTACCAGGAAAGGTCTTCAACAGGATCATCCTGGAGAGAATGAAGAGCTCCGTTGACCCCCAGCTGAGAGACCAGCAAGCAGGATTCAGGAAGAACCGATCATGTACAGACCAGATCGCCACTCTCCGCATCATCGTGGAACAGTCTCTGGAGTGGAGCTCCCCGCTGTATGTTAACTTTGTGGATTACGAGAAAGCATTTGACAGTGTGGACCGAGAGACTCTGTGGAAACTCCTACGACACTACGGTGTACCCACAAAGCTCGTCCGCCTGATCAAGAGCAGCTACGATGGCATGACATATCGCATGATCCACGAAGGGCAGTTCACCAGGGAGCTCCAGGTCAGAACTGGTGTCAGGCAGGGGTGTCTGCTATCTCCGTTCCTCTTCCTACTGGCCATAGACTGGGTCATGAAGATGACCATAGAGCACAGACGAAGTGGAATACAGTGGACACTGTGGACACAGCTTGACGACCTCGATTTTGCAGACGACTTGGCATTACTGTCCCACACTCATCAACAAATGCAGGACAAGACCACAAGGCTTGCTGACATCTCGTCCCAAGTGGGCCTCACCATTCACAAACAGAAAACAAAGACAATGAGGCTGAACGCAACCAGGGAAGAACCAGTCTTGCTTGCTGGCACCCTGTTGGAGGAGGTGGAGTCCTTCACCTATCTCGGGAGCATCATAGACAAAAAAGGCGGCACAGATGCAGATGTCAGAGCACGAATCGGTAAAGCCAGAGCAGCCTTTCTCCAGTTGAAAAAAGTGTGGAGTTCCAGAGAGCTGTCACAACACACCAAAGTCCGGATTTTCAACTCCAATGTAAAAGCAGTTCTCCTATATGGAGCAGAGACTTGGAGATTGACAAAAACCACAGTCAACAGAGTACAGACCTTCATGAACAGTTGCCTTAGAAGAATTTTGAAAATCCACTGGCCAGAGAAGATCAGCAACGTCAGACTCTGGGAGAGAACAGAGCAGATAACAGCAGAGAATGAAATTGGGCGAAGAAGATGGGGATGGATCGGTCACAGTCTGAGAAAGCCAGCTTCCAGTATCACTAGGCAGGCATTGTCATGGAACCCCCAGGGAAAGAGGAAAAGAGGTAGGCCGAGAAACTCCTGGCGTCGAGACCTCCAAGCAGACATCAAGAGACTGGGAACCACCTGGAGTAGAATCGAAGGAGAAGCACAGGACAGGAGTTGCTGGAGGTCTCTCGTCGACGGCCTATACCCGGGTAGGGGTGACAGGCGTAAGTAAGTAAGTAAGTGCCTTGGTGGGATCTCGCCTGGGTACTAACGTGGCTGAACACGGACCGCTTTGAACCTCTGCATTTGGCTAGTTTCTCAGATTTGACCAGGAAGGCATGTTTTATGCTGGCTCTCGCCACGGCGTCCCGAGTGAGCGAGCTTCATGCTCTCTCGGTACTTCCCTCCTGTTTGCAGTTTCGCTCGGACGGTTCTGCATAGCTTCTCACCGACCCATCCTTTTTGGCCAAGAACCGCCGCCCTGCGGCGGCCCCTCAGATGCTGACCGTAAGGCTTCTCCGTGGAACGGACATGGCCGCTGAGTCGCGTCAACAGGACCCGGTGCGGGCGCTTAGGATTTACCTGCGTCGCTCTAAGCCGCGACACCGGGGGCGCTCTCGCCTCTTCCTCCCACTGTTCGCAGGCAGGCCAGATATTTCGGCCCAGACAGTGTCATCCTGGCTGCGGTGGGTGATTAAGTCGGCCTACCAGGACCTCTTCCCGGACGGCGATAGGCTTCTTCACATCCGGGCGCATGGAGTAAGAGCAGTGGCCACCAGTCTTGCCCTGGACCGCAACTGCTCGGTCAAAGATATTGTTATGGCGGTCGGCTGGCGAGCTGACTCCACATTCGCCCGCTTTTATCTCAGAGACCTATCCGGCCAACGTGACTCCCTGGCACGGGTGGGCGACATTTCCGCGGCCCAGCACTCCCTCCGCGCGCCCCTGGCATCTTAGGTACGTCATAGCTGAAATCGTCGGGAGTGCTCTCTCTCTCTCTCTCTCTCTCTGGGCCAAACGGGTGGTTGGGTTTGCGGTTATAGGAACGGCACCCTCCGCCTGTTCGACATTCTTCCAGATAGTAATGCCATCGGTAATGTATTTTGGAAAAACAAATGAATTTTTTTTCTAAAATGTATTTTTTTAAAAAATACTAACCGATGGCATTACTCAGACTGCCCTCCCGCCTGCCCCGCTTGCCTCTTTTCGCTATGTGTGAAACTGACGGGGTCGCCCTACGCATGCCGGGATAGGGTAGTAAGGGGAGGCCACCCGGGGCCCCGGTGCGTGGATCCCCGGTGTCTCCTCCCCAGTTGTGTGGGTTACACAACTTTTTGGCTGAAATCTATAGGCAATTGAGTGTATTCCAGATAGTAATGCCATCGGTATGTATTTTTCAAAAAAATACATTTTAGAAAAAAAAATTCATTTTAAAGAAAAATACATTTTTTATAGCCTTTAATAAAGTCATATTTGACTTTCACATTGAAAACATTTAGATTGAGCATTAGCTATCTTTTTGTTTGTTTGTTGTTGTTGTTTTTTGTTTTGTTTATTAAAATCTAAATCCAGTGTTATAGTTGGTACCAGTTTCAGGCCACTTTATAAATTTCAAATACAAGTGATTTCCAAAATTTCCAAAACATCAGTAGCCTAGCCGACCCTTCGCACCACGTGAATGTCCTGTGCTTGTCATGTACTGTGTTTGTCTTCAGAGTGTATGTGTGTGTCACGTGAGTGTGCGTGCTGGGTTCAGTTCGTGGTGCTTTGAGCCAATTCACAGAAATGGGTAAAGTACATAATAACTGGTATTATTATTATAGTTACATTTCATTCTTTTGTATCAGAAATGTAACCCCTTCACTGCTGAAAAAATGCGATCTACACACAACTGACAGGCAGAGAACCTCATGAGCCACCGCAGATGCGGGGGCACATGAGGTTCTTTGATTCTTGCTTACCCTTTGTTTTCTCAAAACACATTACCGATGGTATTACATTGTGAAAATGGCCCTTAGCTAGCATAATTTTAGCCAAAATTTGGTTGTGTCCGTATAAAGGAGTGTTGGCAGGAGTGGGGCGCCATAGACCGGGCCAGAGCCTGAATAGCCTCCCCTTATTCCCACCCGGCACGAGAATACCCGTCGTCCCTCGTTTTAGTTCTTAGCTAGCACTAGGAAGGTTGTGTCTGTTCGTGCTCTGCGTTTTGGACTTGAACCGGTCGTCCGACCTTGGTTCTGTGAGCTTGGAACTTAGACCTGGGAGTTTGTGAACTGTGGAGCTGTTGAGCTTTGGGACTCCTTGTGCTCTGTGGTGCCGGTTCTCTTTCGTTGACTTGGGGACTCACCTTGCCGACGAGGGTTGGCGGTTGAGACTTCGAGCTCACCCGACCTGCCGCTGTGACGAGACTTCGGATCCTACCCGGTCGTGACTGGCTACGAGTTTCTACAACCAGCTGACAGTGTTCCACTTCGGTGGGAGCACGTGGGTTTGCTACCTTTGCCGCCATGGCCAGGTAATATCTCGGTGAATGCCCTCGACCGGCGCTCTAGGGTGGGAAGGAGCGCCGAGCGTAGGCACGCGCTGTACTCTTTGGAATTCGTTGAGGTTCGTTTTCATCGCACGCGATTTCTTTTTGCGTGACCTCAGAGGCCACGCTCGCTCGTTCTTCATTGTACCCTCTTGTTACAGACACCAGGTTCATACCTGCACGTTGTGTGGCGACTTCCGTGGCCATCGGACGTGCATGCAATCTGCCTAGACGGGAACCAACCCGGTACCAGTGGCTAAGGCGTCCTGACCAAGTACAGATTGCAAGTCGCTTACCTTCGAGGCAGTCAACAATGGTCCTTCCCCCGGAATGGCGTTGGCGACCGTAGCTACGACGCTTCCAGTCCAGAAGCAATGGCGGATTGCAGACATGACAGGCGGGAACGACCACGTACACTTACACCGGCAGCTTCCACAGACCCGACTAGTGGACACTGCCCGGCTCCGCCGACTTCGGCGGCGCTTATGGCGTCGGGTGACACGAGACTCGCGGACACCGGGACTCGGCCTCGAACAGCCCAGAGTGGAAGCACGACGGACGGACGAACCAGATGCCAGGGCTCGATCCTCGTCGAGATCACAGGTGAGCGGAGGCATTCCGTTCTCTTCCTCGGTGTCATTAGACACAGCCTACAATCAGGACGCAACCCGGAGAGACGACCGCCGTCGCCTCGTCGGGTTTCTGGTCGCCGCTACCGCTCTCGGGCGGGTAGCTCGTCGGACTTGAGTGGTTACACTGATTCACGCAGAGACTGCTTGGGCGTGGCGAGTCAACTTTGGCGGACAATTACGGTGGGGCCAAGGCGACATGGTAGTCCTCGCAGCTTCCTTCGTAGGCATGGCAGAAGCGACCACGTGCGGCGAGTCGTACGGTGAGCCACGAGACGCGTCCGCTTTGGGACTATGCCGCCACAGGTCAGTGACGACTGGGTGTGAGAGTATATATTGCGCGGTAGTGGGCAAGATTGTTGGTGGTTAACGTTTTTCCAGCACCTAGTTCTTTCTTGCTAGCGTCTTACTCTTTTGCCGCAGCGGTTAGAATGTTGCCTCCCAGCTGCGCGGCGGTTCGCCCGGCAGCTGGGGCACAACACCTCTTAGCCTTAAAAGGCTATAATCCTGGAACCACCTTACCGATTACTTCAGGTTGAGCAGTGGAGATGAGACTCAGAGTGGTATTCTGACTCTCATAAGTCAATTTAATTCAAATACCTTGATTTTCCCTTACAGGGCAATTACACTCGAATAAAACTCTTTTAATAAGCATTCATTAATTACTTATTATTATGATTATTGGGGCGCCCTCGCCCAGGCTATACACGCGTTGGCGCCATCTCCCATCGTAGGTTACACCGGCGCTTGCTACGGCTTGCGACCTCCGCAAGTTTTACAGGACCGCTGCCCTTCACACAAGATCCCGGCTCAGGGATTTGGGCCACGCCTCGCCCCTACCATGCAGACGAGAGCCCGCCCTAGATGCACGATCGGTTTCTGTGCCCGGCTATAGGTCACAATCCTTCAGTTCGCCTGACTTCGGAAGCATGTGCTCTCTTCACAGAGACCAGGGCTACGAGAGGAACAGGAGACAACGGCTCAGTTCCGTTGAGTCGCTACGCTTTGGGTAGACAGGCGCTCAGAAGTATCTTCGTCGCCGTTCGAGTTCGGGGGACCGGTCCTCGGTGGCTAAGCTGTTCCTACCAAGTGCTGGGTCCATCTTCTTGGATCGCCGCCGTTCCCCGGACTTGGGAGCAGTTAGACTTCCTTCTCCTGCGCGCGGGACGGTCGACCTTCCGCTGGATTCCAGAGGACGTCGTGCGCCGCGGCTGGGCGATGTTAGCTACTCCACGTCGCTCATCCGTTCGGGTGCCGGTTCTTGTCGCCGCTTCTGTCTCCGCTTCAGGGCTCCGGGGGAGGCACTGGTGTCTTCTTCCTCGTGACCCTACTTCTTCCGCTGCCGACGCTTCGCTGCGGCTATGGGCTTCGTTCTGATGTTCGAGATACCGTCCTGCACGGTTCCCTCGGCCGACAGAGCAGTCCGAAAGGAGGCTAACAAGGACTCCATCACAGCCGATGCACGCGGCTTACACCACTGGATGTAGCAGTCTTCCAGGAACACTGTTGCAGGACAGGCGCGCGGTCATCGCAGACCTTCAGACGGGTGACAGGGACCACTCTTCCGCGCAGGCGCAGTTCTTCTGTGGCACCGGTTTGTGGCTTACCTCCAGGGACGGAGGCGACGTTTTGGGACGCCGATGGCACAGTCCCGGGACCGTCAGGGGCAGCTTACTCCAGGCCTGTGATGGATGCCTAACAAGTAGCAGTCTACCTTCGTTGAGGTCAGCGCGGGTTGAGGACTGGTCCGGCCGACCTCTCTGCGGGACCCGACTTCGGTCTACATCGGGGGTAACGACCACAGTTCAGTTAAACTCCTGCTGAGACGAGGTCTCGGCTCTTCGCATCCTTCTTCACTTCCCCTTGGCCTGGCCGTGGTCAACGTCGACCAAGCTCTACGGTCTTCTTCTTCTAAGATGACAGCTTCGGGACCTATCGGCAGCGTTCGTCTGCCGGGGTGGAGGCGACTTGGAGTTCCGGCATGCTGCGGCGCCTGACCGGAGCGGATGGACTTGCCTTCGTTAGCTACTGGTGTTTTACCCGCTCGTCACTGGGGATCCTACGGCCGGGGGCACAAGTACCAGGAGTTAGACGGGTCGACAGCATGGCAGGGATTAGTTTCCTGAGAGATGGTTGGCGCTCAGTTCCGTGGCAGTATGGTCGGCTCTTCTCGGGTACTGGTCGGCGGGTATGGCACACAATCTTCGTCCTATCAACTCGACACAAGTGCTTCGACATCTTGGCAGATGCTAGACTAGACCTGAGAGAAGCGGTGCGGCTCCAGGACTTGGGACAACCCGAGGTTCGACGTCGTCACCAGTTGGCAAGCCACGTGGTAGGCTGGGATCCTGCCCTCTTCGTCGTCGACTAGGCTGCCTACGCTACGGGACAGATACTACGTGTTCTTCACATGGATTCCGTTGAGGATGGAGTGCGTGGTCGTCCGGTTCGAGGGGGACTCCCAGGATTTCGGGAGCAGGGCAGCCTTACTTACTTACTTACGCCTGTCACCCCTACCCGGGTATAGGCCGTCGACGAGAGACCTCCAGCAACTCCTGTCCTGTGCTTCTCCTTCGATTCTACTCCAGGTGGTTCCCAGTCTCTTGATGTCTGCTTGGAGGTCTCGACGCCAGGAGTTTCTCGGCCTACCTAGCAGCGACTATCAGTACCTTCTTCAGTTCGATTAGCTCTGATGGCATGCTAGGGGATCGCCGTTCAGCCTGTCACCTCTTCTGCTTGGAGTAGGAGGGCGTACATGTGGGAGACGCTAGTGCGCTTGAGGCCTGTAGTGCGGGGAGGCGTCGCTGTGGCCAGATCTTTACTTTACTGCTCCCCATCGAGATTGCATGCTGAGTTTTTCGTTTGCTGGTCCGACCTTCCCTGGGGGGCAGGTTGCGGAGGTAGGTGGGCGTTCCCTGGCTTGGGACGCTTGTCCCTTCACCAGTCGGTTTCGGCTCTCCTCCACATGCCCCCTCTGCAGCTCTCCACTACTCGCACGATGTTCTAGCAACCGAGCAGCCGCCTTAACAACCGGCCCTGAACTCCCCCGACACTCACGGAAATGGTGCTGCATGCCCTCTTCCACGGAGGCTTCCATAGGGCGGCCATGGGTCCTAAGGAGACAACCCGCAGATCCTCATCTAGACGAGTGGCGAGGGAAGACGACGAGCGCTGTGTGACGGGATCGACGACAGCCTTCTTCCCTCCAGCCCGGCGAAGCCCAGCTGACGGAGTACTTCCTCTGGCTATTCAACGCCTTACCGTTCGGGACAATCTAACCTTGATCACCGACACCTTCAGGCGATGACGCCCTTCAGACCCGGGTAGCTGCAAGGCCTCGCGTCGGAGGATCTCGTCGGTCTGGATGCCCAGCTCTGCTTCGCGTCAGCCAAGAGTGATCTACCACGGGGACTCACGTGGTCTCAACACCGTCCGTGGAACCCTGCACAGGACGCGCTTGACGAATGTACCTAGGAAGAGGTAATTCTGGGCAGCCCTCGACTCAACCTCCAAGGCCAGTACACTACGCGCACTGCACACACCCAGTTTGCTTGCAGCGCCAGACAACCGGTAAGACCCACAGACCCGACTAGTGGTTATTACTTGGTGTCAGGACACTCTGCGCCGCAGCTTAGGCCGCGAGCACGTCCTTCTGCGCCGGCAGCATCCACAGACCCGCCTAGTGGACACTGTCTGGTCGCAGTATCTCGAGCGCCACAGCTAGCTTCGAGACACGCCGGTATTCCCCACAGACCCGACTAGTGGTTCATACCAGGCGAGGGAACAGGTTACCCCTCGACTTCGGTCGCGGGTCCGTTCCCATACACCGGCAGCTCCCACAGACCCGACTAGTGGGCACTGCCCGGTCACAGTATCTCAAGCGCCACAGCTAAGCTTCGAGACACGCCGGTATTCCCCACAGACCCGACTAGTGGATCATACCAGGCGAGGGAACAGGCAACCCCGCGACTTCGGTCGCGGGTCCGTTCCCATACACCGGCAGCATCCACAGACCCGACTAGTGGGCACTGCCCGGTCGCAGTATCTCGAGTGCCTCAGCTACGAGACAGAATTCTTCTCGGCACAAGAGTGCCACGCCGGTATTCCCCACAGACCCGACGAGTGGATCATACCAGGCGAGGGAACAGTCAACCCCACGACTTCGGTCGCGGGCCCGTTCCCATACACTGGCAGCACCCACAGACCCGACTAGTGGGCACTGCACGGTTCCGCCGACTTCGGCGGCACAAGACATGTTTCAGGAACAGGCTCCGGCTCCATCGGTGAACGTACACGCCGTCACACACAGGTGGTTCTCAGTTTCGGACGGAAGGCGCCGTGCAACTGCTAACGTTGCCAGCCTCCGGGCCAAGTCCTGGACGCCTTGGCGGTCATGCTCTTTTGACGGCCGCCCTTACAAGTCTCAGACTCCACTCGGTTGACCAGACAATAGGAACCGGTGAAAACCTTACGTGTGTGTCTGCGCCGGACCAAGTTTGCGCAGTGGACGCACACACCTGTTTCTTCCTTTGTCCCCAGGTAGACGTGACTTCTCAGCCCAGACCTGCTCCTCCTGGTTCCGGGTAGTGATCCACCCGGCCTTCCAGGACCTCGACCTTGCAGCCACATGTTGGTCTTCGAGGCGCACGAGGTCAGAGTCATGGCCACAAGTCCTGCTTCGACAGCACCAGTGCAGTCAAGGGGCTTCCTGGCGGCGGTGAGTTGGCGAGCAGAGACCACCTTCGCCTGCTGCTACCTGGGGGACCTCTCCACCCAGCGGCGGGACCTCTCCCTGGGGGGAGACATCGCAACAGCGCAACACTCCCTCCCGGCGCCCTAGGCGCCGCAGGTATCTTAGCTAAAATTATCGGGAGTTTGCTCCAGGGGGGAGGCTCTGAGGGTTGGTCTGTTGGCAGTAGGGGCGTTATAGCGGCACCCACCTCCTCTTCGGAATTCCACAATGTAATACCATCGGTAATGTGTTTTGAGAAAACAAATGAATATTTCTTTAAAATGATTTTTTTTTAAAAAATACTTACCGATGGTATTACTCGAAGGACCCTCCCACCTACCCCGCTTGCCTCAAGTGCGCTAAGGAACTAAACTGAGGGATGACGGGTATTCTCGTGCCGGGTGGGAATAAGGGGAGGCTATTCAGGCTCTGACCCGGTCTATGGCGCCCCACTCCTGCCAACACTCCTTTATACTGACACAACCAAATTTTGGCTAAAATTATGCTAGCTAAGGGCCATTTTCACAATGTAATACCATCGGTAAGTATTTTTCAAAAAAATTCATTTTAAAGAAAAATTCATATTTATATCCATGTTTCTTGGGTCGATGGGCTTACTGATATTTGGTGTTGAATTTGCCCTGCTTTCAAAAGCATAATTTTGTTCCTACTGGCAGTGAAGGGGTTAATGTTTTTTCTGTGTTCAGGTTACTGGATCGCTCAGCGTGCGATAAAGATATACTTTGACCATGAAGACAATCTCTTCCCATGTCCCCATGATGTCACCTTTGTAAAAAATGCTATGAACAAATATTTTGGGGTAAGTCAGATCAACAGCGGTCACTACTGATATTGTAATAGATATAGCTGTAAATAAAGTTTGAAGATTAACACAGTGAGCCCTTAAAATGATCTAGCCATGCCAGGCATCTATTACTGAAATTTGCTGATACAATGGGTTATAAAATCAATGTTGTCTTCCCTCAGCTCACACTCTGTCTCCCTCTCACACTCTGTCTTCCTCAAGGGTGACAACCATTGCAGCCTAACTAGACTTTTCTACCCTTCTTTCCACAATCCATGTGTTGCCTCAGCTCACACTTGCTGACTCCCTCGAGGATGACAACCAGTGTGGCCTCAACTAGACTTTTTTACCCTTCTTTTCACAATCCATGTGAGTAAGCACATGTACCAGAGGTCTCTGTCTACCTTAGAGTCTGAAATAGCTCAGATGGTTAAGCGTCGGAACAGGAGAGCGAAGGGAATTGCCGGATCGTGGGTTCGAATCCCCGTCCCGGCCCCTGTAGCTTGGCTTGCAATCCAGGGGGAACAGACGGGCTTGTTCAATAGCATATCTGTTGAAAGGTCCTGGTAAATCAAAGTAGCACAGTTGGAGTGCGTCTGAGTTGATCAGTGTTCAGGTTGTACTCCATAGGCAATAGATTTCCATCCCCTATAACCCGCCCGTCAGGGCCGTCCATTATCACTTCGGTGCCGTGGACGTTAAACCCTGAACAAACCTACATCTGTCTACCTTCTGAGCATAACAGAAGGAAACTAGCCTGTGTCTGTGGCATTATACATCCGGTTCTGTCACACTCACACAGCATTACACACCCATTCTGTCGCACACACACAGTATTACACACCCATTCTGCCACACTCACACAGCATTACACACCCATTCTGCCACACTCACGACTAGGGAGGGACAGACGAGATTGAAAGATGGAATAGAAGTAGAACCCCCAAATGTCCCGACCCAAGAGAGATAGACAAGAATGAAGGTTAGGAGTAGAAGAGAGAAAAGAGATAGATAAAGAACCCTAGCGTCTTGCCTCAAGACAGGTTACAGCTCAGCACAAGCAACACAACACATTTACTATACACGTACACTCACTCTTTATTACTTATTACACTAACTATCCCCCCTTCCTTCCTTCCCACACTTCCCACCGACACTTCCCCTCCCTGCCCCCTCCCCCCCCTCCCTCTCCCGGAAAAAAAAGGAAAGAAAAGAAAAACAAAGAAAAAAACTAAACCAAGGTTAATACTACTTCCACAGCATCAGCATTGCATCGAGTGATGGAAACAAGCACTCCCCCACGCAACGCAGCACTGTTGCTCCACAATAACAATAAAAGTCAGGTTACAATCCTCCGAACTGACGGCTGAAAACGTCATTTACAACACAACATACTGTTCATATACAAGAGTCATGGAACTACACCAAGACAGAGTGAGCAATGGAAAGCTGAATAAGAATGGGACCACCGTGGTGAGTCGACGACCACATGTGGATCTCTCCCGTCCAGCTTACTCTAGCTTCGCGGGTCTTCCCTCTCTCCCTCTCTCTCTCTGCTTCCCTGGCGCTTGGTCTGGTTGCAATGGTGACATGACGGCTTCGGCAGTACAGATGACCGCGCCCCTTCCACGCCGACACCCGGTCTAGCGAGGCGTGGTTGGTCCCGACGCCCGTCGGCCCTCCAACCGGTCCCGACCCCGAAAACGAATGCAAAACAAAAGCAGGAGCCTAAACGGCCTCGTAAGTAACGTAAACCAGTGGGTCGTTAAAACAGCTAACCTCCCATACCCACCCTGCTTGGTTTACAAAAACACTACCACTAACCGTTCAAGCACATGACCCTCACCCATGTGACACATGCTTTCCAAACCAAAAATTACACAAAAACCAAAACAATGAAAGTTGGTAAACATTATATAAAAGCCTTCCTAACATTCTCTGCACTTTCACAACCAGCCAATACAACATTCCACTAACCAACACATTCCACTAACCAATGCAACATTTCGCTAAACCGTTAAAAATAATTAATAATGAAATAGAACCAAACCAATAACGTCAAAACCATACTTCCCCTTTACCACCCATCGCGTTCTCCCCTCCTTTTCCCCCCACGATACTTCTAGCCCTAACACATAGTACAAACCAACCATAACAACTGAACATAACAAAACATCCGCACGTGGGTTTTTTAACGCACTTACCTCCTCTGCGACTCATCACAAAACGCCGCCACCCGTAGGCAAAACAACCCCAGTCTCCGGCCTCCAATGACCCCGGGACTGGATTGGCGCTGTGTCACTGACTCTCACAGACGGTCAGTCACTGACTCCCAACAGTCAGCTAGGCAAGACAACTTGGTCCAACCGAGTACAGCTGCTAACTAAAATATCATTCCCTTGCTCCCGACAAGCTACACTCTGCAGTGAACACACTACCACATTCACTAGCGTGCCCCGCACGTGCAAAACAAAGAACACTAGCCAGTCCCTACCAACTTGTCAACAACTCACTATTCATGTGTGACCGGTGCTTCGGTAACTTTCAACTACCACTGTCAAAACAGTCACTAACCGTGACAAGGTTGTACTCCATAGGCAATAGATTTCCCTGTCCCCTATAACCCGCCCGTCAGGGCCTTCCATTATCACTTCGGTGCCGTGGACGTTAAACCCTGAACAAACCTACATCTGTCTACCTTCTGAGCATAACAGAAGGAAACTAGCCTGTGTCTGCGGCATTATACATCCGTTCTGTCACACTCACACAGCATTACACACCCATTCTGTCGCACACACACAGTATTACACACCCATTCTGACACACTCACACAGCATTACACACCCATTCTGCCACACTCGCACAGCATTACGCACACATTCTGCCACACTCGCACAGCATTACACACACATTCTGTCACATAAAATGTTGCATAGTATTGCACGCTCATCCTTCAGTCCCTTTCTTTGTTTTGTTTTTCAGATTGAGAACAGAGCAGGCCTCTTGACATTTCTGTACACAAACTTTGAAAAGTCAAATATAGCAGGCTTCTGCAAAGTACTGGCTGAAGGTAAATATTTTACTGTTGAGTTTGACATTTAAAATGGCAGGCATCTGAAGCAGGGTGGGAACTGAGTGTATGAATTGGAAAGGGTGCAGTTGCTTATGGAATGTGGAGTGACCCAGGGAAAATAGGAGACACAGTTTTTGTTATGTGTTTCTCTGATAAAAAGGAAAATTTCCCTGGTCCAGTTTGAATGGGATCATAACGTTTTGTGAATCTAAATTATCTCCCTTCATCTGCTGTTGTTTCACACTGCATATGATATAGCCAGTTTAGCACACTCATGATGAATCAACCACTAGCGATAGGAAAGTTTCTTCAAACTTATGAATTTGACATTATCCCCTTTCGCCTGCTGTTGTATGACATGGTATTTCATTCACAATGTTAAACTCACAGGTGGAGATGGATCAAGCATGGTTGATCCACCACAGTGTTAAACTAGCTGGATGAAGTACATTGTGTAGTCAACTGGGCAAACTGGTATGAAGTCATTAAAGCAACAAGCCTTCTCCCCATCCCCCACCCCAGATTTGGCCATATGGCTTTAACCCCTTCATTGCTGAGAAAAAAATGAACACTTTCCAACTGCAAGAGGTATAAATCCTCATGAGCCCCTGGTGAAACCACTTTAAACCCATGTTCCTTTGACAGCTGGTATCTTTAAAGTTATATTTCCCAGGATCAAGCATCCCAACACACTCAGTCTGCAACAGATACTGCTGGCAGTATGTGTATGGGTCCTTTGTGTACTAGCTTAGTGCTTTATTATGTAAATACAATGCAAAATGTCAAAATTCGTTTCGAGGGTATATTGTTTTTATACCCGAGTCGCAAATTTATCATCTGCATCGGCCTTGTTTTGAATTAATATGCATATTTATGAGCTTACGTCGCAAGGCAGAACCCGGCTGACTATCAGCGTATCACAATACTGCAGGTCACGAGGTCATCTGTGTGATGTACACGTGTCAGTGTAGACGTGTACTGATGGTGGTTGGTTAGTTCGGGGTTTAACGTTCACAGCACCGAAGTGATAATGGATGGCCCTGATGGGCGGGTTATGGGGTACAGGGTAATTTATTGCCTATGGAGTACAACCTGAACACTGATCAATGCAGGCGCACTCCAACTGTGCCACTTTAATTTACCAGGACCTTTCAATGCTATTGAACAAGCCCGTCTTTTCTCTCTGGATTGCGAGTCCAGCTATCGGGGCTTGGACAGTGATTCAAACCCACGACCCGGCGATTCTCTTTGCTCTCCTGCTCCGACGCTTAACCGCCTGAGCTATTTCGGACTCGCGTGTACTGATGTTCTGCGGCATCCTGTTGACGTAATTTTTCATGAGAAAGTAGAATAAACCTTCCATACTCGCTATGCTGTCAAAATCACAATGTGGGTTCCGCTCGACTTGGCAGTATTTTCTAGTAACAATCATGCCAACGTAGTGCACCGAGGGGTTCCGCGTTTGGCACTTGTAAAGCGAGCATAAGTCCAGAGTGCCTAGTTTGACCTTTGACTCTTTACCCCTCGGAAATACGCACCATCTTCCATCAACAGAGCATTCGTATTTATACCGACTTTCTGCACTGCACTCAATTTCACGTCTCGAACGTCGAGGTCTACGTAAAGCATCATTAGAAACCACAAATGCACCCTCGCAGCAGAAACACTACCTCTCTGAATTGAGTGAATGAGAGCCGGCACAGACAAGAACATGTTACGACCAGCGATGTGCAACTTTGACACACACCATAGTTTTCAGATCTGTGCAGCATAAAATGTGATAACTAGCTCGTAACTATATGATAAAACAGGTTTAAAATCTTGTGAAATCAGTAAGATATAAATTCTACTGAAGATCATGAAATTTGAAAATCACTAGCGCTCACAGAACTATAGGAAGATCAACAAAGACTGTAGATTACTGATTCAGCAGGAAAGTGACAAATTCCAGGTGGGTGGTCAAGCCAAGCTCTAACTTTATGCATTGCCACATGTCCTTATAATTATTCCATTGTCCGATGTCAATTCTACTTAGAGGTATCTTGTCTCACTTCCTCTTTCTTCTCCCGCAGTTACCGAGTATGTCAATGTCGATGATACTTTATTTTTTTCTTCACTGGTTCGTTCGCCATCTTGTCTCCGATTGGTTATAATTATGCAGATGACCTAAGATTGTATAGATGTATAGAATAGTTATGACGTCAGCTACTATCACCTATCACAAGCAGTCTTTCCTGGGATCCTAGGAAAGATTCTGGTGGGCCTCTTTTCACTTTGAATGGACGAAAGAAAGCATTTGGTGGGACATTAGGGTGGTCACTGTCTAAGTGGGTATTTATACTGAATCCCAGTAAAAGCTTTTTGCGAACTGAAGCTTTAAAAAAGGTCAGGTGTGCCCCTTTAACATTGAAGAATTTACAATGATTTCAAAAACGCAGTATGCGCCCTCTGGCAGTGAAGGGGTTAATGAGTCCTTGTGGAATCTTAGGGACATTTGCTTCTAAAGATTTCTCAAGTCTTAAAATTATCAAATACACTCTTGGTTTTTAAGCAACAACAAAAAAGCAAATGATCTTGTTGTGTATGTTTGATTTTCTTCAGGTGCTACTGAGCCTGGTGATGCACTGTGCAAGGCTGTATTCTGCGATGCAGGGAAAATATTGGCTGAACACATCTTGGCAGTAGCACCCAAGATGGATAAAGTTGGTATTTGTGTACAATACATAATGATGTTCTTGTTGTTGTTTTTTTTTTTTAGTCTGGACCAGCACTGTGTAAAATGCGAAGAAAATCCCAAGAAAGAAACATGTATATTAAGGGCAAGTGCAGCACAGTTACAGTTAAAATTTCAAGGAGCCAGAGCTGTGTGTCAAAAGCAAGCTGAGGCTTGTAAATCATCACTGTAAATCCATGGTCTAACTTATTTATCACATTGTTGTATGATCCCTGTTTCATGTCACACCAATTTGATGGTTGGGTTGACTTTATTGAGCCTAAACAACCATTTTGTTTACTTTGGTTTTTCTTATAATAATACTGTAATAATAATGAAGTGCTGCAACTATTTTGTCACAAGTCTTTATCGAGTTCCACTGTGACGTCAACAGTGCTCTAATGCGTTCAGCTGCAGTGTTGTGCATGAATTTATGTCTAGTGTGAGGGTTCCATAGGTCACACTGTTGCAAAATTCCAGAATGTAGGGCATGGTTGCTGAAACTTGATAAACAACTTTTGATGTCATCTGACACACAGGCGACACAAATTGTACTCAGGTGATTATTGTGCAGAAAAGAAGTGTGAAGATCAAAGGAAACCTCACTGACCGTGGGATAAACGGTTGCGCAAAACGGGTTTCACTGTACACAGTTTACGGGGAAAGAAAGCTAGGTCGTACAAGAGAGGAAGTATTGACCACTAAGTTCCTGTATCTAGCAGGATGTTCACATTCAAGGAAAAGAGATCCAGCCATAACTATTTCCTTGCCAAGTAATTTGTTTCCTGAAGGAGAGAATGACTACTGCTACACTCAAGAGACAACAGGAAGTCGTCCCTTTACACTATTCTAACCCTTTAGCTGTCGTAAATGCTTTGTCAAGTTGATTCCTGCATGCACTACTGACAGCCAAAGGGTTGATTTGTTTCCCTCTGAAGGGATTGACTGACCATATAATCCAAGAGTGTTTCCTGGGAATGCATTATGCAACGACCATTATTTTTTCTGAGTTACAATAATCCATCTGTTACAGGTGGTATAGTCTTGACACATGCATCCTGAACTCATTCACAACATGCCGAATATGGATACGCGGCAGTTTATCACATATCCATTTGTGGTACGGGTATCACAAAATAAGCTAAGATGACAAAGTCATTATTTGGTGCTCATTAGTTACTCCAGAGTGGCTTTCTATTCAGGAACTTCTGTCCTTGCTTTCTTTTGCTATGAAGTTAGAAAGTATTAACCCCTTCATTGCCAGCGGATGCATATTGTGTTTCTGAAGTCTTCATCAGTTCAGTGCCAAAGAGCCACAGCAGTCCCGGGAAATGTGGTGTGAGCAAGAGGCAAAGATCCTCATTACCCCCCTCCAGCTGCAGGGGCTCATGAGGATGTATGTATGTCTCTTGCAGTTGGATTGTGTTGAGTTTCATCAGTGAAGGGTTAAGGAGGGGGTGGGGGGTGGGGGGGTTGGAGTGTGGGATGGGGTTGAGCGTGTGCAGAATATGAGGGAGGTGGATGGTGTCTTTTTAAGTAGTGTTGCCTTTACCAACAGATATTATTGGGTAGTGGGGTATTCAGATTCACCTGTGTTATTATTAAATTCCGTTTTTTCTTACGCTTACAAATAATCATTTAATTTACATTTATAACAACTTGGTACATGTACCCGGATGTTCGTACAGTATTTTTAATAATACAAAAATTGAATACAATTCTAAGTAGTGAATGAAGATTATGTATCATCTAAGATAATTACCAGGAAGAGGAAGCACCCTTTTTAAAGTGAACTGGGACTTTGGAGGATCATGTAATCCATGTCTGATAATGGAAAGTTATAGAATTTGTGGTATTTTTAGCTAATATAATCTGACCTGTCCTTTCTTGTAGAAACTGCTGAGTCAAGAGGGGGGTCTCCATGTGGTGTGTGTCGGTTCCGTCTTCAAAAGCTGGCAAGTCCTTTCCCCAGGTAATCAGGGTGTTTCACTTCTTTGTATATGTACACACTCGTTTCTTTATGACATACACACACAAACATGCATATATAGTACACACAAATGTGCATTACAGGCACACACATTAACCTTTTGGCTGTTGGTAGTGCATTTTTATCAAGGTGATTCCTGTAGATATCACCTCAACCAACACCCTACACATGGCCAAAGAGTTGATTTGTACATGAACAAATGTTGACAGCTTATTCCATGTACTGTACCATTAACCCTAGACCATGATAATTCAAGGGCCATCAGGCGCCAAGCTAATCTAGCACAACCCTTGATTGATCATCGTCAGTCTATCTCCTTCAACTGGTACATAGTCTAAGATTTAGGAAATCCGGCCTTGAGGTTAAATCATGTAAACAACAGATGGATTCACCATGATGGTTTATGGGAAGTGCTAAAACAGCTTAGTGCCAAACTACTCTTGCACCACCCCTGAACTGTCATAGTTGATGTTTCCAGAACTAGTATGTCTTCAGAGGGCAATCCCAAATGTGGAAGGGCTCGGTGCATTCATTAGTCTGAAAAAAAAGTGAGAAAAATTTGCATTGTATTATTTTTATTTTTTTTACTTCAGGTTTTGCATCAGCAATGAAGGAGAGAGGCCCAGCAATTGGGATCGCCAAAATCACGCTGCAAACACTGCAAACTTCCGCTGCAGTTGGTGCAGCTGCACTAGGAGCCAGATCTGTGGGAGTCACATTACCACTGGACTATGCTGCCAACACTCAGACATTCTACACTGCTTCATATTAGCTGAGAAGCTGAATATGTACAAGATTACGTGAAGTTTAAAAAAGAAAAATCTGTTTCATTGGAGGGGATATTTGTGTACAGCTCAGATCATGGGTGCCAGCTGTGTTACACAACCATGCCAAAATCAAAACTGACTGACAGACATTTTGAGGATAGAAATATATAATTTAGTGTCTGTACTTTCTGAAAATTTGCTTTACAGAGCAAGAGCTTTTAAAAATGACTTTAAATGAGGTGAATGAGAACTGGTGTTGGGTATCTTCTGTGCATAACTTGGTGTCCTTGGGTGGTATATCAAGATCACAGAATGTGATGGTGGTTTTAAAACATTAAACAAAATGTAGGGACACCGTTATGCATAGAAGATGGTAGTTTTGAAGTTTGCAAAGTAATCACATCAGGGGCAATAAAATGTAATTCATACTTGATACTTACAAGGCCTATAATAATACTTTAACAGTTATTATTTTATAGTCGTCTGATGGGTGGAAGCACACAAAAAGTGTTAAAAGGTGTACCATCATGCATAACCAAGACACGAGAAACAGAATAATGAGACAACTCGGATCAAAGTTCATAACTGTCATTTTATTGTGGAAAGAAATGTCTGCCATGGCTATTGAAAAGCTCAGAACTGTCATTTAATTGTGGAAAGATGTCTGCCACAGCTATCGAAAAGCTCAGAACTGTCGTTTTATTGTGGAAAGAAATGTCTGCCACGGCTATCAATCATCAGAAGAGACGAATTTTGAAGAATTCTTGGTCGCTCTGCGATTTCTTCTGCTACACCCCAGGCTGTGCCGCGCCCCAGCCTGTGCACAAAAAATGTTCTGGTCTTGAATAGTCTCCTAATGGTGGCTTGCCCCTTGGTAACTGGTGGATCATTTGGGGCGGCGCCATGTTTTTGCGAAAGCAAATCGTACAGGAAGTTACTATTTTTTTTTTATAAAACAGCTGTTATGTTTAAATTAAATCTGTGCCGGCTACTAAATCATGATTTAAGTGTGGTTTGTGTTATTCACGGTAATTGGATATAAGCAATGGAAAAGAGTGTGATACTGTGAAAGTGTGCAAACAAACAACATGCACAAAAGTGTCGGACGAATTCACCTTGCATAAAGAAATATTCACCTCGCATGCATAAAAACTTCAACATCTAGCGGCTATAGTGAGGACCCAACATCTCTGTACACAAGCAAAGTTTACCAAATGAGAATCATAAGTTGATAGAAGATGTTGTTAAAAAACAGAAGGGACTCGAAAAAACACAATCAGTATGAATTTTAAAATGTACCTTTCAGTGTTTTCGGTGAATTGATAGCAGTACACAACTAGATTTTATTATTTCGGGTATTATCAGTTTCATTAGACAGTTTCATCAGACTTTCAGACTCGTTCCGGCCATTATAAGTGTGCACATTGGACACCCCAAAATGGTCCATTGGTCACATGATTAATTCGAGACCGGAAGACCATTTGTGCACAAGCTGGGGCGCGGCACAGCCTGGGGCGTAACATCATCTTCCGCTCATCACGCACGCCATCAAAGAGGGGACACAACAAACCTTGTGGTCGATTTTTGCCTATCATGTGACTTTTCGGAAATTAACTGCTGACGTCAAAGTTGTGTGTGTTTGTTGGATCCCCAGTGGCGCATTTTGAACCGTCACGCGTGAACAATTGAAGTTGGAAAAGATCGGTCTTCTGCTCATGAAGCACGGTACGCGAAACTTGGTTGGCGGAAAAATGTCTCTAGGTCAATCATAACCAAACGTGTATTTACAAAAATACAATAATTATTGTAGGAAATACCCTCTTCTGTCAGTACAAAGCACGTCATGTGGATTAGTGCTTTGTTGATGAGACTGCAGCCCGTCTGCTAATGGATGTCGGTGACACGACGCGTTATGAGCAGAAGGGGAAATTAATTATGTCTCTATTGCATTGTAAGTACATGGATAGCCTAAATGGAAGTACAGATACAAAAGAGGCTATGGTCTGTAGATTAAAAGCACCAAACAACACATGTTGCATCGTGAAAGACAGTTGTTCATAGAAAGCAGACATGTGGCCATGTAACAAAATGGTTGTGAGTTTTCGTGCATTTTCGGAATTTAGGCGCTCGCAAAACCATTAAACAACTCGGTGATTGTTCTATATTTGCATCAGTTTGCTTCCTACATCTTTTGTGTCCATTTTTGCACTGGCAAATCTTTGTTAGGTTGATATTTATGCAGAAATATACTTTCTTTTACTCAATGAGCCCAAGGTACCCATGATCTGAGCTGTACACATATACAGCTGCTTTTGGGTTATTTTCTTGGTCTGTGTAAAACTGCTGCTGGAAATGTGAAAATGCTTATGCATGAGTTTCTGCATATGTGTAGATACGTGCTTGAGGGTTGCAAGTAAATGTAAGGAAATAATTGCTGCTGTGTTTTTGAAAATCTAATTATGGCCATTTTTGGATTGTGTTTAAAACCTTTAGTGTGAAGAATGATGGGAACGTGTAAGGCATGCAGGGACGTGCGTGTGAATGACTGCAGGTACACAGTGTTCACATTCCATTGTTCATTCACTCAATGCACCCTGCATCAAAAGCTGTGGAAGGGTCGTCTAGCATTGCCGCTGGCAATGCTATATGACACTTTCACAGCTATTGATGTGGGGCGCTTTATAAGTAAACCCCTTGTACATGCAACCACCAGTTAACCCTTTTAGACCCAAGGTCCCATTTCTCAAATTTTGGAGGTGTTGCCTAATGTCTATGTATCAGTTGCAGGAGATGGATTGCCCATGATAATTCAATAATGGCGCCAAGCTAATCTGGCACTACCCTTGAATTATCATGGGCAATCCATCTCCTGCTGTAGGAGATTCGGGGCTAAATGGGTTACCTGTACCAGTGGCTGCATGCACAAGGGGATTAAGCGAGTATGATTGTTGTACATACGAATTGCAATTTCTCAGTATTTGAATGCAGCCCGTTGGTTGCACACTCAAAACTTTTGACAGCTCATCTTCAGTCTGTTATTTTATGATGGTCATCTTGTGCCATATATTTTTTTCTTCCATCAAACACATAACAAAATGTCAATGTACCTGGCATTCATTTAGAGGGTATATATTGATTCCATGATTTGGAGCTAAGGCCCACATTTGATTTGTGTTTTAAGTAATTTGGTGTACAGTTTACGTTGCTTATATTAAGGTCAGATATATCCAAAGTTGGATATAGCAACCCTTTTTGAGAGGTCCCAATGGCAGTTTTCCTATGTAAATAACATCACTTCTAACAAACTCGCATATATTCGGACCCTGGTGATTTGTTATATCCAAAGTTTATTGTATTAGTTTAGTATTATTTTCATTGTAACAAAAGTACTTCCTTGACATGTGCTCACATTGATTTTGGCTGTCCATAACATTTGTTTTCCATGTGTTTTGATGGCAATTTGCGATTGTGTAATTGTTTGTATGCACTGATCAGATGATATCTTACAAATTAGTGGTACACGTTTGTTAAATGTAAAACATGTTCAAGGTATGTCGCACATGTATGGTATAGGGCCATGGTGAGAGGGCACAAACTAGTGGTTTTTCTTTTTCTATAAAACCTTTAGCCGTCAGTAGCACTGTTTGTCATGATTCCTGCAGGAAATCATCGCGACGAAAAGCGTTACCGACGGCTAAAGGGTAAATATTATGGCTATGCAAGAATGAATAAAGTTTGTATGGACATGGCTCACCAAGCATCACTTTTATTGCAGAGAGAGAGAACAGGTGACAAACTAAGAGTCCTAAATAGCTCGGGCGGTTAAGCGTCGGAGCAGGAGAGCGAAGGGAATCGCCGTGTCGTGGGTTTGAATCCCCGTCCCGGTAGCTGGACTCGCAATCCAGGGGGGAAAAAGACGGGCTTGTTGAAAGGTCCTGGTAAATCAACGTGGCACAGTTGGAGTGCGCCTGAGTTGATCAGTGTTCAGGTTGTACTCCATGGGTGATAGATTTCCCTGTCCCCCATAACCCGCCCGCCAGGGCCGTCCATTATCACTTTGGTGCCATGGACGCTAAAACCCGAACGAACAACACAACAGGGGACATACTCCGATTTATAACACTTGCATGTTTATTATTAAAAAGAATAAACACACCATTCCACAACTTCAAGAAACAAGTACACAACTTTCAGTTCAAGAAACCAAATGCATAACCAAAAGAAACCAAATACATAAACAAATTTTCAGCTTGCACTAGACCAAATGATCAGAAAACTGTTGATACTTGACCCTTTTGGCGCCAACACCCTACAGCAGGAGACTGATAAAGGATCTACACTGACAAGCCCACTAGCTAATCGTGTCGGTCTCCAATTGCAGGCATAATCTATTTCTTGTCTACATCCAGCACGTCCCTCCCGAGTACATGCCGTGATTGCACGAAGAAAAGATCAGCCAGGAGAACTGTTAAATGAACACATTCACCATAGTTATCTCTCAGATTACCAATTGGGAATACTGGTGCATCATCTAATGTCTATGTGCCAGTTGCAGGAGATGAATTATTCATGATACTGATAGTCCTGGGGAAAGCTCAATTCGCTTGGTGCCTAGGTAGTTCTTGAAGATCTACGCTTCTGCTGTTCTAGTTAATTAACTCGGGTTATCAGTAGCACCTTTTTTGGTCATAATTACAGCAGGAGTCAAAATGTGCTACCATCAGCCAAAGGGTTAAAGGAGCTGATAAAACATGCAATTCATGACTGATACAGTCAAGTGCACACAGAAATCTTCACAGAAACAAGTTTTAACCCTTTTGTTGTCGGCAGCACTTTGTTATGATTCCAGAGGATTCGTCGCAAAAAAAACAGCTACTGACAGCAAAAGGGTTAAATTACATTTGACCAATGCCGACCTGTTCAAACCTGAATCAAAACAAAACGTCGGGTACTTATAAATCGGGGGACAGTTAAATGACGGAGCTTGGTACTGTGCCACCCGCCTAAGGTGCTCTGATATAGCGGAGCACTTTGCTTAGCGGCTAGCGCAGGACTAAGCTCCCTCATACAACTGGCCCCAAATGCTTGACATGTTAACCCCCTTGTGCTTGCAACCATCGATACTGTAAACATCATTGGTGGCTGCATGCAAAAGTGCTGACAAGGCCTTTGCAATAATCAAACTTTTCATTGAGAAAAGGATGGGGATTCAGCAAGATTCAGGCAGCACTTCACACCAAATCCTCATGACTAGTTGGTACATGGCAACTTGACCTTAATGTTATGGGAAAATAACACTTCTCACAAAGTGCAAAACTATTAGTAACTATTTACAAAAAAATATGCACCCTCTGACTACAAAATCATCAAGTACATGTATTACTTCACAACTTACTGGCTGCAGTGCTAAATGTAGCATTCGTACACATATCACAATGGTGCTTTAGTCCTCAATTTGCACAAAATTTTCACTCCTTGGTTAGTACTTCTGACACATGCACACACACACAATTGTGAATTGCACACAATCTTATACATATGTTAGCTCATACATGAATTAGATCACAGCCCAATAAATCCATGCTTCATCTCCATGTAAGCACAAACACCACATCAACTCATTGCAAAAACGCAACCATCATCTTTCGCAAAGTGCAAAACTAGTGTTAAGTGGCAATATACATGTTGCAGTGTTAACTCTTTTCATTCTGAGACACTACTGCTTGAAACTCCCCCACCCGGGTCTGCCCTGGGGGACTTGGGTGGGGTTAGGTACTTTTTAGTTCCCAGGGTCACCCTGGTCAGCCCCACAGGGTGAGTTTTTTCTATTCTGGGGCATGTGTTTCTGTCTACCCTTGGTCCATTCACCTGTATTTGCCTTTTTAAAACTCTCCCTACTGTCTGCACTGCCTGTAGTTCTTGATATTGGATGTGTGTTGCTAAATGGTCTTAGCTTTATTTAGGCCCCATGTTGTAGGTTTATTTAACGTATTTGACCGGCTGGCGACATACATTCAATTTTCTGTTTATTTTTTTTTTCACAAGCAGTGCAGGCACGTCCTGAGAAAGCCTTGTTGCTGTCGGGACGTTAAGCAATGTACAATCAATCACTGCTTGAAACTAATTTGACTATGATAGCTCAAGGGTGGTGCCAGAATAGCTTGGCGCCTGAGGCGCCAAACTATTCTGGCACCACCATTGAACTAAAATTGTTGATCTATCTTCTAATCTGTGCCTTCATAGGACAATGAGCATATTTTAAAAATTTAGCCTCAGGATGTAATGGGTTAAGTGACAAAACAGCTACTGGCTTGCTATCGCTCAGAAAGCTATTTTATTACAAAAGTTCAAGCGCGAAGTCTTCAAGAGATTTGAAATGGCAGTAAAAAAAAAAAAAAGAATTTGAAACGGAAATAATAAAAAAGAAGAGTGAGCTTTAGATGTTGTTTCTACAAATGTCAAATCTGTATCCAATTGTGTCAAGCACTTACTAACGGACTGGAGTTAACCGTTAGTGATTTTGATCTACTATGAAGCTGACCGACTATGCACTTGCAAAGCTGGTGATAAAGAGACAGCTGGCTGAAATGAAAACTTTGCTTCTAAGGCAGCGCTTGCTCGGTAGAACTGGCCACAAAATGTAAGCATCCCCTTTTCAGTTCCAGCACCAAATGCAGGTGAGCTCAATTGTAGTGCATGATTGGCTTGGAGCCTGGAAAGGCACCAAACTAAACCGGCAATACCTTTGAGATGTCATAGTCTACTCATCTCCCTGCAGATAGCGCTGACGAGGAAAGAGTACAAATGTTACCTGTTCTCGACAAAGTTCTGGGTCTTGTGCCATTCCTGGGACAAGAAAACTCCACCATTAGGCGGTAACCCAGAGCAGGGGCAACTTTATTAACCAACAAACTGAGCTTGCACAAGTGGCAACAAATCAACCAAATCAACACACTCCTTGGAAGTCATTACAAACATTCAATTCAAGGGGAGGGCAGATGGTGGGGAGAAAAATCAAATGGGTGATTTTTACACACGAGCTGAAAAAGACTATATAAAAAATAACGAAAAAAAAGCTTGCTATGGTAATGAACATGTACTGTTGTCTGAAATCGGCCTAAGGCTTTTAGGTGGTGATTGTGTTAACCCATATACGGAGGCTAAAAGTTTCAAATCTGTACACTGCCATATGCAAGGTACATTATATTACATACAGATACGAATATAGACCAATGGCTTTAGTTCAAGGGTGGTGCCAGAATAGCTTGGCACCTAGAGGCGCCAAGCTATTCTGGCACCACCCTTGAACTATTTTAGTCAAACTTATTCCACACACTGGTGTATTCCGAATGATAAGGGTTAATAATAATATGTTCTTTGAATGGTAAACTGCTGTTGCGTCAAATTTGAAGTTATTCTCACCTGGCAAAAGACCATCTGGTGCTGTTGTTATCATGCAAACAGCTAGGTGTGAGTGCAGCTGGTAACATGCAGTCACAGCCTGAACACTATTAACGCTGAAATTAAGCCAAACTTTGATGACAAGATTCATGCAAACCATGATTAACATATATAGCCAATGTCATGATACAGGTATATGGAATATACATACGAACAACATTTATGGCAGTGACAAAGGTCTTACAATTAGTACATTGCTGCATATGGATTACAAGACAGATCATTAGTACATGTACATCACACACACACACACAAAAGGTAGTCGGGCACACTTAGCACCAAGTGAAAACAATTTTTGTCTGACAAAATTCAAGTACTAACTGCTTACAATACGAACAGCAGCATGCACAAGAGGGTTAAACGTTAACCCTTTGGCTGCCAGTAGCAATTTTTGTCGTGATGCTTCCTGCAGGAATCATCGTGACAAAAACTGCTACCAAAAGTCAGAGGGTTATCTCCATTGTGCATGCAGTGTGCAGTGCTATTTTTAGTGCCCAGTGACTGCATGCACAAGAACTTTGACCCTTTTAGCCCCATGGGTGCATTCCCCAAATTTGGGAAGTGTTACTTAACAACTATGAACCAGTTGCAGTAGGTGGATTGACCATGATAGTTCAAGGGTAGTGCCAGATTAGCTTGGTGCCTTCAGGCACCAAGCTAAGCTGGCACTATCCTTGAATTATCATGGTCAATCAATCTCCTGCTGTTGGGACTCAGGGCAAAAAGGGTTGACAAGGGCTGATCATTCCCAGCAGACGTCCATGTGTGCCAGTAGCTCCCCTTGGCGTTCCTCAGAGAACTCCTTGTTACATTTGGGGCAGGTGAGGAAGTTCTCCTGCTTGGCGTCTGCCCGCCGGTTTAGCTCCGTCTCTGATAACGATTGTTTGGGTTTGGGGTTGCGTGCGATCAGCTCAGTTGCAGTGCCTGGCAGAGATGCTGGGCCACCTGCCACTCCAAGGTTGTGGACTCTTGCGGGTTCGTAGTCGAAATCAGGGTAATCCTCCATAGGGTCGCGCCAATTCTTCTCTACCACGGGTGACACGGGACAGTCATACTCCAGGGGCCCATAGCGAACACCTCTTGGCTGAAGATTGCCAGCATGCTGGAGGGGAAAAAAAAGACACTTCTAGATAGGCAGTGGTATGCACTTGGCATACTTGAAACATTTAACCCCAGGGCTGCACTATGTACCATTTGCAGAGAAACAGATCAACCATGATAATTCAAGTATAGTGACAGATTAAATAATCTTAACCCATTTAGCCTCAAGACCATATTGTGCAGGCCTCACTTAATGATTATGTCCCTGTTGCAGATGGGTGGCACACAGTGTTGATTCTAGGATTTCAGAAAAGTGAGCCCAAAGGCTCCCTCTAATCAAAAAAGGGAGCCCCTCAAGGTGTAAAAGGGAGGCCCTCAAATCGCGTTGCACTGCTTACTTTAAAACGACATATATAGTACACACATTCATACATACAGTGGAGTCCGCTTAACACGAATTTCTGGGGACACGGAAAATCACTTCGTGTTAACCGTATTTCGTGTTAACCAATATGGCCTCAAAATTGATCACGGCCCTCAAGGAGAAAGTGTGTAAGACGTGTGCGTGAATGAGTACCAGGTTAAAAGTGCACGACATTATCGTACTTTCTATGCATACCTTCAGCTCACTAGGAAAACACAAGGAAACTTGTACAGCTCGAGTATTTAATGTAAATCCATCAGGTAAAATCCATACTAAGTTACAATCCTCAGGTAAAAGCAACACAGGCTGAAGTACAATCCCGCATCGGTAAAAGGGTTGTGTTGGTACACGAATGATACAACATGAATTGAATACAGTACAGAAATGCTAGCCAATGAGAAGACAGATTACAACAGCCGAAGGCTATTCAGCCAATCACAGACTAGAGTTCGCTCTGATCCGTCATGTGTACTTCCACAGCGCGAGAGCGACACGTGAATTGGTTTTCTGTGAATGGAATCTGTGTTCGTGTTAAACAGGTGAATAATAGTGAAATTGCCCTGGCTCGACTCAGGCCACACTGCACCAAGACGCCCGAGCAGGCTTTTACGCAGCAGCGGTGCGGCCGCGCTGGTCGTACAAAAAAGCGTCCAGTTTCTTTTTTCTGCGATTCTTCGGCCGCGCTATCGGTGTTTTTTTGCGATTTGGAGCATAATATTGCAAGAAATCGCGCAAAACGCGCTCTAGAATCAACACTGGGCACATAATAATTCAAGGGTAGTGCCAGATTAGCCTGGCACCTTCAGGCACCAAGCTAATCTGGCACTACCCTTGAATTATCATGTTTAATCCATTTCCTGCTGTAGTGCATCAGGGCTAAATCAGTGAAGGGAGTAAAAATGGTTCAGCCGCAGACATAAACTGACATGTCAGCCCGAGTATGAGTATTTCAATGGGCATGACTCCACCAGCAAGAGACACTGATTTCTCATGAGCCCCAGCAGCTGCAGGAACAATGAGAATCCTTGCCTCTTGTTGACAGACTCGAGCAAGATATAGTTTTTGTGGAAGACAAATAGCTGTACATAACTGCACAATTGCATCCGGACATGCTTTACCTAAGGAAATATACCAGTTACCTTATAAACAGTGTCTACCATAGGTTAAAATGCAATCAGCACTGACTTAAAGACCCCCCCCCCCCCCCCCCCCCCCAGCAATAATAAGAGCAAAAGTGCATGTTTAACTTACATCATGGTGTCCATAGTGAGAGTGTGTGTGTTCCTGGGGACCTGGTCGGGCTGACCCTGCTTGGTTGGCTGCCATCGTCTGTAGGTGGGTGTTCTAGGAAACAACACAAACATTGAACGGTCAGAATGGTCGTTAAACAAAGTCTGCAAAGTCGGTAATTCCAAATCTCACCTGAGAGTGATGATTATAATGAATCACACAAAATGTATATGATATAATTATATCCATGCAGTTATGTTATATTATCTGCTTAAAGTGCACTGGAGATTTGAAAAGTAGAAGGATTGCAAAGGACGAAAGAAACGACAGAAGAGTATAAAACAAAAGAGGGAGTGTTCAAGACTCACATTAACAACAATTCAGCCCCCATCACCCCCCCCCCCCCACCCCACCCCCTTCCCCAACTACAGCAGAAGATGGATCAACCATGATAAATCAAGGGTGCTGACAGATCAGTTTGGTGCATGATGTGCCAAGCTTATCTGGCACTACCCTTGCTTTATCAAGGTTGATCCATCTCCTGGAACTGGTACAAAGTTGTTAAGTGAAACCTTTACAATTTTGGAAATGCAGCCTTGGGGTTAAATGGGATAAGAAAGCCTGAAGTGATAATGTAGTGACTTTGAGCAAAGAAACAACTTTGAATATGTTGCATGAGAAGTCGGTGAATAAACGTCCACTGGCTAAGACTGAAAAATAAACACTGCTCACCAGTTTCTGTAGTCTGGACACCTGCTCTTGGAGACTGTTGACTTTCTGCAGGGCTGCCTGTCTGTCCTGGCGCTCCTTTTCAAAATCTTCTGTGCACACCTGGATCTGGGCCTTCAGGTGTTCGATGGTGCCCACGTCGGCCCCTGGGGCTTGCTGAGACAGAATGAGGACCTCATGGCGCAACTGAGTGATCTCCATGTCTTTGGCTTCCAGAAGGCGCCTCAGGCTGTCTGCCTCATCCTCAGCCTGTTGGGTGAAATGGAGGTTTGATAAATAACTTAGTGTTGTTGCTAAAACCCATTTAGCCCAAAAGCACTACACCAGGAGATCGATCGACCATGATAATTCAAGGGTAATGTCAGATTAGCTTGGCACCATCAGGTGCCAAGCTAATCTGGCATTACCCTTGAATTATCATGGTCAATCCATCTCCTGCAACTGGTATATAGTTGTTAGGTGACACCTCTAAAAAAAATTGGGAAATGCAGCCTTGGAGATAAATACAACCAGTCTGTATATCTGTCTGGGTGTGGCTTCGATCCTCTTGAGGATCACATTACATTTTTATTCTTTACAGATGGATGACTATTTCACATGTACCAGTAACTCAACAGTTTGTGGTTCAAGAGCAAACTGGTTACAGACTATCACTGCCACTTGGCCCTACCTTGCGGCGGATCTCCTCCACAGCCTCCATTTTTTCACGTGACATGGCCAGGTGCTGCTCCAGTTGTCGCTGCACCTCGTGTGAGGCCCCTCCTCGTAGTGCATCCTTCAAACGCTCTGACAGGTCCTGTACTTGGACCTCCAGGTCAGCCGTGTATTTCTCACGTTCCTGGTGAAACTCCTGCCACCTCTGGTTCATCTTGGTCACCTAAAATTCAGGCATACAGTAAAAGTGAGCATTAACGAGGATATGAGTTATGACTCACCACTTATGTCTTACATTTGCCAGGATAGTCATAGATTGAGTATCCTTTAATGTTTTCCTGTAATATTTTTCCCTGATGCCCGCTTTTCTGACTGCTGAGAAGGGAGCACACGCAAGGAAGTGTACACAGCCTACCCCTTCTCAGCTAAAGTGGGGCAGTGCGTGTAGGTAAATATCTGGAGCCAAACTTGGTTTGGCTTGTGTGTTATGTATTTTGCATTATTAACCCATCACATCCTGAAGCTTATTTGCTTATTGTCCTGTGAAGGTTGCATTGCAGATTAGGAGACAGATCAACCAATTGTGTTCAAGGGTGGTGCCAGAATAGCTTGGGCCTCAGGCGCCAAGCTATTCTGGCACCACCCTTGAACTATCAATTGTATCATAGTCAAATTATTCTCAAGCAATGGATGTATCAGGATGAAAAGGGTTAAGAACCAGAGAGTTCTGGGCCTGGGGTTATTTGCATGAGTGAGCTTAGTTCTGCTCAAAGGTAAATAAGCAAGGCGCTCAGCTAAAATACATGTCTTCGTTTAGTTTGCATTACATTCAGAGAAAATCAAACCAAGAATGTGATATTACAGCCCCTCTTGTATCAAGGGAGAGCAACCGGTGATATTCAACATGACTAAATCATTGTAAATGACTTGTCTACGTTTAATATAGTACGACACCTTCCTGAGCTTCCCTTGGGAGTAAAATGGGGATCCCTTACCTCTTCAACTTTATCTTGCAGCCTTTCTTTTTCTTCCATCAGTTGTTTCACGTTCACTCCATCTACAGCGTCCTTTTCCTGCACACACAGTAAGCACGCTCATAATATATCTTTATCAACCTATTGCCTTGCCTTTATCAACAATATCCGATTGCCTATACAGATTTCACGCTAAACATGAAACAGCAGCAAACCAGATCTCAGCCATACATGCTAATTCCCTTGCACATGCAGCCACTGGTACCATGAACAGTATCGGTGGCTGCATGCACAATGAGGTTAGCAGGCGAACCTGATGTTTATTTTTATTCAGATTTGTCCCATAAGGCTACATTACAGTTCAGGAGATAAACTGACCATGATAGTTCTAGGGTGATACCAGGACAGATTGGTGCCCCTGGGCGCCAAGCTGTTCTGGCACCACCCTTGACTATCATGGTCAAACTTATCTCATTTTAGTGTATCAAGACTTCAAGTGTTATCAGACAAACCTGCGGTTGTGAAGTGACGGGTACCAACTCAATGTTTTGCAGATGACTCTCTTCAGCTTTTCCAAGCTGACCTTCGAGCGTCTGACACTGTGCCACAAAGGCACGCAACTGTTCTCGAAGGCCTGGCAATGCTGACATTTCTTTTCCAATTGATCTGTAATCCTGTGACCCCTGACCTTGTCTGAGAGCACGAATCTCCTCCTGATACGCAATCAGCTGCCTGTCTTTTTCGTTATTGGAGGACTTGTAAAGGGCCTCTAGGTCGTACAGCTTCATCTTCATGCTCTTGTTTTCTGCCTCAAGCTTGTCCACCGTCTGATGCAGCGTCTGCTCACTTTCAACATCCTATACACAATGAAAGAACACAATGAAGCAAAATCACCTACTGTACTTACTATTCAGGGCTCGAAATTAGCGGGGGCCCGGGGCCAAAAACCCGCAAAGTTGATTTCGGGCTCGGAAAGTTGAAAAACGAAGGGCCCGCTGGGCCCGCAAAATAATTCGTCTGCTACAGCTAGCTCTACTCGGCAGTTTCGTATTTGGGCCAAGGGAAGCAACCCACACCGGTGCCCTCACTCAAGTATTGTGTTCTTTTTTCTTTTTTTTTAATTGTATTTTTAGTTTACTTCTGTTAACTCAAGTGCACATAAGTGTAATATGAATAGATGATTGAAAAAAAGAAAAGAAAAGGCAAAATCTGTTTGTTTCACTTTAGTTTATCAGGAAGAGTACTGTTAAGTTTAGTCATGGTTTTGTTTTGTTTTGAACTTTTGTGCATTGAGGTCAGATTTTTTGTTAGGTTACTCATATTAAAAATTTAATGATGTGTATTGTGCAATACTCAGTCACAAAACTGAAAAGTATTATACAAGAGACTCACTTGATTTTTTTCTATTTTGTTTAATGGCCATTTCAGGCTCACTAGTCACTGGAATATGTGTGTCACTGAATGTGTGTGTGTGTGTTTTTTTCCCCTTTTTTGTTGGTAATGTTTGAAAGTGAAAGAAAAGGCAAATAAAAATGACATCACTCAGCAAAATTGGAAATTCAATTGTTTTTATTTTAGATTATCAGACAAATTGTACTTTCTACTTATTATATTGTCAATAATTCTTTTGTTTTTTGTTTGCATTATTTTTCAAAGTTGGGCCCCGAAAGTTGCTTGTGGGCCCTCAAATATTTCAATCAAGGGGCCCGGTGGCCCCCAAAGAAAAAAGTTAATTTCTAGCCCTGCTATTATTGTGAAAGCTAACTTTTGTTCCCAAAACAATTTAAAATAAATACGTTTTACGTCACTTGTAACAAGTTTAGGTAAAAGCTGGATATAGCAACACCTTTACAGTGTCCCAACAACACTTTTTCTACACAAATTACTTCGCTTTTAAACCTTATCATTCGGAATACACCAGTATGTGAAATAAGTTTGACTAAAATAGTTCAAGGGTAGTGCCAGAATAGCTTGGTGCCTCTAGGCGCCAAGCTATTCTGGCACCACCCTTGAATTAAAGCCATTGGTCTAATGTAGCTTGCATATATATATATACATGGCAGTGTACAAATTTGAAGCTTTCACTTTTCAGCCTCAGTGTGATATGGATTAAATAACAAGCTTCATAATAAACAAAAACAGTTGAGGCCCAAGGCAATTTGTAATATCTGAAGTTTACTGTGTAATTCATTAAAAAGAATAATGTTATTGGTGAATTTCAGGTACTATATAATCATATATCATATGATCATAATCATATAAAGACAGGTTTTGCTAATTAGCAGAGTATAAGGATTCACATTCCTTTTGCAGTTGCAGGCCATTTGGTGAAATACATTTTGGTTCTTTGCAGTCATACAGATGCTGTCGAGAATTCTATCAACGATGCCAGCAGCATAAATATAGTGAAACCAGCAAAGAATTAACCCTTTGGGTGTCGGTAGCAGTTTAGTCATAATAATTCCTGCATGAATCTGCACAAAAACTATAACCAATACCCAAAGGGTAAAATTTGTTCTTTTGTAATTGCAATCAGAAAATCTATGCATAAAAGTCAAGTAAAAACCTCACCGATTTAGATTTCTGTATGCTGTCCAGATTTTCACTATGCAGGGAGTTGTTGTTTGTGGTGGTGCTGTCTTTCTGTAGCATGCCCCGTAACCGCTTGTTCTCCAGCGCCAAGTTGTTCAGTGTCTGTTTGGACATGGCAGGCACTAACACATCATCACCTTCGTCAGCCTTTGCTGACAGCCCATTCACCACCAGCCGATTCTGAAGGTTCTTAATCACAGTTTCTAAGGCTGCTTGGTTCTTTTTCAGAGTCAAATTCTCCTGACGCGACTCTGCCAGAAGGCGTGAGACAGTCTCCACTCCATCCCGTCGTACTTTCTGTGACTCCAGTTGAGCCTGATAGTGGCGAAGGAGAAGCTTCATGTTCTCCACTTTCTCCTTGTAGCCTATTAGCTCCTGCTCCATTGCGTGGGTGACAGACTCCTCCAAAGTATGAACACCAGTAGGTCTCACTTGTTCAGCATCCAAGTACTGAAAATTAAACACATATGTTGATTGAAATTTATATTTATATTTCCATCAAGATAAAGTGCATTTGTTTGGGTTTTATGGCTGAAATTTCAGCATTTAATTAAAAAGAACACTATCATAACCTTTCAAGAACACCAGTATATCCCCATTTATATTGCATAAATGATATAATGTTGATTTAAAGTCAAACACCATGGTGACATTACTACCAGGTCAGTCAAATACAAATGAAATTCAACAGTTTGTGGTTGTATGGTAATACTGTAGTGATTGTGAAAATTATTCAGTATATATTTGTTTCTGCTTACCAGTAAGGTTTTCATGTGTCTTGACTGAATATTGTTTAACTCACGCACAGTAATATCTCATACAGAAAGCTGTAGTCTCAGTTTCGCATTACAATATATATCACATTGATGTTTGCTTTCAATTTGCTAGCATGTCACTGCTGATCGTCTTGAGTTTGTTGCTGTCCTCATTCAGGCTTTTATACTGGGTCGCGGACACATAAATTTGCAGCAGGATTTCCCTTGCTGCTATATCGCGGCACACTGGGGGTGGGTGGGTCCCTGGTGCTTGTGTCACAATGGGGGCACGTGCGACATTGCTTGATGGAATTTGACCCTACCCTCGACAACTGCGCTAAATTTAGTTCCGCGTACTGTCCCCTGACGTCAGTCTCGCTAAAGAAAGAACGGTGGGCTGCCCAAGTTTTGCGGCGTTGGTCTCATCAATCTGATTTTTAAGTTACAAACCTTACCATTAGTATCAAATCCTTTACTAAGTATAAGCCTGTAAATAATATAAGAGAAAATAACATACTCACGTTACTGCTTTCCCTAGGGCCTAACGGTCGGTAAACGAACCCGCGACCAGACGCTTTGTGAGACTGCTCGCTCTCTTCTTGACACTTCTACACACGTAGTTTGCGCATGTCAGAGCCCAGCCAGCTAACCAGATTGAACCGCTCGTCCAATAAAGATAGCACGCTGGGGAGAGAAGGGGAATCCCCTAACTTCCTTCTCAACAACCCTGTATACTCAACTGCAGTGGCTGTCGTAGAGGTACAATTCAGTAATGTTTGCCATAGTTGTGTAACACTGACCAGCGTGATAATGTGTCACTAACTCGTTAAACTCACTGCACTACTACTGGTTCATTCACGAATACACACGGAATAATTCCATGACACGCATTTTGTTTTTTGTTTCCCGGGGCTGGCCGCGGACTCAGTTTTGGTTTCATTTTACTATGAGTACTAATCGATGCATCTATACAGGGCCGGACCTGGGAAAAGTCGATGGGGGGGTTACAGATTCAGTATAAAGCGAAGGCGCGAAGCGCCGAGCCTTCTAGGGGGGTCCGGGGGCATGCCCCCCCGGAATTTTTTTTTTTCAAGGATGCAAAATGGTGCAATCTGGTGCAATCTGAGCCTTGAAAAAGCCATTTGTGATGGTCTGGGGACTTTGAGCTTTTTGAACAATCGAACTGACAAACTCTGGGGTACAAAAATTATCACCTGCCCCTCCCTTAAAAAAAACACCCACACCCACACCCACACACACACACAAACATTTATTTATCAACAGAGATGTTTTGTATACTATTATTATTCACTACTTTTCGTTGATCGTTAACGGTATAAAGCTTTACCTTGTAGTTTATGAACATCAGGGCCCTGCTTTCACTTCAGTTCAGTCTTGCTGCACTAGGTTCCTCGGCATTAGTACCATTTGTGAATTGTATCTTCTGGCAAAACAGTTCACTGCCTCTTCGAAGTCAATATCAACATCCCTGTGCACTTTCAGTAAAGCAAGTGCATTGAGTCTCTGTTGCCCCATTGTAGAGCGCAGGTAGTTTTTCAGGTTGCGCAACTGACTGTTTGAACGCTCACACTCGGCAGTAGTGACAGGCAGGGTGCAAAGGTTCTTTAGCATGATGAACAGGTTGGGATAAAAATCCCTGTCACAGTGTTTCAGTGCTTCTGATGCCGTGGATGGGATGATAGCTGTCGCATTCTCAGCAGCACTTCGCCATTTGCAAACCCACCGTTGGTATTCTGCATCAAGGGTAGCGTTGTCTGGTAGGTCAGACTCCCACAACATTGCCAGTGTCTTCACCCCTTCTGGAACCTGCATGAAACCATCCTGGTTGTCTATTAAAGTGCTTGGCACCAGACAGAGACCATCAACTGCTAGGTCAGCATTTTTGAACCTCGAGTCCAATTCGGTTGACAGGTGTTCCAAGAAAGGAATGGCAATGCTAATCTTGAAATATTCTTCTGGAGTGGCCGCAGGTTGGTTGTCACGGAGAGTCTGGCGGGATGCTTGGCGAGGAACAACAACATCAGTTGTCAAAGCATTTGCCATTTTACTGACTTCACCAAACCAGGCAACGAACGCTGTGTCGACATCTCTTCTAATAGAAGACATGCAGTTACTGACCTCTTTGATTTCCCTGTAGGCATCGACAACATCTTTTGTTCTTTTCTGGAGCTTCACTGTCAAGGGTTTTAAGTAACGCAAACAATTGCGGACGACAACGAATGCAACGAGGAAAACACTGCTGCTCAAGGTGTGGAGAAAGCCAGTTGCCTTGGTCAATGTCTCACTGTCCCAATTGTCACTGTCTTCACACATTTGTCCCAAACAGTCGTGAACAACCAGGAAGAGAGATGTGTAAACCTCCAGTGCTTCATGTTTTTCTACCCATCTTGTTCTGCACAGATCAACAAGCTTTGTCTTTGTCGTGTCAGGCTGAGATGCTTCGATGGTATCTTCAAGTTTTCGTTGTCTCTTTGGAGAGTTTGAGAAAAACAGTGACAGTTCCCTCAGTGCTCCCATCATGTTCTTCACTGCAGGCAAGCCGCATGCTTTTACAATGCAGAGACTCAAGCTATGGGAAGCACAGTGAAAGTACAGTGCTTTGTTGTTCCTTGCTTGAAAACGTGCCTGCACTCCTTTAAACTTTCCTGCCATGTTTGCGGCCCCGTCATAACCTTGTCCTCTAACATTGTTGAAATCAAGCCCCCACAAGCCCAGACACTCAACAATCTTGTTGTAAAGTGTTTCACCTGTGGTATCTCTGCACTGGACAAAAGCCAGGAACTCTTCACGAACTTTCAGACTTCCATCGACGAATCTCAATATAATTGAAAGTTGTTCCCAGTTTGAGCTGTCTGTGACTTCGTCAGCAAGCACGGTAAACTGTTTTGCTGCAATAATTTCTGCAAGAATCTTGTTGCGGATCTGATCACCAAGAACCTCTATCAGTCTGTTTTGTGTACTTTTTGAAATGTATGTGGCCTTCTTATCGCATGTATCTAGATGTTTCCGGAGAGTTTCATCTCCTGCATTGATGCACAGATTCAAAAGGGCATTGAAATTGCTTCTGTTCTCACTCTGAAGAATGCCATCATCACAGTTGCCCCTCAGAGCTAACCCCTGTCTTCCACACACTTCAACAATCCTGAAGAGGCTTGTCAGAACTTGTCGATTTGCAGCGATGTTTTCTGCATTTTTCTGATTGATTTCACTGGCGATGCTCTGCTCTGGTTTATCCATGATTGTCAAAAACTGCTCTCCATTTGCCATTGCATCTTTGTGGTATTGTAATAACGAGTGCTTTTTGATCTGATCACAGGCTTTATTCCAGTTCTTGCATGGCGTCTTCACAAACTTGCCCAGGTTTTCAGTAGACTTTGCAAATAATAGGCAATACTTGCAGTAAGCCCCATCCTCGAAAGGAGAATACACAAGCCAGGAGTACTTTTGCAACCACTCATGCTGAAATTTTCGGTTCTTGTTGTTTAGCAAAAGAAATGGCCAGTAGAATGGACACAGTCTCTAGTGATCCCGCTCCCCAAGAAAGGAAACCTGAAACAGTGCCAGAACTACAGAACTATCAGTCTGATAAGTCACCCTAGCAAAGTAATGCTTAGAATCATTCTCAACCGCCTCAAAACTTTCGCCGAGGAACTGCTGGCAGAAGAACAGGCTGGCTTCAGAGTTGGAAGAAGCACTATAGAGCAGATTTTCAACTGCCGCGTCCTGATCGAGAAACATCTGCAGCATCAGCGCGAACTCTACCACAACTTCATTGATTTCAGGAAAGCATTTGATCGCGTCTGGCACGACGGACTCTGGCAAGTCATGAGATCGTTCAACATAGAGGAGGGACTGATCCAAATGATAGAAGCGCTTTACAAGAACGCCTGCAGCGCGGTTCTACTTAACAATCAGTCAGGCGAGTTCTTCAGGACGACGATCGGTGTCCGTCAAGGATGCCTGCTCTCTCCTGTCCTTTTCAACATATTCCTGGAGAAGATCATGCAGGAAACCCTCCACGACCACCATACTTCAATCTCTATTGGTGGCAGATCCCTGTGCAATCTTCGATTCGCAGACGACATTGACCTCAGGGCAGGCAGCAATAGTGAGCTCCAAAACCTGACAGACAAACTTTCAAGTAGCGCAGGGTCTTATGGCATGGAGATCAGTACGGATAAAAGCAAAGTGATGATCAACACCACAAGCGACAGCAGCAGCAACATTCACATGAACGGCCAGAAGCTAGAAGAGGTCAATAGCTTCAAGTACTTGGGAGCCACCCTGTCCAAAGACGGTAGTTGCATAGCAGAGATCCGTATCAGGATAGGTACAGCAACATCCGCAATGGCTAGGCTGGACAGGATATGGCGAAGTAACTCCATCAGCTTCACCATCAAGTACAGGCTTTACAAGTCCCTCGTAGTGTCTATTCTACTCTACGGCTGTGAGACTTGGACACTGCTTGCAGACTCAGAAAAGAAAATCCAGGCCTTTGAGAACAAGTGCCTGAGGAAGTTGCTCCGCATCTCGTACCGCGAGCACAAGACCAACGAATATGTACGGAGCATCGTCACTTCCCTGGTGGGCCCACATGAACCCCTTCTGGCAACCGTGAAACGGCGCAAGCTTGCTTGGTTTGGCCACGTGACCCGACACAACACCTTGTCCAAGACTATCCTCCAAGGCACTCTCGAAGGAAGTCGTCGGCGAGGTCGTCAGAGAAAGAGTTGGGTCGCAAACATAAAAGAATGGACCGAACTCGAGATGCCAGACTTCCTTGCCACCGCCCAAAATAGAACTCAGTGGAGAGCACTGTCTGTTGCTGCTGCCTTTCAGTCCCCCCAACGCCCAGTTCGGGCAAGGGACTGATGATGATGATGATGATGTTTATCACTGTTGTTGGAAACTGAAAACCAGGTGATGGTCTCCAGTGTTGCCTTAGAAGATGCTCCTTGTCACGGCTTGACAGTGAAACGACTCGCGTGTGTTTCTTGAAAACTTCATCAAAATCGATATTTTTGTTGCTGGTGATCTGAGAGGAGAAATCTGAAGAGTCAGAAAGCAGGCTCACATCAGGCTGGTTGGTCATTGGCATGGCAGAGGATTCAGAAAGCAGGCCCCCGGCAGGCTGATCAATGCTTGAGGAGGAGTCTGAAATACAAATAAAAGTTGGGTCTATGAGAAGTCTGAAATACTAAAACGATTGTGTGTGTACCTGTGAGAGAGAGAGAGAGAGAGAGAGAGAGAGAGAGAGAGAGAGAGAGAGAGAGAGAGAGAGAGAGAGAGAGAGAGAGAGAGAGAGAGAGAGAGAGAGAGAAAGAGAAAAATGAACAATGAACCTTTATTTTCCAACGGTAGAAGTTATTGGTAACAGGACCAGTTTTCAAACTTGCCGTTGCTACATCTACTACATAAGTGACATAGACATGTAAACATACACATACCACACACTGCTGCATGCACTGCTGCATTCGCTTACGCACGCACGCACGCACCACGCACATACACACACACATACCCACACACGCACTCAGGTACGCACGCATGCACATCACAACTCGCGCATGCACGCACGCACACACACACACTCATGTACACCGCAATTCAGTACGCATGCACACACGCACGAACACTCACACACACACACACACACACACACACACACACACACTTACACACGCACGCACTCAGGCACATACGCACAAAAACAAACACACGCTCTCGGACACGCACTCCAGACATTCCTACCCGCATACGCGTACGCACAAAAATATAAAATGAGTAAAAATACAAAGTAAAGCAATAAACAAAGAATCATTAAGTACATTAAAGTTCATACAGCAAGGGCAAATATGTATGCAGGTGCTATCTCCCCCCCCCCCCCTCTCTCTCTCTCTCTCTCACGCCGACACACACACACATACACACACACACAGCATGCATGCACGCGCGCACACACACACACACACACACACACACACACACACACACACACACAGAGTCACACATACTGAGAGAGAGAGAGAGAGAGAGAGAGATCAGAGAGAGAGAGAGAGACCTGCAACAAGATAATTACATTTAAAGCATATATATGTCTTCGTTTACACACTTCAGTCAAGCTTAGATATATATTTATGATCTGAAATAACAGCTTTTCTTTTTAGACCCCTCCCCCCAAATGATGGACAAAATCTTTGCTACCTTATGACTCGTAGAGTCTTCTTAGGCTAATGATAGCCAATAATAATAATAATAATAATACCGTTATTATATAGGCGCTTTTTCTCAATTTTGGGGAAATCGACTCAAAGCGCCGCGCCTGAAACCCAACACACACACTCACGAAACGGACACGGATTTACGCCATTTAAGACAAACCCAGTACAAACACAGTACAAGACAAACGAAGGGCCAGTCAGCTACTGAAGTTACAGAGATTTTTGATCGCTTGTATTTGAGATTTGTAAAGTGGCCTGAGACCGGTACCAAAGTGTGGGGGGTGGTGGGGGGTGGGGGGGGGGTGGAAGAACCGGAGTACCCGGAGAAAGAACCCCCGACGGTCCGCCCGAATTAACGGTGACACTTACCAGAGGAGAAAAGTCCAACGCCGGAACCCGGTATCGAACCTCGCACCCTTGGCATTGGTGGCAGGCGCCTTAACCACTGCGCCACGGACCGCCCCAATGGAACACACCAGTCATTTTGTTTAATATTAATTATTAAATTGAAACACTCAATCACGTATCAATTTCAGGCTGTATTTAATTAAAAAAAAATTTTGAGAGGGGGGGGGGGGGGGGGGCGGGGCAGTAAATTACTCACCAACACTGCTTTTACTTGTTCCCATGTCACTGTTTCGAACTCCACTGCCAGTGGTCTCACTTTGGGTTGATTTTTGTCTCTTTCGAGGAACTGCATCATCTGCCGTTTAGAAAAACAACTTTTATTATTATTATTATTATTATTATTAAAGGTTTTCTTATATAGCGCTTACCTGTAAACAGCTCTAAGCGCTTTACAATTTACTCAACAACAACAAACAAAAAGAAAAAAAAACAAAAAAACAAAAACAAAGACATAACATAAAAATTAAAACATGAAATTATCCTAAAAGCAACAACAAAAATGTAAAATAAAATAGAACCGTCTTTTCAACATCTTATATATGATTATGCATTGCAGGTGTTAACACGTCTACTACAATTTTATAATAATAATTTAATATAAAAAAACAGTGGTTTTCTGATTAGTTCTTAGCTTATTTTAAATTTCATCAACAAAATGCCTAAGGGTGAATAATCTTATTTTGTAGCACGCTGTTCACAGGCATAGGAACTGTTAACAAATTTGCTGATTTTCAGCAGTTGGCAAAATTTCAGCACATTTTTATTTTCCATTTTATTATGTGAAAAAGGCAGTGGTTGGGATGCCGTCATGATGGCTTCTTGTCGTTCCAAAAACCGAAGTCGTCATGACGGTTTCGCACCCGGAAAGGCTATGTTGCCGTCACAATTGATGGCGACGCTGTCAAAGTGGTGTCAGATAGGCTATGGTTTCCATAGTCAGCCATCAAGACGGTTCTGTTCTGCTCTCCGAAGAGATTTACGTCACAATACATAGCTAGTAAGCTGCACTAGTGAAAACGATACCTTATAACTTAGCCCTTGGTTTTGTTATTGAAAACGATATTTTGCCGTCCAAAGATTTTTTTTATAAATATAAAAGCAATATTGATCATTGATGCCGATATCTTTATTCTTTAAATTGACATTTTTAAAGTTATATATCATAATACTTTGTGAAATAAATTTTAGGCTATGCATTACTTTAATTGTTACCTGTTTTGGTATTTTAATAAGTGGGGCTGTTTTATATCTATGATATTCATTATATGCAGCTAGTATCAGCTCCTACAGCATAGGCTACACTCACAGGAAGGAAGTACCGGCGCCATCGCCACGTGCTCATTTGAATCGAATTCGGAATGGGTGAATTTTACCTAGTTCTACTGACTACATTTCTTTTATGAGACAAAATTGGATTTAAAAATGTACCCACCTTCTGAAATGGAGCTTGATGAAAACCAGCATGACAGTCGCCTACTGCCATCAGCATCTGTTTTTTTCAGTTTCGGCATTTTCGAGGAGACAGCAAAAGTGAAGTGTTACCAAAGAAAATAGATCTAGATTTAAACTTCCCCCCACAAACCTTAATGACGTCAGACGTCTTTTCACTGATCTTTCTCGGAAAGACATGCACTGAAGGAAAGCAACTCTTTTGGGTACCTGGTCGATTCAACGGAAATCCATTTCAACGATGTTTTTGGACGATTCAACGATGGTCGTTTCAACGGATGTTCGTTACAACGAATTATCATAATTATCAACTTAGCGTCTTAATTAATCTTTCTAAAAAGTCGTTTTTGGGGGATTAGGGCTGTATCAAGGTGAAGGCGCTGGAAGAGGCTTGTGGCCAGAACAAGAAAATATGGCTGCATTTACTAATTTAGGGTTAGGGGTTGGGTTACTTGGTTGTTTCAACGGGAAAACGTTTTGGACGTTTAAACGGATCCCTTGAAATGGATTTCCGTTGAATTGTCTATAAATAACTCTTTGTGCCTTGGATCAAAAGTGACTAAAAACTGCAATGTTATAAAAACAATAAAAAAATAATAAAACTTTGGAACTCCCTTTGCATAAAAAAATTCACTGTTCTTTTTTTTTTTTTTTTTTTTTTTTTTTTTTTTTTTTTTTTTTTTTAGTTGGGAGGGGGGGGTTCCGGAACCCAGGTAACCCCCCCCCCCCCCTGGGTCCGGCCCTGTCTATATACTGATCAGTTTCAGTACTTACAATCTTCCATGCATACAGTAAATATGCGGAGCGATGGAACTCACGCACACAGTTTATGATACCAGTTTGGCGGCCACGGTTCTTCGTCGCGGTTTAGTCAGTCACGGTACTGAAAACTCAGTCTCGGGTAACTCATCAGTTTTTGTGGGCGCACAGCCATAGCTAAACGGCTTGTGCCGAACGCGCAAGACGATTCGTATCAGCGGCCGGAGTTACACACACGTGACACGGCACACACACACACACACACACACACACACACACACACACACACACACACACACACACACACACACACACACACACACACACGCACACACACACACAGTTGACACACACACACACACTGACACACACACACATACACACACGGCACACACACACATACACACACATACACATACTGGCACACACACACACCGTCACACACACACACACACACACACACACACACACACACACACACACACACACACACACACTGTGGCAATTACTAGACAGTCGCGCAGGCAGCCGGTTGAAAGGGGGGGGGGGGGGGACCTCACATTCCCCCACCCTAACACACCCACTAAAAGAAAATGGACCCGAGAGCATCACATCAATGCCTGCCCGGCCGGCCCTGGCACACAGCCCACCCCCCGCCCCCCACCCCGCTATCTCTCCCCCCTTAAACCCCCACACCAGTCTCCCCCCCCCCCCCTGTATCGCCCACCCCACCCCGTCAGTATCAGTATCTCTCGCTCCCGACTCCAGTACTTTTTAACCTTTTGGGTGTCGGTAGACTTTCTATAGGAATCATCGCGACTAACTGGAACCACTACCAAAACCCAAAGGTTACAACTTTGTTGTTGTTGTTCAGTTTTTGTTGGGGTGGGGGGTGGGGGAGGGGGTGGGTGAAAAAAATTAGTTTTGGAAGCGGAAAATTACCAGTTGTACCAGAGTGTGCCCTGCCCCCCCCCCCCCCCCCCCCTCTCCGCGTCTTAGTCTCCCTCTCTCCCGGCGTCCCTAGTACTTAAATAATAAGAACTTTCAATTTCACTAGTTCATGATTTGTGCTTGGCTTTAGTCGGGCGTTGTCACGTCAAGTGTCGACGTAGTGGGGTCCGATGCCGCGATGACATTTTGCGGCCGGCTCACAAAGACGCCCTGGACATGAAACAGAACGGAAAAGGTACATTGCCGGGATATTGACGGTTTGCAATATTTACGCCCTCGTGTGTGAGTTATGACTGATATGGGCATGGTTCAACTTACGGGTAAAAACCGCGCCCCGGCCGGTTCCGCAGAGCCCAGCTCAGTGAAACGTGGGGGTGAACTCGGTGACTTCTGGGACAGGCTGTCTGTGACTCAAAGAACGATTTTAGTAACTGTTTCTGAGTAGCCGTCTGAGGCGGCCGGCTCGGCGTCTTTCAAGTTTACCTATAGCTAGCTACCCCGGCAGCGCGCCACATCAGTTGCGCTTTGGGTATGGGCCGTTTGACGGCATCGGAGCGCACAATGTTTTTCGCAGCCGATATGTTGACAAAGAACCACTTCAGTTTCTATACACAGAACAAAACTTGAATCGTTCGCAGTGTCAGTTGATCTAATACGTTTTATCTCGAACAATGTATCAGTTTTGTCGTAAAAATTCGGAAATTGTTCATGATTGAAATAACTAATTTTACATCCCTAAAATGTGCCCCAGATATATTCAACCCAGCGTAACAAAGATCCATTTTAACCTGAATGAGTAAGTTGACCAAGTTTTGAAACCTGAAACAACGCAGAAAAATAAAGTCTGCATGCTTGACCTCCATATTGAAATCTGGCCGTTTTCCGCTGGGGTTCTTTTAGCCTGGGTTTGGAAATGCCTTGTCTTGCCTTTTCACCAAAGTTTTACGACTGTACAGTCAAATCAACAAAATATGAGTTAAAGTACCATGGCGGCGCCGCATAAATCTGAAGACATGTAGTTTCAGCATCAATTTGTGCTTGCCTTGTTTTTCACCAAATTTTCACGTCTCTAGGCCTACGGCAACGAAATCAACAAAATATAAGAGTTAAAGTACCATTCCGCATAAATCTGAAGACATATTTCCTTGTCGACACACATAATGAACCGGCTTTAACAACAGTTTGGACACGCAGCAAAAGCACACTCGTCAAATCGCACTTATTTATTCTGCGCTGCTGTTAGCGTGCCGATCTATTTTTAGCTCTTTCTCGTACTAATACGGCGTTGTATTCAGTCTACTCAGTGAGACCGGAGCGGAGTCATTGTCAGGTTACCGTAAATATAAAGACGACGTGTACTGACTAGCCTACTCAGTGACTTTTACTGGATTCTCCTTTCAAAGTCCAAATGAACCATAACTCGACTAGACCTGTGTGTAGGGTTTCAAGTTGCCATCTGGTACAGAAGTGAATCATTTGAACCGGCAGTTACGGCGGTAGTGGGCCTCAAGTAAAAATAGCCCATATTAGGTCAATTGGCACTAAATGATATTGTTTTTCTTGGCGGAGACATTTCAGTGAAATAAAACAAAAAACGTTTTGCGCTCCAATGTCAAACGGCCTGTACATAGCTTACCGGCAGTCAAAATGCAACATGACCATGACGAAACGCACTGAATAACGTTTGAGCCAAACCACTAAGCCACCGTAACACACCCCGCGAAACAGAGCAGTAAGTTTACAGAAACGATAGTTAATACATATCGCATAAATTCATCAGCGTCAAACTCATTATTGGCTGCTGCTACTTGGATTGTTGTTTACCGTAGACAGCACCCAAATGAACACGCCACCACGTCAAACCATGAACCGAGTTTGTGTAATTTGATTTTATAGCATGTAAAAAAAAAAAAAAGGCCCCACTTTTTTTTTTCAGACCGCAGACACTTTTGCCTGAGAACACAGTTTTTGTGTATGGCAAGACATCAATGAAAAGTGCTAGGATGAGTTAGTTAGTTAGCAGGCGACTAAGGCCATCTCAAGGCGGTACTAGGATGAGAAGAAAATAATGTAAACTAGACCATTTTGCACTTGAAAGGGTAACATTTTACGCTTTAGTGTGATTTTTTCAGCTTCCGAAAAATAAGCCGAATAGTACCGTTTTCTGCTGCAGCAGCAAAAATTCTACAGCAGAGGCGGATCAGTTTCCTCGGGGGTGGGGGTGGGGGGTTCCAGCTTTTTGTTTGGGACCTTCAACCTCATACTAAAGGCTTCCCCGAGGCTAGACCTTGCTTCTTGCTTCTAGGGGCCGAAAAATATGGGAAAAAAGGGGAGGGGGGGGGGGCGAGGGGGGGGGGGTTAGAGAGAGAGACTGACTGACTGACTGATGGCTGACTGAAACTTTATTTATCAAGGATTGAGATATTAGGCGCACAGGCCTTTCTTCCAATCTGTCCTTGCTATATCTACTGACATACAACGACAGGTAAAGTTACATTACACTCACAAACAACATCGAAAGTAATGTGAATTACAACAACACTACAAACAGCAACAATGATTTAACAAAACACACGGGTACCCATACGAAAATGTATGCACGTGTCATAATCACCGTTTGGGGGAGCCCTCCCCAGACACTCCCACCCGAGGGGGGGGGGGAGGGGGGGGGGAGAGCACGCCACAAGGATACCTTCACTCGAATGACATGCTAAGCACATCGCTCGAATAAGCGGTGCACCCGCGCCGCATCCCCCGACCGGGCGTGACGGGAAGCACCCCCACAAACGGCACGTGAGCGCAAATGGCATGACCAAGAAATAATAAATGCATAAAAAGAAATTTAGAATAATAAAACAGGAATATATGTTTAGCAACACGAGCTAATTAAATTTACGTTGCCTTAGATAAATGGCTTGTACAGTTTTGCTTTAAACGCAGCTAGGGAATTAACTTGTTGCGGTACTGAGATGAGGAGGAAGGGAATTCCGCCACAGGAAACCACCTGAGTAAGACAAACTGGATTTATACAAATCAATGCGGGGCCGCTTTATGCTCAGGCTGCTCCGAGAGGTGCTGTATCTCTTCCCAGTACTAATGAAAAGTAAAGAGTTCCGATAAGTAGTCCGCGGGGGCCTTACCGTTAAGAGCTTTGTGCCCAAGCACGCACTTGTTAAATACTAAGTGTTTGCCAAGAGGAAGGAGTCCAGCTGCCTCGATCCTCGCCTCAGTGGGTAGAGCGGAACCAGGAATAATTAGTTTTTCTGCCCTCCTGTGTAGCGAATTTATTTTCTTGAACTGGACCTTGCTGCAGCCATCCCAAATTGTCGAGGCGATCAATATGGGGCTTGATGTATCCGTTGAAAAATAGTTTGCGCGTGGTCAAATTAATGACCGCTTTCAGTTTAGACAGTAAAAATAATTTATTTGAAATTATCTTTCCGATGTGTATAAGATGAGGTTGCCAACTGAGTTGGTTATCTACAATTAACCCTAGTAAACCGTGCTGCTGTACTTGTTCTATGGGGACAGCTAGTACTGAGAGGTTTAGAGGCACGGGTTGCAGCTGATGTTTCTGACGTGTTGTGACTAGCATGCTTTTTGTTTTAGTTGGATTGACTATCATTCTATTGCTACTGCACCATTCAGAGACTTCTTGTAGGCTCTGCTGGAGGCTGTTAGTTATGTCAGCTACAGTTTTACCGGCCGCATATAGCGTCGAATCGTCAGCAAACATGTCACACTCAACTCTAGGACATGTGATGTGTAGTGGTAAATCATTAATAAAGATCACAGAATAAAAATGGGTCCAGAAGCGAACCCTGAGGAACACCAAGCGCCACCTTTCCTTCTGTGGACTAGTTGCCATTTACATAGACAGCTTGTGTTCTTGCATTTTTTTTTTTCATTTTTGTATGATGATGAGGATGATATGATGATGCCATGGTGGTCCATGTGGTTAGGGACTGCGTGACAGGGCCGTATTCCACGCTTCCTGTCAGATGGAAAAAGATGGGGGGGGGGGGGGTGGGGGGGAATGGAAGGGCTGACGGCGCGTGCGTGTTAACACTCTCACCATTTCAGTCACCATTCACTAAAATACCAAACAACGGGGGGGGGGGGGGGGGGGGGGGGGGGGGGGAGGGGGGGTTAGGGGGGGAAGAGGGGCGGGGGGAGGGGAGAGGAGGCGGGGGGGGGGGGGGGGAGAGTGATTTGTATCGTTTCATTGTTGTGTATTGTCTTGTGCATCTGCTGTGGGCTTTGAGGGTGTGTATGTGTGTTTCCCCTGCCTTCTTCCTGAGTTCCAGAAAAAAAAAAAAGACATGGGTTAAAGGCTTGACCTGATGTATCCTTTTAGGGATGTATATGATCGTCTTGTTCTTTACCTGTGTATTTTTCTGTGGGTTGGCGATTGGGTGCCTGACTTAGGATTGGGCAAGGGATCTAACTGTGTGTATGTCCAGCACTGAGTAATTCCCCTTGGTCTGTGCACAATAATGACGTCATTTTTCCTGTCAAGCAACGTAAACGTTAACTTCTGTTACGGTCATAATACTGAAATGCAATCTTTTTTTTTAATCTCGAAGATCTTGTTGATAAAATGGCGGGAGCTAGATCTAAAATCTCACACATTGCAGTAGCTGTCCGCAGGGGCTTGTGCATTGACTACATCAGTTTATGGTGGAATAAGCTCGCCAGAAAGGTAAAATTTGTCGTACCATCCTTTCTTTTTAATAGACGCTTTTAGTTTGCAGTATACAGTGCCGAAGGGGAGACTTAGCGGTACGCGAATCAGTCTCTCTCTCTCTCTCTCTCTCTCTCTCTGCAGTACATCACACCTACAGAGAGACAAATCGGTACGTGTGTGTGTGTGTGTGTGTGTGTGTGTGTGTGTGTGTGTGTGTGTGTGTTATCTCTGAGACATTTTGAATACCGGCACGAAACAAACAGTGGCGTGAAACAGTGGTCATTGGCGATTGTTTCAGTCATACGTTCTGAAACAATCGCCGAACACACAAAGAAATTAAACAGCGGTTGAACTCGTGTCAGATATTTTTCGGAATGAGTAAATCTTGTTACGTTCATGTTCGTTTTGGATTTCTCAGTGAGATTTCATCGTGTGTGTTTGCGAAAATGCAGTTTTGCCCATTGTTTTACGCCGATAGGCGTTTTTTGTTTGTTTGGATATATTAGACAACTGCGCAGTAAAGTCTTTCCCAATCAGTACTTCATGAACAAGCAAATTCGCCTGGTATTAAAGTCCTACATTGCCAAAAAAAAAAAAAAAAAAAAAAAAAAAAAAAGATGCCTCAGCCGATATAGCACGGGACGGTTAGAACTGGAAAAGACTGACGCTCAGGTGAGACGTGACTGACACCCTTATGATATTAACACATTAACCCCTAAGATCATCATCACCAAAGCTGGGAGTAGTTCTCTAGAGAATTCATTACAGGACTTATGTGGATAACCCATGATAGCGGTACAGGCGCCAAGCTATTCTGCCACCACCCTTGCGGAACTATCATGGGCTGTCCACATACTGTAGCAGAGTGCCACTGAGGAGTGTCAGAAGCGCCTTGAGGCGCCAAGCTATTTTGGCAGCACCCGTTTGAACTATCATGGGCTATCCATATCCTGTAACAGAGTGACAGGAGTGTCAGGGGCTCCTACATGCGCCAAGCTATTTTGGCAGCACCCTTAAACTATCGTGGGCGATCCAGAATCTGTACTGCCGAGTGAAGCGTCAGGGGTGGATGAGTAAACTTTCTTCCACTAAAAAACAAAACGTCACCCCACCGGCTGGGCCGGAACTGAAACCCATCGAGGAATCAATACCAGGCGTTACACATCATGTGCCGGTGTGCCACTGACATGACAATTTTGCAGGTCATCAGGTTTCCTCCTCCGTACACACCAGTCGTGGGACCGACAGTCATTAGCTTGGCGTCTTCGTCAAGCTCAAGGGGAGCGCTTGAATGATTAGCATGCTTGGCGCCTACTAGGCTCCAAGCAGGCTAATTATTCAAGCACTCCCGTTGAACTGTCAATGTCGATCCATCACTAGCTGGCTATCCCATATTTAGGATCGAATGCCGGCAAAAGAGTTATTCTTCACTGCTGGTGACCAAAAAGAGGAAATGAGGTACACATAATTTTTACAAATGTGCCTGATTTATACAGCATGCCATAAAGTGGACTTATAAAGATACTTTACATTCAAAGCAGTAGAACCAACTGTGTTTGCGTACACTCCATTTATGGTTATGGGTTTTGAAAATATGCTTGAATTTTACAAAAATTCAAGCTAGCTTTTATAAAACAGTGTGCGTTACACCTTGACACCAACACGATAGCATTTGTCTGGTGACGAACCAACAGAAAATTAACTCATTCTACCCCAACACCGAAATCCTTAAGTTTTGCCTTTGTCCTCTGAAGACTGCATTGCAGTGCAGGACACAGATCGACCATGATAGTTTAAGGGTGATGCCAGAATAGCTTGGCGCCCATAGGCGCCAAGCTATTCTGGCAACACCCTTGAACTATCATGGTCGATCCTTATCTTCCTGTGGTGTGTCTGGGGTAGAATGAGTTAAGAGACAAACTTATATATGTGTGAGGCTAGCACTATCTCCAGCAGAAAAGATTTAAACTGTTTTTGTTTTTTTAAATCATCTTCTTGATATAAGTCAGTGTTTCAGTGTGTGAGTGTCAGTGTGACATCATGCGTAACGCACGTCATATTTTTTTGAGGGACAGTATTTTTTAATGTTAATAGAAGGGCCTTTGATTTATTTTAACAGATGTATCTATTGGAGCCTTAAGAAGAAGGCTAGACCAATCAGTAACCAATCAAGCCCCTCAGTGATGGCCCCAAACACATTTTAACGTAGTGGCACACGTACCGCAAGAGTCAAATCTGCATTTTCTCTTCATCTGCTGTTTCGGTAGTCTATCTAGAGAACACAATTTCTGACAAAAGAGTTGACTGAGATTGGGTTGTACCCCTAGAGTCACCAACAGTGGAGAATTACTCACACGCGGTAATTACTCATACGCTTTGGTGCTTAGTACCTGTGCCCCATATAATATGTACGTAGGAGATTAAAAGCATTCCCAGTGCGCAAAAGGCCATTCGGCCGACGTTGGCCCGCGCACGGCCGTGCGCGGTTCAACGGCAGCTGACGTTGGCCCGATGGCCTTTTGCGCATTGGATTTGTCTTTAAATAGCTCGGGCTGTAAACAACTGCAGGAGGATCGAGTGACGCAATGAGGCAGATCTTCGCTTTTCCTCGCGACTGACATATTGACGGTGTCAACTTAACATGAATGAGGCAGTATTAGTCATGAATACACTGTACTAAAAAGATGTTTTTGCCACCTGGGGGTTAGTGTGTAGTTTGTTTGCTGGTCCGTGAGTTTGAACCTTACGCTACAAGCCGTAAGGTCCAAACTCACAGTCCAGCACATTATTTTTTAAAAAATTTGTTTACACTCGCTGTAGGTGCAGATAGCTCGCAGGCGGGGCGGGCCGCGTTGGTGTTTCAATCGGAAAATACAGAAACCCCTACACACGCCCATTTATTTATCGTTGAGTCGTTGAGTGTAACTAAGTGGGTGTTTTGGTTTGGAGTACGCCTTCGGTTCACATAACGTGCGTTGTATACAAGTGAGTTGTTATCATGTGTTTATGCAGTGATATCAGGGACATGCGGATAACTGAAGACACCGACTTTGTGACCCAGCTCAACGGCCTCGGCCGCGGGATCAAAGAGCACGGGCGGATCAGTTACCTCGAGGGGAGGACCGTCAATCTGTTGCAAGGTCTCTCCGACGGTAGACCTTCCAATGGCCGGGCGGTGGGGGTGGGGGGGGGAGGAGGGGGGGGGGTAGAGGAAGAAGGCGTGTGTGTGTCAACACTTTCGCCACTCGCCAAAATATCAAACAACAGTGTAGGGGGTGGGGGGGGGGTTGCCAACTGGCCAAAAAATCAAATGGGGGGGGGGGGGGGGGGTCCTAACACCCAAAAAAGGGACTTTGTTATGGTATTGAAAACATTTTTTTTGTGGAAGGGGGGCGGGGCGGTGGGGGGCCCTGAAAGAGTGTTCCCTAGGAATACAATCTCATGTTCGGCTCGGACATGCACAGGTGCACGTAAAACATCCCCTAACACCGTCACACACACACACACACACGGCACACACACACACACACACACACACACACACACACACACACACACACACACACACACACACACACACACGCACACAGCGGACTGACATGTTTATATCGCCAATAACGGCTCATTCAGAGTGGGGTACCTGCTTAGTAGGCCTACCTGCATGGGGGAAGCGGGGGGGGGGGGGGGGGGGGGGCGAGGGTACTATCACGGATTCACGAATTATCACTAAAAATGGCATTCATGTTTCACGAAGGAAAGAGACGACGAGGACTTTTCACCGACCGAAAAATACGGGTGCCCGGGACTTGAAAGGGGGGTTCGGGGTAGGGGGTAGGGGACGGAATAGCTGTATGCTGGAACTCACCGGTGGGGGGAAGGGGGAGGGGGATTTCTTACTAGAATTTAAATGAAGAGTAAAACAGTCGCAACACACTGGTCACGTTTCACGACATTTTGGCTTTCATGTCTCACGACGAACTCTCTTCACGGATTACGAGGATAACAACAAAAAAAAAAAAAAAAAAAAATGCAATACCGAAACACGAGAAACGAAAAGAAAAAACCGCTAGTCACGCATCACAAGTTTTAGGGCATCGGCCAATCTTCCTCCCTCCCCCACCTACCTTCCCGTTTCCAACGCCACTACAGTGAATAACCGCATTTTCAAGGCGGCGATCCAAGGCGGACTTTTCTAGTTTCACCAGTAATTTATGCTTCGCTTCTTTACACCAAAGTAAGTAGCGCTAAGTTGAGTCTTAGATGAAAATGATGATCAACAAACGAGCGACAAAAGGCCGTAAATTTTGTTATGTGTTGCCGTGGCCAGTGGTAGGGCACTTGTGGAGCTACGACTCTTGCAGTCTAAAAAAGTGTGCGAGTCTGTGAATTTGGACCTTACGGCCTGCCCACACACGACGTTCTCTCAGGGAGTGTCGCAGAATTTCATCAGCATGCCACATGCGCACACACTACGTTATTTTGATTCGGGCCTGCCACTGACACGCGCATTAGACTACAGGATTTATTTGTAAACAGACTGTAACAGAGTGTCGAATTGCACTGCTGACCTCTCCCTAATCAGACAAAAACAAATTCTCACGGACGTATTTCGCAGCAGGACGACTGACTTGAAATAAGTATGCCAACCGAGACGTAAATCCGGTTGACCGTTTTAATCAGTCCCTGCTAATCAACACGCTGCTAGTTAAGTAACTGATTAGTATCTCGCCCATCTCCTGTAACATAATATGGTATCTCGTGTAGCATTTCATCACCATCGACAGTCATCCGGTATTCTTGTCATCAAAGTGGTCAAAATATGTGACGTTAGGGTAATTGACCGATCGGATACTTTGGAGAAAAAAAAAGGCCCGGCTTTATTGTCCGGTTTCAGACTTTCAGTGATATAAATAAATAAATAAATAAATCTGCGCATTATGTAGGCGCTTTATCCCAACTGAAAATCGGTTGTGAGTATTTGTCCTGTGTTTGTCTTGTACTGTCAGTGTTTGTCTTCAGAGTTAATGCGTGTGTTTCACGTGAGCGTGCATGCTGGTTTCAGTTCGCGGCGCGTTCAGCTGATTCACAGATTATTCTTATTATTTTAGCAGTAGTAGTAGTAGTAGTAGTAGTAGTAGTAGTAGTAGTAGTATGAAGATACTACTACTGTGTATATAGTATCTTTGGTATAATTGAGTATCATTCTGCCGGCCACTGACTTCATAGGTCAATTGTGACAACAACAACAAAATATGAAAAGACCTAATTAAAAAAAAACAGTCTCAATAAAATTGTGCGCTTATCATGGGAGGCAGACACAGAAACTATTCATTCATTCATCATTCAATCCTCTCTGCGCCGTCTGGTGCTTGAGGCGACTAATTGGTCCCCATCCGTCATAAGTCCAGTTTCCTGGCCTGCTTCGCTCCCAGCGCCGGTTGTCGCTTTTTCCCTTGTTGTCGTTTCCGTAGCAAGTTTCTTTTTACAGGGTGGAGTCGCTTTAGGCCCCGCCTAACCCTCCTCCTTTATCCTGACTTGGGACAGGCAGTTAAGCCCCCAAAGGGGCCTCCCTGGTGGAGTTACACAGAAACTAACAAGAGTAAAAATGAACAAGCAATAAAATTCTTTAAAAAACAACAACAACACGAACTGCACGATTGTAGCTCAGTCGTCGTCGCCGCTAATTAAGTAAAATCCAGTAGCTGTGTCAAAATCTTACTCAGATACATTTATTTATCAATAACTCAGTTTAAACTATATATATTTTTCCTATATGTCAGTTAATTAGATGACGCAGCATATATTGCCTTCATGACCGAGTTTCCATCTAAAACATGTTGGCAACATCGTAGTTCAATCTAGTTCCTGTTTGTCATAAACATCCCCACGCCCCACTCCAGATCAGTGACGGTAAACAAGAACTTGACTGAATTGTGTGCTGGTCTGGGATTTTGGGCCTTACGGCCACAGGCCGTAAGGTCCAAAATCACAGACCAGCACACACCGTACACCCCTCGCCTGTCAGTTGCTAATTGACCCTCCTTTGAGGCCGCATATGGGCCTGACGGCTATGCCGTGCTGATAATTATGCGAGTCAATCTCAGCGCGCGCAAGCTGTCTCAAGCGAACGCTCACTGTTGAGTGAATCATATGATTCAATAAATCTTTACAACGGTCAGCGCTTTTCGTCGCGATGATGCCTTCAGGGAGGGATCAGTTACCTCGAAGGGACGGGGGGGGGGGGGGGGGGTGGGGGGGGTGGGGGGGGGGGTGGGGGGGGGGGGGGTTCCAACTCATTTTGTTTGGGACCTTCAGCCTGATACAACAGAATTTTGGGTCTGGAGAGGGAGGGGGGGGGGGTTTCCACAAACCCTGGACAATCCCCCTCCCCCCCCCCCCCCGACCCGCTCCTATCCTTGCAGGAATCATCGCGACCAAAAAGAGAAGAAAAAAAAGAGAAAAGAACTACCGACTGCCAAAGGACTAATGCATTGGTATATCACGACGAGGGTTGAAACAGCAGGAGGATTTGTTTCTCAGGTTTTGTTTGCACGATGTTCTCTCCAATCGTTCTGTCGGGGAACTGATTGGCTTGTTTTACTTCCTGATCTGCTCGTTCGATTTCCGTCACTACTTTTTTTTTTTTTTTTTTTTTTTTTTTTTTTTTTTTTTTTTGAAAAGGGGGGTGGGGGGGGGGGGGGGTTGTTCTGCCAGTCCGGCTGTGAAATAAGCGGCCTGACTTGAATCAGTGACTTTGGTATCGATTTTTCCCACTTTATCAAATTTCATATACAAAAACGATTTATATTTCCCGCAAAAACCCCAGTAGCTCGCTTGGGCTTGCCCTTAGCCGCACCTCGTGAATGTTCTGTGTTTATGTACAGAGTGTGAGTGAATGCGCGTGATTCACGTGAGCGGGCTTGTTCGCGGCGGCGCTTTGAGGCGATTTTTAATTGGGATAAAGCGCCTATAAAATGCCCTGATTTATTTATTTATGATTAATTTGTCAGTATTGCACTCTCCGAAGGAGAGGTAAGTTCCCCCATTTATCCCCGACGCCTTACAGCAGGACGTGGATCATTCAAGGGTAGTGCCAGATTAGCTTGGCGCCATCAGGCGCCAAGCTAATCTGGCACTGCCCTTGAATGATCATGGTCGATCCATCTCCTGTAACTGGTACATAGTTAGGTGGGGTTACATCGGTTAAACGGCCCCTTCACTTCTAGTGATCGCAGATTTTGTTTAGTCTGAATTAAAAAAAAAACGTTCAACGAAAAGGATCGAACCCAATACGTCCAAAGAAACATGGCCACAAAATGGCGCCAGCAAAAGGCACAGATCCTCATGAGCCCCCGCAGGTGCGGGGGCTCATGAGGATCTGTGTCTCTTGCAGGTGAGTAATGTACTCTTCTTCTCGGCATTGAAAGGATAAAGCAGAAGTGAAATTAAGCAGACTGTTTCGTTCTGGTCTATATGATTATTATTTTTACCCTCTGTTGATCTCAGTGTTTCAGGTCAGGTTTGTCAGTACCGTGACTATTTTGTGCTTCGTCAGTCCCTCATTGCTGAGTCGCAAAAAAACTGTTTTTAATTTGTTGACGGATTTTGTCATAAATAAGTCTTGTTAATGGCTGGCTCAGTCGGCGCTAAATTAAAGGGCTCGAATACACATGAGAGAGGTCTGAAGCCGGACTAGCGACATCCAAAAACTACCACCCAAACATTAACTCATTGCAGACGCGCCATATACGGATACACGGCTATTCGCCGCGTATCCGTATACGGCACGTCTCCAATGAGTTAAATGTCAGTCGTGGCGCATACTAATATGCCGGCATGACTTGAACAAGGACACATTGTGACAAGCAAAGTTAATCTGGTCTGGGCAGCAGGATAGACACATCCTTTCACGTGCAGTGAACGAGCACAATGTGTGAATTTTAAATAATGGATCTTTTCAGTTTCTGACAATCATCACTGAAGGGAATTCACCTACTGAGTTTCAGGTTTCGAAGCCTGATGTATTGTGCCGTTCGAGTAAGAAACACCCCAACATTACAATGGAGCTAGCTATAACAAGAGGCATAGATCCTCATGAGCCCTTGCAGGCTACAGGAACTCATGAGGATCTATATCTTTTGCTGATAGAGGGAGTGTCTCAGTGTTAAAGCGTTGTAAAGCATGCGAATTTATCCGGGAAACTATATATTATATAGTTTGTCCTTTGGGTTCGGTTTATGGCAGGGCGTTAAACTTTCGGATAGTCGCGGTTTCGACCGAGTTTCGAAGAGCATGAATGAATAAATGGGAGCTTTGTATGAGGTCGATTAGTGCGCCCTTTCAGAACTGATACTGTATATTTGTGTTGCCGGAACCGAAATCTGTGAGTGTGTGTGTGTGTGTGTGTGTGTGTGTGTGTGTGTGTGTGTGTGTGTGTGTGTGTGTGTTTGTGTGTGTTTGTATGTGTGTGTCTGTGTCTGACGGTGTGTGTGTGTGTGTGTGTGTGTGTCTGACTGTGTGTGTGTGTGTGTGTGTGTGTGTGTGTGTGTGTGTGTGACAGTTTGTGTGTGTTTTAGTCAAATGTTGAAATACTGAAAGGACAGATAAGAAAGCTTGTGTATCTGATAATTTCATCCTTACAAAATACAGTTTTTGTTCAGTTAAATTCAGTCCTCTCTCTGTCTCTGTCTGTCTGTCTGTCTGTCTGTCTGTCTGTCTCTCTCTCTCTCTCTCTCTCTCTCTCTCTCTCTCTCTCTCTCTCTCTCTCCTCCCTCTCTCTCTCTCTCTCTCTCTCTCTCTCTCTCTCTCTCTCTCTCTCTCTCTCTCGCTGTGGCGTGTTGGGATTAAAAAGTATAGTTGTGGCGTGCCCCCCGGGTGGGAGTGTCTGGGGAGGGCTCCCGCAAACGGATATTATGACACGTGCAAACATCTTGTATGGGTACCTGTGTGTTTTGTTAAATCATTGTTGCTGTTTGTAGTGTTGTTGTAATTCGCATTACTTTCGATGTTGCTTGTGAGTGTAATGTAGCTTTGCCTGTTATTATATGTCAGTAGATGTAGCAAGGACAAATTGGAAGAAAGGCCTGTGCGCCTAATATCTCAATCCTTGATAAATAAAGTTTCAGTCAGTTTCAGTCAGTCGCTCTCTCTCTCTCTCTCTAACGGCAAGTTCGAAAAATGGTTTCACCAAAACTTTCACCGTTGTAAAATTAAGAATCATTGTCATTGTCATTGTACGGTCTCTCTCTCTCTCTCTCTCTCTCTCTCTCTCTCTCTCTCTCTCTCTCTCTCTCTCTCTCTCTCTCTCTCTCTCTCTCTAGGCTCTCTCTCTCTCTCTCTCTCTCTCTCTCTCTCTCTCTCTCTCTCTCTCTCTCTCTCTCTCTCTCTCTCTCTCTCTCTCTCTCTCTTTCTCTTTCTCTCTCTCTCTCTCATCCTGTACAATAACAAGCTGATCATTCATATTGTTGTAGGAAAACTCAAAGATCGTCTGGGTAACTATTAAAAACTTGATCAAAATTAAGCAAACTCACTCGCTATGTACCAGAATCATATTGGGGTCATTTACCAAACAACACATTTTGTGAGCAACACTGAGGTCCACAGACCGACATACCGTGCCGCCGCGCGCTAACCAAGGCCGTCGTCAGCCCGATGACCTTTTTGAGTTGTGGGCTGGGGTCAGCTGCATAAGTGAGGTTAGTCCGCGATAGCGAGCACATTACTTAGTGGTTGGCGCAGGAATAATCTCACTCATGCAACTGACCCCTGCTGGGACACGTAGCAATCATCTAGGTTTAAGATTCAAGACATTGTCCATGGTGAAATCACATAAAATTTATTTACTTATGAAATTGCACTTCCACCAGGGTACGGCACACTAGAGTCGATCATTTACCTATACACTAATACATAGAGAGCCAGACTTGTCGTTGTGTGACCAGCACCCGATGAGGTGGTACAGCTGGCCGCCATGTGAAAACAGGGCGATCACTCCTTCGTTGACGAAGGAATGACGGCTCTGTTTTAACAAGATGACGTCAGCTTTTCGATAATATAGCCAAATAACGCGGCGCAAAAGGCAAGGCTGCAGTGCGACTGACGAGGATTCGATGAGGTGGTACGTCTGGTCGTCATTTGTCAAAACAGGATGATCACTCCTTCGTTGACGAAGGAGTGATCGCCCTTTTTTAACTGACGATGACGTCAGCCTCTCTAATCTAGCCGGCCAAATAACGCAGTGCCAGAGCTGTAGTGTGACGAGGACTTGATGACGTGGTACAGCTGGTCGCCTTCTTGTCAAAACAGGGCAATCACTCCTTCGTTGATCGCCCTGTTTTACTGAACAAGATGGCGTCAGCCTCTCCATAATCTAGCCAAACAGCGCGGTGCCAGACTTGTAGTGTGGCCAGGACTGGATGAGGTGGTAGAGCTGGTCCCCGGGACAGGCGGTGGTGCCCACGTCCCGGTGTCCTTTCAGCGTGTAGGAGGAGCTGATCTTGCCGTTCGCCAGCCCACACTGGATCAACTGCTGGACCGTGTGCAGGGCCGCGGCGTTCGGGGCGTGGTTTGTGAAATCGCCAATCACACAGATGGCTGCAACACGAAGACACAATAAATAATTACTAATAAACGGCCGATGTACTGTACACTCTTCCATTTGTATAATGTTGAATATTAGTTTTACGAATTGAATTACCACTCAAATATTCGAAACTAACCCATTTAATCCCAATACGCCACAGCAGGAGATATTTCAAGGGCGGTAGTGCTAGATTAGCTCGGCGTCATCAGGTGCCAAACTAATCTGGCACTACCCTTGAATTATCATGGACAATCCATCTCCTGCAACTTATGAATAGTCGTTAAGTGATACTTGCAAAATTTGGTAATGCAGCCTCGGGGCTAAACGGGTTAATTTTGCACACTTTTCAAGTGGGATGCGTTCAGGTAGCACCACTTTTATCTCTGTGTCTTATACTATACATGTAATGATGACTTCTAAAGCCACTTTATTAAAGGAAAACTGAGCAAATTTATGCGTGATAAATTTAGCGCGGCGGTACAGGTACTTGGTGATAATGATCATGACAAATTACACGTATTATTAGTTTAAATGTGTCATGAATTTCAGTGTAGTTAACGCTGGTTTTCTAATTAATAATTTAATTTTTAGGACTTCCACAGCAGCGGCTTTTTATCCGACAACGCTACCACAAAGTCTAAAAAATAAATTGACTTGAAAAGGAAAAATAAATATAAAGGGTGGAGTAGCCCCATTGTGTATTCGAACCGCTGACATCAATAGGACCACGAGGAAAGTCGATAAAGGCTCCAAACCTGCACTTGTAACTTAAAAGCCCACCGATCTATAAACTGAGCAAGCTGACAGACTGAGACAAATCAAGTAAACCAAAGTGTTCCCTTTCCCTCTGATATGGTATCTGAAACTAACTGTTCAAAATTGGCGCAAATGGCATTAGTTCTCCCATCCCAGCTCTTGATTTTTTTCGCATATCAGTGCTAAAATGGTTCCAGGAATTAAATCTGGATATTGAGGGGGGGGGGGGGGGGGGTTGTTTTGTTTGTTAGTTTCGCTCACAGTTTTATTTCATAGTAATTTTTGGACTGTCGGTAGAGCGTTTATGTCGATGTGATTTCTACAGGAATCACCTCGACAAAAAGCACTACCGACAGTCTAATTATGAAAATGAGTTCAGGATTTTAACCCCGTCCCTGGCACTGGATGCATATTTTATTTCTGAAATCTGTTAATTCAAAGATCAAAAGACACAGCCATCCAACAGATATGAATACTGATCAATTGGTCCCATCAACAGGCATTGATCCTAATGAGCCCCCGCCAATGCGGGGGCTCATGAGGATCTATACCTCTTGCAGTTGTATGGTGTTCAATTTTCTTAGTAGTCAAGGAGTTAAGAACCCGTGCACGGAACACTGGACCTCCCGTTCAACCATAATGGTCACTTGTACAACGTCATCAATTTCGACATCGGAAAAAAAAAGATAGAGAGTGAAGTGGAAGTAAGTAGGGCATGACCGAGAACTGAAATGGCCCGTGTACAAAAAGTTTATCAATAAACATAGTCTGATCCGCCTCTTGTTTACAAGAAGAAGGAGAAGACGCCAATTTTGCTTAGCTCTCGGTTTCATGCAGAAAAACCCGGTACCCACCGGTTGAAGTAAGCCAATCTTTCAGCATTGTTTAGCCTTTTGCCACCGTAGTCTGCCAACTTGATTTTTCCCTGCTACCGTAGTAATTTTGACAAATTTCATTGGCCTTGTCTGTTGTAAAAATCTTATCATACCCCAACATATTTGGTATCAGTGGAAAAAGCAATTCAAGGTGAACTCGTAGACACTATGCTGAAGAAAATATTTTGTAATGTTAAGATTTTACAGGTGTATAAAGAAGATGGTGTAAGAAGCCAAAAATCAAAAACAGTTTCACACTGGGTTCCACTGAAACTGAACATGCTGTTAGTGTATTAGTTAGCCAGAGTGTGAAAATTACACTCACCTAGCATTTCAGAGACATATTTTAGTGTGTCACCAGTAAATAATCCAGAAAGAAAGGCACAACAGAAAAGTTTCTTCACACATAAAAGTTTTTACACCAAAATCCGCAATTTTTTTTTGCACATGGGGACGTTTTGTATTAGAGCTTCTAATTCGTTGGTTTCAGCCCATACAAACAAGAAAAGTCACTCTACAAGTAAAGAAATGAGTGCTTGACATATTATAGTAGATTGCTTCCCTTAGACAATACTGCCGGTATTGGCAATGGGGAAACTAGGCCAGCGCACATATGTGTGCGTCCCGTCGGCAACGGAGCTTTGCTTGGGGCACACATATGTGTGTTCCGTCGTCAAAAGGTTAGAAGCAAACCAGGCACACACGTATCTGTCTAAAATAGGGAGCTCTATCGAAATACGCATATAGTGCACTTCTGCGCAGAGCAGCACCAATCTGCTAGAGGTATAGATGCTCACGAGCCCCCTATTTGCACATTGCGGGAGCTCATGAGAATCTATGTCTCTGCTTATTAACCCCTTCGCTGCCACTGGACGACTGTTGGGTTTCTGAAATCTTTGTTCGTTGAACAACCGAAAGCCACAACCGTCCAAGGTATGGATGCACAGTGGTTTAAATTCAACAAGAGGCATAGATCCTCATGAGCCCCCACATTCGCGGGGGCTCATGAGGATCTATACCTCTCGCAGTTGGGTGGTGATCAGTTGTTTTTTTTTTTTTTCCGGTAGAGAACGCGGAGTTAAGGTCACATCCGTGCTGATCAGACAAAACAGAGTATTAACTCATTCAGCCCGACGGCCGTAGTATTTCCCAAATTTTGGAGGCGTCCTCTAATAATAATAATGTATATTTTTAAGGCGCCTATACTTTCGATGGAAAAGCTCTAGGCGCCGTACAAATGACATACTAACATACACACACCTTGCATCCTACAGCACATATATATGCCCTAACATACACACCGCTCACGCAAAGAGATATACAAGGAAAATAAACTTAGCAGAGTAAACACACCAACAAAAAATGCTCACACACACCAAAGATATACGTGTACCATACAACTAATAATGGATACACTAGGCAGCTCTCACTGACAGCAACCACAAAACAGAAATAAAATAATTATAACGGTGAATGCACGTTTAAAAGAATAAATGTGTCTTTAAAGACTGCCGGAAACTATTGGCTGGTTCAAATATATCTGAGGGACTGTGGGAGTTTATTCCAAAGAAATGGTCCTTGGTATGAGACAGACCTCTCGCCAAAAGACTTAGTTCTCTTAGTTCTCTAATGACTATGCACCAGTTGCAGGAGATGGATCGACCATGATAATTCAAGGGCAGTGCCAGATTAGCTTGGCGCCGACAGGCGCCAAACTAATCTGGCACTACCCTTGAATTATCATGGTCAACCCATCTCCTGCTGTAGTGCATCAGGGCTGAATGGGTTAACGCATTTAGTAAAGCGCAGACCCGATGCCCGAATCATTATGTACACTTGCTCATTAGATGCCGGCAACGAGATTACTCTAACTTGCAAGCTATGTTTACTTAACTTGATAGGAAAGTGTACAAATTACACGCTGCACGTGATGAAAAAAAAATCTGTTACTTTTTTCCCACACTGAACAAGGAAGTTTAATGGCAGTCGCATGAGAGTGGGTCTACCCCGCCAGCGAGATTAGACTGACCTAGTTTGTCAAGTTTCCTTCCAAGGATATTTGAAACCTTTGTATTTGAGAGAGAGAGAGAGAGAGAGAGAGAGAGAGAGAGAGAGAGAGAGAGAGAGAGAGAGAGAGAGAGAGAGAGAGAGAGAGAGAGAGAGAGCTCTTGGAAATTTTATGTTAGAAAAATCTTATTTTTAGAAGAACTGACAGTATAGTTTGTCATTTTTGTTTGCGGCGAAATAAACATTTTACATGTAGTTTGAAAAAGTACTGGTGCAGCGTCACGTCATTCTTTCGGCCGGTGCTATGTGGTGTAAAACCGGACTCAGCCGAAAATTACACGCATCTTCCTTTTGCACACGCACAATACATGCACACTCTCTCCGCTCTGTCTGTCTGTCTCTGTCTGTCTGTCTGTCTGTCTGTCTGTCTAGTCTCTCTCTCTCTCTCTCTCTCTCTCTCTCTCTCTCTCTCTCTCTCTCTCTCTCTCTCTCTCTCTCTCTCTCTCATAGAGGTGGATTCTCTCCATACGGAGATCAGGCACCTGCGTGAACGGGTCACCAAACTCGAGGGGGAGAAGGAGAGTCAAAGAAGCGGCAAGAAATGCAGCAAAAACACCTCCTATCCCCCCTCCAACGCCCAGCACAAGCAAGTGGTGGATAATGCACCCACCAGCAAGACAACGGCTGACCCGCCCCGGAACGCAGCTCATGACGACACCACTACTTCGTCGACCCTCCAGCAAAAAGACCAAGTACCTAATGCGCGACCCCCTCCAGCCGCCGTCAATCCGTCCCGGGATACCAGAACTGAGGCCTAACACTCAGACTCTACTTCTTGGCGACTCGGTACTGCGCGGCCTGCACGGTAATCTGATGTCTGTCACTGACACAGACAAGGCGCAAGTTGTGTCTGTCGGGCCTCAGCAGAGCCGATATCCTTCAGCGCCTTCACGATTCCGAGCCCACGAATACAGTCACCACAGTCGTTGTACATGTTGGCATAAACGACTGTAAGCGTGGGTTCGTCATCGGCAGGAAGGGCTGGAAGGATGTGATCTCCGCTGCCAAACATGCCTTCCCTAAAGCGAAGATCTACATGTCCTCCGTCTTGCCAGTAAATAACGAACGCCAGCAAGTAGACCCGTGCATCGCCGACACTAACATGTACCTGAGAGAAGTGTGCGAGTCGCTAAAGTTAAACCTCGTTGACAATAACTGTGCCTTCTATACTAGGACAGGCGAACTGAAAACTGGATGGTACACAGATACAATTCATCCCAACAGGCGGGGTACCAGCGCCCTTGCCGTCAATATCAAGCGGACATATTCTAGCGTAATGTCGCGTAACAAAGATGGGCAACAACACCCCCGCCAACACACGCAACAAGACAAGCATGATAGCGAGGACAGAAACTCGCGACAAGTACGTGGACTGCACCGAGGGCCGCCACAGCTGAAAACTTCGCCTGATCAGAGGGATCCAAACCCCTGTGAAAAAGCTACCCCGATAATGTCGGGTAATCCCATCCAGTCGGTCGATAGATCAAAGGATGTACCGACCACTGACCCGAAGCAACAGCAACCCCTCTACGGCTTTGCTCCACAGCCTATGGGCCCCCCGCCTTTTGTCCCGGCTGGTCGGCCCATGTACCCGTATCCTTCTTACTTTTACCCCCACTCCCTCCAGTGCCAGCCCTCAGCCTCACGTGGGCAGCTTAGTGACAGTGACTTTGCAGTGTTGTTTAATCTGCTTGACAGGATCAGGCCACGTGCCGGACAGTAGATAGTGCGATTCTAGGCGTCTGGTGTAATTTCTTGCCCAGGGTTTATTGACAGATTTCTAGTGTGCGATCGGTTAACTGCTTATTTGGAATAACAATTTTGACGAAGTTGATATTTCTTTCTTTTAATTTTTTGTATCTTCTTTGCAATAGAATAGTGTGTAGTCATAACATTTATTCACCTTTTTTTCAATTACCTTTTTGTCATAATCAATTATCTTGTACTTTGCATTTATCAACAAGTGAAAACTGTGACACGTAACTTGTTCTTTTTGTGAGACAGTGGCACCGACGTGGACACGTGTGTGTATGTACTGTGAGAACCTTTGAGTGCCCGTGTGTGTATCGACCAATTTCACTTCCAACCGGTTTTGTTCATTATCTCTTATTGACACTTCATACACTAAGTGAATACTGTCTCTTCCTGTAGTTTTATTTGTGTACGAAACCCTCCTTGTCACAAAGCTTCCTTTTTATTTTATAATTATATACCTCTTTAAATAAGACAATTGTTGTACTTTTATATACTTTGACGTTCATAGTGATAGTATGCCTGACGGTGGTACAAAAAATGATTTATTTTGTGGTGGTGGACTTAAAATAGGTCACCTGAATATCTATCATCTTGTCAATAAAGTGCCAGATCTCTGTGTGTTTTTGAACCAGCCCGAACACTTCCACATTTTTGGTGTTTCTGAATCAAGACTTAAGAACAAAGTCAGAAATGCTTCCATCTCTATTCCTAACTATAAAATATTTCGTAAAGATGCCGATTTGCCTCAACACACAGGGCTAGCGATTTACATGCATACGTCTGTATCTAGCTACGCCAAGCGGCGTCTAGACCTCGAATTTACCAAAGTGGAGTGTATGTGGCTCGAGTTAAAAACACCACAGTCATCACCTATACTAATCGGCTTTGTCTATAGAAATCCGGCAGCCGGCTGGGATTGGTTTGATGAGTTTACAGCTTTGATGGACAAGGCCGGCAAGTCGGAGCAAATGTGACATATTTCTCCTAGGTGATTTCAACATCGACCTATCTAGACCTAAGGGATCAAATGCAGCATGGACCATGACCACATCGCTATTTGGTTTGACACAAATAATTAAAGCACAAACTAGAATCACATCTACATCATCAACGCTCATTGATCATATTTATGTTACCAACAAGGACAGAATAACTAGTGCGAATGTCCCGACCTTAGCCATTAGTGATCATAACCCGGTATGTTGTACAATTGCTCTGAAGCTTGACAGGCCAAAGAAAAACAAACACACAACTATAATGTATCGTTCTTATAAAAAATTTGATAGGGATAAATTCATGCACGATTTGCACAATACACCCTTTGATGATGTATACTGCCACACTTGCCCTGACAATGCCTTGTCTTGCTGGATGAGTCTGTTCCTCGGAGTCCTTAACAAGCACGCGCCCCTCAGGGTAAAACGCGTTAAACATACTACCATGCCGCCCTGGTTAACATTGGACATTAAAAATGCTATGTCGCTCAGAGACAAACTTAGAAAAGAAAAACGCTTTGATGACTACAAAAACAACGTAATCAAGTAAAATATCTGGTAAGGGCTGCAAAAAAAGCATTCTTCAATCAAATGATCTCAGAAAACCGTGACACAGCATCCATTTGGAGAGCACTAAATGCTATTACTAAAGGAAAAGCAGCCCCAGAAATACCATCTCATTTAACTTCAGACAAATTTAACAAATATTTTCTATCAGCCGCTGAAAATCTAGCCCAATCGGCATCAAATATCAGTACGCAATATAGTATCTCAAGTCTTCTGAGATCTTTCAGCGAAGCAACAAATATAACACAAAAATTCGTAATTCCTAATATATCAATAGCAGAAATCGGTAAGTATATTTCTGACATGCCGAATAGGAAAAGTAGAGGGATTGATGATATTGATAACCAATCACTAAAATTGTCGTTGCCTTACACAATACAATCCCTTACATACATTTTTAATCTGTGTATAAATAAAAGTTATTTTCCTACAGTCCTGAAGCAAGCAAAGGTAGTTCCGATCCCCAAAACTAAAAACCTTGAAGATATTCATAATTACCGACCGATCTCTTTGCTCTCAGCCTTGTCAAAGCCATTAGAGCGGCACATTCACAAGCATCTTCTTAATTTCCTTGAGAAGGGTAATTTACTAAACATTCATCAGTCCGGTTTTCGCCCGACCCATTCATGCCAGTCAGCACTCACACATATTGTAGATTGCTGGCTAGAGTCAATTAATAAAAATTTAATGTCGGGAGCAGTTTTCCTAGATCTTAAAAAAGCTTTTGATCTTGTGGACCATGAGATTCTCTTACATAAGCTTACAATATACCACATGGACGAAACTACAATAACTTTTCTCAGATCCTATTTGGAAGACCGAAAGCAAAAAGTATACGTCCATGGTCAGTACTCTAGGCAAGGCCATGTTAAATTTGGAGTTCCTCAAGGATCAATTCTAGGACCCCTCCTATTTTTACTTTTCATAAATGACCTTCCTTTACATATTTCCGACCCTAACGTTAATTGTAATCTCTTTGCGGACGACACAAGCCTTCACGTTCCTGGTAAGAACAGTCATGATATTAGTCGTCGTTTACAATCCAGTCTTGACGAAGTTTCTGATTGGTGCTGTAAAAACCACATGGTACTACATCCTGATAAGACGAAGAGCATGTTAATCACCTCACGACAAAAACATCAACTTCACCCCCCTTCACTAACGCTCAGTCTTAATTGCCAACCTATTGAACAAGTTCATGAACGCAACTTCCTTGGAATATGTATAGATGAGCAACTAAGTTGGGAGAAACATGTGACTAATATATGTAAGAAAATATCAAAAAATATTTTTCTTTTATCATAATTGAGAAGTGTGAGTGACATAAATACACGAAAAATGTTTTTTCATGCACACATTAAATCTCATGTTGATTACATCTCCACTGTTTGGGATGGTAGCGGTGATGTGCATATCAAAAAACTAAATTCACTATACAAAAGAGCCATTAAACATGTAGATATAAGACCCATTCCTACCGCTGTAAAACTGCAAAATCTCAAACTTCTTGGCCTTCGTCAACAACTCGTTTACAACAAGTGCATACTTATGTTTAAAATTCTCCACAAGAAAGCTCCACAGTATCTAACAGCTAAATTTACTCCACGACAGTGTGAAAGGTCCTCGAGGAACAGTACTCTTCGATTACCACTACCTCGCATTGACTTATTCAAATCAAGCCTAGCCTTTTCGGGACCACTTTTATGGAATTCACTTCCTCAACATTTAAAAACACTAACCCACCTTTCCTCCTTTAAAACAAAACTACACATATACCTGATGGAAACTGCTTAGATATATTATTTTTATCTTGTCATTCTGATGAAAGGTTATGTAAATGTATATATGTTAGTGCGTGCATTTACACGGCTGTAAAGGTGTGTGTATGTATGTTTGATTCTTGGTACTTTGTGCTTGTTTTTGCTGTGCTATGATTTTTCTCCTATGTAATTTGTGCTGAGGAGTGTTACTTCCTTTTTTGTATTTGTTTATTGCTACCTTAGTAGTATCATTTTCTGTACTGCGTGTGACTGTACTTATTTAGTTATGTTTTTTGTTTGCGTTAAATATTTTTTGTTTGTCTTCATTATATTTCATGTTGTAGAACGTTAGAAACGGCAAGTTTGAAAAATGACGTATTTGTATCTGTCAAAACTTCTACCGTTATGTAATAAAGTTTCATCATCATCATCATCTCTCTCTCTCTCTCTCTGTCTCTCTCTCTCTCTTGTCTCCATCCTTGAAAAATAAAGTTTCATTCATTCATTCATTCATTCATTCATTCATTCATTCATTCATTCATTCTTTCATTCTTTCATTCATTCTCTGAGAATGGCTTGCATCATTTGACCCCGCCCCAAAGTAGATATTTACAAAAGAGATAGGATAAGGGAGATTTCCAACCCACCCCTCCACTAATATGTAGATTTATTTTATCAACTAGCTATTTAGACAAACCAAATCCAACAAATACAATCAATACCTTTATTACCTATTTATTTTAGTTCCATTTCGGAAATTATTTAAGCATCATTTTTATAATGGGATTTTCAAACTACCCTCTACATATTTTTAGTTTTATTATAATCAACTAGCTATTCAGACAAACCAACTCCAACAATATAAGCAATACCTTTATAATTCCATTTCAGAAATCATTTAATTGATAAGAGATTTTCAAACCACCTATTTTATAATCAACTAGCTATTCAGACAAACCAACTCCAATAATACCTTTATTATCTAACTATTATAATTTTACACGTTTTACAACTGTCAACTAAATTTTAAGTTATCTTTTCATGTTAGTTGCCATAAGTTCTTTTAAGTGTCTTAAAACAAGTTCTTACAATAACCTAACATAAGAACTTATAAGTACTTACCCAAGTCATTAAGATACTCAGACATATTTTTCAAGTTACAAGGGCAACACCAAAGCTTTTTTTAAACATCTCTTTGCGAAGTGTATGACAAAAATAATTGATTAACAAAACTGATCTTTACTTGCTTATAAATCCTTGAACCTTTTTCATAGTTTCTTCTACACCTATCTTTATTCCTTGTTCTAAAAATTTTTTTTTAAACTCTTCAACATTTACATCCTGATTACGAATCTTATTTTGTATTTCAGACTTTTGTTGCTTGTAATTGGCCAAATCATCCTGGACTCTCTTAAATTCATTATCATCAATTTCATTATCTTCCAAAGCCTTACTAATAATAAGTTTTATACTGCTTAGCTTAGCTTCAGCGAGTGTACTCAATGCTTCATGCTTTTGCAACTTTATATAAAATCTTTTGTTAATAGCTTCCATACCAAAGCATGCTAGACTTGTGACAAGACCAATACCTTCAACAGCAATTCCTATAACACTTCCAACTCCAGTAGCAAATAGAGCTATACCTCCTACAGATAATCCAGCCGAAACCACACCCATAGTCATTGATGTGTTGTGTACAGAATTGAAGACCGTTTTATATCGTCTTTTACATCGAGAGTATTTTGCTTGTTCTTCTTCCAAATATTTTAATGCTTCAGTAATATTAATTAAACGGAATGAGTCCGCCTGTAATATTTTATCAGATTGTATTTGAGGATACAGTGACGGCATTTTAAGAACAAATATTTTTTAATCTTCTATTTCATTTTGCAACTCGTCAAAAGTATACAATTTGCTAGCATAATAAAATGAAACAAGGTCTATGTGTTCCAGGTTTATGAAACTTATACGAACAAAAATTTGTTTATCAATCATTACCATAACATTAGGGACACTACTAGAAACTTCAAAATCTGTATTATTTTTTCTAATAGCAATAACAACCTTTGTTGACTCTGCTACTGAGCTATCCCACACAAGTTTGATTCCCTGCGCAATATCTGCTTCTTTTTCAGTTTCTGCAGATCTTATGAGAATTTCAAAAACTATTGTGGCTTCTCTATCTATGGTAAAATTTGCTGGTACGAACGAAATAGAAGTATCTGTTCTACCCTTTCTATTTGTAAGAAGATACCTTCGTTTCCCATACTCTTGAAGTTTCAGTTTTTCTCTGCTATTGGTTTCTGCGGAATAGCTTGGCACAAGACTTATAAGCATTGGTTCAGAGTTAACAACTTTTTTAAATACTAGGGCACCTTCATCAGTAAAATAAACATAAGGACTAATAAATACAAACTTTATGTCCCATTTAAGAGGCATAGGTAAAAGCGGAGTAGGATTAGGAATAAATTACCCATTTATTACCAACATATTTTAAACTGTATATTATATTACTTACAGGAGTAGGAACAGTAACATCACGAAGTTGACTAAGTTTAGGAAACTGCCTCTCATCTTCAATTGCCTTTCGTTTGTACAACCCAACGGACACAAGTTCAAAGCCATACACTTCTCCTACCTCACCTTCTTTATCGAAATCTTGCACGTCAGCCAAATCTTTCAACTCTATTGATGGACATGCAACTGGAATAATTTTTGACTTTGGTCCAACACTCATTTTTTTTTTATCAAAAATAAAACTATTTAACTTCCAAAACAACAGTAAAATCATGCATTACAACTGGTTTTTCATCCTGATTAGTTACATATAAGCTCAGTGATTCAAAGAAACTGGAGCCTAATTTTTTAAACTGTAAATTAGGAAATCTAATAACTTCACTTTCACAATATGGAGCAGTTCCAGTTGGTAAGCATCTCAACAAAGCTGAAGGTTTTCCATTGTATATATTTTCAGTTGTGTTTAGTTCTTTTAAATAAACATTTAGAAATGTGTGTACTGACAAATGAACAGGATATGTTCCAGTTATTTTAGTTACAACTGACGTATAATACCATCCATTAGTACCATTATCTGCAAAACCAGTTGCCCAATTTAAAGGCGTTATATTTCTGTCTATTAAACCTAGTAAATATGCAAGTTCACTTGAAAATACTGGTATACTACCTGTAGGAACTTCTAATTCAACAAGTAAGTTAGCCTGATTTAAAGTTGCTTTAATTTTAAATATATTTTGAAACCAGTTAGCTAATGTACAAAAGTCATAATACCCAGATGGTATAAAGTGTGTATTTTTGTCTACACCACTATTACCAGAATCTGCATAAATCGCATAAAAACTTGTATCATCAGTTACATTAAACCACTTTACTGTATAAAACATTTAATGGATAGCTACCGTCTTGCAACCATCTCGATTATCAATCCCATTATTTAACCACACTGGTTTGCTTGTGTCAATATTTGTTAGGGTTATAAACATTTTTTATTATCACATAAAAAAGCATAATGGAATTTAAATCACCAACAATTGATACTGTAAATGCATATCAATTTAATGTGGATGCTAAATACAATGTTGCACCAACATATGATCAGAAAATAATTCAACTAAATCAGCTAGATATAGCTTTGTCTGAAGGAGATTTATTTCAAGTAAAAGTACCCAACCCTTATGATCATTACCTAAACCCTCCAATTACAGATGACTCTACTGCAAGAAGGTGGTCATCAAGCCCACTACAAATGTTTCAAAACCAACTCAACTTTGCTATACTATGTTCTACTACAGGCTGTGGCGTTTCTTTTACAGACCATTTGAATCACCCAAACAAACTGATTAAGTCTGTCTATCGTTTCCACATGTATTACCAGCTTAGAAGAATACTGTCAGAACTGCATACCCCACTGCCCACTGAATCCAGTTTTAATCAATTTAACAATCCCATGGATTTGAAAGCATTTGAACGGATCTGTAATGAATTTAACATCAGTACAAAGTATGACTTTACACAAAAACTTGATGATCACAAAGGCATGGGAACATTGTATTATGCTATGAGTCACAGACAATACCCTCAAGATTACTGGCCTCCCTACTCTTCATTTTCATCAAAATCAGAAGTCTGGTTAGGCTCAATTGAACAAAAACAGTCTAATGCATGGACCACATTTATTTTAGATAAGAGTGACGGGTTTACACAAGCAGGAGTCGAACGCATTAAAGATTATCAGAACATATGTGTGGTGTATACTAGGTGCACAAGCTCAAACAAAATCGAATATCTTAAATGGAAGTGGCAAATTTGAAGCACAAAAACAGTTTCTTGCAAACATGGAAGACTCAATTAATTCAGTAGTAGATCTTCCATCAAGCATACAACACTATCAAGACGTACTTAGATATGCCAGATCAAAAGTTGACTTTGTAGTTGGAATTGGGTTATACATGTTACCATCAGACCTTCAACTACAAATTGGAGCAATAACAAATTATAATAATGAAATAGTTGTTGCAGGGAGCAATCAGAAATTAGGATTCAATCAATCTGTAAACTTGAGTCCAACAACCTCCAACATACAGTCAGTAACACCCATACAGCCAGTAAAATTACCAATACAGTCAGTAACACCACCAGTACAAACAGTAACACCACCAGTAACACCACCTATACAGACAGTAACACCACCAGTAACACCACCAGTACAGACAGTAACAGACCAAGAAAACACACATGAGTCAGAGAGAACTGCATTGGTAATAGGCCTTACTGGATTAGGAGTACTACTTCTTTACCTGTTTCATTAAATATCCTATAATTAGACCTCCTACTGTCACCAAAAAGATCCACACGTGCTCTGCCATAAACCCTACTACCTTTGCAGCTGTACTAATAAGCCAACTAACAACACTACCTATAATACCTGGCAAAGCATCCATTGCTTTCACAGCCAATTTTTTAAGTAAGTCTGATATATGAGACAACTGTTTTTTTACCCAAGTCTGTAAATCTTTTGGGTCTGATGGAGTTGGAGGAGATGGAGGTGCTGGACTACTACAACCTCCTGTTACAGCTAAAACTACAGTACTAATAATAAAACCAAGAGCAGTAACTAAACTTGCAATAGTGATACCCTGCTCTCTAAAAAGTGTTTTTAATCTTTCAGTCAAAGTTGTGTCTTCGTGAAGTATTTTTTGAATAGTTTCTCTAATTCTGTTTACCTGTGTTTTAAGTTTTTCTTTTCCAATTTCAACTACTTCTAGCCGCGCTGATCTTTCTGTATACAAATCTTTTAATCTGTGTTGTATTCTTTCTTTCATTTCGGTGTCATAATTATCATCATCAGCTGTAGTTAGTTTTTGTTTTTCTCTTTCTATGTGATTATCAAGTTCACCTAGTTTAGCTAAATTATTTACAAGCTCACCCCTTATTGACTGAAGTGCTTTATCCAACCCAGCTAACTCCCGCATTGTTAAAGGTGAGTCACCAATTGTTTGTCCTTCTGTAAATGAAGTTTCTTGTATTACTGTGTTAGCTAATTCTGGCAGTCTTGTTATTTCAGTCATTTCAATTTCTTGACCGGTCGGCAACCTTGTTTGCGCATCATGAAGAGCACTAGCAAGTCTAGGTGGCAAACTTTTAGCACCAACACCGAGGTAACGCTGCAGTGCTGCCTCACCGCCAACACTACCTTTAATTGAACCTAAAGTTTTAAACTTAGCTGGATCTTTTAAATAAGTTAATTGTACTTTTCCTCTATCTGTATTTAAATATAAATGACCCTTTTTATCAAGTTCAAACTGATTAGGATCCAAAACTTCTGGACGTTCACCAACACTATCATAAAACGAGTTAACTTTATCTTTTAGCAGTTCATGATACATACTAGAAGTATTACTTGTACCAGACATATCTGTTACACTAGTATCATAGTCATTCATATCATCCATTTCAAAGTCTTCAAATCCTCCCGCTGCCATTGTTTTTATTAATTTAATTTTTTTGTGCATAATAAAAATGGCATCAACCTACGGATCAAAGTTAGACCCACACAGAAAACTACGTGAACCTCTTGGTGTTAAGGGTATTAGGCAATCAATTGTAATCACTAACAATCCTAGTACTATAGACCAAAACCAAACCCTTATTGTTAAGTTTCCTAACCTGGGTCCCAATGATGTTATTGTTCCTGATACTTCTTACCTTGCATTTAATATTGAACTTACTTCAACAACAGATGTGAACAGAACACTAGTTCGAAACATAGGTAGAGCAATTATTAAAAATATTAAAGTTAAACTTGAAGGACAGGAAGTGTTTAGTCTTGACGATGCTGATGTATTTTACTGTTACAAAGACCTTTGGCTTACAAGTCAAGAAAGAGAAGACCGTATTTATCAAGGTATAGAGGCAGATAATATTACTAAACTCAGAATAAATTCAGGAGACAAATCTACAACATCCGCTGCTGATGTTATTGTGGCAGATACATATGGTAACAGATTTTGCATTCCACTTGAATTTGAAATCCTAACATCACATTTACCTTATTACCAAGGAGCACTAAATGACCGTCTGAGTTTCGAGCTAATGTTTAATGACTACTCCAAAGTTATCAAATCAACTGATATCCATGCATCATACAAGATCACTAACATTTCCTTAGAATATGAAATTGTAACACATGCTCATCTAGCTACCCTCATTCGAAATCAGTACCAGTCAAGACTTCCAATTTATTATGACCGTGTGATAAGACACAGTTTAATTAATAAAAACAAAAGTGATCAGATTTGGAACATTAACCTAAACACTCCTGCTAGGTCACTGAAAGGCATTCTTATGTTGTTTGTTCAACCAGCAAATCCATACGCTCCTACTCCAGAAACATTCTATAATCCAAAGATTACTAATTTGTCTTGTACTATTGAAGGCCGTCCTAATCAAGTGTATGCTTCAGGTATGCTACCTTATCAACAATATGGTGAGATCCTAAAATATTTTGCAGGTGGAAGGATTAGATAAAAACCAGCAAACATGGCATCTAAAGATCTGCATCTTTATGACGTAAGAATTGCACAATACCTGGTAGACAAGTATGCACTTTGGCTAGATTTACGTAGTACTGATGATGACTATCTACATGGATCAGGTCATACTGTTGAAAATGGTAGTGATGGAATCACAATTCAGATACAAAAAAAGGTTGAAACAGCTGGAGCAGTAAATATATATTTGTATTTAATTTTTGATGCCCAACTAAATATTGCAGAAAGCAGACTAAGTGGACACATATATTAATTATATTGTGTATTAAAATGAACTTGATGACATTAGACCCACACTGTGGTTTATTTTGTGGTGCTACAGGGTGTGGAAAAACTGAATTTGTTCTTAATCTCTTACAAACAAGATACATCCACCATTTTGAAAACATTGTAATATTTTGTCCAACGATCAAACATAACAAAGCTTATCTCAACCGTTTTTTTTATTTGGACTGATCATAACATTTACTTAGTTGACCCTGAAAAGAAACTGAATGACTACCTACAGTATTTTTACAAGCATTTTGAAGGTCAGACAACTTTATTTATTGTCGATGATTGCTCAGCAGAAAAGGATATTGTCAAAAAGAGAAACATATTAGCAGAACTTGCTTTCAGTGGAAGACACGCAAACATCAGTGTATGGATTCTTACTCAAAAATATAATGCTGTTTTAAAAGATTTTTGTGAACAGTTAAAGTTTATTTGTTTGTTTTACTGTAAGGATCGTGACAGCTTTGAAGACTGTCTCAGAGAGAACGATGTCATACCAAATAAACATGAACGAGACTGTGTAAAAAATAAAATAAAATCAACTAAGCATCTAAAGCTCATTTTAAAGACAGATCAGCCCACTGGGTATGGATTAGTGAATTAATTTATCTTTTGGGTTTGTCTATAAAAATGACGGACAGACAAGAGGATCAAAATTGGCCTATTGGTAAATTCATAGATATTACATCGAGTTTCAGGGGTTTTATGCTTATTAGTGACTTAAAAACACAAGTTAGACGCCCTTTTTCAAAACTCCCAACACCGATGAAGATATACATGACATATAGTTTTTATCTTGGATATTCTAATACTTTTCCATGTTATAATAATAGGACAAAAGATTTTATAGTTTATGATGCTAAATCTGACTGGTTTAAAATTATGTGTTTACTCATATACCATCAAATAAAAAAAGAAAATAAAAATATTAAATTTATTACTGTCAATAAAACGATATTACACATGCAAAAGCTTGAACATGATACCACAAAAGACATATCGATGAAGTGGCTTATTAGTTGGTGATTAATTTTGTCTATTATATAGGTTTTAGTCAATAAAGTACGATTTTACATTATATAATTTTCTATTTATTTTTTTGTCTGACAAATAAAAATGGCGGACAATTTTCAAAGATTAAGAAACGTGTTTTACACAATTGACTTACCTATATATGATTATTTTGATGTATATGAATCGGTAAAAAGATCTTTTTCTGTTATACAAAATAATCTTCTTTCTGGTAGTATAAAAATTCAGATTGTTGCGAAAATAGAATTTGAAATGGAATATGGAGAAGATATTATTTCATATATTTCAACGAGACAACACACAATTAATTCAAGAAGAGAATTAGAAAGAGTGTTTAGAGAAAGATTGTTGCCTGACTTTCTTGAAGCAATTGATAGAGCAAAACTACGTGGATCTGGTTGGCATGAAGGTCATGTACTTGAACTTCAACTAAAGCAGTCAAGATATCATCCTATTTTAGGTAGATCTTGGATACCACTGCCAATAGAGGTTGCAAACAAAAAGGCTGTAGTCAATATTCAAAACAATGATAATTTATGTTTTATGTGGTGTGTGCTTGCTAAACTTCATTTTGTAAGAGCAAAACCTGATCGTGTATCTAACTATACCAAATTTGTAAATGAACTCAACTTCAGTGGCATTGAGTTCCCTGTTAAGGTGGAGGACATAGACTTGTTTGAAAACCTAAATCCTGGTATATCTGTAAACGTGTATATATGGGATAATGACTCTGAGAATAAGTTACAACCAATTAGAGTATCGCCAATTGCCCCAACCTACGGACAGTCAGAAGATAAGCATGTTGATATGTTACTAATAAGCTCAGGTGATAACTTTCACTACACAATTATTAGGAGTATATCACGACTAATTCATAATCATATATCAAAACATAATGGCAAACAGGAAGTTTGTAAAAAATGTTTACAAAGGTTTTCTTCTATTGCAGTAGCACATAAACATGTTTTAAATTGTAGGTCTGTTGATGACGTACAAACAGTACTTAAGTACCTAGAGCCTGGTACTAAAGTACATTTTTGTAACTATAAAAATCAGCAAAAGCTACCGTTTGTAGTGTATGCTGATTTCGAATCACTGGTTGTTCCGTATGATGGCCCTGTTCCAGATTCATTACCAAAGACAATAAAGTTGAGTGATCAAGTAGTGTGTTCTTTCGGGTATATTTTTGTTATGTCAGACGGTCAGCATTCAGAACCTGTTATTTACAGGGGAAAAAATGCATCAGCTATGTTTTTGACAGAAATGAGACACTGTATAAAAAGGTATTTGAGTATTTGAAAAATTGTCAAAAGCCTTTGGTTATGACAGAAGAAGATAAACATAATTTTGATACAGCTGAGACGTGTTGGATTTGTGAACAACCTCTGGGATGTGATAAAGTTCATGACCATGATCACATAACTGGGTGTTACAGAGGAGCTGCACATAATAATTGTAACTTGTTATTAAAAACAGATCCTAAGACATACAAACTACCCATCTTTTTCCACAATCTCAAAGGATATGATTCACATATTATAATGCAGGCCGTGGATGAGTCTTACAAAAACATTAATTGAATTGCACAGACAACTGAGAAGTACTTGACTTTTAGTTTAGATAAATTAGCATTTTATGACTCTATGCAACATTTATCTTTAGGGCTTGCCAGTCTCGCAGAAGGACTTACTGAGTTTCCAATAACAAGTAAATATTTTGAGCCAGACTTGATTAAAAAAGGTGTTTATCCATATGAGTACATCAGTGACTGGGTAGTTTTTGAAGAAAGGAGTCTTCCACCAAAAGAAAATTTTTATTCTACACTAATTGGTAAAGGTATTTCTGACTCTGAATACCAACACGCACTTAATGCATGGGAAAAACTAGGGTGTGAAACTATTGGTGACTACCATGACCAATACTTAAAGGCTGATGTCTGTTTGCTAGCAGACGTATTTGAAAGTTATTGTGAAAAGGGTTTGTTATATTATAATCTTGACCCTGCTTGTTACATAACTAGTCCTGGCATGACATGGGATGCATTTTTGAAATCCAGTAAGATATCTATAGACCTGTTATATGATCCTATAATTGGTGAAATGGTAGAACGTGGATTGAGGGGAGGCATTAGTCTAGCAGCAAACAATTATGGCAAGGCCAACAATAAATATCTTGATGACTTTGACCCCTCAAAGCCAATGTCATTTATTACATACTTGGATGCTAATAATTTGTATGGATTTGCAATGTGTGAAATGTTGCCATTAAAAAACTTTTGTTTGTATGATTTGTCGCAGTATGGTATAAAAAAATTAACAAAATATATTATGGATCGAGGTCAAAATGATGAAAAGGGTTGGATCTTTGAAGTAGACCTGGAGTATCCACACCATCTACACGATTACCATAATGATTATCCATTAGCAGTTGAGAAAATGAGTATGACAGGAAAAAAAGAAGACTCTAAACTTGTACCGAATCTGAATGACAAATTCAATTACGTTTGTCACTATCGCTTGTTACAGTTTTACATCAGACATGGGTTAGTACTAAAGAAAGTTCACAGAGGCATTCAATTTGATCAGAGTGCTTTCATGAAAGATTACATAATGAAGAATACAACATTGCGTGCCAGAGATGGCAACACTGCATTTGACAAAGACTTCTTTAAGCTTATGAACAATGCCTGTTTTGGTAAGACTATGGAAAATCCTCATCACTGCAAAGATGTGAGACTAGTCACAACTGAATCGGGTGCAATTAAACTTACAAGTAAGCCTCAGTACACAGGGTATAAAGAATTTCATTCATCATTATATGCAGTGTCACTCAAAAAAAAGATTGTTAAACTGGACAAACCAGTATTCATTGGTATGGCAATTCTTGAGTTGTCAAAACTATTGATGCTTGAATTTTACTATGATTACTTTAAACCAAAGTATCCTGAGTGCCGTCTGCTATACACTGACACTGACTCTATGATCATAGATGTGCCTACTGAAGACTTTTATGAAGACATGAAAACAGAACTGCATATGTATGACACATCTGACTATCCTAAAGATCATCCACTGTACAGCACACAAAACAAAAAAGTACCTGGTAAGTTTAAGGATGAACTGAATGGTGTGCCAATAGTTGAGTACGTTGGACTGAGATCAAAAATGTATTCTATACTGCACCAGAAAGGTAGTCAGTCCAAAGCCAAAGGTATCAAGAAAACAGCGATAAAAAATAAAGACATTCGTCATGAACATTATAAGCAAGTGTTAGATGGTGCATTAATGCCTGATTATCCAAACAAGACACTGAGATCAAACAGACACAATATTGAAATGATTCAAACATATAAAAAGTCTCTAGCAGTAGGTGATACAAAAAGAGTGTTTCACACTAAGGAAAAGGCTTATGCACCTGGGCATTACAGGCTCAAGTTATCTGAAAAAATAGCTGATAATCTGCTTGATGAACTAATTGATGAATTGAAATTGTTAAAAGTGAGTAACAGTGTCTGTGGGAATAATCTGTAATTCTTCTCTAACAAATGCCCTCTTTGGTGCAGGCTCATACAGGTAATATATTGTTGCATTAGATGAAGGAACTATTTTTTTTATATTATGAACAGAAGTAGACCAAATTGGATCAGTTGCCCTACGTCTAACGTCATTTTCAGCCTCACCAGGTTGATACAAATATCTCACCTGTTTTGTAAACAAGCTAGTATCTGGAGGTGTTGTTGCTTTTATTTCTGACGGTATTGTTTTCAATTTAATAGCATCAACAGGTTTAGGGTGACCCTCATTATTCATTGCTTTTATCACAGATGGTAATCTCTTAACCCACTCAGTGTTACGTGCGTCATGCATGAGTTCCTTAGAATACTGATAGCTGAAAAGTCTCTCCGATAATTGCTTGTTAAAGTTTTCAACAATTGCCTGTGATCTATGCAAGCCTGGAATACCGCGTCTAACCAGTACGCCATGCTTTGCAAATAATTGATTAACAGCCCCTTTAAATTCACTCCCATCATCAACCTGCACAAGCCTAGGGTATTTTAAAGGACCTCGACTATATATTTTTGATAATGCAGTGGCCACTGTTACAGCTTTTTTGTCAGTTATGGGTTCTGCGTCCTTATACCTTGAAGCTATGTCAACAACAGTTAATGCATACTTGTATCGTTTCTTTCTTATTGTATCGTGTGGTAGGAACAGGAGGTCCATTTGATGGGTGTCATTAGGTGATGTGTTTTCAAAATGAGGCCTTGTTATTTTTCTTGGAGCAGGAAGATATATTTGCCAAATTGCCTGTTTTTTAAGCCACTGTTTTATTTGGTTAACATCTCCACCCACAGCAGCATGTAATTTTTCTACTGCAGTGTTCCCTTTCCAGTAGCCAATTGGGGAGTAATATATTTTTGATAGTTTAGCGTCTGCCATTTTTTCTAGCAATATAAACTCCTGTAAAATATACTAATGTCATTCCTACTAAAACAAATATTATTTCTCCATTTCTTTGTTCTGGGCTTGGTTGGTAGTAGTCACTAAGTTTTGGTTGTGGAATAGACATGTCTTCACCAGTTACAAGATAGTATTCTTTGATAGCGTCATCGACATTTGAAAATATATGCTGTGCGTGACCCTCAAGTTTTAGTTTTTCATTAATAAAATCAAGTTTCTCAATTCTTTGCTTTTCATAATCTTGTTGAGCTTGAGCTAGTTTTTCAGATGCCTCATTGTGTCGCTTCATTTCTTCTGCTGATTCTTCTTTACTAACTTTTGAAAAGAAATAGTTTGATCCACTAAAAGCTAATGCGTTAATAACCGCACCACCAATCATAATGGCTATTGATGCCATACTTTTATTTACGTAGAAATATTTTCTGGAATAATTCCTTGCTTGACTAGAAAATCTTTTGTTGCAATCGATGCTGTTATAATAACTACTAGCTTAGCACTGTCTTCGAAGTCTAATTTACTCAGGTCTGCTGATTTCATTTTGAGTAGACTTTTTCCCAGCATAGAATATGCTACTGCTAGTCCACTTATTACAGCAGAGTGATAGACAAGGTTCATTAAGTTCTTTGTGTCGCTCATTTTCTTATGCTATAAAAATTAAAATAATAAATTTATTTACTGCATGTAAAATGGGTCCGCGGCTTTGGGTGTTGCTGGTAATGTGGAGACTTCTTCTTTTATTTTTGGAGTGTTTGATTTTTTGTACACTGTTTGAGTGTTTGGTTTGTATTTTTTATATAATTGGTAACCTACGTAACCAAATCCGACAACAAATCCAGCAACTATATAATTTGTTGTTTTAGTTGTTTGTCTCTCACTTTGTGGGGGGTGTGACGGTAGTGACGCTGGTGTGTCATTCTTTTCTGTTAATGCTTGAAGCTGTAATTTCTTTTGTCTGTTATATTCAGCTAATCTTTTTCCAGCCTCTATTCTACCTGGGCTTTTAGTTTTAGTCACTGTTTGAACCTGTGTCAAGACATGGCTCTGTTGTGGAGTCGTCTCGTCCATTTTCTTCTAATTTAAAATTTATTTTAGAAAAATCAATATGACTACTAGTAACAAGTAAGGTTACAGCAGGTGCAAGATAATTTCCAAACTTGTAAAACATAAGACATGCTAATTTGCCAATCGAACTTGAAACAATAGGATTGCTTTCGAGATCATGTGAAAGGTTGTTAGTGTCTACAGGTAGAAAGTGACTTACAGCTTTTGTATATAGGCATATAAGAGATCTACTCAAATCATGTGTCATTAGTGAACTAATGTGATTTTCATATTTAGCATGAAGTTTGATTAGTTCATCATTGGTAAGGGATCCTATGTCTTCTATCATGTACTGTTTTCCAAGATATGCTTTTGACTTCCCCGAAACAACTACAGACAAAAGCCTTTGTTTTTCGAGTCTAAATCTTTGTTTTCTTCAGAACAGATATCGCTTTAAAGGAGTAATTCGTCTTGGTTCATTTTATAATGTAATATAATAAAAAAACATTAATTATTTAATGTTTTGTTAATAAAACGTGTGAAATTATAATAGTTAGATAATAAAGGTATTATTGGAGTTGGTTTGTCTGAATAGCTAGTTGATTATAAAATGGGTGGTTTGAAAATCTCTTATCAATTAAATGATTTCTGAAATGGAATTATAAAGGTATTGTTTATATTGTTGGAGTTGGTTTGTCTGAATAGCTAGTTGATTATAATAAAACTAAAAATATGTAGAGGGTAGTTTGAAAATCCCATTATAAAAATGATGCTTAAATAATTTCCGAAATGGAACTAAAATAAATAGGTAATAAAGGTATTGATTGTATTTGTTTGATTTGGTTTGTCTAAATAGCTAGTTGATAAAATAAATCTACATATTAGTGGAGGGGTGGGTTGGAAATCTCCCTTATCCTATCTCTACAAATCAAGCCTACCATTTTCATGTAGTTCTGTCTGGAACTCATTGCCTTTAAACATTAACTCATTTTCAG